>JARYHS010013630.1:46472359-46667809 GCA_031002005.1 Vandiemenella viatica | reverse complement strand
GATTTGCTTGATAAAGGTATAAAGTGTTAAATCAATCTGTAGTGTTTGGTATAATGTTTTAAAGTTTACAACGTAATTTAAAAATTGTTTTATAAGTGTTTTTACCAGGTGCGTTTCGCCCATGTGCTATGCTGGATCGTCAGTAGCTCTAAATTTACATACTTGTAGTGCTATTGCAGCACTGTACTATCTTTATAACTTATAAAATACTCTCACTCCGTTTAAGTATATAGTTGTAGCTGTTACATGTCAGTCAGGAACAATACTTATACTTGTTTGGATCCGTATGTAATTCCGAAATTCAGCATTCCAACTGTAATTTGTTATAAATCCTTTTCTCCCCAGACTTTACCTTTTTTGACTGCACACAACTGGTTTCAGTGCCTTCTGAGCTGCACAATTGTGCCATTTTAATTTCAATAATTGTATCTCCGTTCAGCATATATCAAAATGTATCTATCTTTCAGTTATCAAATCAATTATTATTTGTAAGCTTTTGTGTTGGTTTTCATCTGTTGTGGTTGTTTAAAGGATTTTCTTTTTTAAATTTGTGAATTCATCGAGAACTGTTTTATCTTTTATGATGTCTTTATGAATGTTGTAAATTCCTTGAACTTTTATAAATTGTTTTATGCATTTATTACTTCTTAGTATTGGCATAGCTGTCTGTATGGTGGTGAATGGATGGTGGTGGTCTAATAAGTGTTCAGAAAATGTCAAGTGGTTTGTGAACTTTACTGCTCTGGTTTTGTAGTTGTATTCCGTGTTGAAATTCCTGGATGTCTGGCCTATGAATTTATTATTTTTACAAGTAAGTTGACACACTACTGTTTGCACGTTCCCACTTCGTTTGACGGCTCTGGACTGATTGAGAGTGGCGTAACGCTACCTGCCCTCTGCGTGCAAGCAATGTCCCTGCACTCTTAATCACTTATTATGGTTTCACTGTTCTACAAATACTCAGATTTAGGATTCAGACTGTTCCTTCTGGGTGTTTACAACTTCACTAACAGTATAGTATATTCATGACAACTCGTACTGGTACTGGTTAGTTTAAGTATTATTATTTAGACTCTTGTGTGTTGTATTTCTTGTCCTGGTTACTATTTGTACGAATATTCATTTTTAAAGCATTACTTATACTGTGTGCATGTGAACCGATGTATGTCGTTGTGTACCATTGTTTCTTAGTTTCATTCCGGAATGCTTGTGTGTACTGGTAGATGGTAGCTGTTTATTTGTTTCGTTTATGATTTTAGTCTTGATGTTCGATCAGTTTATCACTCTACTCATTGTTTGCTATTTATATGAGTGTGTTTTATTTATGATATAATCTTCTTTGCTAATGGTACATTATTTAATCTGCTTAGTGAATGTATGGGTGCTACCTGATGTGGTTTTGAAGGCGGTTGGATGTGTTGTGTATTATAATGTCAGTAACTATGCGTTTTTTATGTTTTCTTAATGAATGTAATCGATCTTAACTACAAAATTTTTGTGTGAAAGAAGTTCAGGACACACATGTAGATAACATTATCTGCCTGACAGAGGAACTGAGAAAAATATCTCCAGTGTTGTAGTGAAATAAAAACATTAAAAATAATATAAAACTCACCAGAGAGGTATGAATGCTTAATACACATTCTTGACTAACTATACATATTACTGAAAACAGCCGAACGTGATTAATTTCAGACGCACTCCATAAGAGTAAAATAAACACAGAGATGACTGCCAGAACAAAGCACTTACCGTGACATTAAAGCAAATTAAGTACGCAAACACCAGCCGAAAAATACACAAAATTGACGCGGTAAAAGTACTCAGAACAGTGCCCTACAGGTCGGTGTTTACTCGGAAAATTCACCGTAACCTAAACAAATACTGATAGAGAACGCTGACACTTAGATTGATCAAATGAATTTCGTGTAAACAGAAAGACATATAGAAAAAATTTCATTGTTTACTGAAATTCCAATTTTAAAGAGAAAATACAGAAAAATAACAAACACTTGATAATAAAACACGCAAACCTCTGAAGTGCTTGCAGAAATTGAGTGAGAACGGATAAAAGTTGGCTGCTAGATCCAGTTACTATAATCAGCAATTTTTACATTTTTCGAAGTATAGATTAGCGATGAGAAGACTTATTAGAAGTTATTTAATCCACAGGAAGGAAATAGACCGTCAAAATGAAATGGACATTATGTTTCAGTAAATTTTTAAACAAATTAAAAATAGCAAGCATATTCAAAAAAAAAGAAATTTTTTAACTTTACTTGGTGAAGTAAAATAATTTAAACGACATAGTTAATAATAATCGGTCATATTACATAGTTGTAACAACTGAAGAGAAATGATTTGTATGCGTCTTGTTTCAATGTGTAAGATTTTTCAGTGCAATTGTGTCCGTAATCTCCAAATTACTGCAGAATGTAATACACGTTAATGTGGATTAGAGAAGATGAGCCAGCAACAATAATGAATAAATGTGTTGATTGTTTACTATCTGAAATTAGATTGTTTGCAGATGACATAATGCTATATAATATAATCAAAACGATCTGGACAGGATATCTAGTTGGGTTGGTAAACATGGGATGAAGATAAATGCAAAGAAGAGTCAGCTTATTAGATAGTCAAATAAAATGCAAAAGGTTAATTATGAATATAAGGTGGGGAAAGAATTGCTTGCTGAAGACTTGAAATGTAAATATCTTGGAATTACAATTGATAACAAGCTTAACTGGGCAGGACATATTGGACAGGTGGTGGGAAAAGGTTTCAAAATTCTGCATTTGTTGGAGAGAGTGATGAGGAGATGTACGACAGAAGTAAAGGAATTTGGTTACAAAACTTTGGTCAGACCATTGCTTGAATATGGTAGTGTAGTATGGGACCCTCATTTTGCGTATCAAATACAGGAATTGGAGAGGGTGAAAAAAGGGCTGCTAGATTTGTTTCTGGAAATTATCGCAGAATTCAATCGGTGACGGATATGATAAAGGAGCTGGAATGGGATTCATTGGAAGACAGGAGGAGGATGAGGAGGGTCATGGGAGCGTACAGGGTATATACTGGCGATGAGGCATGGAAAGATATTGCAATAGGTATGAAAAGTAGTGCATGGAAGGGAAAAGATGACCATGACCACATGCTGGCACTCGATTTCAGGCACAAGGCTGTGGGAAGATTCTCTTTTCTGGGTAAAGGTTTCAGGAATTGGAATGAGCTAGCAAGAGAAATGATGAATAATTTACCGAAAACGTTGAAAGAATTTAAGATAAAAATTTATTGAGGGAAAATGTAGGTGGGTGCAGGATAGGGGGAAGATGGGGGTGTAGGGAAAATTGCACCGGAGCTTGTGCTCCATTGCAATTAAATTAAATTAAATACATTGCTTAACATTTCTCATTTACCTACGAAGTATCTGATTCTGAAAGAACTGTCGCAAGATTAATTCCTCAAATTTATTGGAGAAACACACACGGTTGTTAGTGATGAAAATAAGTTTGGAGGCAAAAAACACATTTGTTTGTAATTGCCCCTTGACATAGTTCAATGTAGCTTCAGGTTAGCCTTTCACCAGGGTATAAACTTCTTGTTACATGGTTCTGAAAGAGTTGGAAGAAGTAATAATTAATGAATTCTGACTACACTGCATAAATGACGTTTGCTAAAATGTTTCTGCTTTGGCAGTACAAATAGATGTAGACGAAAATTTTTCATAGACTAATTGTGTAATATCATCCTCTTCACAACAAATATTTTCTTTTTATTAACAGTAAATAATAACAAAATTAATAATCAAATAATAACAAATAATAATAAAATAATATTAAATTACTGTAATCAACAAAAACATTGAATGCAGCACATTGTGATGTACTAGTTAGGTTAAAAAGAGTAACTTTATATATGTGGGTTGTGTTCTGCATATGTAATAAGTATAGGTGGAAATGCTTTTGTACCAGCTGACTTGAACTCATTTGGTAGGTAGTAGGGAATTTGGAACTGTTGCATCTATTGAAGAGGGTGATAATGGAATATATTAGAAAAGTGAAGGAACTAAATTTTGGTCGAGTCTTTGTTGAATATAGTGACATAGAATTGGATCGATAGTGTATAATAATTTAGTATGAGAGGATACAAAGCAAGTCAGATGAAATTGTTTATGAAAATTATTTGTAGAACACAATATTACTTACTCAGATGATAAAAGAGCTGGGTTCGGAATCGTTGAAAGACAGGAAGCTTACTAAGTGGTGCTGGCTGTGCACTAAGCAAAAATTGACACTATGAATTGGGTCGGGTTTATGGAATTGGAATACTGTAAGGAAAAGAACAAACAGAACTGTGACCATAAACTGGCACCTGGTATTTGACTTTCAGGTGTAGGAAAGTTTTCGTTTTTGGGCAAGGTAGCCAGAGACTAGTATAAATTACAAAGAGGAATGTACTGAAACAGTTCAATAAATTAAAAACAAAAACTCGAGTAGTTTTAATTACCATTTCAAACAACATTTAAGGAAATTAAATATTCCGAACGATTTCTTTTCTTACGCTATATCTGTTATCTGTGACGGTATGTAAGCTACAATGTAGGAAAGTAGATGTTTTCGTACAGAAAAAAATCTCTAAGAAGCAGCTAAGAAATTTTAGCAGAGTTATTGTTTACTGCAAATGCACAGAACATAAAAAGGTGGTACGGGGTTCAATAAAAGCCGCACAGAATACTGTCGGCCCTATTATAGCCGATCCTGCCGTTCCGCCCGGTGCTGAGTGCGTATTGCGGGCAGCTGTTGGCAGCCGTGTAAGGCGATAGACCGGCCTTCCGACCGGACACTGTATCGGAGGCTATCAATTTCTGCGCTCTAATCCGCTAATAATCCTGCCTTCAATCATCAATAAGGACCCCCAAAGCCGGCCAAGCCCCGCCGGCCAGCTAGCTCCTTATGTAATTCCATTTCCGATAATAGCTTCCTTCTATCCCACGTCCTCCAACACACACGAACGCAAGCGCGTCCTTTTAACGTAAGTTCCGTGGGAAAGTAACGGAGACTGGCCGTCCTCGGGATTTCGTCTTATGTTACAATTCGTTCCGAAGAGTTTAAAGGTCACTATTCCGTTGATGGTACAGCTTTAAAAATGTATGCTACATACTAAAATTGCACAAAAATTGTATCTGTATTTTTTGAATGAGTAATTGCAATGTACGATATCGATGATAGAGATGTCATAATAGTAAAATTTGGAAGTTTTGTCTGTCTGCATGTTAGTGCATCATGAAAAAACTTATGTAGTAGAAGAAGTAACAGAATTCCCTTGTTGAGGAAGTATAATTCTAATTTATGGTGGAAGCATGAATGATTTGAAAAGCAAGATACAATAGAAATTTCATGCTGTAGAAGGATGTCTAAAACGAAATGCTCGTGCATGTCCCGAATGTTTTGAGCAAGTAAATAACTTGTGTAATCTTACAGAAAATAGAAACAGGACGATGGATCAGATTTAAGTATATATGCGTTTGATTGATTTAATACTGGATAGGCGAGGGGAAGCTATAAACCTCTTGAGACCTCCTGAGGTGGTTTGGGTAAATTCAATCCAGTGACTCGATAATGGAAACTATTTTATTGAGTGTACAGCTTAACTTTTTTGTAGTAGTTCATTTTCAACATATATAAGATTATAAATCACTTTATATCTACACTGATTTCTTGTATCTAAATAAACGGTTCAATTTCATCGTTAACAGACAGTTAAAATTCTCTTCAACTCAAACTCTAAACGCCTTTCATCAAGAATATAACAGTAATCCTGTCTACAATATACCTACATCCTCTTCCACATTTATTCCCGAGCATCAGCAACCGTAATTGTCTCTTCTTAATTAAACATATCTTGCTTCCTGCTATATTCTTCGCCAGCGAATCCTTGTTCGAGAATTCTTGTTCCAGAAATATTCCTTGATCCAGAGACAGTTTTTTTTTTTAAAATCTGAAATCATTTAGATTGTATATAATTAACATTTGTTATTTCACAACAGCTCGAATGTTTCGCTTTCTCAACAGATGGCTGCGAGACAACTATAGTATGAAAGATTCAAATAACATCGTTGTCGAATGTTGCATTTAAAATTAGGAACGGTCATTAGTCAAAAGTCACTAGGGTTAAGAGACAATACCAGACACAGGGTACAAGATACCTACCACGCTTCTTACAGACAGACCTTTTTCTGTTCAGAGAGTATAAGCAGGTCGTTCCCTACACTTCTCTTCTCTCTCTCTCAGAACAAACTTAATTACTTTCTTACTATTTTAATTACTGTTCTCGTTATCAAATTCCAATGATAGGTACAATTGTTGTTACAAATAATAATACGAAAATCCACTTAGTTCCATTTATTACGATTCTTGTTGCACAACAAATCAAATACACAAATATTGATAAAGTTCTTTTATAGTTATGAATTTAGTTAAACCATCATTCAAAAAACTATCTTACTATCCAATCATACCAATGAAGGCTTGTGCCTCTGAGTCCTACAAGCCTAAGCCATGCTTCGCGTGTACCGACAGCTATGTGAAGAGGGTACTGTGCGGTAGTTAACTAGCCAGCATTTGCTTCGCCGCAACAAAAATAGGTTCCCAAGTTCCGAAACAAGGCCTCATTATTACTACTTTAATCATGAATACCAGAAAAACAAAATTTATAATTAACTTTAAAGGTAAACATTTGCAATTTGAAAATGATAAGGTATCGGGATGCGCTGGTTACGTGGCATGTATGTCCCAAGGTAAATTGTCAATATTCTTTACAGGTAAATATTTCTGGCTGACATGTACGATATAGGACCATGTGGAGAAATGATTACCAAAAACAGTGTGGATGATGTTTTCTAAGAGTCTTCTGATGAATGTGAAAGCCATACTCTCTCATATGACGAGAACTATACTAATTTGTTCTGAGTTTCTAGCAAACTACAATTGGCTGATGAGTAACTAGAAGGGGCGGACAGAAGTTCGAACCGAGTACAAGAAGGAGACAATATAATTCGGGGGACACTAAACTTCATTCATTCTAGCACGGTCAGAAAGATACACTGTGATGCTACATGACTAGCCGACCTCAGAGTTCAGGGCAGATGTTCCAGCACAGAGTTTGGCACGACTGGTACCGAGCCATATATGATTTTTTTCAACGGGTTAGCGCAACAAATGATCTCCACATATGGTTCAAACAGGTTAGTCCGCTCCTGTGTGTGCTCAGCAACAAATAGATAGCAGGCAGCACTCGGTTGACAACCCGACTGCCCGGCGTCTAGTCGTCGGCTGATACCTCCACCACGTGATGATAACATGGAACTGAAACTGTCGACAACCAACCCATAATCGCCTGAGATCATTAATGATTTTCCTATGATCTCTCATTCGTGTTGTATGCTTTTATATTAATTGCTTATTATTACATTATACAGGGTGATTCAGGAGGAATAGTAAATATTGAAGAAAGTGGTAATATGAACAATATTGAGTAAAAACGTTCAAATAAACATATGTCCAGAATTCCATTCATTTTTGAGATACATGTGCTGAAATGTTATGCATAAATTAAACTTCAAAAAATGGTCAAGAAGACACATAAAACTTATTGAAATACTAAATTCATGCAAAAAACAACGAAGATTTTATAAAAGTTTAAATTAAACGTTCTAAAATCCCACCATACACTTCAATATACTTTGCAAATCTCTTCTCAACAGCATGTGAAGTTCTCCTGAGTACGTCTTGGTGTACTCATATGAAGGTAGCAGTGTTTACAATGCGAGCGAGTAATTCGTCTCTTGTGTTTACTCTTTCTTTTTACACTTCGTTTTTCAACCACCCCAACACAAAACTCTAGAGAGGGGGGGGGGGGTAAGGTGCATAACATTCCAGCACCTGTATCTCCAAAGCTAATGTAAATCGGACACATGTTTATATGAAATACTAGCAGTTACCCGCGACTTCGTCCGCGTTGAAGAGTGTTGTAATATAAGATTTTCTTGAGAGGCCTGGTTGCTCAGTGCTTAGGGCGTCCAACTGAAGATGGAAAAGTCCCCAGCTTGAATCCCAGTCTCGGCGAGGATTTTCAAAGGTCCTTAGCTGGACCTTGACATCTGGCATAGGTTGTGTGACGTGAATTACGCCACAATGCTCACTTGGTTCTGATTCCGTGTTGAACTGTGGGTCCTCTATGTCCGGTAGGATTACTGGGTTATGTTAAGAGGCTACGAAATGGACTGATTGCGGAGACGTAAAGAAGCCTTGTCACCAGGTCAATACGACCATACAATTTATTTTAGAGCTATTTTTATTAGTAATAGTAGTAATAAATGTTGCAATAAAATAACAAAAATCTATTTATGTTCTACACTTCATTGAATTTTTAAAACAGTAAAAATATTCTGTTTGTAAGGAGTATTTTCAGTTTAATATATCCGTATATACATTATTGAGGATTTGCCTCCTAGGTTTTGCCTATTTTCATAGCCCTAGTTTTCTTACATTTCTTTGAAAGATTTGAATTTCGTTTACCCAGCATCTCTTAAAATTACTTATTTCATCTCGCGAATAAAAATTAATATAGTTTTAATTAATGGAAGCTCAAAACGTCAAAATATTAGCAATACATTGATGGAATCGACTAAATATCAACAACAACAAAATACTAACATCCAAACAGCAAATAAAAACTTAAGTGGCCCAAGGACGTTCATTTCCGTTAGTAAAATTGCGATTTTAAAAATGAATATTTTGATTTGCATTGGATATCTGAAAAAAAATCTTTAACAAAAGAGAACTTAATTTTCTCTTTGAATATTGATTTTTTTTTTTTTGAGGATATATTGGTTCCATCAACAGAAATTTACATATTATAGTAGTAAGTATAATAGTAATTGATTCTTTTATCCAAAATGATCAGTGGTATTGTGGTAATGGTTTCTTAATCTTTGGAAACAACTGAATTGCCTGTAGACCAGTTTACTATAGTTCATTCGTTTCGAACATTAATTCTGCGCTAAAATAGAAATTTCAATGTTAAAGTAGTAATAGATTGTTTCTTCATAATTTGTTTTTCACTCTGCAAACAGAATTGAATGACAACCGGCGAATTACCACTCCGCTTGTCCGCCACTCCATTATCTGAATAAAACATTGATAAATTTCAAAAATTTACTTCGGGCAACGCCGCATGGTTCTGCTAAATCGTCCAAGCTTACTATAGATCTTTTGATACAATATCGGTACAAAGCGATACATGATGTCACTAAAATGGTGCTCATGAAAGAAGCTTAAATAACTAATAATGTTTCAGTTCTCATTTTGGCCCAGGCTGCGTTTTAAAATTACCGCTAGAAAATCAAAGCTTCTATCACTCGCACATTAATACATTCACTATATTGTATGTTAGTGACGTTATGAATAGCGAAATAAAATTGACTTATTATTAAAACAGTAAATTAAATACTGAATACATCTAAAACTACATTCAGCCGCATGAACTATGTCGTCAGCTTCATGACAGTTATTGAGGTAACGTAATTAAAAAAATTATACTAAAATGCTTTTAACTTACAGTGTACAACGGAAAGTCCACAATTCTCTACGGTCGTTAATATTGCTGGTCAAATTTACATCGCGATAAAGTGACTTTTATTGCTCGTGATTTAGTAAGGTGTATAATGAAATTAATTATGATAGTAAATTATGATATAGAAAATTCTGTTACTACTCGAAATGTAGTTCCAGAGCGTTTAATGTGCTGAGATGTGTTCGTATCGTTTGATTTTCTAGCAGCAATATTAGCAGAAATAGTGGTTTGGTTGAATTGCTGCCTGGACCAGAATGTTTTTGTTACAGCAGAAAGCAGAAGGAATTTAGTTATTATTAGTAATAAGTAAGCAGCTTTCATATGCTCCGTGCAAATGAGGTGTATTGTGTTGTAAACGACTTCCAGTGTTACTTCACGAAACAATAAGTTTATACATTAGCCCATTGAATACATTCGTTTTAAGTGTAGAATTCGATAGATTTTGCAGAAAATTGAACAGTAAGTAAAAAGCAGTACTATTTGTACAATTCTGAACGAAAAATAAAAAGGGTTAGTTAAGTTTTAAATTTCGCCAAAAGTAATTTGTAATGCAGAGACTGTATAGTAACAAAAATAAGACACACAGGAAATAAATTAAATCGAGATAGAATGGAATCCGTAACATTTTTATAAATACGGCCTTTCGGGCACCGGCATTTTGCACTTTTAGTAAATCGGCTTTCGTGCTGGTATAGCCTACTCATAGCATTTTATGTTTTTCTTTCCAAGTTCTGATCTTTTACATTTTGTATGACGCATATATTAAGATCGAAATGATGGTGTAATATTTGATATGTCATACTATTTTATGTAAGCAAATGAAAACATCTCCTTGCGAATTTGACAACAGTACCTACCTTTTTTTTAAATTTAAGGTTAAGTACAGATTTATATTTCCTGCTTCCAAACTATTATTTGTCAAGTGTCTAGGTTTTATGGCTTTTAAACTAAACACAAACTTGCATATGTAAGAAGGTTCTGAAAAGTAGTGTTTGCGATTTACGTAAACAGCAAAGAGTAAACGTGGCACGGCTATCTACGAAGTAGGAAACTCTTTGTTGTTTCCGAATTGATATTAATGGCAATTTCTAAAAGAACTATGCGTTTTTGCGGGATAAAATCTATCCTATAACACTTCGCACGCAATTAACTGACTTCATGCCAAATTTCATTTAAATATGTTGAGTTATTAAGGCTTGATTGACTGCAGACGTACATCCAAACACACATCCGAACTTTCTTATTTTCTCATTTATAGATAGATAGATTATACTGAATATTATTCATACTACAACCTCCTTCAATATTTACCATTCCTCCTGAATCACACCGTAGTGTGTTTCCATCGAATGTTCGTTTTTATTTGTACTAATATTAAATGTATAACACATATTTTTCAAAAGAAAATAATTCCATGTACCAGTTCATTTATAATCCCAAATATTAATTTCATAATTTGAAAATAAGCTAAGCCTGGTATTCAAACATAAGGTTTGTTGGATTCTCCCGAAGTAGGTATCCTTAACCTGGTATTGGATGTGGGATGACCGTTTCTTTCCTCCTTACCAAGCCCAACCCAGTAATCCTGCCACGTACAGGAAACCTTCAGGTGAATGTGAAATCCGAACTGCCGTACTTCACTACATGCAAGCTATGACAGATTGAAGGTCTAGTGAAGAGCCTTTGCAAATCTCCGTCGTAACAGGGATTAATTCCGGGAACCTTTAGATCTCCAGTCAGACGCTTCAGCCACTGAGCAACCAGGCGGCAATTTCCAAATTACTAACCTACAGTTTATATCCCATAATTAAGGTTTTCCCTCTCAGCGAAGCTGTTAAAAGCTAGTATAAACATAGTTAATTGCATCAAAATATGTTGTGTTATAAATTTTCAAAACTTCTTCTGAATTTCGTAGGATATTTACTAATAACTTGTATTATCTTTGTTTTTTTCTGTACGTACCACAGAGATTATGCACCATGCATATAATTTTCTATTAATGTATATTTTTGTATGAAGATTGACGCAATTATCTGAAATAATTATTACAGGTCATAATTTTGCTCAAATTTTGATTAAAATTGTATGTTAATTTGAGTGAATGTTTTTCTTATTTAGCTGGGTGAATGAGTTGTGAGAGAGGAAAAAAGAGATCGTCATAGACGCAATTTACAACTGACATTCGTATAACAGACCTCATCAGAATAAATACTGAAAAATGTAAAAATATGAGAAGGAACTCACAGGCACAAAAACTATTGAGTTCCCCTGGGGCATTTTAATGATGGCGTTCGCACCGTAAAATGCAAATTAACGGACACGGTTCAATTAGCGTAACGTTGGGTGGGGGGTGGGGGGGAGGTGATGGGGGAGGTTATAACACTTCTTTATCGTTTGTAACAGTTGGTGGTCCCGCAGTAAGCGGAGCCCCATCTGGTGGTGGAACGCGCAGACCCAGCGATCAATTCGCCGCCCGGGAAAGAGCAATTACCGAGCCAGTTCACTCCGAGCCTATCTCCTCATCCGCAACTTGAGCGAGAGCCAGCTGTTGAAATTTAACGTCCCGGAGAGGGGCACAAGCGCACTACCAGATACACGCCACTACTTAGGTTTCAAAGATTTATATACCATAATAAACGGCTAGTACCACAAACATCGTGAAATTGAAAATAACATATAAAACGCACTAGGCCTACCAAAAAATACTAAGATAGTATGGAGTATTTGGGCGAGACAGTAAAATAACAGATTAGCTTTATTCATTGTGTAAACATGGATCTCCCGATACGGTCAGATGCATCGGACGTACTGAATATTACTTTATTTATCAGCTGTTATCATAATTTCTCTCTGCAGATGTCTTGTCCCGTAGAATTCTGAGCTTACAAATCTTTTAAACTCAGGGAAGGTTTAGTAACAAACATTATTGTAAACACTTTAAATGCACACATTTTCTTCAGCAAATATGGATCTTCCGTAACTATCATTAGGTCTTTAATGACAGCAATCCTTTGAAAACCAAACCATGTCCTAATATCGGCTATTAAATTCTTGACAATAATAGTTACAGCAGGGACGCTGAAATACTAAAATGACGAACAGCGATAGAAAACGTGGAATTAGTCCCTATGAGTAGTTCAAGTGTAGTGCAATTAGAAGGAATGTTATATCATAGATTTCACTGTTGCTACTTGCACTCCAGTTATGCATCGTCAATATGGTTCATTAATATATAAACTGTTCTTTTTAGGAGTTCCGGAAAAAAATTACTATTTTAATGTTGCTTTAAATAATCACAGCGCAAGTAGAAAATGGTAGCACGGTGATAAATGACTTTTGGCCCAGCTCGTCATTACTCGCGTATATACTATCGCCTCGCTTGATATTTTTAAAAGTTAATTTTCTGGAATTAAATTACGAATAATTATGGTCAACACAATTACTAAAGTATCTGGTTTTTTTTAATATTTGCAAGAATAACAGCATCTTCAGTACTACGATTACACTGATTTTCAAACGTTATACAACTAATGAGAAACAATATGCCACTGCTTCACACAAACTTAATCAACACGTTCCCGCACCATTACAATACCACACACTCCATCTCCGTTTCTCGCTAGCCAGCAGCCAACTGCTACCTCTAGTTTTTACACTACCGCCAACTTCTTAGAACTTAACTGCTGCAGAAAATTTAAAATTGACTATTTACACTATACTAAATAATTATTATATGAAATACACATACATATATTACATTACATACATTCATCCGTGATGTGATATATTATGACTGGTCAAGCGAGGACCTCACAACTGAGATACTAAAAGTACGATATAGATCTGATTGCAGAACAAAAATCATAAAGTAAATCAACACAATGACTATGTTAGCGTAAAATCAACTATTGACAACCAAATGGTTTTTACAGCAATTAGAATATATTAAAACTGAAGTATGCTGTTCAACTGAGACAAGTCTTCATCACAGGTCGCTTTTCTTTCACGTCTTCGGTGCATTTGGCTGTGTGCAATTTCTACGTAATATTCACAAGTAACTTCCGAAATATGAATTTTCCAATATCAAAAGATGGACAAGAGCAACCATGACAATTTCCATACATGTAAATGCCAGTTTCCGAGCTGTGGCTATTTGGGCTTCCAGTCTGACGATCATGAGTTCGGTGTCTCTAAAGGAAGAATCAAACAGTTGACGATATTGATTACGTCTAAAGCGCACTTCTGAAGCACATTTTTTAAAACAAAGAAATCATTCAATTTTAATTTCCGACAAAAAATGGTCAGCTGGTAGCAACACTAAAAGCCCTTGTGCATAACAATCTTCACAACTGCCCGCTTCAAAAGTGAGTTTCCCTGCTACCAGATGGTGACAGAAAAGATCCATAAGAATTATGAATAATTTGTTTAAAAGACTGTCCAAACTAATTTCCATAACACAGCTAAAAATTAGGCTTCCAACGAATATTCGGCAACAATTTGGTATTCGGCCTATCTGGCGACTTTATCCTATTCAGCTGAATACCAAATATCTAGGTACTATTTGGCCGAATACTAAGATTTTTTTTGCATTTGGATAATTGCCTGAAATAACGATTGATTCATTATATGATAAAGTATTTTACTTTCAGTTACAAAAATAATCGTGGAAAATCAACTTCCACAATGTCAAAGCAAAACTATCCAACATATTAAATATCTATTCACATGAATCATCAAAATTGAAATTTGGGAATTGAAGATAGTTGTTCAGATAAACTAATTTTCCTGTATTGTGATCATTAATAATAGCTACAAGGTGAAAATCTGAAATTAATAAAATGAATGCCATAATCAAAGCTTTTCTTATCAAGATTAATCGATTCAAGCAAAATACTGGAAGGCACGAATTTCTCCAGTTACCCAACGTATCACTGACAAAAGTCAAGGATGATGAAGTTTTGACTTGTGTTCAACATTTAGCCTAAACGCCCTTCTCACAGACTTAAAAACGATGTTTGAGGATGTTTCTGGTATGAAAATACAACTGGGTTATCGATACATATGGTGCCGTTGAAGAATGACATACAGTAATACAAGAAGAAATGAATGAAATAGCCACTATTGAACAACTTAAGGCGCAGTTCAGAAAGTGGTTGGTATCAGCAGTTCGGCCTTCAAGAAAGATATAATTGTTGCTTATTCTGTATTATGAACCAACAATCACAAGAAAGCTTTTCCATCTTCACACCTTCACAGATTTTCAGCACAAGTAATCAATATTATTAAGAAAGAAAAAGGAATATGTCACAAATAATTCAACGTCGATATTTGAGGCTATACTTAAAGCATTTCAAAATAGGCCCATTGTGGTGGGAGGTAACCATACCTGAACACAGCAACACAGATTTTGGTGCCAAGCCGGCCGAATACGTTTGCCGAATATTTGGCTACTCCACCAATAAGTCTGCAGAATATTCGAAATTCGGCGTATGGGCGAATATACTACTCGTTGCAAATTTACTGAAAAGCCATTTCCCTCCATCACCTTCAACATTTGTAAGTCTTATCTATAAATGTCTGTCTATATTGCACTGCTACTTTACCTACAATAATTTCTTTCTCTATATGAACTTACTTTTCTTGTTGAAATATACCTACTTCTTGTGATTTATTGTTTTTATAAGCATATATAATTAATTAATTAATAAATAATTGTTGGCGTGGCTCTTAACAGGAATGATCTTTGGCATAAAATAATGGACCATGGTAAATTAAAAGGCAGATGCGAATGATAAAGGAACACACATTGATCTTATTCACTCTATGCTATGGAAAACTTTATTTTTTATTCAAGAAAAGAAATTATTACTTTATTTTTTTAAAACAGATGTGGTAATGGATTATTGTTTGTTTATTATTTGTAATTTATGAACGCTTGTCACTGTGTAACTGCCATACGTCACGTTACTTTATAAATATAAGAATAAGAATAGAGACCTTTTTATTGCATGTATATTAAATTACTTGTGTATATTAGATATGAATTGTTAATATAAGATATTAATTGCATGTTTGGAGAATCTCTGACACCAAAGAGAAAATTGGATGCTGATCAAGGAAAATAAATAATCTTATATCTTTAAACGAGCAATTCTTGTATATATATTTTTTGGATCTCGGAAACAGCTCTAACGATTTCGATGAAATTTCATATGTAGACAACGTTTTGTTTTTTAATTTTACCTAAATTGGTATCTTCCCTGCAAAAACGCGATTTTACAAAAAAAATTAGCAATTCATGTATTTGGTACCTCGGAAATGTTAGTTAAGTTCTCTTTGATTACAGCAAGGAACTCTTATAACTTTAAACGAATAATTTTTGTACACTATCTAATCCGTGCGAGTAGTATCGTGGTCAGTCAAGGAATGGTATTATAATAATGTGTAAATAACTGAATGCAAGAATTTATTAAAGAAATGTATTTTATTTTGGAGAGTAGTAATAAACATCACTTTTAGTGCAAAAAGTCGTTAATATTAAAAACTACGTGTTTAACTGTAACAAATTTAAAAAGTAGAAGTTTAAAAAAATATTGGCTTTGTTAGTTGCCTTTTTTAAATCTTTTTTACTTTACAAAACTACTTTAAAAACAATGTTAGGAGTTATAATGTG
This sequence comes from Vandiemenella viatica, assembly GCA_031002005.1. Lineage (NCBI taxonomy): Eukaryota > Metazoa > Arthropoda > Insecta > Orthoptera > Morabidae > Vandiemenella > Vandiemenella viatica. The sequence continues at coordinate 46,651,500 of JARYHS010013630.1, read as the reverse complement.
ATCATCGTTAACTTTTTGACCGTATGTGTCTTTAATACAAAAATAGAATGATTCTACAAACTCGTGAAAAAGTCGCGAACGGATATCCATACCAAAAAAACAGGTTCTGATAAATACAATCCTGCCTTTTGAAGCGTCTGACCTTGTGCTTTATTAATGTTCATAACGATGGGTTTTAGGAATTTTTTTCTCATCATTTAGAAAGGCATGGTTGATCAGAAGGTATGAGGTTACTGCGAGGTATGAACATAGATATATCGGAGTTAATGAATTTAGCACTGATTATGTTCTCGTCTTAGTGAATTAACACAAATCTTGCACAGTTAATTAATCCCTGATTAGCATTATGATTTTTATCTAACATAATAATAGGATTTTTCATTAAAAGCAATTTATGAGGTAATAAACCAGACGATATCGGAAATGGCTCTAGCGATTTGGATGAAATTTCATATGTAGATAAGCCTGTAAGCCTATTGATGTTGGTTAAGCCTCTCTTTGGTTAGAACAAGGAACTCTGCTCCTCAAAATACCCAGGAAGTTTTCATGTCTTTTACTCTAATCATACTTTACTCAAAATCTTGTTTATTGAACAGAAATCGAAAGATGCCGAGTGAAGATCGGTCACCCAGGTACTTAAATGATAAAGTAGGATACTAAATCAACATTGTGGAGAGAATGGTTTGAATACTTGATGACCGTATATGAAACTGGATCGTGGATGCTGGAACCCGTAAGAAGCTGACTTATGAAAAATAGTTCTGTCTGTGGCTAGAGAGTAAATTGTTTGTGTTGCATTAATTTCATAAGGTTGTAGAAGTGATGAAATGAGCGGTTCAATATACAAAATATTGCTTAAAGAATTTATAGAAGATATTAATGCAAGACATCAGATAAAGTATAAAGTTATATTTCAGATAGCAGAAAGGAGATTTGATCACCACAAAAAAAGTTATAATTTGTTACCAGCGAGTATATGCGCATTAATTACCACGTTTTTGTGCCGAGAAGTCGACAGTCTTCGACGTCGTGTCGTATTGAAGCCAGCTACCGTGGACTCATTATGCCTCCCGAAGTCAGTTTCGGGTTCGGTTTACTACTCAGTTGTTCTTTATTTTAGTTGTAGTAAAGTGGACTCATTATCCCTCCAGAAGTCAGCTGGGCTTGGCGTCTCTCGTTATCCGTTAGGGTAGGTGACACCCTACGTGGTGAGGGCTATCTTGTCCACGTGGCAGTCATCTCGAGCTCACAAAACCGCCCGCGGCCCTCTTCCGGAACATTCTGTCCATCGAACTTCCGTGAATTCCCAGGTCGACACGCCACAGAGCGGGGCGTATCTCTATCTCTATCTCTATCTCTATAGGCCAGTATACAACAAGAAAATCTACAATTTGGGCCAGATGATTCCCCCGCTGCCCCGCGACTCCTTGAAGCTAAACAGTTCCTGGCTTCTTATTTTCCCGCGTCTTATGCGCGAAAGTTGTGTAATATCTGAGTCTAGGTCAGACGATACAGCTAACCGATGGAAGGAATACATTGAGAAACTGTATGATGGGTACGACTAGAACAATGGCGTCATGGAAAAGGAAGGCAATGTCGACATAGATGACTTAGGAGATCTTGTTTTAAGGAAAGAATTTGATGGAGATCTGATTGACTTAAAATCAAATAAGGCAGTTGGAACTGATGAGTTCCCTGCAGAGCTTCTCCTTGGGAGAAGAAGGAATCAAAAGATTATTCAAGCTGATATCAAAAAGTTATGAAACGGGAGAAATTCCAACTAATTTTGATAAACTTCCGAAGAAAGCACAAGCCGGCAAATGTGAGAATTATTGCACCATTAGTCTAACATCACATTCTTCAAAATTACTGACCCGAATAATATACAGTAGTATGGAAAGGGTAGTTGAAGAGATAGTTGATGTAGATTTGTATTAAATATAAAACCACATCTTACTGCGCATGATGTAAGAGTATCATCCGTCGAAGAAAATAATGCTGAGGAGTTTGAACGGAGGGGTAACCTCCATTACTATGATTCACCTTGCCTAGGATAACCTGGAAGGCAAATCAATTTCCACTAGCTGAAGGAGGTCCTATGGTGTCGGGCACCGTAGGGTAAAATGCACGATTTGGACTTTCACTAACTGACAAAAAGTTCAGGTATTTGTTGGAGGGAGTGGTCACAAAAGGCCAAGTCTGGTTACGTTTTGGAGCAGAAATATATACATATATTACACGTACCTATAAACTGTGGACTCACATACAAGCTGTTTAACCTAATCTTCCACAAAATATGAACCAAAGATTTTTCGAGTTGATGGCATGGTTTAAACCAGGTCTTATCGCAGTTCTGACAAACTTTAACTAAAAGTTTAGTGATTTGATTATGTGCTTATCAGAATTATGCGGTATAAATTTCATTCTAATCACTTATGACGGTGCTAAATTTTTCGCAGCAGTCGTGCGATGAGCAGCCTGAAGATGGGCGTGGCGTTGACGCCGCGCCGGGTCGCCGGCCCTGACAAGTGGCTGGCGGACTCGCGTAGTAATTACACGGCATCCGCACCACGTGGTCAGCCCACAGTGGCAATTAAGCGCCGGTTCGGTCCCTCAGGTAATTTGCAGCCAGCCAGAATTAACAGCAAGTAACCGCGCTCACAACGAAGACTACAGTCTACCGGAATACGTACACAGGTCGTAAAACGGAGCAGTTTACGTAGTGCATACCACCTTGCTGCTGGAATGAGTCGGATATCAGTCTTCCAGCTGTGGCCCTTTCTTTTTTTCTGTGTAAGTCGGATTAGACGTTCTAGACTATAGCTGTGGAGAATGAGAAGAAGAAGAAAGTAAAAAAAACAAAAAACAAATAACACATATACTTCCTAAAGACACAAATCCACGTTGCTTTAAAATTACATCGAGGTTTTCAGATTGTACAATCTTCTTCTTTTTTCTTGCACCTATCCCACACTTTCAGGATGCGAAGTGTTTGGGATTTGGCTGACTTGAAGCTGAGTATATGTCTGTTGGCTACGTTCTGGTTGCGCCACGTGTTTTGTTTGTATAGTAAATAGCTTGTGAGGTGTAGATTGACGACCGTACCGACATTCACCTTGCCAATTGCTGAAAACCACCTAAAACCGCGAACAGAACGGCCTGAATGCGGGGACCAAGACTGGATCCTGTGCCGCAGTACCTACTCGATCCAGTCTGCGGGAGTTTGCCGTACTGAGTCACATAGTCGAATAACAATTTTTAGTTCAGTTACAGAGGAAAATTTGTTTGTTTCCTCTATAATCTAACTAACTGTGATGGTGATATTTGCGAGATTGCCTCCGATTTCTAGGGTCACCGGTTCTAGTACGGCCTCGGGTATGGGAGGTTTTAATTGAATGTTGTTTCTGTCTTGTGTTGTCCATACTATTGTATATAAAAGCACTTGAGAGATAATACATGGTCAATTACAAAAAAAAAAAAAAAAAAAAAAAAAAAAAAATGTAGATTTGAAGAACTGATGAACACTAATAGAGTCAATAGTAAAACGTTGTGAATCTGAGTAAATGACAATAAAGGCCCAAAGCCATATTAAAAAAAGGCGAATTTTGTTGCTGAAATTATCACAAAGCCAGTTTTAAGAGTGTTAATGGTTAACTGTGGATGTATTATGAAGAAAGTAATGGACTTTGCAAACTTAATAGAGCTACATTAACCACAAGTAATTACAGGGGAAGAATCTTGGTCAAAAAAATGAGTAATATACAACGAAGTTTTCCCCGATATTTACAGAGAAATTGGTGGAGTGGTATTCACTGATGTTCATTTATAACGACTGTGAGTTACTTGGGTAAAAAGGAAAAAAATCATGATGTTCGCTGTTTACCTTTGTGAACGAATGAAGGACAAAGATGTGGCTATTAGGGAGAAACTAAATTCATATTCAGAGTTCCGCAGTGAACGTAGAATGATCCTTATTGATGGGAATTTAAATTTACCGGTTGTCAGGTTGGTAGGAAATAAGACTTATAACACAAGGAAATGGAGATTTGCAAATTACTTAGTAAAGAAGGAAGCTGTGCACAATTGTTAGAGCAGAACAGAATGAGACGAAACATTTTGGATATCTTCCTACAAAAGCCTCATGCTAATCTTGTAAAGTGTGAAATAACTGAAAGGATAAGTAATCATAAAGCAAATCTGATGGATAATAGAGGATTCAGTAAATCTGTGGCCAAAATTTAAAGACCAAATAAATAGTTATAAAATCCACAATAAATCAGATTTGAAGAGATATTTAATGATTTTGTTTGTTTGTTTGTCGTATGGCAAGCAACTAAATATTTAATGGTAATTTTCGGCAAATGTAGGGAAGACACCAATGGAATCAGAGTGGGAAGATTTTAAGGAGATAATAGAAAAGGATGAAGTAATATTTATTTCAAAACAGAATATAAAGAGAAGCACGGAACCTACATACTTCAATATTGAGGTTGGCAGAATAAAGAGGTTGGAGAGACGAGAACTTACAGAGGTAAGAGACAGCAGGGTTCTAGGAAATACTTGAAACATGTAATTAATAATAGCAAAGAAGAAGGCTAAAGGTGGGATTATGAAAATTTTTATTGGTGCAGTGGGACCACAGATGGAAACATCTAGAAAATTCTTTGGCTATGTTAGAAAACTGAGAGTATGGAAAAGTATTCAGACAATTATAGATAAGAATGGAGAAAAAATTACTGATGATTTTAAAAAGGCAGAAATTTTAAGTAACTGATTTAGTGAGACCGTTAGCAATTAAGAGTGAGGAATCGGGGGATACAAAATTAAAGAACGAGCTTATCCTCACTATTAGAAATGAGCAGATAAACAAATTTTAAATTAATCCTGGGGATATCATGAAGAAACTAAGAAAGCTTCCAAAGCATAATGGGACTGTTGTAGATAATATTACTACCGTTGTCCTGATTACAACAGGATGTGGCATGGTACCGTGTCTTGAAACGTTATTTAAACTAAGTCTGGATACTGGCTGTTTACCAGAGGACTGGAAAAGAGCGATACTAGAAACAGTACATAAATGAGAGGTAACAAATAGGGTCGAAAATTGCAGGAAAATCAGTTTTACATCAGTGGTAGATTAATTGAATGAAATATTGATGTGCAACCACATCATAAATGTATGTGAGGAACGTAAGCGGTTTTCAAAAAGACAACATGACTTTCGGGAAGAATATTGATGCCAATCACAGTTAGTAGGTTACATACAAAATATTTTGTATGAGTTGTAAAAGAGAGTCCAGATTGATAATGTATCACTACCTCTTACAAAGGTTTTAAATAGATTGAGTATTAAAAGGGTGGTTAAGAAGGTAAAAACTTATGTAGTAAAAAAAAGTGTTTTGCAGGGTAGACAAATTTTTAGAAGGTAGAAAACATTTTTCTTTTAATTTACGGCTTTACGCCTCGTCGACGGCTAAGGTCATTAGAGGCGGGATGGGACGAGGGGCAAGGAACGGGAAGGAATTCGGCCATGGCTTTTTTGAAGGAAGCAGCCCGACATTCGCCTGGAGTGATTTGAGGAAACCATGGAAAACCCAAATCTGGATATAATAGAATCAAAATATGTGAAGATTGTCTACACAGAATATCTAGCTGGGTAGCTTAACATGTGATGAAGATATATGTACAGATGAGTCAGCTTATTAAATGCTTCGTTAAAAAAACTTAATATTTATTATGTTTATAAAGTTAGGAAGGAATTGCTTGTTAAATAATTGAAATGTAAATACCATGGCATAAAATTTGCAAACTTAGTCAATCAGGTAGGACACATTGGACAGGGCGTTACAGTGTATTTTGTTATAAGATTTACGAAGAGTGAGCGAGGTACAATTTTAAGATTCACCAGTAGAGGAAAAAGAAAAGATTGCGATACGAGAGCGTAAGCACCTCGAGAGATTGCAAAATTTTGGCCCGTTACTTTGAAAAACTACTGAACTGTGAAGAACCTTAAGAAAGACTAGAACTCAGTCGTAAGAACGAAGACTCAGTCAGTCACAAGCAAGCATTATGTCTTCAGAGCCACCAGACGAGAGAGAAATACATGATATAATCCAAGCTCTGAGAAACCATAAAGCTGGAAGGAAGATCTGATTGTTACAGAGTTGTGAAAGAGACAGGTGGTCAAGTAAGGCAGGAACTGAAAAACATACCGCAGGAAATCTGGCGAACAGAAAAAATTCCTGACGAATGGAAGAACGCACTGATAAACCCATTGCACAAGAATGGTGACAAAACAGATGTGAACAATTACAGAGGAATTATCTTGGTAGCAGGAGGTAGCAATTGCTACGGGCCTCGCGCCTTCTGGGGGGACCTCGCGCAAAAATCAAGGGCCTCTTCTTCACATTTGCTACGGGCCCCGTGCTGTCTTAATCCGCCCCTGGTAGCATTGACATATAAGAAACTGTCAAAAGCTCTTCAAAACAGAATTGAACCAGTAATAGACAAGGTGGGTTCAGAAAAGCACGATCCTGTGTAGAAACAGATTCTAAATCTGAAAACTGTCATACGAGACAAGGTTACAAAGAACAAAACTATGTTATAGTTTATGTGGACTTCAAGAAAGCCTACGACTCAGTAGATAGTGTCTCATTACTGAACATTTTACCGAAGTTTGGTGTTGACTTAAAATCGGCCAACATAATCAGGCAGACCCTCGAAGTAACAAATTCAAAATTGAAATTTATGGGAGAGTCCTCAGAAAAATTTAAAATAAAAACTGGTGTCAGGCAAGGAGATGGGCATTCCCCAATTCTTTTCAATTGCATTTGGAGAGGGTAATAAAAGTATGAGAAGAGAAACACAAGGAAATGGGAATTGATCATGAGATAAGATTAGGTTCGTAGCTCAAAGGGGTTGCAGTAAACTGTTTGGCCTTCGCTGATGACACAGCAGTTCTCTCTGGAAATATAGAAAGAGCATTCGAACAAATCAACCTTCTGAAAGAAATAGCAGAAAAAGTTGGACTTCAGATCTCTTCTGAGAAGACTAAATTTATGAGCAATATTACGGATTCATCAACAGTACTAAACACAGAGTATGGAAAAAATTAACAAGGTCAATAAATGTAAATATCTAGGTGAAGTAATTCAGATTAATGGGCTTGATAAGGAAGCAAGCATATCAAAAGCGAGAAAACTAGAACTAGCATACCAACTGACTAAAGATACATACAATAATAAGAATCTCTCAAGGAAAACTAAAATCAAACACTACAACGAAGTAATTAAACCAGAAGGTCTGCACGGCTCAGAATGTTTGTTCTCTATGAAAACTGGAGAAATAGAAGAGATAGAGAAAAGGGAAAGGAAATTTTTTAGAAAAATTTGGGGACCATTAAAAATTGAAAATAGCGAGTTTAGACACCGGAGGAATAAAGATCTAATCAAAGAATAAATTGAAAGGTTGTCAGACACGATCAGAAAGAGGAGAACCAGTTTTTTTTATCACATAATGAGAAGGGATAACAACGGATTTACAAAAAGAATTTTTAACCATGTTTACAAGAGTAAGACGGGCAACCAGTGGATCCAAGGAATAAAGAAAGATATGATTGAGATCGGAATAACAGAAGATTTAATACAAGATTGAGCAACTTTCATGAGATTGATCAAAAATTTCAAGGGTTTTCGGGAGAAGGGGAAGAGGAAATATATAATAACATATGGACGGAAGAAAGGAGGAAACAGCAAAGTGAAAGGATGAAGAACTATTGGAAGTCAAGAAAAGAAAGATCAAAATCAATGCACAGGATTACTTTTCGTGGTCCTTAGATGGCCGATATCGAAGAGAAGACATAATAAAGAAAGTGCGGCCATTAGACAAACGAGGAATTATAGACTTAAGATATTTACAATTTTTGCAGAAAGTGATACAAAAATTTAAGTTATTGTTCTTAAGATGAACAAGATTGTATTCGCTATATATTACTTATAGAAAAATTTTCTTATGTCACTACTAATTTAGTTTTTACCAATTTAAATTGCTTGTAGTCATCAACAATATTAAGAGAACCCAAATTTTGGAGGGTTTATCTTCCATGTAACGTGACTTATGGAACAATCTTTTCAGTTTATGAAAGGAGTGTCCTTCTTTGGGGTAGTGTTATCTTTGGTACCTTTCTGTACCAATTTACGAACAGATTATGATTTACTGTTCCGTCCACCGCACACATCTAGTCACAATACATACCTCAGTTTTTAAGTTAGATCGGAAGCTTTGAAACATGAAAACCCTATCCACAGAAACTGTCACTTACACATGAACTACTTTCCTGTATGTGAGTGCTTATTACTCAGGTGCTTTTGAAGTTTATTGACACATTCAAGCGCAGTGGCTGCGGCATGATTTTGTTAACAACGGATTAAATACTGAACCTCATAACCTTCTCACCTTCAGAGTGAAAAGTAGACTATTACTACATACTCAAATAATACAGAAAGGCAGTCAGTAGCCAAATAGAGATTTTTTAAGTTATTTGAAATTTTGACAGCAAATACTTAAAAAACAATTGGCAATCGTTGGGAACTGCCGACAGAAGTCATAACTTAAAACTATGAATATCATACGCGCAACACGTCATACTTACAGCTACAGACATACTGTTAACGTTAGGATATCGGTGACGGGAATTCATAAGATTTTACGAGTTTTCACTTAAAAAATCTAACTTTGTCCACAACCCGAAGGTTGGTCGAATTATCCCGTAGGGGATGTACAAAGCTATTGTGTCAGAGGCAGGAATTTCAATACTTTTCCCCCGGAGCCTACAGTTTAACCTGGAATCAGAACCACGGAACAATCCGCCGTAGCTCATATAATCAAATACAAGTTTTAAAAATTCCTGCTTACCACGGGATTTCAACCCGTGACCGGAGAGAGACACTTTTGGGAGTATGGTGAGCTACTAGACCGATTTGTTTTGAAGTACTCGCGTGCTAAGTACTATCAAAATCGTATAAAAACTTTGGCTTTATATAAATATCATTTGAAGAATTACTTTCACTTCTGTCCAGAGGCAATACGTCATACTTATAGTTACAGATATACTGCTATTACAACATGTTGGTGGCGTGAATTCATCAGATTTTACATATCCAATAAGCATCCAGCGCGTATATCATATGCGCAACACATCATAGCATGACGGTGACGCGAATTCTTAGATGTACCGCCGTCCATCAGCCCGCCTAAGGAATTTTTCACTTCAGTAAGCTATTCAATATAAATGAACAAGGATGTAATCGCTGTTATACGAGAACGAATCAAGCAGTAACACTTCCAAGTTAGGGCTATTTATGAAACCACATACACATAGGCTATGGCAGCATACAACCTAAGTTCACTTTTACACATAGTTCCCAAGATACTATAAATTTCTTGGAACGGTCAACCAACTTAACGATTCTTGGTTCGTAAAAATCAACTCCAGCGCTGTGTAACCACCTGGAGACATTTGCTTTCACCTCCTCAGCGTTTCGGAATCGTCGTCCACCGAGATCCTTTTTCAGCTTATCAAACACATGATAATCGCATGGCGCTAAGTGTGTAATGTATTGAAGATACTGCCATACCTCCCAAAAGAATCGCTGCAGCCATTCGGACGTTTGGGGGGCCGTGTGAGGTGTGGCTTTATTGTGCAACTAAACAACACTGGCGCTCAATTATCCCTGCCGCTTTTATTTACATACAACCGGTGAAAGCGGCTGTCTCCAGGTGGTTACATAGCGCTAGAGGTGATTTCTACTCATCCTGAATTGAAAAGTTGGTTGGCCGTTCCGAGAAATGTTTATAGTCTCTTAGAGACTATGTGGAAAAGTGAACTAACATTGTATGTTGTCATAGCCTTGTGGTCTATGTGTAGGTAGTTTCATAAATGACCATAACGTGGAAGTGTAACCTATTTCTTGATTCGCCCTCGTATATGCAGTGATAATGATGATATTTGAGGTGCACTACCCACTTTTATCCAACATTTATTTATGCATTCATCACAAAAATAACTAATGCACATACGCATTGTATAAGTACGAGACAAATATTTTGCTACTTTCCGATTTCTTCACGAGGAATTTATAGAGACAGTGGTTGACGACTACAGGTTGCCGGGCATGAGTGGGTTGATGAGCACAGGCGGGTGGGGGAGCATAGGCTGCTGGGGAGGCATCTGGCCGAGCATATGCTGGAAGCGCGCGCGGACCGCGGCGCGTCGACGATTGCGCCTCCGCACTCTCTGCGCTTGCTTGACGAACGGCCGCTTCTGTTTGGGGTTCATGCGGCGCCATCTCCTGCTTGCGATTCTGACGCATATGCGGCCCGAGAGGCGCGGCTTCTTCTTCCTTATGTACCGCAAGAAGTTGACGTATGGTCTGGTGGTGAAATTTTTTTTACCCTGCTTCGGAAATCGGCGACCGTATGCCCGGTTTCTAAAAAAAAAAAAAAAAAAAAAAAATACAACACAATAACTAACTTGGTGCATAATATTTCCATGAAGCAATTTCAGTTAATTGCATTATATGTCTTACAGAATAATTTTTTTTTTTTACCTATGGGATTTTTGGCATGTCGACGTATGAGCCATTAGAGCTGGTAGAAAATGAAGACCAAGCAAAGGAAGGAATAATGTCTGTCGTATGTTTTCGTTGGAGATAGAGAAAAACTGTTTGTCTCTGTCCCATAAAAGATTATTTACCACCACTATAATGACTGCTCTATCAAGATGCACAATAGACAGCAATGGTTAAAATTTGTTTGCAACGCCGTTAATTTTTCCACTTAATTCAACAAGAGAGACCAAGAACACCTAATTCATTTACTAAACTCTTTGACAATTCCGTATTGCATACCAAAAATGCACAAAAGAACAAACCCACTCGGAAACAGCGCTGAAATTAAATCAGACATGCACATATATATACAGTACAACAAATCATAAATTGCATATAATTACTTGTACAATAAATTTCCCCCTTTTTGTTTAATGCCTTCCTTTTACTTCTTTTAAATTACGAGTTTTCCACAGACGCCTAATTCTACATTACACATTTTACTGTAATTCTTTTACAATAATTCTATTTATTATTATTATTATTATTATTTACTATACTTCCATTACCATTTGACCTTAATTCAGTTCGAATCCACAGAACTCTCTGTTTATTAATCAAAACAGAACTCAACAATTGAAATATAAGTTCAGTTTCTGTTTTTTAATTTCAGTATAGCAAACCTAACTATCAATCAACTGTCAACATTAACTGCCAATTCTTGTAGTAGTTGCACGTTGACGCCCGGACCAAAACAAGGAACAAATTAGTACTTGTCTACTGCGTCGCTGTGTTTCCGTAGTCGCTCGTTTGATACATACCCAGGTTGTCGTATCAGAAATTCCGTTTACCTCCTTTTTCCGTTATTCCAATAGTTGACATATGCAGTACTTCATACTGTTTCATAGACTTTTCTCAACGATAACTAATTGCATCATCACATCAGAAGATCCTGGCAGGGTCACCAAATATGTAACCTCCTTGTTACTTTTAAATTAATACACCAGGTGAATATCCCTTATAGCAATTCTTTTTAACTATATTTAAGGTTCAATTCAATAATAATTATTACAAATTCACACATTAAGTTTTAGTTGACAATTTTTTTCTTCTCCTTTCTCTTTTTTTTTTTTTTAACAACCAAACAATCAAAGGCACTAATACTAATAAATAACTAAGACATTTATATTATTCTAACGACATACAATTTATATATACCGTCTGTGGAAATACTCGTTACTATAAATTTAAAAAAAAAACACAAATCATCAATTATTTCTTAACATAATTATTCCAAGTATAATTTCTTAATTTATAAAAAAAACATGGTGCATCAGAGAATGACGATATGTCACAAGTGTAGTATTAGTCACCACATTTTCTCCTATTAGTTTGCTTGCAGTGATTTTAGACGAGTGAAAGTAGAGACACGGTGGAGATTATACTTGCAAACAGCGGTTCGTTTATCGGCGCCACATGTTTTCGTTGGGAGGAGCGTCATTGCCCACCGCCATCGACAAGTAACAGTGGTAGTTCCGTCCACCTTCCGATGCAGTGCGGCTACGAGACTACACGTAGCGAATCGGAAGCTGTTCAAAGATCACCAGATAAAAATGTTAGGGCAAGAGCCAACCAGGATAAACTATGTTGCTTGCGAGCCTTAATTTCTTGATAGTGCGTTCTATTGGGATGAAAGAGGAGAAGCAACTTCTATAGGGAACTGGGTAGAACGGTTCCATCCTCTTGGATGTGGCCATCCATTTGAGTTTGAGCGCTGTACGATAGTGTTACAAGTGGCGAGTAATACTGTGGAAGTTTGCTGTAAATTTGTGTATATTTTGTAATGCCATACATCCTTCAACTGGGAATCGTGATGGTGAAGGTTGTAATGTAACAGCAGTGACAGGTACAATACATATGTTGTTTTAAAGACTAATATATGTGCGTAAGAGATAATGAGTGTACAGAACTTGTTTGCTGTGGGGGGATGGCAGTTGTATTGGCCGGCAGGTAGTCACCATCCTGCATTATACAGATATAACGGGACGGTAGGAAAATAGGAGGGAGAGAGTGGCCGGACACTGGAGTGTGAGCACCGGACGCAACCGCACGTGGTGCAGCAGCGAGACGTTGATTCCCGTGCACCTAGGGTTTATCAAAGTATGTGTTGCAAGTGACTCAACGGGACGCTGCCGCTAGTACTGATGCGATGACACAACAAACTGCAACCAAGCCACCACCAATCATCGCCACGGTAAAAATGAATTTTACTTAATTGCATCAATCCTACCACAGTTCTAATCTGTTACTGACGCGTACTTGCGATACAAAACTTCATTTTCATATAGGTTCAATTTTGAAGTCAGATTTTTTGATAGCTTTTTTTTATTTATTTACAAATGTGTGAACGAAGACTTTCTAGGCGTATTGATAAAATGTAGTCTTTATAGGCTCTCCACCGAATAGAATTGAAGAAATACAAGCTTTCGGTGGCTAGCTCTGCCGCCATCATCAAACCTAATGATGACAGCAGAGCTAACCACTGAAAGCTTGTCTTTCCTCAATACAATCTGGTGGAGTACCTGTGAAGGCTAATTTCAATTTACAAAAGACATTTTTCAGTGATCTTAATAATTCTCGTCCAGCATTAATATTTCTTAAATAAATTTCAGGCGGTTTCTTACAAAAGAAAAAAAATAGTACTTAAATAGTCGAAGGTTGAATTTCAATAATATTAATATTAGCTACATAGCCCTTTAACAAACATTACCACTAGCACAATTTATACTGCTACTAGAGTGTAATAAAAGTCACTTTTAGAGGAGAAATCTTTTTAATTTAATTTAATTGCGATGGCAATTTCTGTGGCGATTTCCCTACAAATCCATTTTTCTCCATTTCCTGTACCCTCCTACTTTTTCCCTCTAACAATTTCAACTTTAAATTGTTTCAACGTTTCTGATAAATTATTCATCATTTGTCTTGGTAATTTAATCCAATCCCTGACCCCCTTATTTACGAAAGAAAATCTTTCCACACCCTTGTTACTGAAATCGAGTGCCAGCTTGTGGCCACTGTTATCTTTCCCTTCTATGCATTGTTTTTAACTCTCACACCAGTATCTTTCCATGCCTCATTACCAATATACGCCTTGTATTCTCTCATGACTCTTTACACCCTCCTCCTATATTCCAAATCCCACTCCCGCTGATTTTTCAAATCGTTTTATGATTGTGTCCTATGCTTATTATTACTATAGTATGTCCTATATAAAACTGAATTAGCTTTCGAAGGCGCAATAGCTGCACACGTGGAAACCTCTCGCATGTTCTACGGTCATTTCCAGTGACAAATCCATCAGTTCTCCTGTATCTGATATCAGAAGTTTAGGTCCCATACTACACAACCTTATTCATGTAATGGACTAACCAAAGTTTTGTGACCCAATTCCTTTACTTCTCTCGTAGATCCCATTATTATTCTCTGCAACAAGTGACGGCTTTTGAAACCTTTTCCTAATACCTGACCAATTTTTGCTTTCTCCTGAGTTTGTTATCAAATGTTATGCAAAGATACTTACATTTCAAATCTTCAACAAGCAATTCCTTCCCTACCTTATAATCATAATCTACCTTTGGTTTTTATCTGTGTATCTAATAAGCTGACTCTTCTTTGCAGCTATTTTCACACCATGTTTGACAACTCAACTAGGTATCCTGTACTGATCACCCTGCAGCTGTTCACAGTCCTCTACCTTTTTGATTCTATTATGTAATATTACGTCATCTGCAAATAATCTAACCTCTGATAGTAAACCATCAACACAATCATCCATTAATATCTATGGTCCCAGTGCTCTACCCTGTGTCATCTTCAACGAAATTCAGATAGTTTGTGATTCCTGGATACGTGGCTCATGAGATGAGTTTTCTGGAATGGCCAGGATCTTCAGAGAAGCGCCACCGGCTTCCGGCGGCTACGAATCCAAACAGCTTTGTAGTTCAATGCGGTTATGAGATGCTATATTATCTCCCTTGTGTTGCTTCATTTACACTTTAGTCCTCGTTTAAAGTTGTTCTCATATTTTATGAAATAAAATTAATTATTTGACGATCTGTCACCTTCCTCATCTACTTTGTACAAAAAGATTTCAGTTAAGACATTGCGGTTCCACTGATGATTCCGTTTTTGTAGGGGGATCGAGATGACTTCCTTTGTGGTAGCCTCTGGTCTGCATACTATTGTTTCGACTAGTGTCTCATCACCTGACTTAAGCCAATATATAGCACCGGGATTTCTTACCACCAAGTGCCACACTCTCATTACCAGCGTCAAAGCGAGTGTTGTCCTGGTATTGTATGCACCACTAGGATTTCGAAGAACTAACATTTGGTTTATTCTGAGTACTGCTTTGTCTCCACTTACATTAGTTGTTTCGCCCAGACGTTCGCTCCATACCTAACATTGATGCTAGGATAGTATCATAATAGAGCCTTATCAGGAAACTGGCAAGACTTTTTTTTTTTTTTTTGTTAAATAGTGATAATGCTTAGATAACTGCAATTCGTCGTTCTTTTTATTGTGTTTCTTTTAATCTTGATTGTTGGATTCCGTTACTAATTTCAGCGAAGGTCCATATGCTGAGTCTTACGTGGGACGCGCTTCACTTTAACATTCCTGCAACATTTATCATAATGAACACATCGATGTAAACACAATAACTAGTTGATGTAGTTAAAAATTGCAGTTTAACAGCAAATTATACAGTGGGCAATAATGCTAAAGTGTAGCAAGAAACAACCGTGGAGAAAATTTCGGAAGGTGCTAAAGTGTAGCAAGAAACAACGGTGCAGAAAATTGCGGAAGGTGCTGTTCCAGACTGACATGTGCTAGCTGCAACAATTTTTACCACTGACGATGCCCCACTCCAAAAGGGCGAAACGCGTCTGGTAGATACAAGTCAATAAAAAACAGTTGTTAGAAGACGGATTTTTATTCAAAAATATTTATCAAGTTGTTTCTGGAAAAAATTGCTTCTAAGCTCAATTTCTCTCCTTGCTCCATCTGGGATCAGTAGAAGCAGATCATCAGCGAAGGCCACCTAGCACTGTAACGCTTCTAGTGGTTCCAGTATACACGTCGTCATGCCATTAGCTGCCCCTTATTTTCGATTGGCAGTGTATATGGGACATGTCACTATTTCTGAACATATGTCCTAAAACACCGGACCGCATACAGATTCTTGGGAACAACGTTTCCCCAATGGCCATTAGTGAACATCTCAATTTGGCATATCCTTTTTCTACAATAGTACCTAAATAAGTTATATAGGTTACGGGGACATTCAAATTGTCTGAGCCAAACAATTAAATCAGGTATTGTCAATAACCCCCCCCCCCCTTGAAATGTCTACGAATAATGCCTGTACATATTACAATAAGATGTATGCCCTGTTTAAAGCCTCTTCGGACGATCTACCTGCCCTGAATGCTTAATGGATTAAATTTTTCTTTTTCTATATGCTTATAGGATAAGATTTTTCTCATGAACTTTACCGAATAAGTTGAGCAGGCAGATCAGCCAGTAGGACTTAATCTGGGTGGGAGCCTTGTCACCCACTTTTCCTAAAATTTGTCATCTCCCACTGGTTCCATGCCATATTTATAGTATTGCGCTAGATCGGGTGAGGCATTTTACAGTGTGAGCTAAAAAATGATGGCAAATAAATACCATTGGAACGGATGAAAAAGTGATTTACTGGGTAGGAGAATTCTTAGTAGGTAGAAAGCGAAAGGTCAGGGTAAGAAATGCAGTATCATAAGAAGTAGTGATGAAAATGGATGACTATCTGAAGTTGTTTGCAGATGACATAATCTGTACCTATAAAATACCAATTTTGGTAACGCCCAGTAGTGAAGTCTGTCACACTTTGTCGTCACGTTTCCCGCCTCCGTTACCCAACCGATAACAACCGGAGATGTTCGATGTATGCGCTTTATTTATTAAGCATCCACGAGTAAATGAGCTGCCAGCACACTAAAAGAAAAGTACGTATTTCGTAAAAATCGACATATTAATTATTAGCTGCTTTTCCTTACTTAAACATCGTACGATGTAGATTTTTCTTATACTTTCTGTATAGCTATACCATTGTTACAGTAAGCAAAGAAATATCTACATTTCATCATTTTCAAGATTATGAGCATTATTTGATGAAAATTATACTCAGTTAGCGAATAAATTAATTGCTAAAATACTGCATTTTTAACGTGATTAAAAGATATTTATATTCGAAGTAGATGTAGATATTTTAAGTCACTGTTATAATTTACGCGAAGAAATGATTTGCCGTAACATATTAAAGAATGAACTGCGTTTAAATTACTGTATTAATCTTCTTCTTTTTTTAACTGCTTAACGTCTCTTAACAGCAAGGTCTTTAGAGACGGGAAAGGATGGGGGCAAGGAATGGGAAGGAAATCGGCCGTGGCCTTTTTGAAGAAAGCATCCCGGTATTCACCTGGAGTGATTTGGGGAAACCATGGAAAACCTAAATCTGGATGCCCGGAAGGGGATTTGAACCACCGTCCTCCCGAATTCGTAGCCAGAACGCTAAGCGTTACACCACCACCCTCGGTCTGTATTAATCGTTAGTCGCTTTTATTACTGATGTCACTACATCAGACACATGAAAATATTTCAAGGTTGTCAAATATAGATCGCAATACAGTGAATGTATTCGTACACGGCTAATAGAATCTTTGAATTTTAAACCGCAATATTAGTAGAAGTTATAGTTATGTAGAAATGCAGACAGGACCGGAATGATAACTGACACAATTTTTTACAGAATAATTCACAATAAATTTAGTTTTATAAATAATTTAAGCAGCTATTATAAGCTTTCATAAGCTGAGTTACTGAAGTTATTATTATATGGATGGATGTAGTTCCGTATTTATCGTGTTGAATGAGACCTCGACCAGAAATAAAACCAATATCACGCGCTATAGCATAAAGTTTTTGGATTCTTAATTTATTTTTAATTTCATTGGTTCCCTAATTCTGACATCACTAATTCAGTAGAATTTCCATCTGTATCACTGTGTAAACTACAAACGAAATATTACAAATTACAAAATGAGGTATTGAGCATTTCATAAGAACGAT
This sequence comes from Vandiemenella viatica, assembly GCA_031002005.1. Classification (NCBI taxonomy): domain Eukaryota; kingdom Metazoa; phylum Arthropoda; class Insecta; order Orthoptera; family Morabidae; genus Vandiemenella; species Vandiemenella viatica. The sequence continues at coordinate 46,633,723 of JARYHS010013630.1, read as the reverse complement.
TCTATTTATTCAGGCAACCGCAAAGAAATGAACTGCCACAACATTCCTTTCACCCTTCATTTTTGACGGGCTTATAGGCTAGTGTTATATAATAGGCCACAATGGGAAAAGACTGTGAACAGCTGCTGGGAGATGTGGCACAGGATGTTTTTCTGGGTAAGTCAGCAAGGATTGAAGATAAATTCAGAGAAGCGTCAGCTCATTAGTTACACAGATAATGGAAACCAGTTAATTACGATTATAAGCGGTGGAAGACATGACATCAAACATCGTTGCATAACATAGAGTTTAAAAGTAAACTCAAATGGGCGAATACACTGAACAGGTGGAAGGAAAAGGTTTCAAAACCTTTCACTTATTTGAGTGTGTGATAAGGGTATGTACCAAAGAAGTGAGGGAACTGGGTTAAAAAACTTTCCTCAGACCACTGCTTTAATATGGTGGTGTAGCATGAGACCCACATTTTTGGTATCAAATACAGGAGTCGGAAGGGGTGCTAATTTGTCTCTGGAAATTACTAAATAACACAGTCAGTAACTGATGTGATAAAGGAGCTGAAATGGGATTCATATTGTACATTCATATCGTATATTGGTGATCAGGCATGAAATGATATTGGCGTAAGAATTCAGAATGATGCATGGAATGTAAAATATGACTATTACCACAAGCTGGCACTCTATTTCAGGTATAATGGTGTGAGAAAATTTTCTTTGTATGTAAGGCAGTCAGGCATGGGAACAAATTACCGTGGAAAAGATTAATATTTATCAAAGACGCTGAAGGAATTTAGAATTGACATTTGCAGAGGGAAAAAGTATGCGAGAACATGAAAGGCCGAGCTCCAACACAATTAGGTTCAATTAGTAAGCTGAGTCTTTTTACATTCATTTTCATTCCATACTGATATAATAAATTACATATTAGATATTTCTGTAATTTTAAGAAGGGAGACTTTCCCAGCGTATAATTTTAATACTGTCGTCATGATTAAACCAGTGAAGAGTATATTTTACTTCTCTCTAAATGCTTACATTCCTGTTAATTTCTACCCACTTATACTGTGCTATTTAAACCACTAAAACCTAACCTTTGACAGGAGACTATCAGCAGAATAATTCTTTAAATTAATACAGGAAAAGAGAAATTGTTCCGAAACATTCATTTCTAATCTCTGTTCATTTGTAACATGTCCTGACACACGACGTCTGACCACTACGTTTTGCTTCCTGCCGCTTCCTCCTTCGCAAGACCTCTTAATGGATCTAAACTTATTCCTCAGCCTGTGTAAAACACTTTAAGAATATCCATTCCCACAATACCAACATGGATTCATATAAACACTTGATCTAAATTTGCTTGGTCGTAAACCGCCAACTGTGATGAATAACTACGTCACATATAAACAAATTTCTTTCTTCATACATGATGGGGCTGGATGTGAAGCCCGAATGGGGTGCCTCTTTCTCCAATGATTCGAAACTAGTTCTAACCTTTTGAAATTTGGATTAACTGTTCAGCAAACTTATCCACTACGTAATTCAAATTTATTTTTCCAACCCTTTTTGAGTTCGAGCTGAATGAGTGACCATTAATACTGAAGACTTTTTTCTTTAACGTAACTCGATTATGCTCCTACTAATATATTAACTCCTTTTGTGTACAAGCGGTTCTCTCAGTGCCCCCACAATCTGATGATGAATTCTTGTACAACTCGACGAAAAACAAAATCGGAAATTAAGTATAAATTTTTGGTTGAAGGGGACATTCTCCACCTGCACGAAACTGGTACTGACCTGTTAAAAATTTGTTTTAACTGCTTCGTTATAATGTTCTATTCACGCTTTTCACTCTGGTTTTTCTAAAAGTCGCCATGAATTAAATTAAAAATGCCTAAATGTGAGACGTTCCACAATCGCGAAATGTTAGCAGCAATGAAAAATGACACAAAAACCCTCGGTACTGGGATCATTTGAACCTAAACATAATGGTCATGGTTAGGTCGAAATTCGGCCTGGACCAAGAGTAAAAGTTTAAGGGAAATTCGTTTTCTGTCATCCATTTCAGAAAAAGCACATTTGTTTATAACGGAAGCAATCGAATAACTCTGACTGCTTTTATGATTCTAAAAGGCGAGCGTTGTTGTACTGTATTTCGGATAAACATTTTCTATCTATTAATTTCGTGCGACGTTTTACAACAGACTGAAGCTAAAATGGCAAGAAATCATTACAACAAAGGATTTAACCAACATATCAAGAGATTTCATTTATTTTTGCAGCGCCTGCGGCATCTAATAACTCCGCGTCACTCTCACATTTCGACATTTTTAATTTAATTCGTGGCGACTTTTACACAAAAAAAAAAAAAAAAAAAAAAAAAAAAAAAAAAAAAAAAAACAGTGTGTAAAATGTGAAGAGGACATTATAAGGAAGCAATTAAAACAATGTTCAACAGGTCAGTTCCAGGTTCGAGAAGGTGGAGAAGGTCCCCTCCCTCCCTACATTTCTTTTTATATATATGCTTGGTTTTCGAGATAAATCACGTTAAAAATCAGTTATAGATATAGTTCTTGTGCTTTTAGTACGGGCCGTATTTCAACCTAACATCAGCAACTAGGCAGAAAATAAACACCCATAGTGCATTTCCACCGTGTAGATATAGTGGTTTTGGTGATTTTTTTTTTCTCGTCCAGGCCGGATCCGAGGTTCAAGTTTACGTCGCGATACACATCACTAACTTAAGATAAAATACTGTATCAATGCGCGTGTGATTGAAGCTTTGATTTTGAAGCGACAATATTAACGGAGATTGTGGTTAGATTGAAATTCTGCCTGGACCAGATTGAAAACAAAACCTTCTTGTCACAGCAAAAGGCAAGAGGAATTTAGTTATCAGTTATTTAAGAGACTTTCATCAGCACTATGTCACGGTGTGACGTCATGTATCGCGACGTAAACTACTCCCGGATCTGATCCTAACCTCTTCACTTTTGAGATACAATATCTCTAGAACTAAGCGGGATGTCAAAAAAATTATTCTTTATTTTCGATTTTTGTCGTATAGTTACATACAAATTCATCATCAAATTTGGCTATAGCGATTTTTTTTCTGGTCCAGGCCGCATTTCAACCTAACCACGTAAATTTAGAGATACAATATTTCCAGTACTAAGCGAGAAATCAAAAAAAAAAAATTATTCATTGTTTCAATTTGTCTCGTCGAGCTACATAAGAAGCCATCACCACGGTTATCGTTGAATCCCCAATACACATTTTAATTATAATCGCCCGTGCCTCTATCCATAATGGAATCGACGATCGTTACACTGTTCATACCTCTTCTAGATGAGTCCATTTGAAACATGTCTCCGGAAAAGTTTCTTACGTGTCTAGTTGCGCATTATGGATTAAAGATACTTACGGTTGACCGTCCATACTACAACAACTGTCGTTTCGATGGAAGCCTGGCTCGCAAAAGAACGTTCCAAAAGCGTTTACGTGGATTTATAGAGTACAACGTTACCGGGGAAACCACTAACAATGAAATTAGATCCGGGGATTTAAGACGCTTTTAAAAAAATTGTATCGGTCTAACAATCGGAGAGTAATATCTAACTTATTTTCCACTGCGTAGTATATTTAGTGTTCTTTTAAATTAATTGTAGCAGAATGTATTAAAAATTGAAGGTGTATCAATATCGACCATACTAATTCATCACAATTAGTTTTGAGTGACAATTGAATGGTATGTTAAGTTACAGTTTAATAGCCAGTACTTAGCATGAAAATATGGATTTTTAATCATGGGAAGTACAGTTGTGTAGTACGCATACATAGTAAACTGTTGCTTGATTTAATGAAGTAAACCGCCTCACCAGTCATTTACATCAAGAAAACGACAGAAATCTTCTTTTACCATATGTAACCGGGCAGGTAAATACTGATAGGAAGGTCTAGAACAGCTTAGGGAGCGTTGTTATCATGAGACACGCTACGTTTGCTTTGGAACGTAACACGGATCCTGAGTTAGCAATACGGCCTGGCCTCTTGCTGAGTACATTACCAAATAAGACGGCGACCTCTCTTTGAGTAGGCGCGGAGGAGAAATTTGCTTTGCTTGTAATCCCGTTCCGGTTAAATGTGGAACACGTTTGATACCCCAGGTGTACTTACTTGAATACATTCCGGGAGTCTAATATATATGGTAGTGTAGTAAGGGACCCACATTTGTTTCTGGGAATTACCGCAGAATGCAATCAGTCACAGATATGATAAAAGAGCTAGAATAGAATTCATTGGAAGACAGGAGGAGGGTGAAGAGGGTTATGGGAGTGTACAAGTCCTATATTAGTGATTATTGGTGGAAGAATTAGAAGTAATGCATGGAAGGGAAAAGACCACCATGACCACGAGCTGGTACTCCATTTCAGGCAAAAAGGTGTAGGAAGATTCTATTTTTTGGTAAGGGTGTCAGGGATTTGGACCGAGCGTGGTGGGTGAACGGTTAACGTTCTGGCCTCGCATTCGGGAGGACGCGGATTCGAATCCCCGTCCAGACATCCAGATTTGGGTTTTCCATGGTTTCCCCAAATCAATCCAGGCGAATGCCGGGATGCTTCCTTCAAAAAGGCCGAGGCCGAATTCCTTCCCGGTCCTTGTCCCCAGTCCCATGCCGCCTCTAATGACCTTAGCCGTCGACGAGGCGTATAGCGGGGGATTGGAATAAGTTACCAAGAGAAATCATGAATAATGTACCAAAAACGTTGAAAGAATTTAAAGTTAAAATTTTCCGAGGGAAAATGTAGGTGGTAGAGAAATTGCCACCGGTGCTTGCGCTCCGTTGCAATTAATTAAATATTATTTTATAGTATTCCCGTGGTCTGTTTTCTAAGCCGTAAGCCTCCCAAATTCTCCTAAATAACAGTTTACTAATCCTATTATATAGCGAGCAGCACTTAGTGAGACCACATTACTGATTGCAGCATCATTACGTATTCTGAAAAGCCTTCCTAGTTTACAATCCCTCTCCTCTAAAGCTTATAATTCGGGATGTTGCGAGAGCCTCCAGTTATAAACTTCTAAGTAACATAGGCGAATGAAATTACACAGTATGTGTTTGTTACTATGGAGTAGAATTGCCATAACCACATAACCGTCCGGTTAAATTTCCTAAGTATTCTAATAAATTTTCTTCTTAAGATGCTACAGCTAGTTACTGTTCTTTCAATTGTGGCAGCAAGTTCACCGATTTCATTTCGTATTACTGAAGTGGGGTATCGGAGTCACAGTTTGAGATTTTGCAATAGATCTAGAAGTAAGGTTTAAAAAAGTAGTCCTTTTTTCGCTTTTGCTGGTCATTCTAAAGAGGAAATTCCAGATTTTCTAGAAATACAATACTCATTTCGATTACTGTAACGATTACAGCGAATGATGACGAATAGATATTTGCCTTTTTATTTTTGTTATTACTTTTTTTTCGGATATCATTTTACATGCTTTCATAATATTAAAAATTGTTTTAAATTTATTTTAATCCAACGTAGAAAAGAAGGCTTTTAACAGATCTGTGAGTTTTTACGTATTTGTGGATCTTTACATTTCAGATAGATTCGTGAGTTAAACGCTTCCAACGCTCGAATCCGTATCTTATTTGTAGAAAGATACTTTTCACTACAAAAACAGCATCAAAACTTCCGTATACCTTCACTCCATACCCAATGTGGAGAATTTAACGCAGGACTTTTGCATGTCACTTGTTGACTAAGAATAGTGCATTACCACCTCACCTACTATGCTGGTAAAATCGGGAATTATGAAAATTTATTCACCTAATGGCTCAGGTACCAGCTAACACCGTGAAAGGTGAGCGACACCAGTAAAGTGCCACAACGACTACCAAACAAGTCTAACAACCTATGAAAAAAAAGGTAGAAATAGACCATACAACTAGTAATCTGTTAATTTTCTGTGATCACAATTTTCGATCAATATTTTCGTTTGTTCAATAATTTTCTTTTGATGCACAGTAGTCACAGAATTATTCAGTTAAAACTATTTAAATAAATCTAATGTTACAGCCTTATTTATTTCAGTTGTAGTATCATTTTGAATCTTGTTATTATTTCAGGTGAAATTTTTATGAATTAACATCAAGCTGAAGGAAACCAAGTAGTAACTAACATTAATGACACAATAAAGTGTACTTGCAGAATGTCATGAGAACCTTGAAAAGTTATTAAATTTATTAATAAATTAATAGTGATAACTGCATATTGATAAATAAATATGGTTCATTCGAAATTATTACAAAACACGAAATTGAAATACATAATAAACTGAATTTTTATCCTTAAAACAATTAAAGACACTTGAAATTTTGCCCCAAATAGTAAACGAAAAACACATAATTATCAAATGAAGATTGTCATATTAAAATAAAAAACAAAATTGCATTTATTTATTTATCAATCTTGTTTCATGTATCCCTATTGAGGAAGGACATCTGGGATGTGAAACATGTCAAGTTTAATACACATACATAGAATATGAGTCATAGTCATAGTGAAAACAACCATATGTTACAAAGACAATAAATAGAATAAAGGTAAACATTAATTTTTACTACTGAGTTTTACAAAAGGTCATATTGAATACAATTAATTATTTGTTCAAATTCTGAATAGAGTAGAAGGAGTTGCCAATATGATAATTTCTCAGTTTTTCTATAAATATATTTTTATTATCTACTAGCATTTACCCGCTGCTTTCCACGCTCGGATCTTGACGTGCCGTGTGTAGAAATGCGAGTAGTTTGCCTCTTTCTCCACCAATCCGAAACTGGTACTAACCTTTTGAAATTTGGAGTAACTGCCTCAACAAAATGTCCCCTTCACGTTTTACACACTCCTTTTTAGGAAAAAATTGCCACATGTTAAGTTAAAAATGCCGAAATATGAAATTATGCGCAACCGCGAAATGTTGCCAGCACTGTAAAAATGACACAAAAATTATCGGTACAGGGATCATATCAACCTAAACAGCCTCATTTTGTCACAGAGGTCGTGCTTAGATTGAAATTCGGCCTAGACCAAGAAAAAAAATGTTTGGGAAAATCGTTCTGTGGCATCCATCTCAAAAATTGAGTATTTGTTTACAACCGAAGCAATGCATTGTCTCCGATCGCTTGTATCGATTCTAAGATGGCAATCGTTGTTGTACTACATCTCGTACAGATATTTTTTATTTGTTAATTTCGTGCGATGTTTTACAACTGAGAGAAGCATAAACGGCAGGAAAACATTACAATAAAGGATTTAACCAACATTTCAATAGATTTTCATTAATTTTGCAGCGCCAAAGTCATCTAAAGGCTCTCTCTCTCATATTTTGGAATTTTTAATTTAATTTGTGGTAACTTTTCCGAAAAAGGAGAGTGAAAACCGTGAACAGGACATTATAACGAAGCAGTTAATCCAGTTTTCAAATGTTTAGTACCGGTATTAGGCAACCTCCCCCCCCCCCCAAAAAAAGTTTTTTTACCCCTTTCATTTTGGTATCAAATATTAATACAGAGAAGAAAACTATATAAATTTCATTTAAATTTTTTAAATTATTATCTTAGATGCTGTTTTGTAGGACTTATATTACACAGTATAATATTTGAAATATAAGAAACTAAAGTTACATGAAACATTATCACTAATATTCCAGTAAGGGCGTACCGAGAATCAATTACCCTTCAGGTCAGAAATTTCCTGAGGACATACCTTTCGATATATAGTTCATGTTATAGCAACGAGAAATGTACCTTAGATATAACGCAAAACGAAAATTACTGTCTGCGATAGTAAAGGCGGTTAATTCTAAACTACCTACGCCGTCATCGATTCGTAGCATTTGCAGCAACGTATGTACTAAAATCAGTCACAAGATTTTTTAATTCCGTATAAATATATTCCCAATCCATGAGTAATAACATGTATTTTTTCTTAATAGCTTTTATACAACTACCCACATTTTGAGCCATTTTCCTTCACCGTATTTCAAAACTGAAGTGGTTAGATTGAAATATAGCCTGGACCAGAAACAAATTTCACCAAAGCCATCAGGAAACACACACTGGACACTCACAATAGGGCGTAGCTTACTTCCCGATACATTTCAACCACTAACATGACATTCACAGCTTATTAATTACTAACAATAATTGAATTCCTCATTATTTATATTTTTTCAAGAACATTCTAGGTCACGTTGCATTTCAAACTAACTTATACGGATATTGCCGCTACAAAATCAAACAATTCAGATGCGCCTAAACACATTAAATTTTTCACTAACTGCAATATGTGTAGTGGCAACATTGTTAATTTTAGGATAGCATAAATTATAACAATTAATTAATTTATTAATACACCTTTACTTTGAACTGCAACAGGGCTAAAACGCGCAATAATAAATCTACTGTATCGCAATGTAAAGTTAGCTTTTGTGATTAGGTTGAAATGCGGACTGGATTTCCCAATCAAATTTCAGCGACAATAAAAACATTTAATATACGTATTAAGCTCTTTGTTACTTACCGTAAATATCACAATTCTTTTATTCTTGTTGAAGATTTAATATAATATATAGTAGTTTAACTAATTGCTAAAAGCGAGTAACTATAACTGAAGACAAAGACAATATAAACTATTCAAAGATTAGTATATTCATCTTTCGTCAAACTCTTAAACGCGTAATTTTTACAGTAAATTAAATTTTAGTAATGATAATTACATTTGATTCAAGTATTCCGTTTATTTACTGTATTCCAGAAGATTAAAAAAACTAAATATTCGAGGTTAAAATATTAAACAATCATTAGTTAAACTGTGTGAATTTTCGTCAGATTTATGTGAAAGTAGTGCATGTCTGAAAGTACATAAAGATCCATGGCATACAATTTTCCATATAAAAGGTTTTTAATTGATTGTTCCTTCCAAAGGAACGTATAATCATTAGCTATTTCAGCAGATTTTGATTCGGGCCATTAGCTCTAAAAACGAAAACCACATCCAAATTGCCGCGGTACTTGTTGCGCGGTACCCGTTCAAATAAAGAGACACAAGCAGCTTGCTTACAGATATATAATAGTATAGAATAAACAAACTGTTTTATACTCTTGGGAGGTTTTTTAATTAATAATTAACTCCTTTTTGTACTAATGACAGAGATGTTTGTGTTTTGTGCAAGTTATTTCTGTTTCCTGTATTGAAATTGTGTACCTGTGAGTGAGATGTAAAAAGGTAAAAATGTTCTATGACAAAGCACATGCGAGAATATATATACTGAGAAGTCATTGTAAGAATATCGAGTTTTTTAAAAAGTTGTTTGCAAGAAGTTCTTGGTTTTACCCTACACCGCATCCTAATAGCACATTTCTGTGCTATGAAAACTTTTTTTCTTTGTGAAGAGTTTCCCCCCAAAATTATGCCATATGACATAACTGAATGAAAATTTGAGGAGTACACCTGTTTCGTTAATTCTAGGTATGCTGTTTCAGAAATTGTTCGTATTACAAACGTGGCACTACTTAAATAGTGAAGTGATATGTTCCCGCCACTAGAGTTTCTCTTTTAATTTAATACCAAGGAATTTTATACTCATTGTTTCTAAAATTGTGTAATTTTTAAAGCTTACTTGTAAATCTGGCTGTGCATAATTTTTTGTTTTAAACCTAATATAATGTGTGTTTTCAAAATTGAATTTTAAAGAATTTGCCTTAAAACAATTTGCTATCTCACTAAGTACTTCATTTACATTAAATTCTAGATTACTGTTAGGTTTTTTTTACAGCCAGGTTTGTGTCATCTGCAAATAAAACACTTAATCAACATGTTATGTCAAAAAAGCAAATCAGACAGCAGGCATAGGTCTAGAACCTGGAACTGGATAACCAACATAGCAAAAGCTAATAGATGACGCTGTGCTGTGCTGTGCAGATAAGTTTCCAGGAAAGTCATTGATGTATTTCAAGAATAGGAGGGGTCCTATGATAGAGAGTTGTGGATTCCATGTTTTATTTTATCCCAGTCTGATGAAGCATCTTTACTTATTTTAGAATCAAAAATGGAAACTTTTTGCATTTTACTTTCCATGTATTATTTAAACCATTTAACTGCAGTTCCATAAATATCATAGTATTCCATTTTTTTCAAAAGTAAGTCGTGATTTACACACTAAAATGCATTTGCAATATCACAAAATATTCATACAGGGCTCATTTTATTATTCAGTTCCTCAAACGTATTATTTAAAAATGAATATATAGCCAACTCTATGGATGATCCTTTTCGGAACACAAATTGTGAATTAGTGAGGATATTATGTTGCATAACATGTTTTATTGCTCTATGTTTCATGTTTTTTTTTTCAAAAATCTTTGAGAATTCTGAAAGTAATGACACAGGATGATATTTATCTACACGTGTTGCTTCTTCTTTTTTAAACAACGGTTTTACTACTGCATATTTGTGGACTAAGTAAAGTTTTAAGTTTTGTTTTAGCCTATTTGGAAACACACCTTGCATTAAGGATTCATTGCAGATGTGGGCAAGTACATGATTGATACAATCTGAACATCTTTTCATTAATTTACTTGAAATATTGACATAGCTGAAAGAACTTATACATTTTAATTGTTTATAAAGTTAATTTATTTCTGAGACTGTTACTGGTGGCAATTGCATCTCTGCAAATCTGTTTGTTAAAGCAGTCTGCAGAAGCCTTAGGGCACTACGTGGGGATTGCTTTTCTATGCCTAATTTCTCTACAACTGATGTAAATTTTTGTTAAATATTTTACAAACTGTTCCTACTTTTCTATGCACAGTTCCATTTAGTTCTATTTTTAGTTACAGATTTTCCTGAATCAATTTTTATTATATTCCATATAGTTTTCATCTTATTGCCTGAATTTTCTATTATCTCTGGTATATACCGGTTCTTTGCCTTTCTTATTACAATTATTAGTATTTTAGAATAAAGTTTATAATGAGCTTTGAGTGTATAGTTATCTGAATCTCTTACGTTTAAGTAAAGATCCCTTTTTGTCTTACTAGATACTCTAATACCCTTTGTTATCCATCCCTTACCCAGTTCACTGTTTGGAGTGTTGACATCTCTACTATTTTTTAAACTTCCTTCGAAAAGTGTTAGAAATATATTAAGAAAGAAATAAAATTTTGCATTAACACCCCGTGCAGTGCACACTTCTGACCAGTGTTCTTTATTTAAGGAATCTATTAAATGTTTTACTGTTTATTGTTTTCATTAATATTTCTTCTATATACCCAGCTTTTCTTTATCTGTTTAACAGTGTTTCTGGACTTGATACATAACAGCTGGGCACCATGATCTGAGATACCATTTATACTGGAAGTATGTTGTAGTTACTGTACTGAAAAATATTCATAAAAAATTATTAGTTGCAGTCTTGCTATTATTTTGTATTCTTGTAGGGAAATTTACAAGTTCCTTTAAGTTAAAAGACAACATCAAAGTTTCCATATCTAGCATCTCATTGCTGTGATTAAGAAAGTCAACATTAAAATCTCCTCATAAAACTATTTGTTTGTTATTTGTGAAATATAGTAGCAAAGACTCTAACAGTGATAAAACACTTCCAAGATCAACATATGGTTTGAAAATACTGCAGACTTCATAATAGAAAGAACCATATCACTGATTCCCCTCCCATGACAGCTTCCAAGTAACAGTACCTTCCTGCGTTTAGATACCCCCTGCAAAATTCTCCCTTTTACTTTACAAATTCCCAGATTGTTCAGCTTAACCTGACGGTCCTAAAAGTCACCATCTAGATCCTCCAATGACTGAAACACATTGGATGTATCGAGGTGAAAACCATCAGACAGACAGCGTCTCCTGCCAGAGCTGACTTCTTTCCACTCACTGTTCTGCCTAAGCCTAAGAACAGAGTTTTCTGACTTCAGGGCCTTTAAATCCCTCTCTGCAGATGCCAGATTTGACTGGAGCATCAGAATCCGCTTCTCCTGATCGTTAGTTCTGCAGGAGTGATAGTTCTAGGCAATACTGACACAAGAGTCACTGTTGACAACATCACTGCACCCATATTGAAACCAGCGCCCTCAGTCCTGGCACGTCACTCCTTCTCTTAGCTATCTTCGGCAAATACTTTCAGAAAAATTAAGAACTTAGGGGAAAAACTTTAAAACGTTAACTTTTTTATTTACTACTTGCGTATCAGTTGCCAAAGAAAAAGGAAAAGTAGGATTCTAAGAAAATGCTAAAAAATACTATGTAATCACTCGAAACTTTTCCGGAATGTGTATAACAATACTTACCAACTACAAGACTTACAACAAAACAACGCAAATGATATCAAAAGAAGTTTTTATACCCTAGACATAACCTCAAATGTAAAGAAATAAAAATTCAGTTCACATGGTACTGATTTTCTACTATCACTTAAGAACTTCACAAAAAAAAAACTAATGCTTTCAAAACAAACTTACAATGAGATTCTGTTACGCTATAACAAGAATATTGATACTATACGTTAATCCCCGATTTAAACAAAAGCCACCAAACACTGAATCTACAATTTACGGATTTATAATACATAAAACGGATCACTAACACTCACACTACTAGAATATTATATTCTTCAACGTTTTAATTATCCTACGAGATAAAATCTAACTATTTTAACCACAAAAATACAATTTATTACCCCACGACACAACGAAAGCGCAGGCAAACAAATTCATAAGATGCATGAATACATTAGCTGTACGATAAGTATTACAACGTTTTATGAAGCTAAAAATGTTTATAAAGTAAGCCATAAAATGACATAGTAACAATTGAACTCATAGCTCCGACAGAATTAAATCAAATCGATAGAGACTTGAACTTTGATCTTGTGAACCACTCCACCAAGGTAGTTGACTGTGCGTTTGACATCAAAAGTATTTTAGTGTAATTACAGTATTTAGTAATTACTTCAAAACCAAGGGAGATTAGCGTAATCACCATGAAGCTTCACTCGCGTTTGTAATCAGACACCAAACATCTGATCTCACAAAGTCAGCAGTCCATTTACTGACATTTAAAAAGCTAAACAGACTGAAACAATCTAACATGAGACAATTTTTTTTTGCAGAGATGATAGACGTAGGTCTAAGTAATAATTCTGCAAGGATTTCAACTGAGAACGAATGCAATGAATCTAAGAGAGAAATAATCAAAACTGGTAAAGAAATATCAGGCTTTACGAAACAAGCCGCACGAAATCATTGGATCATAGAAGAAGTTTTGAAGTTGATGGATCTGAGGAGAAGGCATAAAAATTATCAAAATAAAGCAGAAAGAGCACATTACAAACATTTTAGAAATCCAATAATCAAGAATGGCAAAAAATCCCAAGAAAAGTGGTTGGAAGTAAAGTGCGCAGTAATAGAAAAGGAAATGTGTAGTATGTAACGTAGATGTGGCATATAGGAAGATCAAACAAATTTTTGCAGAAATGAAGAAAAGATCTATAAAAATTAATGCTCTGATGGGTAATCTCTTTTAAACTCAGAAGACAGAGCTAACCGATGAAAGGAATACGTAGAGAAACTGTGTGATGGGGATAATTTAGACAACAGTGTTCTTGAAAAAGAAGGCGATGTTGGCATCTTGTTTCTACCACAGAATTTGACAGAGCGTTGAAAAATCTGAAATCTAATACGGCAGTTCGAACTGGCGAGATTTCAGCAAAACTTCTCTAATATGCAGGAGAAGAAGGAACTTATACAATTACGAAACAGGAGAGATTCCAACTGATTTTAATAAAATTATCACCTTCATACTTCCTAAGAGAACAAAAACCGACAAAGGTGAGAATTATAGTACCATAAGTCTAACTTCACATGTTTCAAAGTTACTAACCATGATAATATACAGAAGAATAGTAGAAGAGATAGTATTTAAAGATCAGTTTGGGTTTAGAAAAAACCGCGGTACAAGAGAACCGATGCTGGATTTAGTATCAATACTTGAAGAGCGGATTAAGAAAAACCAAGCTACATTTAAGGAATTTGTTTATTTAGAAAAGACATTTGTTAGCGTTGAGTGGGACAAGGTGTTCAAAGTTTAAAGGAATCAGCTGTAAAATATCGAGATAGAAGGATACTTTATAACCCTTATGAGACTCAAGTAGAATTTCATCGCCACAAAGAAAAAGGTGACTGATTTTAACTTTTCAGTCTCATTAATTACCGCCGAGAAGTTTGCAGTCTATGGCACAGTGTCGTGTTAATACCAGTTGGTCCATCAGCTGGACATAGAATCTTCTCTAAGGATCGCATTGAACTGTAAAAAATCTTTGTCAACGAACTTTTATGAAAGATTTTAAGGTATTTATTTTATCAAAGATTTTTTAAAATATTTTATCAGGCCAATTATATTTACATAAAATTTTCAGCATAGTTCTCTGAAATGAATGAAGTTATCTTGTGTTCTTGTATAGCCGAAGTAAGTGCAGCTCTCACAATATTTATTTTACTAAATGACCTGTGCGAAAATTTCGCGAATACAATGAATAGTAAGCTTGGGGGTTTGTAATAGGATGGAAGATGTAAATGTTTCAATTGTTTAATTACTTATTGTAATAGGTACATAACAAAATTGAAATGAAACAAAATGCATGCAGTTTATTAATATCTCTGTGATATGTGCTAGTGCTGTCTAGGGGCAAATCTGTGAGCTATCACATACGCGCGGTTTTCTCAGTTTTTTCCTTTTGCCCTTTAAGGGTTAAATTTTGAAAAAATTCGTTCATAAGAAATTATGTGACCAAAGCAGAGGCACTAAGTCTTTAATATGATATCTCATTTATCTATTTCGATATCAAGGGAGATAAAATGGTTCATTACAATAACATCTTTACGGAAATATTGATAATTTTGCCCTTTAAGGGTTGAATTCCGATAAATTCCTCTCTTAAAATATAATTTGTTCAAACCAGAGACCTTAATTTTTACAATAATACCTCATTTCTCGATTTCTGTTAGATATCAAGGGGTATAAAAAGCTCGTGACAAAAAAAAAAAAAAAAAAAAAAAAAAAAAAAAACAACAACAGAAATAACGATATTTTGCTCTTTAAGGGTCAAACCTTTTTTTAAATTTTGATGTGACTACGGCGGAGACCTCTCTCTTTAAAATTATAACATATTTTTCTCTATCAATAGATATTAAAGGAAATAAATTTCTCGTGACACAAAAATGCGTTATAGTAATAGTGATAGTTTTGCCCTTTAAGGGTCGAATTCCAAAAGATTAGTTTCTTAACATATGATATGTCCACGGCGGAGACCTTAATCTTTAAATTAATACCACATTTATCTATATACGTGGGATATTAAGGAAGACAAATGGCTCATGACACAAAAACATGTTGCAGCAATATTCATACTTTCGCCTTTTAAGGGTCGAATTCCAAAAAAAATTCTTTCTTAAATATGATGTCACTAAAGCGGTGATCCTAATCTTTAAAATTATACTTCATTTATCGATTTCTGTTACGAATGCATGGAGATAGATGGTTCGTGGTACAAAAATGCACATTTTAGAAATATTTACATCTTTGCCCTTTATTATTATTATTACTCTACGATTGACTAAAAAGTGTGTGGAGGAGGTGTTGGTTTGAATTCCGAAAAAATCCGTTCTTAAAATATGATAAGATCAAAATGGATACTTTATGCTTTAAAATGAAACCTCATTCATACATTTCAGTTAGTTATCAAGGTAAATCTTGGCTTTTGACCAAAAAACACCTCATATATACTAGATGACCAATGCGGAAACTTCGCGAATGAAGTGAATAGTAAAGTTGGGGGTTTGTAATAGGTTGAATCAAGAACGTCAACATTTTTTCCATAGTTTATTTGTTTTAGTGGAATAGGTACGTAACAAAGGTTGACGCCAGTGAGGAAGTTTATTAATATCTCTGTGATATCTGCTTGTGCTATCTAGCGTCTTGGCTCTGAACTACCTCATGCGCGGGACATTCACGGTTATTACTTTTGCCCTTTAAGGGTCAAATTCCGAAAAATTTCGTTCTTAATTTACAATGTGCCCTAAGTGTAGACCTTGATCTTTTAATGAAACTTTTGTGCTTGAAGGATGGAATTCCCAAAAAAAACTTTCTTAAAATATCTAAAATAATACCTCATTTATCGGTTTCGGTTAGATATCAAGGGAGATAAATAGCCCGAGACAAAAATATAGGTTAAGCAAATAATGATAATTTTGCTCCTCAAATGTCGAATTCAGAAAAATTCCTTTTTTAATATATGATGTGAGCATGGCGGACACCTTAATCATTAAAATGATGCCTCATTTATCTATATCACTTAGATATCAAATGAGATTAACGGCTCGTGACACAAAAACGCGTTGTAGAAATAGTTATACTTTTGTCTTTTAAGGGTAAAATTCCAAAAAATTCCTTTTTTTAATGTATGATTTGACCAAAGTGTAGACCTTTATGTATAAAATAACACCTAGTTTCTCCATTTCGGTTAGATATCAAGGAAGATAAATAGCTCGAGACAGGGAAAAAAAGGTTATGGAAATAATTATAGTTTCGCCCTTTAAGAGTCGAATTCCGAGAAATTAATTTCTTAAAGAATAATGTGATTATGGTGGAGACCTTAATCTTTAAAATATAACCTTATTTTTCCATTTTGGTTAGATACCATAGGAAATAAATGACTCATGACACAAAAATGCGTTTTAGAAATATTGATACTTTTGCCTTTTAAGGGTCTAAACGCGAAAAGTTAAATTCCTAAATTACAATTTGACCAATTCAGAGACCTTATTTCTAGATTTCGGTTAGATATCAACCAAAAGAAAAAATGCTTAATGGAAATAATTATAATTTTACCCTTTAAGTGTTGAATTCAGAAAAATTTCTTTCTTGAAATACGATGTCACCACGGCGAAAACCTTAATTTTTAATATGATACCTCATTTATCTACATCGGTTAGATATCAAGGGAGATAAATGGCTCGTGACACAAAAACGCGTTGCAGAAATATTAATACTTTTGCCCTTTAAATATTGTAACAGAATGACCAAATATGGGTCATTCCGTACATTTTTATATATAATATTTTGTATATTTTTATATATAAAAATAATGAGAAAGGAATTATCGGAGAATATTGTCAGTGTTTTTGGGACCTCCCAGCCAGACGCGCCAGATTGTCGCGACAGGCCGGCGGCTGCCAGGGACAATGGACACCAGCTACCCTTTCTCACGCATTTGGTCAAGCATATAATCCCTTGGCTCCGGGGAAACTGTACACTGGGGTGAATGATCGTATCCAAACCCCGCGTCTCCGAGCGGGCAGTTTGGAGGTCACAGATGACGAATAAGTCCGAGGCTATGCCGAGTTCGCACGAATCGAGAAAGACAATGTTCGCCTATCGTCACAGCCGGTAGGAGGAGCTTGAAAACTGGAGAGCCAATCGAGAGAGACTATCCTTTGCATTTTGTAATGCCGGTGTATTTTTGCTCTATGTAAACCACGAGCGACGGGAGGAGGCTTTTTCCGGCGGACGCTGGAGAGGACTTGACTCCGAGCCTTCAGACTGGAAGGAGCGGATCTTCCGAAGCTGGAGATCGCTCCGTCTTGGCATCGAACCTGATGGTCAATAAGCGTGTCTTGAACAGTGAGGTCGCTGTGCACGCATCCAGTACGCTTGCTGACGGACTATAGGCTATAGTAATTCCGCCGTCGCGGGAAATACATCGCCGTCACGGTAATAATTCTACAGTGCAGTGTGGTACTTTCATTCGGTCATTGAGTACAGCCCTGTAACGACCACTGAATGATTAAGAGTTTTCGCACCCCCAAATATTGAGCTAGCTGGGGAAGACTTTCTTAAAGCCACACTTGGTGGATAATTTAAATTATCCTGGCACCCGGCATTTGAGATCGGATACAGTTAATGTCAATACTGTATTTGATTTATGGTTCCCGATCATTGTTATGGGAACTTTCATTTAAAAAAATCAAGTGTGAAGCTTTCTTGCTTGCCAATTAACATTGGGAGTTTGTTTCAAGATTAATTTTAAAAGTGGTTGTGTTTTAATGCTTTTGTTTAATTGTTAATATGTTGGCAATTGTAAGAAGAGGCTTTGCATAGTTCTTTTTATCATATTTCAATGTGTCAATCTTAACGATAAATAAGCCTCGCCTGTACGCCATTATGAGTACCCAATAAATTAGCAGCCTAGGGTTTCTTTGAATTATAAAAAGAAGTAAAAGGTTTTCACCCTTACCTCCCCACAGGCACATACCGCTACAATATCCAATTACATGAAATTCCTGTCTTACTAAATGATATCACCAAAGTGGAGATTTAAATATCGAGTTGGTAATTCATTTAACGATTTAAAATAGGTATCCAGGGAGATAAACGGAATGTGACATAAAAAAGTAATTTAGAAATATTAATATTTTTTCCCTTTAAGGGCCGCATTGCGAAAAATTCCTTTTTTAAAATATGATGTGACCAACGTGGATACGTAAAGCTTTAAAATGATACCTCATTCATTCATTTCGTCAAGTTATCAAGGAAAATCTTGGCTTGTGGCAATAATAATAATAATAAAACCCTTAATATTATGATGACTAAAAAAGAAGAGAAATCGTATATGGGTTAGATAGTAACATCCAAGACTTGATATGAAAGGAATTCATCAATTTTTAGTGAAAGAACTCCAATATGAGGACATGACATATTATAAAAAATGTGGTCGAAGCTGCACTATAAGCCCAATAAATTCTTACCGCAATATTTTCATAAATTTCTTGATCAGAATTATTACTCCTGGACCTAACGATATATACTGTAAGGTGTCTATTTTTAAGGTGTATGTGCAATGAGCTGTACTCAATTGCTAGTGACGGATCTACACCAATTTGCAGTATAGCATTCGCATTGCTCAGCGCATCACTTTTGCAATTATTCCAGAATCCTGTCAAGTGCTATCTTCTTAATCCATTAATTTTCTATATCACGACTTTGACAGTACAACCATCTTTCATAGAACTAATTAACTTTGCAATCTTTGCCTGTGTTCACCTTTCTATTCCTATTCTTATATTCTACAGCTTTCTGACTGTACAACTTTTCCAGCTGTTCATGCTAAAAAATGAAGGTTTTCGTTGATTCGGCAGTCCTAACCGACTTCATAACGTAATTCAAATGAATAAACGTAGTTTTTCCCGGCGAATCTGATGCTTGAAAATCTTTCGGGGTTGCTGCCGGATCAATCGATCGTGGATGAACGAATTTTCGACTACGTAACGTGCCATCAGCTTCAGGACGAGACTGCTGAGCAGGTCCGGACATGTCGGTATTTATACCCTCCGACCCCTAACGCGGAGGCTCCAAACTCGAGAAACGGGGTATTGTTGAGGTTGCCTTTTCCCTATTTGAGTTTGTCGCCTTCGACTTACTCCAAAATAATTTGGGTCTCGCTTCTTCTAGCGTCTGTACTGTAGCTCCGTCTGGCATGGGCGACCCTGCTGGCTTCTACATTGCAGTCCTCGACCATGGAGGAAGGAAAAGAGAGGAGACGTAATACACTAAAACTGTAAAGCCTCCTGTAAACTCTCGGATCCTACTGTTCATGCAACGCATCCATATTGCTTTTCCGAAAACATCGCTCTTTTATCATTGTGTTTGTTGCTTTCGATATTTCATTTAGTAATATTCAAAAGTTTTTCTAATGTCAGCTTGTGTTGCATACGTCTGCAGAAACAGATCGGATAGGAAACGATCTCGAATATCATTTCATAAGTTATTCAGATTGTAATTACTGTTCTTGAAGTGTTTGATACGATATATGCAAGAGTAGGGCCCATCATTGTAGAGTTAGAATGCCAGTTGAAAAAGTTAATCCATTGTTATCAATAGGTTGACGTTGTTCTAAAATACCTGTAGCTGTAGTGTAGACAATCAACGTATCTTATATTTTGTACATAATAGGCTAACCTTCTTTTAAACGAGTGTTGAAAGTATAATTTAATATTCCGAATTTTATGTATTCATTAATTCTGCTGCGAATTTACGAGTATATAGGCTTGTCCACTACTAGTATAATATCTTCTGAGTAGCCCTACAGAAAATGACTATTACTATTAATATCAAGCACACATTATAATTTCCAGGCCAAGTTTATATCCCGATTCAGTGAATATATTATTGCGCATCCGTTAGTCCAATTGCAATTCGTAAGGAAGAAATATGATCAAATTAGTTGAGATAATTTTTGGCTACTCTATCTAGGAATCCTGATGTTGACAATGTTGTTGTTACTCGCGATGAATTTAATGTGTTGAGCTGTACATGCATAGTTTGATTTTGTAGCGGTAATACTAGTTCAGATTGTGGTTAGGTTGAAATGCATAAGGCACTAAGAATTTAGTTATTATTAGAAGTAGCATTTATAATTTCATGAGCACCATGTTAATGACGACGTGTGTCGCGATGTAAACTACTCCTAAAGTTTCCATCAAAACATAAATGCAGAATGAGATATCTAGAAGATCTAGACTCTAAAACAAGTAACTCTGTATTGAATCCATGACAATACAAGAGATTAATCTATTGTTTCTAAAATAAAAATTTGAATTTTAGTTGTTTTTTTTTTGGGACTATAGGAGGAAAATGTTCTGTTTCGCCGTGTAAAATTCCTTTCAAAAACTATTTAGCACCTTTCTGTCCTAAATTCTAATGTTTCTAGTTAATACCAATGAAGGAATTTGTCTAAATGACAACATAAGACTACATTATTAGGAATGTGAAAATTAAAAACTGGTAGAAATTCACGTTTTCACACTTCTGTATTTATTCTCCTTGTTTCTTGGGAAATCTAATATGGCATCGTCGCCTCCCTACTTCTCTCCGTTCGGCTTCACTTCAGTGCGTGGGGAAGGAATGGATCAAAGAGTCATTTCAACATTACCTCTGCTTTTCAGTTGGGCACCGAAAGTAGGCGAAATTATGTACATTGAGGAAAATTCAAATAATAATGACACACACACACACAGCCACCATTCTCTGCTATTTTTTTAAAAGGCAATGTTTTATGGGAGTTGTTATCCTAGAATATTTTCTCATATTAGCAAGGTTGGTAAATTCTTCTGAGTTCGTTTGTATTTGTGTTGGTTCATTAGTTTATTAAGCTCAATGGTCTTTTATGTCGGTCCGCTGAAATATCATACTGGCCGATGTTTTCGGCCATTTGATTTTTTGACTTCTGTGAGCTTTTGTAGAATGATTTTGCCAACAGCCTGAATCTATCCAGGAGCGTAGGCAGTGCAGTAGCCTCCTGTAGGGCATCGGTCGGGAATTGACGTGGCAACTGTAGGGCTCTCTTCAATGCCCGGTTTTGAATGACTTGTTGCTTTTGTATTTCATCATTTGCGGCGTATGCCCACACGGGACATGCATATTCCAAAATTGGTGGGGTAAGGGAAGTACAGATTTTGATTCCAATAGTTGGAGGTAGTCGACTATTAAAATTGATGAGTAGGTAGAGTTGTTGTAATCTCGCACTCGCTCGGCATCTAACTTCCTCTATGTGGGCGTGCCACGTTAGTCTCCTATCTAGTGTGACCCCTAGATAGCGAACAGTTGTAGACCAGGGGATGTCCTTGCCATTGAGGTGTAGTAGAGGATGCGAGATCACCGCTAGTGCTGGGTCGCATCTTCGCGTAAGCATAATAGCTTGCGTTTTAGCAGGATTGATTTCTATTCTCCACCTTCTAGCCCAAGCAAGAGTTTTCTGTAGGAATGAGTGGAGACGTCGAGTTGCAATAGCTCTGCTTCTGCTGAGAGAGAAGTATGCGCTGTCATCTGCTTAGGTCGCAGCCTCTACTTCAGGATTATTTGTCACGTTGGCGGTGTACAGTGTGTATAGTATTGGTCCGAGAACCGACCCTCGGGGGACACCGGCCCGGATCCGTCTTCTAGATGAGAAAGCATTGTTAACACGGACACTGTATGTGCGGCCGGTGAGGTAGCTCCTAATAAATTTCATATACGGGCCTGGGAACCCCTGCTCATAGAGCTTGAGCAGGAGTCCTGAGTGCCATACCGAGTCGAGCGCTCTGGAGATGTCAAGTAGTACCAACCCGCAGTATTCCTTGAAATTAAAGGCTTTGGTAGATTTCTCGACGACTCTCATGAGCTGCTGATGGTATAGTGGCCTTTTCTGAATCCTAGCTGGTGGCCTGGAATGATACTGTTTGCTTCTATGTGGGTGTGCAGTCGTTTGAGTAGCAGTCTCTCAAACACCTTACTAACGGCTGGAAGGAGGCTAATAGGCCGGCAGTGTTGAGGGAAGAGTGGGTCATTCGCGCTCTTATGTATACCGACTACTTCTGCGTGTTTCCAGTTTCGAGGGTATTATTGCAGTCTTAGAATATTATTGAAGGTCGCTACCAGGTATTTTATCGCCTCAGGTGGTAGTTTGCGGAGAAGAAGGTTGGTAACCTTGTCCCGTCCCGGAGCCTTGCGAGGGGGCAGTTTAGAAACACAACTGGCTACTTCCTCAGCAGTGACTGGCTCAATTTCAAACTCGTCCTCCGCATTGAGAAAGACTTGTAATCTACGGCGCACTGTATTCAGATGGCGATGATTCACGTTGGTTTGCGCTGGCCGGAAGTTCTTTTCAAAGGTGTCTGCTAAGGCATTAGCCTTATCCTCAGGGCTATATACAAGTCTTCTCTCGCCGTGGAGCGGTGTAAGTCGTTTTCTGTGTCCGGTGAACCTCCTGGTTTGGTTCCAAAGCGATTCATCATCCGGGTTAAGCATAGAGATGCGGGCATCCCATTCCCTATTTCTATGCTCCATCAGGGAAACCTTGAGCTCTGTCTGTAGGCGGTTTAGAAGTCGTTTCGTAAGAGGGTTTCTTGTTAACCTCCATTCTTTCGCAACTCTATTTTTATGTCTTATTTGATCCACTAGTTGAGGCGGAAGTTGTGGGGATGCGTGCTTGGGTGTCGTGGCCACAGAGGCGTTGCGTACTGCTATTTCAAATTTTTGGATGGTTTCATCGATGTTGCCTGTATCGCCGGCAGCAGTGAATTCGTCTTTAAGTAACTGTTGATAGCGTCACCAGTTGGTTTTATAATAATTAAGCCTAGTTTCTTCCAGCGTTTGCCAGGGTCCTATGTTAATCTCCACCAGCACTGGGCAGTGGTCTGACGACAGCCGTTCAATGGTGGAGGATGCCATAAAGCCTGGAATACCTTTCGTTATGAGTATGTCAAGTACGTCCGGTCTTCCGCCAGCGCCGGAATAATGCGTTGGCTCCTCAGGGCTGGTCACACACATGTATTCTTAGCAGTGCCTTACCCGCCTGGTTAGCAACCCTACTGTTCCAGTCAGGATGCTTGGCATTTAGATCCCCTCCAATCAGGAGTTTGCCTCTGATGGCGGCTAAAGCTGTATTCTACGGTGGGGGGGGGGGGGGGACGGTAGGCAGAAACAACTGTTAGTTTGCAGCTGGCGATTACCAACTCGACACCGACAGCTTCTATCTGCTGTAGTGCTGTAACTGTAGTTTCGTGGTGGGGGATATTTCTTTTGATGTATATTGCTACTCCACCTCCAGCATTGGGCCTGTCCCGCCGATAGCAGTTGTAGTTGGCTACAGAGACGCGCAGTCCTTGTTTTAGATGTCGGTTACGAGACACACGTCTACTGTCTGCTCGAGGAGGAACTGCCTGAATTCGTGCAGTTGGCGATAGATGCTGTTAGCATTCCAAATGCAAAAAGTGACAGAGTGCATTGTGCGGCGTCTATCTATCATGGGTACAGTGTGCGCATTTTGGGGTAGCCAAGGCTTTTTGTCATTGCAACGGCCAGGTTTCCAATCTGCTCTATGAATGTGCACGTCATTTTCATAATGGACTCTAACATGCAGGTAAGCCTATTAAATTCTCTGGTTGGTACTTGATGCTCCTGTTTTCTTGGTGGTTGTGGGTTGCTCTGCGAGTATTCCATCAGTTGGAGTTGCATCAGTGACACAAGAGGGGTTTGAGGACGCGTGTCGCCGTTGGCAGCCAGCTATTTTGCGTCGTCTTGTCTCTGGTGTTTCTGATTGGTTTGTTTCCTTTTCCTTCTGTTTGACTTCTTACTGGGCTGCGAGGGCTGTGGCTTATCATTGTGTTGGGTCTTGTTGTTGGTGGCCTTGGAACCTTCTGGGGTTTGTTCTCGTTCCTGCTCTGCTGTTGGCGTGGTGACTAGCGGTTTACTTTTTTGGGTTTGATAGTGACACAGAGAGTGGTTGGCAGCGGAAACAATTTAAAATACATAATAAAGCTGCCACAGACGAACCAATTACGGCCCCAATCTACAGGAGCAATCCGGCAAAGGCCCAGCAGATTGCCACGTAAATTAGAAAACTCAGTGCGTTACTCCAGATATCGGAAGATTGCCAGATCCATACAAACAGTTTATAGATTATTCCTGCAGACTGGGAGCAAATTGCAATGATTGAGACAATTTCGACTCAGTCTGCTTGGAGCAGGGGGTGAGTGTGTTTCGTGCCATTAGTAGCGTGTGGCGTTAAAAATGTCTAAAGAGTAAGAGGCGTGGATGAATATTTTCGAAATTTATAAGAATATGCTGCAATTATGGGACAATCACAACAAAAACTGCATAAACCATAAAATGTAGAAGTAGGATTTCGAGTTTTGCTCGAAATTTACAAGTAAGTGGACCAGGAAGTAACAGTTACAGTATTTTTTCTTCCATAATGTAATGTTTAAGACATTTGAAGATAGCCCATTGTGGTCATTTGTGGTGAAATCTTCATAGCTTTGTCTACTTGCCAAAAATTGCAAAGGAACGATTAATTGTTCTCTAGCGCTTATTCTTTTAGAAATTAGGGTATCTGTATATACAAGGGGTCACTAATCGGAGAATCTCTACAAAACTTTCAGAATATACTCTCATAAAATTTTAAAAATCTTCTGGCACTAGGATTCTCAGAATGTTCAAATGAGATTATTTTTTTCTAAATAAAATGCATTTCTTCACCTAGTACCTTCTCCTTTTTTCTCAGAACAAACTTTAGTAGAGGTTATTGTTAAAACAATGCCAATTTTGGTTACTTTGACAGAAAAAGAGCCATTATTAAGTCATTGTAATTATCATTCATGCGATCACAATATAAACTAAAACTGAGAGCGTAATTGTGATGTTAGGAGGTAAGGCCAATATACAGTAATTGTCCTGCAGATTGCCCCTGCAGATTGGGACAGAAATTGGCTTGTCTGTCGCCACCTATAGACATCAGTTGTTATTTACTGTGGAATGAGGAACAATTTTTTGTTTATGTTTTCCGCTCACATCTGTCGGACCAGATGTTTTTTCGTTGAGAACCATGATCATGACTCATCGGGCATCTCTTTTTATTATTTATTGATGTTAAAGATTACCACATTAAAAAAAATAACGCTTTGGAGTTGTAAGCTTATGCGTCGTAATATATCACTAATATTCTGAATCTTGTTGTAGAAAAGATTGCTTTTAATACCCTTATTGTCTCTTATTTTACCAATAATAATATAGCCTATCAAAGGATATTCAGCGTTAAGTTTATTACCATAATTTTTTGAAGTATACACAACTTATTAATCTCAAGCTGAAATGTTGGAAAAGCAATCGCTTTATAGATGTGCGATTTGACGTGGGCGAATACTGATAATTCGCAAAAACGAAACCTACTGCACTTTTCCGAGTAAATGAGGGTGAAAGTTTTGTTATCGAATGCGATGTGGAAGACGCATTAATACATTTTGAACGGCGATTCATGCAAATTTATTTCATTTTCTAAGTGTTCTCTTGCAAAATTGTCGGATTTTTAAAGGTTATCTTAATCAGATAGCGTATTGTCTATGCAAAGGGCTTACAAAATAAATGCAATGGCGATATTTTCTCTCAATTACAGTATTTGAATGCAAATTTCTCTCCATTACAGATTATAACGAAGTCTAAAGTGTAGAACAAAATACCAGTACGACTACCTGTAATACTTAATCTCTCGATTCATCACCAAGCCACACGATTAATTTTGAATTAAAGTATGCTTTTGTATTATTTCCATTTGTATGACTTCAATCTAGTCTCAGAAATCAGTAGTTTGTGCCTGTAAAAATTAATGAAATAAGGACTCCTAAAACTGCAATCCTATATATCCAGACTCTTTTTTTGTGGATAGATCTTCCTAAAATTTCTTTCTTTGGCCTCGATTTCCATAACATTCTATTTCATATTTAATCTGCCAGCTTGAGTGTGACTATCTTCGACAGTGCCACGTTTCTAAAATTTTGACTGCCTTTCTGTGAAGATTCACTACTCTGTAGCACTGTGTTCTATCCATGCATTCATTGTTACAAACTTATAATGGATCCTAACTTTTTTGCTATCAGATAGGTTTTTTTCAGATCTGATATTTAAACTTCTGCCGTTTAAATAGAACCTAGAGCAAAAGGAGTATATAATTTTCTTACCGACGCGAAACCTTCATTACGTTTCTATCATCCAGTTTCATTTTTTTTTTTTTAATTTCATCTGCCTCTAGCCAATCTGATTGAGTCCCACCAGCGTCTTTGATGTTAATATAGTCGGTTTTGTATTTCTTCAAAATAGTGTAAAATCGCTGATGAGACTCTATCACTCAAAGAAGACAAAGCTGAGAAGTGAAACGAAGATAAGTAGAAGTAAACTGTACGACGAGGCCCTTGCGCATTGGAACGAGTATTCCACATGCTCCAGAATCTGCGTCAACGATAGATCACTGAAAGATCTAATTTCAAATAAACATGTGAGCCATGAATTGAACTAATACACAAAAAAATGTTTTTAAGTCTACATTGCCGAAGCGCCGACTATATAAGACTTTTTAAATGTGTCGTTATAGATGGATGAACACATGTATGCGGACAGGTGATGTACGATATAACATGTTTTTAAAAGAATGGCCGAAAAGAAGAATTTTCAGGGAGGTCTCAGTGCAAAACGGATACCGGATGTGGGATCACAGTTCAGGACGTCCGGGATTTTTCATCTGATGGTGGTGGGAATATTTGTGGAGCCAACATTAAAATATTTAAACCGGACAAAATGGTTATAATAGCTGTATTCAGATGAAATGTTTAGCTCCGAAAGAACAGTAAAAGGGAATGCATACAACCCAACGGGAGAAATATTTTTTCGGACGCTGTAATAACAAAAGCCATAGCTTCATTTCCGTTTTTTAACTGTTCACTACTACGTAAGAAGTAACTGCAGATTTTATTCGAACTCTTGGCATGTAATTTCGATGTTACTGACAACGGTAACACTGTATAATAATAAAAAGTTCCCATTTTTATAAAAGTATAATGATTATGAATTTTTAAGGAGACGGAATATCCCGGAAATGGATGTTCTGCACAAGGAAATCCTGTGCGTTTAATGCTGTGTGTAAACAGCCCTACTTCCTCATGATTTCCCTACCCATACATCACTTGCATAGCGTAACAGAGATAAACTATAATCCTTATAATGAAATACAGTGTGGCTCTTGACAGTGATATCTTCATCTATCAGCTGACATAATTTGTACTTAATAACATATTACTTTTTCTATTACCAAAACATTACTCAAAATAAGTGTCACTATCTCTATCTGTTTTTTTCCCACCTTGGGACAAAATTTTTCAGAAATTTAGAAAATGATAACGTTTTGCTTAAAATAAATTAAAATTAGGATATTTATAAAACCATTCTTCTCATAGTCCTCGTGGATTTTATAACGTCCATATACTGACTATAGTTCTTCTACAACTATTATGAAACAAACCTTTTGCTTGAAACTTTGGCTAAATGAATGATCGCGAAGAATATAGGAAGCGGGCTCGAATTCCGGTCCGGCCATCCCGATTTAGGTTTTCCATGGTTTCCCCAAATCACTATAGGCGAATGCCTGGATGCTTCCTTCAAAAAGGCCATTGGCAGAATTTCTTCCCATTCCTTTTCCCCAGTCCCATCCCGCCTCCAATGACCTTAGCCGTCGACGAGGCGTAAAGCCATAAGTAAAATAATAATAATAATAAAAAACAATTAGTTAGTATGTCAATATACACTGTAACGTGACGCACTGTCGCCGCGTTCCAATGTGCATTTTTATTATATAAATAATGATATAAGAGTAATTTACATAAATCTTGGGTGACCACCTAATTGTAATTTCCTAAAGTATGCAAGATTCCAAGTGAGGACTGTAATGCAATGGTGAACATTCAGTGTATCTTGTTAAAGCGAATATTAAAGAATTATTGTGCTGTGTAGGCTTGAAGCTAATCGTCGTCTTCCCGAACCATGGCGACAGGAAGTCGCGGATTTAGGGTTTTGCCGGGTGACACACTCTGCTCCCTGGGGGTGGGCGGTCAACGAGGTCATCCACCTGGCGGGAAATGCCTGCCGCCCGAACACTGAGTCGTCCCCGAACGCAGCCGAATATGTCCGACCTCTGTTAGTTACGCGGGGTAAATAAGATATCGGGGATATCACGTGACATTAGGTGCCAACCTGAAGATCCAATCCAAATGAGCATATAACTTAAAATCCTGGGAATTTTCTGTTGAATGTGATCTTCGAGACTGCAAGGAGATGGAGCCAGAAGTTTTCCTCGTGGACCGAAGAGCGAGGAGCTAGACATTCTACAATCGATTGTAGGCGAGTCTTGTCTGAGGTGGACTTGGAAGGTTAGCTTCTCTCGCCATCTGCCACTGTACGACTCCTGGCTGCCGGCTTGCTGGAGCAGGCTTATCACGGCGACACTGCCAGTAATGCGATGATGCGCATTAATAGACAGGATGTGTCTGTAGCCACCGTGTGAGATAATCTCACATACCGTGGGTCATCTCCGATCACCGCAGACATCAGACGCAGAACTACAATGGTAACTTATTACGACCAACCCATCTGATTGTGCATACCGTGAAACTGAATCCTTAAGCGGCTTTGAGAGGATAGATCAATGTTCTCACTTTGTAATTGTAAAAACCCCTGAGCTAGCGGCATAATTTGCCAGAACTAGTTATTTTCGAATGATATATTGTTCATTCGTGGCGCCCATGATTTTCTTTTTAACTGTAAAGTCACAGTTTTACGATACCTTTGTCTGAGGTCGTCATAACTTGTATTTTTCATTGTTTCCAATTGTCATTATTTCTTGCATTTTAATTGTGAGATATATTTAAAAGTAAATATACAATTGTTTGCTTGCTCATGACGGCTAATTGTACCCCTGAGCGTTGCCTTTATGATTTTACCAATTTGTGTTAATGTTAACGGTAAATTCGCTCAGACTTGTAATCGCCAATGATAAGAAAATAAAGGTCATATTGTGACAATTTTCCTAAATTCCAACTAGCATCGAGATTCTTGTAAAATTTATAAATTTTCAACCCTTCATAAAAATTACAATTAAAAATCACCTTTTATTAATCATAAAGGTATGAAAGATAATTGTAACGTAGTTTGCCTTCTAAGGCACCCACTACAATACAGATACCAGAAGTTCTAAATTAAATCTTTAGTGTGTTACTGTTCAGCAAACAATTAAGAAATTAATTCATTAATATTTTCGATGAATTACTTATGGAATCAAACCGATTTTTGATTGATCTATTACTACCAAACAATTTTCGAGCCTTATTTTTAAAAATTGTTTAACAATAATTTTTGGATGCAATTAAAAATCATATTTTTCAATTAATTAAAAGCTGAACTAATGGGGTGACGGGGTAACAATCATCAGTGGAATTAGACAGTGCTTAATTAACATTCACGATCAGTCCATAAAAATTTCGCTTTAAATAAAAAATCCTGAAATTAACAAGGGGAACGGAGAACTGAGTATTTTGAAAGACCGTGGCCGAATTCGTTTACGTTTCTTGAAAACTAATTTTGATTGGTAAATAGGTATAGGCAGAAATCTGTTATTTTAACTTCTCAATGGGTGTATGATATGTTTTCATTGTCACAGTATACTGGTAACACAAGAAAAACATAACACTTCGTTAAACCACTTTTTCCAGTGGCCTGACTCGAACCATGGAACCACGAGACTACGCACTAGCTTCCATGATCTGCATCCGTGAATATGAGCCACTCATAGCACCATCGCGTAAGGCTTACCAGAGACAGGAGCTGAGGTAGTAACAACCCATAACCAGCCTGGTGTTATCTTTCCTGATATTTCATGTTTATTTCTTGGAATTTTAAATTTCGGAAATAACATTATCATGTCATTAAAAAAATTATGCATCAATGTTAGTAGCCGACCTGTGCAGATGTCTAGACACCTGACGAAGACGACGGAGCTAGTCGTCGAAATATCGTGTTTTCAAAACACTATCCGGCGGTACACCCGTGAAGACTTCATTTGAATTGGTGAGATGCAGAAGGGAAACATTCCATGTAACCTAGTTTTTCAGGAAACGAAAAAAAACGTTATAAAATGGAAACGGTAAGTGGGAGAGAAAAAGTTACTATTGGTGGTTTGTAGTACTAATTGAGGTTAATATTTTCCACTTATTAAATATCATGTAATGTTCTCCATGACCTTGTAATTTACGTCCAAAGAGCATGGAATATTTTCCTTTTGCATCTCCCTGATTGCTGAATGAAGTATTTTTCAAATATTTTTGTTAATTAGAAGTTTATTCCAAGGTAAAATTGAAAAAATTATAGCAGAGTTACATTCAGAAATAATTATGCATATAAAGGTAGACAAGAGCAAAAATCACCATATACATGTAAATAATAAACAAGAAAAGAGAGTGACTAAGTTTGAATAATGTCTAAATGTATGAGGACAGTCTACGAGGCAGTCAATATCTTCTGTGTCATTTTCTGCTGACAATTGCAATATTGTGTTGTAGAATTCTTTATGTTCATGTGGAATATACTGCATTATCTTTGCCACATCCATTATCTTCTTCTGGTCGATGGGAACTTTATGATCGTAGGCACGGTCTACTGGTAGCATCAGGTCACCACAATGTTTGTATAGTTGAAAAATATCACTATTCAATCCATTTATGAATTTGAATGCTTCAACAAACCCTTTCTGATCTCTCCTGTATATGAGATGTCTGTATTGACTGATCTGGAAATCAGCTCGATGATGGAGACTCTTTGTATACTTCTTGAATATTGAGGGCCACCATTCCTTGTAGCTGACTATCTGCTCAGTTTTGACAGATCTCACTTCAAATGGTGATTTTTTCTTTGCATTTTGAATGAGGGTATCATACTGTAAAGGTGTGTATATTCGATCTTGGCGTCGCACAGTTCTCTTGACAATGGCAAAATCTCTATCACACGGTAAAAAGCTATGTCCACGTATTGGGAAGTACTGATGAATTTTTTCAAACCGGCCAATCTGGTGAGACTCAATAGAAATCTGACCAGAGTGTGGTTTCGATTTTGCCCGCAACAGGCATAACTGAACACATGTAGAGTTTTCACTTCAGGCGGTACACATAATCACACAGAAAGCTACAAACTTCATCAGGTCCCTTTTTACAAGTCCCCTCGTGGTAAGTATAGAACACAGATTTACCATTTGCAAGGTTGTGGATACAAAAACAATGTGCGATAATTTCCTCAAATAAAACATTTCCTGAACTGGAAGTAAAGGAAGAGGGAAATTTTTCATATAATCAAATACTATTCCTCCTTCGTCAATTTTGTTTTTACATAGCGCGGTTACTTCATTCAATTTCGTATAAACTTTCTTGGCTCTGCGTTTATGAAGGAGAAGTTCAGCAGTTGCAACCCTTTTGGCAGCATTATTAAGTGCAGGGGATTTTATTTTATTTCCCAGTTTCTCACATTGTGAACACACATCTACTTGAGGACGCCCAAATCGATAGTTAAAATTTTCTTTGAAGTACCTCAAATAATATTCATATTTCACTATATCTCTCAGGTCTTGATGCTTATCCAAAAATAATTGAAAAATAATCTTACATGTCAAACCACACTCCAAGTACACTAAAGGTGAAGGCATGTAATGGAAAACCTTTGTGGGAAACGATGATATGTGCTGATGAATCTTTGTTATTACATCATTGGGAATACGAACACGGTTATCGTGCTTACCTCGTAAGTCTGTAGGTAGTTCAATCTTCTCAACCAGATGGGCCAAACGAAAAACTGCCTTGCTGGAAACACCGTGTAAACTTAGGAAGGCTTTTCTGCATACTTCAACTCGTGTATTCCCTTTTACTGCAAAATACTTGTAGCTTGATGTGATTTGCTTGGAGTGCTCACATTTAGGTCTATGTCGCGCCACATCATGTCTCTCAATGAAACTCATCAAATATGTATCTCGTTCATTTTTCTCCCTACCACTATAAACGTTCACAATAATTCTGTCCTTCTCTTCTTGATCAAAATTCAACATACACTGTTTTTTATATCTGCAATCATCACCAGTTTTCTTCTTCTCTACAAGAAAACCTTTATCAGACACAAACTCTTCCCCTTTATTTCAGGCTTCTTTCATACACTGTCTCAAATTTCCCGAGCACCTTCTTTTCTTCTGGGGGCTATCAACCTCAGATTCTGACAGCGACATCACACTATCACCGTTCTTCTCTTACAACACACATTTGATACAAAGTTTACACTGTTACAAGAACGCTGATTCACTAACAACAATCACAATGTTAGAGCTATAGGTCTGAAATAGCACAACAATTTACAAATGAAAACATATAACAACAATATAAATCCAAAGATCCCTACTATATTTCCACATTCTAACGTCTAGAAGTGCGCTCTGCCAAAGAAAGTAGGAACTAACAGACTAATGAGAGCAAAAAGGAAAACATTCCTGGAATCTTTTCTTTTTGCATGTCACTCAAATTTTAACATCTTGTTTTAACCCATTAGAAGTGGAGGAATTTTTTCTCTGTTTAGGTCAATAGATGGAGGAAGGGTTGGTGAACAAAATGGCTATCTCAGTTTAAAACGGCCAAAAAGTAGAATGTTTTCCTTCTGCATCTCACCAATTCATTTCAAGCATACGCCGGGACAGTCTCCGTTCTTACAACTTCAAAAATTTCTGCACTTCTTTATTAAAGAATATTTTTCATGTGCTACTGTTAACATTTTTGCTCCTTACTGCAGACCAAATTTTTTACGGACTCCCGAAGATAGCGGTCAACGCGATAAGACAGGTAAGAATAATTTCATGCCACCAATAGTGCCCAGATGGGCATATACATCATTTATATCACTAGTGATCACTAGTAGGAGCAGCATGTTGTTAAATATGGAAGCTATTGCGTGTTATTCGTTAGTGAGTTTTTTTTTTTTTTTTTTTTTTTTTTTTTTTTTTTTTTTTTTTTTTTCTTTTCCTCCTTAAGAACAACCACTCACCTTTTCAGTTCTCATTTGCTTGCCAATACCATAGGCTAGAAAACATCGTTACCGCACAATAGGCTCATTATCATGATGCGACACGATGATGGTAGTTTAAAAATAAACAAGGAACTAAATCAATGATAAATCTCCCGCCTTTGTCATCAACACTAAAAAAAAATGGGAAATGTTGAGTGACAGAAATCGGTATAGTAAAATAAATTTATTGGAAAACTGTATTTCAATTCCTACTGACGCATGCTACATTGACATTGTCTCACGGCAGCTAAAACATTAATTTATGAATCTTTTCCATTGTTCCACGCTTCGAGAAACGACTTAACTAAAAGAATTGCTTTTGCAGCAAGCATATTCAAAATCTCGCTGCTAAAATTATTGCATATGAAATCAGAAAACTTTGATAACTCTGCACTGTTTCTAATAATTGTAATAAAGAACAAACGTTGGATATTAACTTAAATTTTTAGTAATTTTACGTTGTTATAGATGGATAAAAAAGCTGCATTTTGTTGTTATCAAGCAATAGTTCAAAACCAGCATTTTGTTTGAAACTGATGACTTCTATGTTATGTGTGGACTCCTAATGACTGTAAAATGTCTGTAACAAAGTTAAAATATACCCTTTCGATGTTCATATAGCTCTTTTAATGCCAAAATACAATCAATATTTCGGTTTACGAAACAAAAAAGTTAAGAAATATTTCGTTTTTTTTTGGGAGATGGGTGCGTCTCAATTTTGATACTATTGAGATTATACCACCAAAATAAAATACTACTGTCTTCGCAGATGTGTACAATGGGTTGAATAAATCCCAGGAAGAAATGTATCGATGTAAAATTCAGGTCGTTCGGATATATATGAGCATGGTAGTACCACGCTATTGTGTTAGAGGCAGGAAGATCAATTCCTTTCCACAGGGGTCTACAGTTTAAAGTGGAATCAGAACCACGAAACGTCCAGGCGTAGCTCATATGATGAAATAAAACTCACAAAAAAAAAAAAAAAAAAAAAATTCCTTGGGATTTAAACCAGTTAACGGAGAGAAAAACTTCCGGAAGTAAACGCCTTAACCGTTTAGCTACCAGAAAGCCTTGTTTTGAAGTATTAAGTGTGCTAAGTAAATCAAAATCGGATAAAAACTGTGTATTTCAGAATCGTCGTCCAACGCGATCTTTTTCCAGCTTATCAAACACGTGATAATCGCATGGCGCTATGTCTAGGCTGAATGGATGATGTTGCCATATCTCGCAGATGAATCCCTGCAGCAGTTCGGACGTTTGGCAGACCGCGTGAAGTGTTGCGTTATCGTTAAACAAAATCACACTGGTGCACAATTTTCCCCGCCGCTTTTCTTTAATTGCTCTACGCCACTTGTTCCGTGTTTTAGAAACGATTGGAGGTGTAAGCAGTTGTATCCAGGTGGTTACGAAGCGCTGGAGCAGATTTCTATGCATCCGGAATCAAATTGTTGGTTAACCGTTCCGAGAAACGTTTACAGTCACTTGGGAACTATTTTGAAAAGTGAACTTACATTGTATGTTGTCAAAGCCGTGTTGCCTATGTGTAGGTAGTTTCATAAATGGAAATAACGTGGAAATGTAACTTAATTTTTGATTCCTTCTCGTATTTGCAGTTATAATGATGATAATTGAGGTTCACCCACTTTCATCCAACATTTATTTAACATACAATACAAAAAATTAGTAATGCACAAACGCATTGTGTAAGTGCTAGACAAATATTTTGCTACTTCTCGAATACTTCACGGCGAATTTTCAGAGACAGTGGTTGACGACTACTGGTTGCCGGGCCGCCGGTTGCCGAGGAGATGGTAGCGCGCGCGGACCGCTGCGCGTCGACGATTGCGCCTGCGCACTCTCTGCGCTTGCTTGACGAACGGCCGCTTCTGTTTGGGGTTCATGCGGCGCCATCTCCTGCTTGCTATTCTGACGCATATACCGCCCGAGCAGCGCGGCTTCTTCTTTCTTATGTACCGCAAGAAGTTGATGTACGGGTTGGTGGTGATATTTTTTTTGCCCTGCCTCGGAAATCGGCGACGATATACAGGGCGCCTGGGAAAAAAAAGAAAAATTAAATAAATGCGTTGGTATATAATATTTTCATGAAACAATTTCAGTTAATGACAGAATACGTCTTAAAGAAAACTTTTTTTATTTATATATATTGGCTTTCTGGTATGTGAATGTTTGAGGCAGTAAAGCGGGCAGAGAATGAAAATCAACCAATGGAAAGAAATGATTTCTGTTTGTGTTTGTTTTAGTTGTAGAGAGATAGAAACTGTTTGTATCTGTCCCATAAAAGATTATTACCAGCACTATAAATACAAATAAATTATTCTTTTACTGCTAAGAAATGTAACCTAGTTTTGATACATTCTAAACTTTTCTTTCTGTTTTGAGTTAATTCTGTAATAGAATATTTGCGTTAAATACCTGTGACAGAACATACAAAAATAATAACAATGGTTTTTAATACAATAATAATTCTCTGTGGTCGTAATGACATATTGGCTGAGCATTCCACCCCTGTCATAGCCGCCTTAACCTAACCCGATAATCCTACCGGTTATAGGAGACCTACAGTACAACGTGGAATACGAACCACGGAAGCGTTTTGGCGTACTTCACATTACATAGCAAGCTGTGCTAAGGTGAATGTCGTATTAAGTGGGTATGAAAAACTCCGCCGAGACACAGATTTAAACGAGGGTCCTTCCCATCTCCAGTCAGACACCTTAACTACTGAGCCACAAAACCGGTAATTATTTAATGAGAAACGCAAATGCGACTGTTGTTGCAATTTTAGTTTAATTCTGTCACGTTTCGCTTTTGGTCGAGGTATTTTCACTGCTCCAATATTCATTGTGGTGTTATGTTAGTCACCACGTTTTCTCCTGTTAGTCTACTTGCAGTGATTTTTAACAAGTGAATGTAGAGACATGTCGGAGATTATACTTGCAAACATCGTTTCGTTTATAGACTCCACATGTTTTCCCTTGGAGAGGCGACTTTGGCCAGCGCCCTTGTCAGTGGTACTCGAGAGGTAACAGGGGAAGTGACGTCCACCTTCCGGTGTAGGATGGCTATGAATCTACTCGTAGCGAATCTGAATCTATTAGGGATCGCCAGATATAAATATATGGGTTGGAACCAATCAGGACAAATTATGCTGCTTGCGAGCCTTAATTTGTTAATAGTGCGTTCTGTTTAGATGTATAGAAGAGGGGAAGTAACTTCTCTGGAGGACTGAGTAGATCTTGTTAATCCTCGTGGCCATCCATTTGGGTGAGTGCTCGACGATATTGTTACAAATGTCGACCAATTCTGTGTAAGTTTGCTTTCCTATATCTCACTTTTCAGTCACCACTACTTAGCGCAGACCATTGATGTTTGTGAATGGTACTTGCATCGAGTCTCGTATCGTGCACTATGGTGGTTTCATGTTGACAGCTATAGAGGTGTGGGTGATACGGTGGTTGAAAGTGGTCGACCTGGGCCACATTCATATTTCGACCAAAGAATGTGTGTCTCTATATTTCACGTTTCAGCTAAAGCTACCTAGCGGAGACCACTGGTGTTTGTATGTGGTAGGTGCATTGAGTCACCGAACGTGCACAACGTTGTCCGCATGCCGGTAGTTGTGGGAGTGCGGGAGTGTACGGTGGTTGAAAGTGGTTGATGTAGGACATTTTTCTATTTCCGCCATAGATATTTCACCTTGCATCCAGAATCAACCAAGGCGTAATTGTGTGGAAGAAGTCTGGAGTTTTCCATCGTGCACTATGGTGATTGCATGTTGGTAGTTGTGGGTGCATTCTGGTATTCCTTAAGTCCATGCTTCGCTACACTAAAGGGCTGTGTTCCGAACATAGTGATTTAAAAAGTTCTTTCTAAGTTCCAGATCAATATTTGAAACTAATAGATTTCTCTTTTTAATGATAGTACCTGGGTGACCGATCTTCACTCGGCATCTTTCGATTTCTGTTCAATTTCTAAGATTTCGAGTAAAATTTGATTAAAATAAAATGCTTTAAGGCTTCCTGGGCGTTTTGAGGTGCACAGCTAACAAAAGCGAAGCCTAACTAACATCAGTAGGCTTACTGGTACCTGATCCGTCTACGTAATGAGGTTAGAGTCGTTTTCGAGAAACCAAATACAAAAATTGCTCCTTTTTTTTTTAAATCGTGTTAAAAACTTGCAAAGCAAAACATTATCTACATATGAAATTTCATCCAAATCGCTAGATCAATTTGCGATACCGCCTCATAAATTGCTTTCAAAGAGAAATGCTATTATTATTTTAAATAGAAATCTTAATGCCAGTCAAGGATTAATTAATGGTGCGAGATTTGTGGCAATTCAGAGGATTCTACGATAATCCTTGATGATGGGTGCTCATGTAACTCGACGAGAAAAATTGTAAGTAAACAATAATTTTTCTTAAATCTCGCTCAGTTCTGAGATATCGTATCTCAAAATTAAGGTGGTTGGTTGATATGCGACCTGGACCAGAAGATACATTTCACCATGGCCAAGTTTGATGATGAATTCGTATGACACTCGTCAAGACAAATCAAAAATAAGGAATTTATTTTTCTGATATCTCGTTTAGTTCTCGAGAAATTACATCTCAAAAGTGAAGAGGTTAGTATTAGATCCACCGAGCGTGGTGGTGTAACGGATAGCGTTCTGGCCTCGCATTCGGGAGGACGGCGGTTCGAATCCCCGTCCGGGCATCCAGATTTGGGTTTTCCATGGTTTCCCCAAATCACTCCAGGTGAATGCCGGGATGCTTCCTTCAAAAGGCCATGGCCGAATTCCTTCCCATTCCTTGCCCCCATCCTTTCCCGTCTCTGAAGACCACGTTGTTAAAAAGGGACGTTAAACTGTTACAAAAAAAAAAAAAAAAAAAAGTATTAGATCCGGCCTGGACCAGAAAAAAATCCACCAAAACCACTATGTCTGTACGGTGTAAATGTACTTTCAATGTGTTATTTTCTTCCTAGTGGTTTTTGATAGGTTGAAATACAGCCTGGACCAGAAGGAACGTCGCCAAAAGTACAAGGAACTATACCTATAACTGATTTTTAACATGTTATATCTCGAAATCCAAGCGAGATATCAAGAACATTTATTCTTTATTTTCGATATGTTTCGTTGAGTTCATCATCAGATTGTGACAACACGGTAATGATAGAACTGCCATAATTCACTTAGACAAGAACACCATCAGTGCTAAATTCATTCACTCCGATATGCCTTTCAAAATGATACTAAAACGATTCCCATAAGAAGTAACCTTCGTTATAAACATTAATAAAGCACAAGGTCAGACGCTTCAAAAGGCAAGATTCTATTTATCACAACCTGTTTTTTCGTATGTGCATTCGTACGCTGCTTTTTCAGGAATTTGTAGATGTATTAATATTTAATTATAGACTATACTTTATTATCAAACTTCACTCGAAATCTTGTATATTGAACAGAAATTGAAAGATGCCGAGCGAAGATGGGTCACCCAGGTACTCTACTTTTTAAATGTTTTACAATTGAGGTGGTAGTATTCAATGACAAACTGACAACCGCTTTTTACGGTGATTACTTTATAACTGGTACTAAACGATGATTGCTTTATAACTGGTACCGGTAAAATTATTTTCAAAGAAGTTTCTGTAAAGTATCACCTCTGACCAAACCAATGATTAATTGTTAATTATCTTCCTTTTTAAACGTTTTACAATTAAACTTGCAGTGCTAATATTTCAACGGGTCAGCCAGTATACAACATGGAGGAAGGAATATACTTCCTCCATTCCATGGTATAGAACAACTGTTCGTTTAAATATTCTTTGAAATCAAAGAGAAACCATTTGTAAGCTTTCTTGTACCTGAATTGTCTACGAGACGGCGTTTGAGACGTTTTCGAGATACCAAGTGCAAAAATTGTTCGTATTTTGTAAAATGGCGTGTTTGTAGGGTAGACAACTATTTAGGTAATCATTAAAGTCAAAACGTTATCTAAATATCAAATTTCATCCATATCGTTAATGTCGTTTCCGAGATCCGAAATATATGTATATATATATATACAAGAATTGCTCACTTAAAGATATAAGATTTTGTCTATAATGGATTCGTGGAATTCAGCGACTGTGATATCAAATTTAGGTTGATATTCCACCAATCTATCATGGATAATATATTATTACTGATATGTCGCCAGGTTCTTGGAATTGTATATGCATTTAAAAAGTGTAAATTAAACTTATGAGCTTATGTTTGTAGCATTAAATATAACAAAGAATGTATAATAGTGAATGTTATCCCTAACTATTTAAATGTTAATATTAGTAATACCACTAAACCGGCTCAAATAGCGAAAAAGAAGAGTGAATTAATATGAAATTGTGACTGGTTGCTGTCTTCCATATCAACACAAATTTCTCTTTTTCATGAAGGCTCTTTAATATGGTTGTTAATAGTGGTCGAACTGATATAAAAATAGATATGAGTATCCCTATCGTATTTCTCCTTGCTGCCAAAACCAAATAGCACAGACCACTGTTGTTTGTGTGTGGTAGTAGCATCCCAACGTACACCAAGACGGTTGCATGACGGTAGCTATCAATCAAAATTCTTTACAAACACGAACGAAGTCGTGAGTATCAGCTAGTTCGTTTATATTGTGTAATGCAATACATCCTTCCACTGTAAATCGTGACGGTGAAGGTAAAAGCATCAAATTGCTGCAACAGCCAAACAGACAACGTGGTAACTTAACATTCTACCCAATGAACAGTTCTGCTCTGAACTACATAAGGTTTTTGGAAATGATTAGTTCCTGTCTCCGTTGTCTTTAGGAAATAGACTTTTAATCAATGCAACATTCTTCTTAAAAACAACCATTACACATCATACAATACATATAATTACCTTCATAAACCAATAATTACTTCAATTTTCTCTTGACTAGCTCGTCTCTTCTCTTTCAGGTTTTTAAACAACTCTCCATAATAGAATCTCCGACCCCCTCCACAGATCATTGCACCTCATTCTTATTTGTTATCTTATTTGTTATCTTATTTGTTATTCATAAATTAACTGGGTAAACTTTTCTATTTTAAATAATATTAAGTTAAATAAAAATATACCTTCATAGGTTTTCCTTAATAACTACTATAGTTAATTTCACCCACGACCTCCTGAATCAATGAACATTGCAATACTTCGTAAATTAAATATCAATGTTTCATTGAGATAACTGCGTGTTAAGTAATATGGCATAAGCAGTTTAATCGAAATTAATTCTAAATTAATAGTTATTCGAAGATTGCATTACTGAAGCGTACTTGGGCTAACAAACTTCATATTCATATATATTTAATTTTGTAGTCAGATTTTTTATTGTTATTTTATAATTAAAAATGTTTTATTTTATGACAATTTTTCAATGGTTCTAATAGTTCTCATTCAACTTCAATTTTTCTAAAATAAATTTCAGTTGATTAAACTCGTTTATTCCTAATTTAAATACAGCTCTGTAATGTATAAATCTCATTGCTTCCGTAAATTAACATTTCGAAGAAGAACCGTACATATTTCGTTAGGATTATATGTTCTGTAGCAGAACGTATTAACTGCGATAAATGCCACTGTAATTAAGATTTATATCTGAGTATGCAATACTACTCACAAATAATTGCTGAAACAGCAATCTTTGTAAATTTCAACCACCTCTGTTTGTCACCTTATTAAATCTTAGCATTCACAACTAAGGTAATGCGAATTTTTATTGTTAATCTGGCATATGTAGTCATAAATTTCTAAAATTTTTGTTCTTAATTGATTCATTGTACTCAAAATTGATAGCAAAACGAATATTATTAATTTTTTATTTATCAAACTCTCTAAACCCCAACAACTAGTATTTAAATTAGGCCTCATTTACAATCGGAACTTAATTTATTTCTAACATGGAGTTCCACTTTAGAAATTTTTTTCCGTTGTGGATATTGCCAGGCCACATAGTCTGTAGCAGTAGCTCGAGGTTTCCATTCTAGCCCACAAGGTGGTGGGCCAGAACCTCTATCCATCGAAATCAAATGACAGTGTTGTTTAAAGTATGAGTACTGGTTTAAGTATAGGCGTTTTGTTACAAAAACTAAATAATTGAATAATCGAAGGTTGAATTTCAACAACATTAATATAAGCTACATAACACCTTAACAAAACCACCAAAATTCTCATATTCTACTACAATTTGTTCTGCTCTACTGTTAATTATAACTGCCAGTTTTAGAGAACTTTTAATTTAATTTAATTGCGATGGAGCTCATGCTACGGTGGCAATTTTCCTTCAAACCTATTTTATCGCTTTCCTGTACCTACCTAATTTTTTCCTCTACAAATTTCAACTTTTAATTGTTTCAACGTTTCTGGTAAAGTATTCATCATTTCTTTTGGTAATTTCATCCGATACCTGACCACTTTTTAACGAAATAAAATCTTTCTGCACCCTTCTCCCTGAAATGGAGTGCCAGATAGTGGCCACGGTTATCTATTTCCTTCCATGCATTACTTTTAATTCTTTTAATAAGTCCCCATTCCCAACCTACTCCTTGCACCCTCCCAGTACTCTTTTCACACTCCTGTCTTCCAAACCCCCTTCCAGCTGTTTTATCATATCGGTTATTGATTGTGTTTAACAGTAATTATCAGTGACAAACTAATAGCCTTTCTTAGCACCTCTCCAACTCCTGTATTTGATACCCGAAATTGGTGTCCCGTACTGCAACCTCATATTCAAACAATGGTCTGATAAAAGTTATGTAACCAAAGTCCTTTACTTCTCTCGTACATCCTCTCATCACTCTCTCCAACAAGTGAAAGATTTTGAAACCCTTTCCTGCTACCTGTCCTATGTGTGCTTCCCAGTTGAACTTGTGCCAAGATATTTACAATTCAAGTTACCCTCCGCATCTACTTTGTACAAAAATATTTCCGTTTCTTGATGTAATTTTGGTCGCTATACTAAATTTGCGCTATAGTGAAATCTCAAAGTTATTATTTTCCACGTAAAGGTATGCGACCCCGAAGAGTAAATGATCGAACTATGTTATACCATCTGCTGATGTCTCGCTTTTCACCTTACCTCAGACTAACTAAGACTTGAATCCAATGAAATATAAAGGAGAGGATATTTAATTTTACTTTTCTTTGGAATACAAAGCATCCCAGCCCAAATTCTAGGGTAGTCTGGTGCATCTGTTGCCAGAGGGGCTGCTTAGTCAATCTCCTGAAATGGTCAGTACAATGCAAAGCCAACATATTCGTGGGCTATTCCACACCACATTAGCCCAAACTAGGTTCCTTGAGGCCTTGCTGTTATCTGGACCATACCCAGTTATGAATTGAATTAAGCCAGTAGACAGATTTAGACACTACATTTCACTGTTGTTGCCAATTTTGTAGAGGGACCAAGATGACTTCCTTTTTGGTTTCCATTGGTCAACCCACTATTTCTTTTACTAGTCTCTCATTATCGGAGTTAAGCCAATGTATTGCACCGGATTTTCTTACCGCCAAGTCCAGGTGCCAGACTCCCATTTCCATCGTCAAAGCGTGTGCTGCGGTGGTTTTGTATGTACCACTAAGGTTTCGAAGGACTCCCATTTGGTTTCTTCTGAGTACTGCTATTTTATTGGCTTTAAGTTTATTCATGAATGTCTTTGCGCTTCTCGACATTTCTGCTACATGAGCCATGAATACCTAGGTATACACACTTTGTCGTTCAGTTTATAGTATTTCCTTTAATATTGATTGTTGGATTCCGTTAGTGATTTCCACGCAGGATCATATACTGAGACCAATGCGAAACGAGTTTCAGTTTAACATTGATGCACCATTTATCCACATCTATATCTATACTCTGCAATTCACAAATGTGGGTGGCACAGGATGCTAAGCACCAATCCTATTTCTGTGCATTCCAATCCCGAACAGAACGAGGAAAGAAAGAACACATGGAAGCATCTACGGCATCTTATTTCTCTAATCTTATCCCTCCTGTCATTACGACCTAAATAAGTTTGAGGAAGAATTGTTTCATTGCACTCGTAAATTAAAGAATTTAGCATATTCTTCAATAAATTCAAATATAAACGACGTCGTCTGTGTGCCAAATAATGCCTGCCCAATCTGTGTATCAATTCTGTGAC
This sequence comes from Vandiemenella viatica, assembly GCA_031002005.1. Taxonomy (NCBI): domain Eukaryota; kingdom Metazoa; phylum Arthropoda; class Insecta; order Orthoptera; family Morabidae; genus Vandiemenella; species Vandiemenella viatica. Next base: position 46,589,929 of record JARYHS010013630.1, on the reverse strand, counting down.
ACTTTTGCGAGGACAGTAACTAGCATTCACGAATCGAACGGCTCTCCTCTGAACTTTATCTAACGTGTCAATCAATCCCTTGCAATACGGTCCCAAACTCCACAACAGTAACCCAAATACGGACGCACTAGTGTTTTGTACGCTATTTCCTTTGTATGAGCATTACAATTTCTCAAAATACGACCCATGAATAGTAATCTAGAATCAGCTTTGACTACAACGGAAGTTATGAGCGGCAGCTGATGAAGCTGCCAAGTTAGCCTGCACCAAGGTCAGAGTTGACTTTGATCCGGTCCCAAAGTCTGACCTTGCCTCGGGGGGGAAAAGATTTGTTTTTGACATCTGGCAGAGGCAGTGGCTGGAGGTAGAGCATAATAGGCTCCGGCTGGTCAAACCGACCGTTCAGCCGTGGAGCAGCTCCCTCCAGCGGGCGAGGAGGGATGAGGTTCTCCTCACTCGCCTCCGTATAGGGCACTGTCCTCTGACTCACAGCTTTCTTTTCCGCCGGGAGGACCCACCCGAATGTGATGCTTGTGGCGTACCTTTGACGGTGCGCCACATTTTAATTGATTGTGTATCTTTTATAGACTTTAGGGCAGATGTTTGCCTGGCCAACGATTTGGCCCTGATTTTAAATAATGAGACCAGCAATGTGGCCAAGGTTTTAAAGTTTTGTGTATCTGCCGGCCTGATATCTAAAATTTTAGGCAGGTCGGCGTAATTTTAGAATGGATGGCAGGCCCCTTTACAGCCCACCATAAATGTGCTCTGTTCTATTTTTTTATTTTTTATTTTGTTTTAATTCATTTCGCGCTGGCCATTTTACAGCCAGCGAGATATTCAGTGTTTTTTAAGTATTCTGTGAACCTGTTTGGCTCCTCTACAGCCATCCAGGTGTACAACGGTCTTAGTTCCAGGCGGCCCCTTTAGGGCTACATCTTATTTTTGAGATTTGTTTTATGTGCTGTCTGTATGGTCGACCCCTTTACAGTCGACCATGCAGACAGTACTTTTATTATGAATTTTAATCATAGCCTTTGCTGGTAATTGTTAGGGCGCTAATGACCTCGTTGTCGACGCGCCCTAAAGCCACAAAAACACAAACACAAGTTACAAGTCCCATTTCATGTTTCCTTGTACTATTATACCCAGATATTCCAGGGAATCAATCACGCCAACAACTGTTTTGTTAACTTTGTACTCGTGAACAAACGGATTATTTTTGTTACTTATTTGCATTGTCTTGCACTTTTTTCTATTAAGAGTAATCTGCCATTTATGGCACCATTCCGAAATAACATACAGTTCGCGCTTAATTTGTAAGCAATCGTCAGATAATGTTATTCCCCTATAGATAAGTACAACATCAGCAAACAACCGCAACATGAAATTAACGTTGTCACCGAGATCGTTTACAAAAATTAGGAAAAGACGTGTCCTATTACACTTCCCTGAGGATCGTCTGAAGTAATATCTAGCATACAAGAGGCTTCCCCATCAACAACTACATACTGTGACCGTTAGAAAATCGCGTATCCATTTACAAAACTCATCCGATATACCGTATGCTCTAATCCTCGATAAAAGTTGGTTGTGTGGTATAGAGTCAAAAGCTTTCTGAAAACCCAAGAAAACTGCATCAACGTTTTCATATAGAAACTTCATAATGACATATGACATGCTCCAGATTTCTACTGCAAACAGATGTTAGAGATATGGGTCGGTAATTCCTAGGATATCTTCGATCTCCTTTCTTGAAAACAGGAATCACCTGGGCTATTTTCCAGTAGGAAGGTACTTTTCCACTCTTCTAAGAATTTACGAAATATATCTAACATATTCCTTCCGCGTACTTCAAAAAGCTGTTCCAGGACGAAATTGCTTCTTTCTCTCCTTGTTTCTTCTGGTATTAGTAGAAGCAGGAGCAGAGTGTGTTGGGTGAAAAGTTAACGTTCTGGCTTCGGATTCGGTAGATGCTAGTTTGAATCTCCGTCCGGGAATCCAGATTTGGGTTTTCCATTGTTTCCGTAAATCACTCCAGGCGAATGCGGGGATGCTTCCTTAAATAGGCCATGGCCTAAATCTTTCCCGTTCGTTGCCTCCAGTCCTTCCCCGTCTCTAATGACCTTGACGTCGAAGAGGCATTAAGTCAAAATAAAAAAAAGAATAGAAGCAGATGTTCAGGAAAAGTCACCAAGCCCATATTCTAGTCCTTCAAGTCTCTACACATCGCAGTTTCAATACATAAATTTTAAAATATCGGACCGCACACTGACAGCATTTTTACAACGATTTCTCAATGGTCATTCGTAGACATCTCAGTTTGGCATACCTGATTTTTTTTTTTCATGCAAATAAACCAGACAAGCTGGCCCCTGAATTGTTTATAATTATTGCGAGTACATAATCATTAGTACATTTTCCAACCAGATATACGGCCTGTTTAAAGCATCCTCAGATGATCTGAATGCTGGTTTACATTTATTCCTTTTCTACATGCTTGTAGACGCCAGACGTGAATTATCTCTAGAACCCAGTAAGTTGTACAGGCAGATGAGCTGTGAGGACTTAATCTGGGTGTAGCCCACATTCCAAAAAAAATTATCGTTCCTTGTTTCGATGCCAGATTTGTAGTGTTGCAATATATAGTTCTGAGGCAGTTGACAGATTGAGCGAAAAGATGATGGTGAATAAAATAAAAACCCTTCGAGTGGACAAAAAAGTTATTTCCTGGGTAGGAGAACTCCTTATAAGTAGGAAGCAAAAAGTTAGTTAAGGAAATGCAGAATTATACAAAGTACAAATGAAATTAGAAGTAGTGGAGCTAGTGTATTGGGATTGTTGCTATTGGTTATTCCAATGAGTGATTGTGTTGATGACTTACTATCTGAAGTTGTTTGCAGATGATATAATGTTATATAATAGGATCAAAATGGGAGAAGACAGTAAATAGCAGCTGGGTGATCTGGACAGGATATTTACCTGGGGAAGTCAGCAAGGGTTTAAGATAAATGCAAAGAAGACTTAGCTTATTAGTTAGACAAATAAAGAAAAAAATGTTGATTACGATTCTAAGGGGGTGTAAGGAATTGCTTGTTGAATACTTGAAATGTACTACCTGTGCATAACATTTGATGAGGAAATCAAATGTGCAAACACATTGGATAGGTGGTAGACTTCACTTATCGGACAGAAAGATGAGGGAATGTACGAGGTGTAAGGGAATTGGATTATAAAACATTGGTTAGACCACTGCTTGAATATGGTGGTACAATATTGCACCCGCATTTTTGGTATCAAATACAGGAATTGGAGAGGGTGCAGAGAAAGGCTACTAGACTTATTCTCTCGAAATTACTATAGACACCGTGAGCAAATGATATGATAAGGGAGCTGAAATGGGATACAATGGAAAACTGGAGGAGTGTGAAGAGAGTGATGGGAGTGTACAAGGCATATATTGATGAAGAGGCTTTTAAGTAAATTGTTGGAAGAATTAAGACTGATGCATGGAGGAGTAAAGATGATATTGACCTCATGCTGGCAATCTATTTCAGGCATAAACATGTGAGAAAATTTTATTTCGTAGGTAATGGATTGAAATAATTTACCGAGGGAAATGAATAATTTACCGAAGGCTCTGAAGGAATTTAAAATTAATATTCACCGAGAGAAATGTGTGCGAGAACTAGAAAGGGGGGAATGGGTGTATACGTTCAATTACAATTAAATTAAGTTAAATTACTAAGCTAACTCTTTTTGGGAATTTATTTTCGTTTCGTACCGATTACATATCCCAGCCATAATTTCTGTAATTGTAAGAACTGAGACTTTCTCAGTGTATAATTGTAATAAAGTCGTCACGGGTACACCCGTGAGGGGTTTACTTTAATTCTCAGTAGATGCTTACATTTCTGTCTCATTTCTAGCCTATTATATCGCGTTATTAAATCCACTAAAACCTAACCTCTGACAGTAGAGTAACAACAGAATAAACTGTACCACTTTCGGAACCTTCCAGAAACTGGTACTAACCTGTTGAAATTTCAATCAGTCGCTTCGTCACCATGTCCTCTTTACGTTTTGCGATCATAAATTCCAGAAAAGTGGCTAGAAATTTAATTAAAAATGCCGAAATATGAAAGGCTGAGCAACTTCTAAATGCTATCAGCACTGTTAAAATAACATAAAAACTATCGGTACAGGGATCATTTCAACCTAAACAGTTTAGTTTTGTCTTAGAAATCGTGGTAAGGATGAAATACGACCTCGACCAAGTGATAAAAAATTACGAAATTTTGGCTATGCGGCATCCAACAGGCGAAGGCGTATTTGTTTACAATGGAAACAATCGATTATCTCTGGTTGCTCGTTGATATGTAAGATGGCGGTCATCACCGTATTACAACTCGGATAAATATTGCATGTTTGTCAATTTTGTGAGACTTTTTACAAAGGAGTAGAGCTGAAAAGGTATGAAAACTTTACAACAAAGTATTACGTCACATATAAACAAATTTCTTTCCTCATACATGTAACTGATGGGCCTGGATGTGAAGCTTCCAATAAACTTTGCGGATGTGGTGCCTCTTTCTCCACTGGTCCGAAATTGGTACTAACCTTTTGAAATTTGGATTAAATGCCCACACAACTTATCCACTACGTAGTTCAAATTTATTTTTCCAACCCTTTTTGAGTTAGAGCTGAATGAGTGACCATTAATACTGAAGACTATTGTTCTTTAACTGAATTCGATTACGCTCCTACTAGTATAATAACTCATTGGGAGAAGTTTACGTCGCGATACATGACGTCACAACGTGACATAGTGCTTATGGCAGTTGCTTAAATAGCTGATAACTTAATTCCTCGTTCCTTTTGCTGTGACAAGAAGGTTCAGTTTTTTTTCTGGTACTGGCTGAATTTCAGCCCAATCACAATCTACGGTAATATTGGCGATACAAATCTAAAGCCTCAATCACACGCGCATTGATACAATCATTTTATCTTAAGTTAGCAACGTCGTATATCGCGACGTAAACTTGAACCAACTCATTTAGTGCACATATCAATTTTCTAAATTTGCAAATAATATACCTCCATTTATCGAAAATAAAAAATATGGACCAATCAAGATAGATGCAAAAATTATTTAAAAACGTTCGTGCCTCTATCCATAATGGAATGGACGATCGTTACAATGTTCATTCCTCTTCTACGTGAGTCCATTTGAAACATGACACGGGAAAAATTCTTAAGTGTCTAGTTCTGCATTATCGATTAAAGATACTTACAGTTGAAAGTCCATACTGAAACAACTGTCGTTTCGATGTAAGCCTAGCCCGTGAAAGAATATTCTAAAATCGTTAAAGTGGATTTAAAGAGTACAACGTTACCGGGGAAATCACTAACAATGGAAATATGTCCAGAAACTTTTTTTTGTTACTTGTTTACTATCCGATCAACAAATTTAGCTTTACAGGATAAAGTTGTCTTTTACAAATCATAGCATTCTTATTTATATGGTTGAGGTCAGCCGATTAAGGCCCCTCAGTAACTACATAACAGTGATACAGTAAATATTTTACGACAATAGTGAAAACAGTAATAAGAACAGTTATTAGTATTAAATATATATATATCAGTGTGAAAATAGTACAAAAAAAACCACCCAGTTGTAATGAAATTGATTTAAGATAACTACACTTTTGTTCATGAAATACATATAGTTTTTAATTTTCAGCACTGAGGATAATCTTGTTTCACAATATATGGTTTACTGGTTCATTTCGTCTTCAAAGTCACTGTTCGGTAGATAAATGTGTTGCGGAAGGCGTTTTTTTAGTCTAGTTTGACCCGTTCTTTTTCCTAGCTCATAAAACCGCGCACCAGGTACTGAATTCATTCGTTTTATAAAATTTTTAGTTTGTTGCCTTATGAATTCATTAATGTAAGAAATATTTAATTCTCGGTGTAGCTGACTGTTGCGTATGTACCATGGTGCGTTCACAGCTAATCGAAGAACTTTATTTTGGAATATTTGCACTCTTTGTAACTTGCTACGACTAGCACATCCCAATATACGACATGCGTATGTTATGAGTGGTCGTAATATCATTTTGTAAATTAATAGTCCGCATTCTGTTTTTAATGATGATTTTCTATTTAATACTGGGAATAGTTTGTGCAATCTGGCATAGGCTTGGTTTATTTTATTATTAATATGTGTGTTCCACGTTAACCGCCTGTCAAGGTCGACACCGAGGTACTTAATTGATTGGTCAGGTGGGTTCCATGCAATGTTATTTCCCATGATTTTTATCTCTGGCGGGTTTAGTGGGCGTCTCAGTGTAAAAATTTTGGTTTGACATTTTCCGGGGTTTAGAGAGGGTTTAGTTGTGCAATTGCATCCTGTAGGTAATTGCATGCGTTGTGGATGTCGTTGTGTGAAGTGTATATTACTGTGTCATCAGCATACATTGCAGTCGAGGTATTTGTGAATGTTGGAATGTTCGATGTGTATATGTTGAATAAGGTGGGTCCTAAAACAGATCCGTGTGGGACTCCTGTTGTTACTGGTCTTGCTGAAGATATTTTTGTGTCCACTCGTACACTGAAGGTTCGGTTCTGTAGAAAGCTGTCTAAGATTTTTTACAAATATAGAAGCATTCCTGTATTTTTGAGTTTATATAAGAGTCTAGTATGCCATACTTTGTCAAATGCCTGAGCAACATCGAGAAAAGCAGCCAGGGTGTGATGTTTAAGTTCAAAGCCCCTTGTGACGTCTTCAACCAGGCGTAGTATTTGGTGTGAGGTTGAGTGCATCGGGCGAAATCCAAATTGATGTGGTGGGATGGTTCCCGTAGCATCAAGGAAGGAAGTTAGCCGCGTCCGTTTTATCTTTTCCAGTAATTTTGATATGGTTGGGAGTAAGCTTATTGGTCTAGAGAGCTAAGAAATTACAACTTAGCATGATAATATGGATTTTTAATCATGGTAAAAGTACAGCTGTGTTGTTTCCATACAGAGTAAAGTGCTGCTTGCTTTAATGAAGTAAATCAGACAGTTTCATGAGCTAAATGTTCTGTCTGTTAACATTATTTGTTCAAATCCGTGTCTGATTTGAAGAAAGATATTTTTCACCGTAATATCATCATCAAAAGTGTAGTATTCCTTCATTCTATACGCAATGTGGAGAGGCTTATGATTTAACGCAGTACTTTTGCATGCACCTTGTTGACTAGGAATAGTGCATTACCACCTCACCTGCTATGATGGTAAAATCTGGAATCGTGAAAATTACTTTAACTTATGGTTCAGGTATCAGCTAGCACTGTGGAAGGCGTCGGAGGCTAGTAAAATGCCACAACGACCCCGAAACAACGACCTATGTGAAAAAGAAATTGTAGAACTCTTGTTTGATATCTAAAGAGCATACAAGTAGTGATCTGTTATAATGTTCTGCGATCACACTTTTCGATCCATATCTTCGTTTGTTCAATTACTTTCTGTTTTTGTATAACATTGATGCACTATAGCCATAGAATCATTGTGTTAAACCTATTTAAGTAAATTTAATGTTGACAGCCTTATTTATATCTGTTGTAAGATCATCGTGTGTATTGTTATTATTTCAGGTGAAGTTTTTATTATTTAACATCAAGCTGAAGGAAAACAAATAATAACTAACAACAGTGACACAATACCGTGTACTTGCAGAATATCTTGAGAAGCTTGAAAACTTATTAAATTTATTTAATATTTATTTATAAAAATTAATAATATTATATTCATATTGATAAATAAAAATTACTAATTCGGAATGATTACAAAATACGAAATTGAAATATAACAAACTGACCTATTATTCTTAAAACTATGAAAGACACTTGAAATTTTGTTCCAAATAGCAAACGAAAAACATAATTATCATATTAAGATTGTCAATTAAAACACGAATAAAATTGCATGGCTAAATTACCATTTCGATAAGTATTATAATATTTTACGAAGTTCGAAATGTTTATGGAATAAGCCATAAAATGACACAGTGACAATTGAACTCGTAGCAGCGACAAAATTAATTGAAATCGGTGAAGACATGAACTCTTGTCTTGTAAACCGCTTCACCAATGTCGTTAACTGGGCGTTTTAGTTCAACCTTATTTTAGTGCAGATACAGTTCAGTTTTTGGGAATTACCTCACGTCGAAGTGAACTTAGCGTAGTCACCATGAAGCTTCAGTCACATCTGTAATCAGACACCAAACACCTAATCTCACAAAGTCAGCAGCCCATTTATTGAAGTTTAACAAGCAGATCAGACTGGAAGTGAACAAATTGAAACAATCTAACATGAGAGAAAAATTTTCAGAGGTGATAAACGTGGATCTAAGAAATAACTCTGAAGTGATTTTAAACGAGGACGAATGCAATGCATTGAAGAGAGATATAATCAAAAGCTGGAAAAGAAATATTAGGCTTTAGTTAACAACCAGCAAGAAAATCTTAGATCATAGGTTACCGGCAACATTCATATCTCGGAATGACCGCGAAAATAAGATAAGATAAATCAGGGCCAGAACCGATTTATTTCTGTACTCATTTTTTCCACGGGTGATTAGGGAATGGAATAGAAAGGATCCGACAGGAGTAGCTTTCGATAAATCACTCCGGCCATCCTGATCCGGGTATTACATGGTTTTCCCGGATCACTACAGGAAGAAACCATAGCCCATGGGAGCCTCCTGCCATATCCCGCATATCCCTTCCAGAATATTGCCCTTTCGGGCTAGGTGCTATGCACACTCCGGAACACACTTTTAGTGAATCACGGAGTAAGAATAATAATACATAAGATCATAAAAATTGTTCTCGGGTTATTATTATTCTCGTGTCACAAACATCAAAATACACAGTTAAATACATTGTGCAAATCAACAACCTTAAACACACTTAGCCCAGTACGTCGCAACCTCAATTGCATTGTGTGTTGCTTGAAACAAGTTTTCGTTGTTGCAGGATGATGGGCACAAAGGGCACTCGAGCATATGATTCATAGTTTGGACTTCACCACATTCGCACTTAATATTTGTAACATCAGTATAACCCCATCTGACCCACTCCTGTTCGCAATCGATTTAAGGACCACCAGACGTTCCAGTCATCTGCATGACCAGGTGGCAAGCGCTCTGCAACTGTCAGTGGTCCTGAGATGTTAGGAACCTTCATTTTCCATAACTGTTCTCTTGGTGACCCAATTAGTTCCCGTGATGTTCTCAGAATTTTCCTGGATTTGAGTCTCTGGGCTGGTGGTGTATGGCCGTGCAGTGGATGAGCGCTTTCCCGTTCTACTTCGGTCCTCTCCTTGTTCGCAGCCACTTCTCTGCGGATACTGGGTGGTGCAATGCCCGAAAGCTGATAAAGCCTATCAACTGGGGTAGGCTTTAAGCAACCTGTCACTAGCCTCCAGGTGTTATTAAGGGCTACATCCACCTGTTTGGTATGAGATGATGAGTACCAAACTGGGAATGCATATTCTGCAACAGAGTAACAAAGGGCCATTGCCGATGTACGTAAAGTTTGTGGTTGACTGTCCCACTGTGATCCAACTACTTTGCGCAGTAAGTTGTTTCTTGTAGAGATCTACATTTTGCAATTCATGCAGTGCTTCTTATATGTGAGGGTTCTGTTCAGCGTCACTCCCAGATATTTTGGAGTGTTACATGTATGCAGTTCGATGCTTGACCACATTACTTTTAACTTACGGTGAGCTTTCCTATTTTTTAAATAAAAGGCACATACTTCAGTTTTTGAAGGGTTAGGTCTTAAGTGGTTTTCCCTATAATAGGTTGATAGGCCTTCAAGAGCAGCAGACAAATTTCTTTCTACAACTTCAAGCTTTCTGCTCTGTGAGGCTAGAGCTAGGTCATCAGCGTACACAAAGCTCCTGGTAGTTGGATATAATGGTTGATCGTTTTTATAAATGTTGAAAAGGATTGGGGCCAGTACACCACTTTGAAGCAGACCATTCTTTTGTAGCCTCCATCGACTGCGCTGTCCTTGAAAGTCAACGAAAAACCTACGATTCTGAAGAAGAGTAGCGATGAGCTTGGTTAATCCGGTGGCCTTTGTCAGATTGTAGACCTTGTCAACTAATAGTTTGTGGTTAATAGTATCGTATGCTGCTGACAAGTCCACAAAGACCACGCCTGTGGCTTTACGGGTCTCAAATCCATCCTCTATAAACTGTGTTAGGTTCAGCAGTTGCCCAGTACAACTTTTGTCAGGACGAAAGCTAGCTTGCTGTGGAATAAGTTTTGGATCAACCACAGGCTGGATACTATTCAGAAATAATCGTTCAAATATTTTGTATAGATGACACAAGAGCGCTATAGTTCTAAAATCTATAGGATTGTTTCCTTCTTTTCCAGGTTTCAGCAGCGGAATGACTCTCGTCCTCCGCCACAACTTCGGAATTTGATATGCGCTCATACATTTGTTAAAAACTGTAGAACCCATTCTTTGGTTTTATATCCGAAGTTCTTAATTTTTCTGATCGTATGTCATCGACGCCTGCCGACTTTCCTGTTTTGCACTCATGAATAACCTTTTTCAATTCTGGCATACTAAAGGGCTCAGTGAGGTTGTTCATCTCTTCCTGACTGTTTCTGTGCGTTTTTCTTGTTTTTTAGATGGACCACTTTTATGAGTTTCCTTCCCGTTCATCAGTAGCTGATGTGCATTTTGGTTTGCGTTTATATTGAATGTCCAGTGATCTTCGATGCATCATTGTTGAGGCGTTTTAGAAGTCTCCATGCCTTGTAACGATCTCTTTTCAGGTCCAGCTCTTCTAAAGTTTTGATCCAGCGGTCTCTTTTTGCTGCACTTAGAGATGAGATAAGTTGATTACCAGCTTCTACTGTCTTTTCGCCAAATGGATCATCTTGGAAAAGTGACTTATAAATCATGAACTGGGCAGCTAGATCTGAGGTGATACCCGGAATATATGATGATCGGCAACCAAGGGGAATGGATCTTCTGGAGCATTTTTTCACAGTTGCAGTGAATGTGTCATATGAATCTGGTGTTGGTTCAATAGTAGACACAGCAGCATCCAATATTTCTGTGAACATGCACCAGTCAGATCTGCGGAAAGGAACTCTCTGGGGTCTCACTGTCGTAAACACTTCACACATTATTGGCCTGTGCTGCGTGTTTGATATTGGGCTACAGACAGACTTCACACATTGTTGGCTGATGTGATTACTGCTGAATATTAGATCAGGGTTGTAGCCCTGTCTCCATCTCCCACTGTTGAAAGTTGCTGGCAGTTTGGGATCATGTACGATAGTAAGTTGATTTACATCTGCCCATTCTTCTACTGCAATGCCATTCTCATCGTCGAAGTCGTAGCCCCAAGCAGTACAATTAGAATTAAAATCTCCAATAACAATCTGCAGGTGTTGATTTTGGAAATTAAACGGTGGTTTGACAGTGAACTTACTGCTGGGTGGTTTATATAAAGATTGTGCAGTTTTTAAGCTCAATGGTAAGGACTTCGATGTCGTTCTCTTCTGTGAAGGCCGTGGACAGGATCTAAACATCTGGTCGGACAAAGACGGCACTTCCATATTTATGGTGAAGTCTCTCAACCGCGCGGATCATTCCATTTATTTTAGGTTGGCGCATATCAGTACTTCTATGGGTCTCCTGTACATATAAAATGTGACATTTGCGTTGATTGCATAGGTCTTGTAGCAATTCTTCTTTGGCTGATGACATGTCTTCAATGTTGATGGATACAATCTTTAACTGTGGCCCTGATAAGGGCTCGCCTATTGATGTTTCTGGTTTGAAAGGTTTGGCCGGCATTATACCGTTGCCCAGGGATCGTCCGATTGCTTCTGATAACGTTTCCAAGTCGCAATCTTCTGGGAGGCACCTTTCATGATCCCCGTTCTCGGGTGACTAGCCGATTTAAATCAATGTTATAATTACACTTACAGTAACACAATATTTCGGCATCCTGAATCATTGAAGTTGATGGATCTGAGGAGAAGGCATTTAAATGTTCAGGATAAAGCAAGAAGAGAACATTATATATATTTTAGATATCAAATAATCAGGAAACGCAAAAAAGCCTAAGAAAAGTAGTTGCAAGAAAAGTGGAAAGAAATAGAAAAGGAAATGGAAAATCATCGTATCTAAAATATATGTGTCACATAGGAAGATCAAACAAAATTTTGGACAGAAATAAAGAAAAGATATATCACAATTAATACTTTGATGGGTAACCTCTTTTAAACTCAGAAGACAGAGCTAACCGATGATAGGAATACGTAGAGAAAATGTGTGATGGGGATAATTTAAACAACAGTGTTCTGTAAAAACAAGACGATGTTGACATCTTGTTTCTACCACAGAATTTGACAGAGCATTGCAAAATCTGAAATCTAATACGGCAGTTCGATTTGGAGAGATTTCAGCAAAACTTCTCTAATATGCAGGAGAAGAAGGAATTCAAAGATTGTTCAAACTTATACAATTACGACACAGGAGAGATTCCAACTGATTTTAATAAAATTTTCACCTTCATACTTCCTAAGAGAACAAAAACTGACAAAGGTGAGAAGTCTAATTCACATGTTTCGAAATTATTAACCATGATAATATACAGAAGGATAGTATAAGAAATAGTAGTTGAAGATCAGTTTGGGTTTATAATAAACCGCGGTACAAGAGAACTGATTCTGGCTTTAGCATTAGTACTTGATTGGCGGATTAAGAAAAACAAAGCTACATGTAAGGCATTTGTTCATTTAGAAAAGGCTTTTGTTAATATTCAGTGGGACAAGATGTTCAAAATTTTAAAGGACTCAGGTATAAAATGTCGAGATAGAAGAATAATATATAACCTAGTGATTATATGGGCACCACCAAGAAAAAGGTAATAGTTTATAACTTGTCAGTGATTGTATGGGCACACTAATGACCGCCGAGAAGTTTTCTGTCTAAGGCACAGTGTCGTGTTAATACCAGTTGGTTCATCAGCTGGGCATGCAAACTCCCTTAAGGACCGCATTGAACTGTAAAAGATCTTTGTCAAAGAACTTTTATAAAATATTTTAAGGTATTTATTTTATCAAAGAGTTTTTTATTGATATTTTATCAGGTCCATTACACTAACATAAAATATCCGTAATAGTTCTCTGAAATGTATGAAGTAAACTTGTACGCTTGTGTAACCACAGTAAGTGTAGCTGTCACAATATGTATTTTACTAGATGACTAGTGCAAAAATTTCGCGAATACAATGAATAATAAGCTTGGGGGTTTGTAATACTATGAAAGAAGTACGGCCTCATTTGTTTCAATTGTTTATATGTTTAGTGTAATAGCTACATAATAAAATTCGACGCCAGTAGCAGCACACTCCTTCACTGCCTTATTGTAACAGGCAGGGTATGATGGAGGTTTTGCTGGTTGACATTTCCTCCTATTTGTGGTAGATGTTGCATGTCTTCTCCAATGGTATGTCTTCATATAGGCGTTTTTTATTATTGTTGAAAAATCTTCAGTGGTCGGTTATGTGGTCCAACATCCATCGGATAATTGCCAAGCACGTTAACCAATGGATTTTTAGGTATATAAAATTGTTTGTAGAACTTTTTCGCAAGCTCGCGGAACCGATCTTTCAACATTGGTAGATTTTCAGCTTCATGCAGGGCAGAGGTAGGAAACCTTGTGTCAAGATGTAAGGCTCTCTTTAGAGCTCTGTTTTGAATTTTTTGCAGGTGGCGATGATGTGTCGCGGCCGCGTATCCCCACACTGGACAGTATCGGCCTGAGCAATGAGCAGTAAAGACGCACACCCATAGATGCTGCGAGATTGCTGTCCCTGTTCAAAATTGGATACAGGGCTTGTAGTCTGGCACTAGCTCTTTTCCGAACATCTTCAATGTGTGCACGCCACGTCAGTCTACTGTCGAGTGTCACACCGAGATAGCGGACTGTTCTGACCCATAGTATGCTTTTCCCATTTAATTGAAACTGATGGTCAGGCTGAATTCACTGATGAGGTACCAATCTTCTGGTGAGCATAATTTCTTGAGTTTTGGCGGGGTTGATTTCAATCCACCACCACCTCGCCCAAGCTACTGTCTTCTTCAGGACTTCCTGCAAGCGGAGGATGGTAACTGTCCTGCTGTGGCTGTAGGTAAAGAACGTCGCATCATCAGCGTAGGTGGCAGTATGGACTGTTGGCTGAGTTGGCACGTCAGCAGTATAGAGTGAGTATAAGGTCGGTCCTAACACCGAGCCTTGAAGAACACCTGCCATGATTAGTGGTATAGATGAAAGTTCTGCGCCAACTCGTACGCAGAAAGTCCGTCCCTCGAGATACGACCACAGTAACTTGATTAAATGATGTGAGAACCCCTGGTCATATAATTTCATCAGGAGTCCAGAATTCCAGACTGAATCAAAGGATCGTGATATGTCTAAAAGCACCAGTCCACAATTTTCTTCGTAGTTGAATGCATGCGTCGCAGCCTCTGTAACTCTCATCAGCTGTTCGATGGCCGAGTTGCCACGATGGAACCCTAGTATGTGGTGGGGAATAATGCCGGATCGTTCGATGAGATGGTTTAGGCGCCTGAGCAAGAGCCGCTCAAACACCTTGCTGACTGCTGGCAGCAAGCTGTTAGAGCGATAATTTTGCGGCAGGTTTGAAGCAATTTATTAATATCTCTGTGATATCTGCTGCTGTTATCTTGCGGTTGGGCTTTGAACTATCTCATACGCGCGACTTTCACAGTTCTTCGTTTCAAATTCCGAAAAAAAAATCCATTCAAAAGAAATTATGTGACCAAAGCAGAGGACCATAATCTTTGGTATGATAGCTCATTTATCTATTTCGGTTAGATATCAAGGGAGGTAAATGGATTATTATTAAAAAAAAAAAACTTTACAGACATAGTGATAATTTTTCCCTTTAAGGTTCGAATTACGAAAAATTCCTTTCTTAAAATATAATTTGATCAAACCGGACACCATAATCTCAACAATAATTCCTCATTTCTCGATTTTAGTTAGATATCAAGGGAGATAAATAGTTCGTGACAAAATAATACGTAACGGAAATAATAATTTTTCCCTTTAAGGGTTGACGTCTGAGAAAAAAAAAAAAAAAAAAAAAAAAAAAAACCTTTTCCAATTTATGATGTGACCACGGCGGAGAACTTACTCTTTAAAATTATACCTAATTTTTCTATATCAATAAATATTAAAGTAAGTAAATGGCTCGTGACACAAAAAGGCGTTGTAGAAATATTGATACTTTTGCCCTTTAAGGATCGAATTCCGAAAAATTCCTTGCTTAAAATATGATTTGGCCACAGCGAAAACGGAAACCTTATAATCTCTAAAATAATCATTTGTAGATTTCGATTAGATTTCAAGGGAGATAAATAAAAAGCTCGTAACTAAAAAAAATAAAAACATGCTATGGAAACAATGATAATTTTAATCTTAAAGAGTAATTCCTAAAGATTCCTTTCTTAAAATATGATGTGATCACGGTGGAGACCTTAATCTTTAAAATGATACCTCATTTATCTCTATCGGTTAGATATTAAGGGGGATAAATAGCTCGTGACACAAAAACAGGTTGCAGAAATATTGAAACTCTTGCCTTTTAAAGGTCGAATTTCAAAAAAAATTCTTTCTTAATATATGATGTCACTAAAGCGGTAATATTAATCTTTCAAATGATACTTCATTTATCAATTTAGGTTATGAATGCAGGGAGATAAATGGTTCGTGGTACAAAAAACCGCATTTTAGGAATGTTTATTTTTTTGCTCTTTAGTTAGTTGAATCCCGAAGAAATTCGTTCCTAAAATATGATATGATCAAAGTGAATGCCTTAAGCTCTAAAATGATACCTCATTCATACATTTCGGTTAGTTATCATGCGAAAATATATGATGTGAGCATGTCGGAGACCTTAATCATTAAAATGATACCTCATTTATCTATATCGCTTAGATATCAAAGGAGATGAACTGCTCGTGACACAAAAATGCGTTGTAGAAATATTGATAACTTTGCCCTTTAAGGGTCTAATTGCGAAACATTCAATTCTTAAAATATGATTTGACCAAAGCAGAGAACTTATTCTCTATAACAATAACTTATTTCTCGATTTCGTTTAGATATCAACGGAGATAAATAGCTCGTGGCGAAAAAAAATGTTATGGAAATAGTGATAATTTTGCTCTATAAGGCTCGAATTCCGAAAAAATCCTTTCTTATAATATGATGTGACCACGACGGAGACCTTAATCTTTAAAATGATGCTTCATTTACTTGTATTGGTTTGATATCATGGGAGATAAATGGCTCCTGCCACAAAAACGCGTTGCAGAAATATTGATACTTTTATCCTTTAACGGTCGAATTCCAAAAGAAATCCACTCTTAATATATGATTTCACCAAAGCGGAGATCTTAATATTGAATATGGTATTTCATTTAACGATTTCAATTATGCATCCAGGGAGATAAACGGTGTGTGACATGAAAAACGGTATTTTAGAAATATTGATATTTTTTCATTTTAATAAAAAAAATAATAAAAAAAACCACACACACACACCTTATTGAAATAATATCATTACGACTGAAAAAAAGAAGAGAAATCGTATCTGGGTTAGATCGTGACTTACAAGACTTGATGTGAAAGGAATTCATCAAAGTTTAGTGAAAAACCTGCAATATAAGGACATGACATAATATAAAAATTATGGTCGAAGCTGCAGTATAGGTCCAATAAATTCTTTCCGCAATATTTTAAAAAAAATTTATATCAGAATTATTAATCCTGAACCCAACGATATATGCTTTTGGGTGTCTATTTTAACGGTGTATGTGTGATGAGCTATACTCAATTGCTAGTGGCGGATCGTAGACCTATCGGCAGTATGGCATGTGTAATACTCAGCGCATTCCCTCTGCTATTATTACAGAATCGTGTCAAGTGCTATCTTCTTGATGCATTAATTTTCTATACTACCTCTTCGACAGTACAGTCTTTTTTCGTAGAACTAATTAACTTTGCAATCTTTGCCTGTGTTCACCTTTCTATTCCTATTCTTCACGCGTGTGGTTTGGTATGTGTAAAAATTCTTTATCGATTTTATTGTATTACCAGTTATTAAGATGGAGCGGCATGAGTTGTAAATGTCTACTGAAAAGTTTCGTTTGTATTAGTTATTACATTAGGTTCGGTTTTCATACTGATATCCAAGAGTTTGTTTCATCATTTTTTTATGTGATGTAATTGATTAAACAGCAGAAAAGATACCTGAAAAATTAACAGTACTAATTCGTGGTTGTAATTATTGTTCGAAGTATAAGAAGTTATTGTTTAGAAAGAATTTTATTTTTGCGATACAAGTAAGTGAAGCAATGTTTAAGAGAAGTAAGATGCTACCTTTACCTTACTTGGTAGGTCGCTAACTACAATGCCTCTGTTTGATTGTTTGGTGCACATACGTATCGACATGACCTATCACTCTAGAGCCAGCAGCAACGTATAGCTGGCCGTGGGAGAAACATGGTGTCCGAAGATAAATTCCTACGGTTCCCAGTGTCTGGCCCTTAGACATGTTGATTTTTATGGCAAAACATAAGGTTACCGGGAATTTCAGGATCTTAAATTAGAACGGAACGTTTGACGGTACCAATGGTATTCGTGGAATGAATACTTCCTCTCCTCGTCTACATCCTGTTAAGATAATGGCCTCAATGTGCAAGGATTTCAACAGAAGTCTAGTTCCATTGCACAGCTGTGGTGGTGATATGTTACTGATGAGCATGAATGGAGTACCAGCTTATAAATTCAGTTTATGCGCGGGAAGACCAGATGCGCCGAGGGAATTTAAAAATTCAGCTGAATAATTAGACTCGTATTTTTGATCTTCAACCGTGTTAATAGCTACGTAAGTCATTATTATTATTAATTTTAATTGCAATGGAGCTGATGCTCAGGTGTCAGTTCTCCTAGTCATCTGATTACCTATTTTTACATTATTTTTAAAATTTTCTTTTGTAATTGAAGTGTTAAATTCCTCCCCATTTACTTTTCAGATTTACAAAATTTTAATTTTAAATTTTTTAAGCGCTTTGGTAAATCACTCATCTCTTAACTTGGTAATTTGTTCCAATCCCTGTCACCCTTACTACCAAAAGAAAATTTTATGCACTATTCCTAATTCTTTGACGAATATCCCAACAAGCCCCATCACCTCATGCTCTTCACCCTCCTCCTTTCCTTCAATAACTCCCAATCCAGCTCATTGACATGGTGTAGATCATTTCCAGGATATACTTATTGATGTCATTAACGTCTTCAATCACATCTAACAATCAAAATGTTGTCTCAGCTGCCTTATCATCACTATGCGTAAACTTTGGCTGAGATTATATAGAGAAGCATAACCTTTAGTTTGGTTGTATATGTGGTCATAAATAAAAATAGTATTTTTGTAATATTTAACTTAACTAAAAAAAAACACATTTTTTAATGCTGATATGAAGTATTTCATGATAACCGTGGTGCCGCGAATTTATATCGATAGATAGCAGTTAACACAGCTGAAATTATCATCACTCTGAGTAAGCTTTTGCTGGGATTTTATGTTAAATGTGTGTGTGGGATTATGTAGTTAAGCATAAGCTTTGGTAAGGATTTATCTGTTGACATAACGAAAAATATTATTTCCGTAATATTTAACTTAACTAAAAAGAACTCTTACTTTATATTCGGGTACGGAGGATTGCACGATAACCATGGTGCCGCTAATTTATATAGATACAGCAGTTACCCACGACTTAGTTCCTTTAGAAGTGTGTTGCAGTATAAGAGTTTTCTTTATTGATAATAACAGAATCTGAATTATTATTATTTTGTTGTATTGCTGTTTGGATATTGATTTTATTTTGACGATTTGTTGATTCGATCAGTTATTCTGTTTTAAAACAGAAATTTACGCGGAGTAAAACTAATCCTATGCGGTATCACACGTTAAGAATTATTCTTAATTTCCTTCGTTTTCAGTGACACCATATAACTAATGTGGTTATTTCAGCCACATGTAAGTAATTCCAAAGTTTCAAGAATCGATCACTATACAACGAATGTATCAATGCAGATGTGACAGAAGCTGTGATATACGAATGTAAACATTAGCCAAATTAGTGGTAGAGGAAAGTGCCCTATTCCGGACCCCTCCCCCTAAAGTGGACCCCCGGTCTCCTGCTTCTGCATTGTACTGAACTCTGGAGGAATCAAGTGTAAATAGTAGTTTTGACTTCTACCACTCTGTAACAGGCAGCTCGTGTGGTTCACTTTAATTGTTGATCGCCAAATCGCCATTACGTGTTTTGTCAGTGAACCAAGTTTTTACAGTGTGCTATATTTTTTGAATTTCTCGTGGAAATTGGCGGGTAAGCCATCCAACCAATATACCCTCTTAAATGATAAGGTTTTAGATTAATGTTTAACACTGAAATGTCTTGTAGAAATGTAAGGTTAAAAATCTATTGGATTAACAAAATACAAGCTAGGGTTGCGCAAAGCGTACCCACGTGAGTTGCCTAAACCGGACCCCTTCTTTTTCATGCTTACAGGTCTGCCTTTATCTCAAATAGAGGGCAAAATGCCTGCATTTCTATGATCATAACATCTACGCCTTATAAATTCAAATTGATGGAAGCTAAAAGAGCTAAAGAAGTCAAGGATACTCAACTGCAAACACGTAATTATGATCGAGGATGCAAAAGTAGCCGCGGAAGGAGGCATGGTTCAGCAGTGGGGCTTTCTAGAAAAGAGAAAGAGCAGGTGAAAAGCGCCTTACTTTGAAAAGAATGTGAAAGGATCAAGCACTGAGGATGAAATGAGTGCATCCCCCGGATCATCAGAATTGGATCTTCTTCCTGGAGTGTCCCCATCCAAAGATGATGACGCTTGGTGCATGTTCTGCGACAAAATTTTCAGAAGATTCAGAAGGAGAACTATGGGTAATGTGCGTTATATGTTCGTTTTGGGCCCATGTGGATTGTGCTGGGGCTGAAAAGGACGTGTACATCTGTGATTTTTGCCGCTAAACAATTCAATTTATGTTGTATTTTCTGTCTTCTGATATTGTAGTCTATATATGAGATATTTTTGTATTTAAAAAAAAACCTGTAATTATCATAATACATTTGTGCCTTAAAACTATATTATGTTTTTTGTGATTTATTTCATTTTTATAATTTTATTTAGTGTAATTTTCATCACTTTTATGAGGGGTCCGATTTAGGCAACTATTTTTCAAATCGCAAAAGTGTAAGGTTGTTTGGCAGTCATTTATAGAGATAAGTTTTGAAATTAGAATGTAAAAGGTGCCTAACACAGTGAAGTAAATATTTCATGCTTTATAAACAGGTTTTTTTTTACTAATTTATGTATATTGTTAATAAAAAAATGGGGGGCCGCTTTTGGGCACTTTCCTATAAGGTTGAAATGCAGCCTGGACCAGAATGACAACTGACTCGATTTTTTAGAGTATCAGGCATAATAGATTTAGTTTTATTGTTATTTACGTGGTGTGGCATAAGGTTTAAAAATGCCTAATTCATTTTTAGTTTCATTGGTTCAATATTGCTGTCGTCCCTAACCTAAAACACGTATGACAATAAACATTGCAAAATCAGGGTTATGAAACTTATTTAATAGAAATAACAGTTTATTTCACTGGTCGTGGTTTGAACAGCAGCTAAAATTTGTACACACGTTCGTTGGGCGATATTACTAAGGAATATTTGCACTTTATAGCCACAAAATATATATTAATCCACTAAAGTATACACAGAAATATGGAAAGTTTCGCACAAGTCATTGTGGGAAAAAATTTATCGTTACCTGTTGATATTTATGGTAGCTGTTTTTCAAACATCTTTTTACGAGAAAAAAAATTGATTTTCTTATCCATAATGATATATAAAGAAGAAGTATTGGCTTATTAATGTTCAGCGATAACATATTGTTCCAGAAACAAACTGTCTACAAAAGAAAATATATGTCTGTGATATTTGTAATCTAACGCATTTTGTACGGTAACTTACCTGTTGCTATGCAAGTCAATGCTTATACGTTTAATTCGCGTTTTCCGTTTATTTTAAGCACTGTGGTCCAGAAAACTGAGTAACAAAAGTAAAAAAAAAAAAAAAAATTAATCAAAAGTTTTGCCAGATTTTTGCGAAAGGAGTGCGCGTCTGAAGTGTATAATGATCGGCAGCCCACAATTTTCCCAATATAAAGGTTTTCAATTGCTTGCTGCTACCCATGGTACATATAAGTCATTAGCTTTTTTCCCAGATTTTGACTGGCACCATTAGCTCTAAAAAACGTTAAAACCACATCCAAATTGCTGTGATACTTATTGTGCGATACCCGTTACAGTAAAGAGACATCCGCAGCTTGCTTACAGATATATATATATATATATATATATATATATATAAATATATATATCGATTTCTGAGTTTACAACATTTTCTTCTGTTCATACTCAGAAATAAGGATTTTCGTTGATTCTGCAGTCCTAACCAACTTCATTATCTTCACTTGTGGACGCACGAGAGATTTGTACGCTATCTCCTTTGTCTGTTCATTACAATTTTACAAGATTCGACGTATGAATCGCAGCCTAAAATTTGCTCTACCTACTAACGAATTAATGTGTACGTCCTATTTCATGTTCCTTTGTACTGTTACTCCCAAATATTTCATAGAATCGACCATATCTACAGTGCTGTCCTCGACCATGGAGGAACCTAAAGAGAAGAGACGAAATATCGCTTAAACTGTGAATCCTCCGGTACTCTTGGATCCTATTGCTCAAGCGCGGCAGGATTATTACTTTTTCCAAAACACCACTCTTTTATAATTGTGTTTGTTGCTTTCGATATTTCGTTCATTAATATTCCAAATTTTTTATAATGCCAGTTTCTGTTGCACTGTTCTTGAAGTGTTTAATACGATATCTACAAAAGTAGGGCCTATCATCATAGAGTTAGAATGACAATTTTAAAAGTTAATTCATTTTATCAAGAGGATGACGTTATTCTGAAATACTTTTTGGCGTAGTGCATATATAAAATTTTATTTTTTTAATTTACATTTTACACATAATAGGCTGGCCTTATTCAAAACTAGTGTTGAAAATATAATTTAATTTTCCGAATTATATGTATGATGACAAGATAAATTCACTAACGCTGCTGCGAATTTATATAGGCTTGTCTACTACTAGAACAATATCTTCTGAGTAACGCTACAGAAAATGTCTATCATTATTAATGTCAAGCACACATTATAATTTTCAGGTCAAATTTATATCGCGATACAGTGAATATATTATTGCGCATTCGTTAGACCAGTCGCAGTTCATAAGATAGAAATATGATGAAATTAATTGTGCTAATTTTTGTTACTCTCTCTAGGAATACTGATGTTGACAATGTTGTTGCTACTCACGATGAATTTAATGTGTTGAGGTGTACATGCATAGTTTGATTTTGAAGCGGTAATACTAGTTCAGATTGTGGTTAGATTGAAATGCATAAGACACTAAGAATTTAGTTATTATTAGAAGTAGCATTTGTAATTTAATGAGCGCCATGTTAATGACGACGTGTGTCGCGATGTAAACTGCTCCTAAGTTTCCATCTGAACATAAATGCAAAATTAAATGTCTAGATGTTTTAGACACTAGAACAAGTAACTCTTTTTTTGGACCCATGAGACTAGTAGAGATTTACTTATTGCTTGTAAAATAAAATTTTCAATATTATTTTATTTTTGGGACTATAGAGGGAGAAAGTTCTGTTTCGGCGTGTACAATTCCTTTCAAAAACTATTTATCAGCTTTCTGTCTTAAATTCTAATGTTTCTAGATAATACTAATGAAGGAATTTGTATATATGACAACATAAGACTACATTATTAGCAATGTGAAAATTAAAAACAGGAAGATATTCACAGTTTCACACTTCCGTATTAATTCTCCATGTTTCTTGGGAAATCCAATATGGCAATCTCGCCTCCTAACTTCTCTCCGTTCGGCTTCACTTCAGTACATGGGGAAGGAATGGATCAAACAGTCCTTGGGCGAAGTTCCTCTCTTTTCTTTCCTCCAAGTCCTCCACTTCACCGGGGCGTGTCTTCATTTCAGCATTATCTCTGCAATCCAGTTGGGCACCGAAAGCAGGCGAAATTATGTACATTGAGGAAAATGCAAATAATAATGACACAGAGAGTGGTTGGATGGGGAAACAATTTGATATTCATAATAAAGCGGCCACAAACGAACCAATTACGGTCCCAATCTTCAGGGACAATCCGGCAAGGGCCCTGCAGATTGCCGCGTAAGTAAGGAAGTTGGATGTGTTACTCCCGATATCGGAACATTGGCAGATTCATACAAACAATTTACAGATTATTCCTGCAGACTGGGTGCAAATTGCAATGATTGAGACAATTTGGCTAAGTCGACTTGGAGCAGGAAGCTAATGTATTTCTTGCCATTCGTAGCGTATGGCGTTAAAGATGTCTAAACAGAAAGAGGCCTGGACGAATATTTTCCAAATTTATAAGATTATGCTCCAATTATGGGACAATCACAACAATAACTGCATAAACCACAAATAGAGAAGAAGGATTTCGAATTTTGCTCGAAATTTACAAGGAAGTAGACCAGGAAGTAACAGTTACAGTATTTTTCTTCCTTACTGTAATGTTTTAGACCTTTGAAGATTGCCCAGCTTGTTTCAGGAATTATGTCTGAAAGGATTTGTGGTGAATTGTTCATAGCTTTGTCCACTTGCAAAAAATTGCAAAGTAATGGGTATGGGTATTTGTAGATATAAAAGGTTACTAATCGGAGTATCTCTGCAAAACTTTCAGAATATACTCTCATAAAATTTCTAAAATCTTCTTGCTCTAGGATTCTCAAAATGTTTAAATGAGATAATTTTTTTTTTTTTTTTAAATAAAATCCATTTCTTCTCCAAGTTCCATCCCCTTTTTTTCTCTGTACAAACTTTAGTAGAGGATATTGTTAAAACAATGTCTATATTCGTTGCTTTGACTGCAGTCATGCTATCACAATCTAAACTAAAACTGGGAGCGAAATTGTGATGTGGTGAGGGAAGCTCCATATGATTGCCCTTCAGATTGCCCCTGCAGATTGGAACAGAAATTGGCTTGTTTGTCGCCGCCTATAGACATCATTTGTTATTTACTATGGAGCGAGGAACAGTTTTTTGTTTATATTTTCCGCTCACATCTGTCGGATCAGGTGTTTTAACGTTGACAACCATGATCATGAGTCATCGGGCATCTCTTTTTATTATGTATTGATGTTAAAAATTATTTATTAACATTAAAAAAATAACGAGTTGGAGATGTACGCTTATACGTCGTAATATATCACTAATATTCTGAATCTTGACGTAGAAAAGTTTGCTTTTAATTCCCCTATTGTCCCTTATTTTACCAATAATAATATAACCTATCATGAGTTATGATTTTGCGTGAAGTGTGTCATGGGATATTCAGAGTTCTGTTTATTACCATAATTTTAATGAAGTATACACAATTTATTAATGTCAAGCTGAAATGTTGGAAAATCAATCTCTTTACAGCTGTGTTGTTTGGCGTGGAGGAATGCTAATAATTCGAAAAAATGATACCTACTGCACTTTTCCAAGTAAATGAGGGTGAAAGTTTTGTTATCGAATGCAAAGAGAAAGACGCTTTAATATATTTTGAACGTCGATTCTTGCAAATGTATCCCTTAACATTATTTAATTGTGTAAGTGTTCTCTTGTAAAATTATTTGAATTTTAAAGGTTACCTTAATCAGGTACAGTATTATCTATGAAAATGGCTTACGGAATAAATGAAATGGCGATATTTGCTCTCAAATACAGTATTTGAATCCAAATTTCTCGTAATTACAGATTATAATGAAGTATAAAAAGTAGAGCAAAATACCGGTACGACTAACTTTAATCCTTAACCTCTTGATTCATCATCAATCCACACGATTAATTTTGAATTGAGCTATGCTTTTGAATGATTTCCTTTTGTATGAATTCAATCTAGTCGCAGAAATCAGTAGTTTTGTGCGTGTCGAAATTAATGAAATAAGGACTCCTAAAACTGAAATCCTATATACCCAGACTCTTTTTTTTTTTGTGGATACATGTTCCTACAATATATTTCATTGGCCTCGATTTCCATAAAATGTTATTTCATACTTCATCTGCAGCATAACTGTGACTATCTTCTAAAACTTACGTTTCAAACATTTTGACTGCATTTTCCTTGAAGGTTCACTACTCTGAAGCACTGTGTTCTATCCATGCATTGTTAGAAACTTAGTATGGATCCTAACTTCTTTGTCACCAGATTTCAGATACGATCTTTTAAACTTGCGCCGTTTAAATATAACCTAGAGCAAAAGGAGTATATAATTTTCTTACCGACATACAACCTTTCTATTATACAACGTTTCTATCATCCAATTTCTTTTTTTTTTTTCATTTTACCTGCCTCTATCCAACCTGATAGAGTCCCACCAGCATCTGTGATGTTAATATTGTCGGTTTTGATTTTCTACAAAATAGTGTAAAATCGCTGATGAGACTCTATCATTCAAAGAAGACAAAGTTGAGAAGTGAAAGGAATGTACGTAGAAGGAAACTATACGACGAGGCCTTTGCTCATACTCCAGAATCTGCTTCAACGACACATCACTGAAATATCTCATTTCAAATAACCACGTGTGGCATCAATTGAACTAACATACAAAAAAATGTTTCTAAGTCTACATTGCCGAAGCGCAGACTACAGTATTAAGACTTTTGAAATGTGTAGTTATAGATAGATGAACACATGTATGCGGACAGATTATTATTATTATTATTACTCCGCGATTCACCAAAAGTGCGTGGCGGAAGGTGCATAGCACCTATCGAGAAGGGTTATGGTTTGGAAGGGTTATAAGGGATATGGCAGGAGGCGCCCATGGGCTATTGTGAGGAACCATCCCCGCATTCGCGTGGAGTGATCTGGGAAAACCATGGAAAACCCAGATCAGGATGGCTGGAGTGCTTTATCGAAAGCTACTCCTGTCGGATTTTAAGTTTACTCGCCCGGTAAATCCTTTCTATTCCATTCCCTAATCGCTCGTGGGAAAAATGAGTACAGAAATGAATCGGTTCTGGCCCTGATTTCTCTTATCTTATTTTCACGGTCATTTCGAGATATGAATGTTGCTGGTAGCAATATTTGCTGACTGTCATTCCGAAATACATCTGTCGTGAATTTTTCAATTAGCTTCCGTCGAGAGCAACGCCTTCGGTGTTCCAGGTCTTCCCAACCTAACTCCTTCAACATCGCACTTACGCTTTCCCTCCAACTATATATACCTGTCACGAATAGGGCGGCTCTTCTTTGGACCTTCTCTAAAGCCTCCATTAACCCCTTTTGATGGGGACCCCATACAGAACAACAATACTCTAAGTGAGGACGTACTAGTGACTTGTATACAATCGATTTAACTTCCTGAGTGCATTGATTTAAATTACGACCTAGAAATCGGAGCATACGATTTGCTTTCCCCATTACATTCTCGATATGCTCATTCCACGACAAATTATTACGAATTATTACCCCTAGGTATTTAGCGGAATCTACCGTTCTAAGGACACTGTCATTAATCGTATATTCATAGTTAAATGGTGTCACCTTTTTACTTACACGCATGACTTGGCACTTTTTAGCGTTTAACTCCAACTGCCAATCTTTACACCACGCAATTATTTTCGTAATATCGTCTTGTAACAAAGCGCAGTCGTCCTGGGTTTTGATTTCGCGAGAAATTATAGCATCATCGGCAAATAATCTTTTCATTCCCCCTATTATGTCGCATAGATCATTGATGTATATGAGAAACAACAGAGGCCCTAACACGCTTCCCTGGGGAACTCCAGACTCCACTTCAGTAAGTGATGAACGCTCACCGTCGAGAACTGTGTTCTGCCCTTCAGGAAGTCTGCAACCCAGTCGCATATTTGTCTAGATATGCCGTAACCGCGAAGTTTCCTAAGTAACCTAGTGTGAGGCACAGTGTCGAAAGCTTTTTTAAAGTCTAATAGAACCAAATCAACCTGGGATTGCTCATCTATAATTCGGTACAAGTCGTGAATTAGAAGTGCAAGTTGTGTTTCGCAGCATCGGCCTTTTCTGAATCCATGTTGATTTGGATTTAAAAGCTCACCTTCATCCAAGAACCGCATGACATTCGAATAGGTGATATGTTCTAAAATCCTGCAAAATATTGAAGTTAACGAGATCGGCCTATAATTCTGAGGATCATTAACATTCCCATTTTTAAACACTGGAGTTACGATAGCGGTCTTCCATTCGGCTGGTATTTTTCCTTGATCCAGAGAGACGGTATACAATTTCATCAAATACGGTGCAATTTCCTTTGCGTATCTTGAGCAGAATCTTGTAGGAATACCGTCTGGTCCGGGAGCCTTATTGGTTTTTACATTCATAAGCAGTTTAGTTAATCCCTCGACATCAAGAACGAGATCATTCATAATTTTGTCGGTACGATTGTTAAATATCGGTATCTCCTCTGAGTTTTCTATCGTGAAAGCCTTTTTAAATATATCATTCAAAATTTCTGCTTTCTCTACGCTTGTTTCTGATAATTCACCATTTTCTTTAATCAGCGACGACATAACCTTACGAGAGCCTCTTATTACTTTGATATACGACCAGAACTTTTTTGGATTACTAATCAGATCTTCGGATAAATTCCTGGCTTGGAATTCTTTAAACGCATCGCGCATTGCCTTACGCACTTCCGCACGCAACTGGACTAATTTAGCACGATTAGATGAGTCCCCCGATTTTTTCACCGCGGCATGTAAACGCCTTTGCCTCCTGAGCAAACGTTTCACTTCCCTATTGAACCAAGGGAAGTTATTACTGACCTTAATACACTTCATAGGAACAAACTTGTTTAAACCGGTCCATATTAGTTCTTTTAAATTAAACCAAAGTTCCTCAACATTTGTATTTAGCGTGAACGTTTCAAAATTCTTCGCAAAGTGGTCAACCATACCCGCATCGTTTGCCTTATCGAAGCAAAACACGAGTTTCTCTTTGTCATGCTTCAGACTCAGACTGGAGTTTAACGTTACCACAACCGCCTTGTGATCACTTATACCGTCTTCTATACAAACTTTATCTACAATATCAGGATTGCTAATTAGAAAAAGATCCAGAATGGACGAGGAATCTTTGTCGCACCGTGTTGGCTCTTCGACCATCTGTTCAAAAGATCTTTCTGCAAATGATTCTAGGAACGTTTCGGTTATTAACCTATCTCTTCCACCCAACCTGAACGTGTATGTGTCCCACCTAACCGACGGTAGGTTAAAGTCACCACCCACGATCAATATATGTCCTTGAAATTTTTTGTAAATGTTATTAAGCGACTCCCTGAAGTATTCCGCGTTAGCTAAATCAGAATCCGGAGGTCTATAAAATGACTCGAGTATGAACTTTAAATTTTTGCCAATTTTTACCTTGACCCATATTAACTCGCAAAAATTTTCCGTTTCAGTTACGAAAGAGCAATTAACCGTTTTACTTACGGCCACGAACACACCCCCGCCCATTGAGACAGTTCTGTCCTTCCGAAAAACATTGAAATGAGGGCCAAATACTTCGCTAGATTCAACTTCAGGCGTCAACCAGCTCTCGGATGAAGTACGATATAAAAAGTATGGCCGAAAAGAAGAATTTTCAGGGAGGTCTCAGTGCAAAAACGAGACCGCAGTTCAGGACATCTGGGATTTTTCATCTGAAGGTGGTGGGAATATTTGAGGAGCCCAGATTAAAATATTTAAACTGGAAAAAATAATTTAATTTAATTGCAATGGAGCACAGGCTCCGTTGGCAATTTCCCTACACCCCCATCTTCCCCAATGGTTATAATAGGTTTAACTCTCAATTGAAAAGGAAAAGGGAATGCATACAACCCATCGGGAGACATATTTATTCTGACGCTGTAATAACAAAAGCCATCACATCTTTTTAGTTTTTTAACTTTTCACTACTCCATAAGAAGTTACTGCAGATTTTATTCGAGCTCGGGGCTTGTAATTTTGATTCTACTGACTACAGTAATATAACTACAAAACGATACAGTATTTATAAAAGTTTAATGATTATGAATTCTTAATGGTGTCGGAATATCCCGAAAATGGATGTTCCGTACAAGCCATTCAAGGAAAGCCCGCGAGTTTAACGCTGTGTGTAAACAGCCCTACTTCCTCATGATTTTCCTACCACACATCACTTGCAGAGTGTAACAGAGATAAACTATAAATCCTTATACTGAAATACAGTGTGGCTCTTGACAGTGATATCTTCATCTATCAGCTGACACATAATTTTTACTTAATACCATATTAGTTTTTCTATTACCAAAACATTACTCAAAATAAGTGTCACAATTTCTATAATTTATTTTTTTATTTTTATCATGGGACTAAATCGTTCAGAAATTTAGAAAATGATAACGTTTTGCTTAAAATAAATGAAATGTAGGATATTTATAAAACCATTCTTCTCTTAGTCCTCCTGGATTTTATAACATCCATATACTAACTATCGTTCTTCTACAACTATGATGAAACAACCTTTTGCTTGACACTTTGGCTAAATGAATGATCGCGAAAAATTTACTTTGAGTATGCTGATTTACATTGTAAGACAATACTGTTACACATTTCAGGATTCAGAAACGGATTGTGTTTGACTTTTGCATCATTTCAGTACACAATGAGTTAGTTTTCCGAGCGTGGTGGATGAACGGTTAACGTTCTGGCCTCGCATTCGGGAGGACGCGGGTTCAAATCCCGGTCCGGGAATCCCGATTTAGGTTTTTCCATGGTTTCCCCAAATCACTCCAGGCGAATGCCGGCATGCTTCGTTCATAAAGGTCATGGCCGAATTCCTCCCGTTCCTTTTACCCAGTCCCATCCCGCCTCTAACGACCTTAGCCGTCGACATGGCGTAAAGCCATTAGTAGAAAAAATAATAAAAAAACAATTAGTATTTCAATATATACAGATTCCAGTATTTCTAAATTAAATGTTGATTGTGATACTGTTCAGCAAACAATTAAGAAATTAATCAATTAATATTTTCGTTGAATTACTGATGGAATCATACCAATTTCTGACTGATCTATTAGTACCAAAAAAATTTTGAGCCTCATTTTTTTTAATGTTTATCAATAATGTTCGGATGATATTAAAAATCATATTTTTCAATTAATTAAAAGCAGAACGAATTGCGTGACGGGGTAACGATTATCAGTGGAATTAGACAGTGCTAAATTCACTTTCACGATCTGTCCATCAAAATTTCGGTTTAAATAAAAAATCCTTAAATTAACAAGGGGAATGGAGAATTGACTATTTTTAAAGACCGTGGCTGAATTCGTAACGTCTCTTGAAAACTAATATATTCGGTCCATTGCAGTAATAAAGGCTTTACTGAAAAATGATAATGAAAATGAATTTTTATTGATAAATAGGTATAGCTAGAAATCTGTTATTTTAACTTCTCAATAGGTGTATGATATCTTTTCACTGTCACAGTATACTGGTAACACAAGAAAAACATAATACTTCATTTAACCGCTTTTCCAGTGGCCTGAATAAAACCATGGAACCGCGAGACAACGCAATAGCATCCAGGATCTGCATCCGTGAATCTGAGCCACTCCATAGCACCATCGCGTAAGGCGTACCGGAGACGGGAGCTGAGGTAATAACAACCCATAACCAGCCTGGCGTTATCATTCCTGAAATTTCCTGTTTATTTCTTAGAATTTTAAATTTCAGAAATAACATTATCATGTCATTAAAAAATTATGCATCAATGTTGGTATGCGTCAGAAAGAACTTGAAAAATTACTGCACTTCTTTATTAAAGTATATTTTTTTTTGTGTGCTACTGTTAACATTTTTGCCCCTTACTGCAGACCGAATTTTTTACGTATTCCCGAATATAGCTGGCAACGCGATAAGACAGGGAAGAATAATTCAATGCCACGAATAATGCCCAGATGGGGATATATATCATTTATATCACTAGTGATTGCTAGTAGGAGCAGCATTTTGTTAAATATGGAAGCTATTGCGTGTTCTTCGTTAGTGATTTTTTTTTTTTTTTTTCCTCCTTAAGAACAACCACTCACCTTTTCATTTCTCATTTGCTTGCCAATACCATAGGCTACAAAACATCGTTATCGCACAATAGGCTCATTAGAATGATGCGACACGATGATGGCAGTTGAAAAATAAACAAGGAACTAAATCAATGATAAATCTCCCGCCTTTTTTATCAACACTAAAAAAAATAGGAAATGTTGAGTGACCGAAATTGTTATAGTTAAGTAAATTTATTGGAAAATTGTCTTTCAATCCTACTGACGCATGCTACGTTGACACTGTCTGATGTCAACTAAAACATTAATTCTACGAATATTTTCCATTGTTCCACGATTTGTATGTTCAAGAAACGACATAACTAAAAGAATTGCTTTTGCAGGGAAGCATATCACTAGTTGGCTCCCAAAATGATTGAATCTGAAATAATAACGCTTAGATAACCCTGTAATTTTTTCTAATAATTGTAATACAGAACAAACTTTGAATATTAATGTAAATTTCTAGCCATTTTAAGTTGTTACAGACGGATAAAAAAAAATGAATTTTGTTGTTATCCAGTACTAGTTCAAAACCAGCATTTTGTTTCAGACTGATAACTTTTTTGTTATGTGTTGAGACCTAATAACTGTAAAATGTCTTTAACAAAGTAAAAAAATACGTATTCGATGTTCATATAACTCTTTTATGGCCGAAATGCAATCAATATTTCGTTTTATGAAACAAAAAAGCGGAAATCTATTTCAGTTTTTTGGGAGATGGGTGCGTCTCAATTTTAATACTCTTGAGACTATACCACCTACAGAATATACTACTGTTTTCATAGATGTGTACGATTGGTTGAATAAATCCGAGGAGAAAATTTAGTGATGTGCAATTCAGGTCGTTCGGATATATATGAGCATGGTAGTACCAAGCTATTTTGTAAGAGGCAGGAAGGTCAATTTCTTTCTACAGGGGCCTACAGCTTAATGTAGAATCGAAACCGCGGAACGTCCTGGCATAACTCATATGATCAAATAAAACTCCAAAATATTTCTACTTACCACGGGACTTAATCCAGCTAACGGAGAGAAAAACTTCCCTAAGTAAGCGCTTTAACAGTCGAGCTACCAGACCGCCTTGTTTTTAAGTATATGTGTGCTACCGTCGTCCACCTAGATCTTATTCTAGCTAATCGAAAATATGATAATCGCATGGCGCTAATGGCTCGTTCGCACTATGCTAGTAATTTAGTCGACTGGCGAGATTTTAGTAGCTAAATTACTGGCTACTGACCAAAAATAGTTCACACTACGGTCGAGTACAGTACACAGGTTTCGTGGTATTTTTCCAGCAGGCTGCAACGCAATAAAATGAATGAGCTAATACAGTTTATGTTAAGCGCTATTTTAGAAGAGATGGATAAAATAATTTATGCGACGAAGCAAAAACAAATAATTAAGAAAATCGATGGGTACAAATATGGGTTAGTAGAAACGGTAAACAAGGAGCAACAAATTGTCTTCTGAAGGTATTAGCATTAGAAGATCCCTACGAATAATTAGAGGATGTACAAAAGTTGTGTTAATGAAAATCAAACGTGAAGATACCTTATTAAGAAGTGCAATACCGGCAGTTACAAAATTACAGGCAGTTCTCTACTTTATTGCCACTGGATGTAGTTTAAAGACATTCACACTTCGTATTTATAAACGGAAAATTTGGTGTTTCCTAATTCCTCACAGTTTGAAGGAATCTAAGACACATTAAAGGAATTGAAGTAATATTTCATAGAGATGCATCAAGTAAACTGAATCATTTTACTGAAGGAGTGTAAACTGTTTCAGTACCTGCGCCTAAATTTTTGGCCTAATTTTTTTAACTACTGCAAGTAGATTATTCTAAAAAGATTTTTATCGCTTTAAGTAGTACCTGTCTCCAGGTGGTTACATTGCGCTGGAGGTGATTTCTACGCATTCGGAAAAGAAAAGTTGGTTGATCGTTCCGAGAAATGTTTACAGTCACTTGGGGACTACGTGGAAAAGTGAACTTACATTGTATGTTGTCATAGCCTTGTTGTCTACATGTAGGTAGTTTCATAAATGGCAATAACGTGGAAGTGTAACTATTTTTTTTGATTCGCCGTAGTATATGCAGTGATAATGATGATATTTGAGGTCCATAACCCACTTTTATCCATCATTTATTTATCAGAAAACATTACTAATACACAGACGCATTGTGTAAGTGCTATGCAAATATTTTGCTACTTCTCGATTACTTCACGACGAATTTGTAGAGACAGTGGTTGATGACTACTGGTTGCCGGGCATATGCTAGTTGAAGCGAATAGGCTGGTTGCCGGGCGGCCGAATGCCGATGAAATTCTGGTAGCGTTCGCGAACTGCCGCGCGTCGACGAATGCGCCTACGCAGTCTCTGCGCTTGTTTGACGAACGGCCGCTTCTGTTTCGGGTTCATGCGGCGCCACCTCCTGCTTGCGATTCTGACGCATATGCGGCCCAACAGGCGCGGCTTCTTCTTTCTTATGAACCGCAAGAAGTTGAGGTACGGCTTGGTGGTGAGATTTTTTTTGCCCTGCTTCGGAAATCGGCGAACGTCTGCGCGGATCCTAAATAACAAAATAAATAAATTACAATACAATAACTACTTTGCTACATAATATTTCCACTAAGCAATTTCAGTTACTGGCAGTATAGTATATGTCTTACTGAATACTTTTTTTTCCTATGGGCTTTTTGGCATGTATATCTTTGAGTCATTAGAGACGGTTGAGAATGGAAATCAAGCAACGGAAAGTAATGTCTGTTTGTGTGTGTTTTCATTGTAGAGAGAGAAAGTGTTTGTCTCTGTCCCATAAAACATTATTGTCAGCACCATAAATACATATAAATTATTCCCTAGTTTTGGTTACATTCTAAAATTTCTGTTTCAAGTTAATTCTGCTATAGGATATTTGCGTTAAATACCTGTTACAGATCATACAAAAATAAGAAGTTATTATTTAATATAATAATAATTTCGTGTGGTCGTAATGACATTTTGGCTTTGCATTCCACCCCTTTCATAGCCGCCTAAACCTAACCAGGCAATCCTACCGGTCGTAGGAGACCTACACTACAACGTGGAATACGAACCACGGAAGCGTCTTGAGGTACTTCAAAATACATTGCAAGCTGTGCCAACGATGAATGTCGGGTTAAGTGCCTATGGAAATCCACTCCGAGCCAGAGATTTGAACGAGGGATCTTCCCATTCTCTACCTTAACCACTGAGCTATCAGATCAGAAATTATTTAATGGAAAACGCAAATGCAACTTTTGTTGCTATTTTAATTTAATTCTGTCACGTTTAACTTTTGCTCGAGGTTTTTTCACTGCTCCAATATTCATTGTGGTGTTATATTAGTCATCACGTTTTCTCCTCTTAGTTTACTTGCAGTGATTTTTAACGAGTGAATGTAGACACATGGCGGAGATTATAGTTGCAAACATCGTTTCGTTTATAGGCTCCACATGTTGTCCCTGGGAGAGGCGACTTTGGCCAGCGCCCTTGTCGGTGATATTCGAGAGGTAACAGGGGAACTGCCGTCCACATTCCAGTGTAGGACGCTATGAGTCCACTCGTAGCGAATTGGAATCTACTAGGGATCGCCAAATATAAATGTTTGCGTAATTTCCAACCAGGACAAATTTTGCTGCTTGCGAGCCTTAATTTGTTGATAGTGCGGTCTGTTTAGATGTGTAGAAGAGGGGAAGTATCTTCTCTGGAGGTGAGTAGAACTTTTCCATCCTCGTATATGTGGCCATCTATTTGAGTTTGAGCGCTGCATCATATTGTTAAAAGTGCAGAACAATGCTATGGAAGTTAGCTTTAAATTTTATCTTACAAATATATATATATATAGACGTGTGTGTCCATATATTTCACTTTTCAGCCGCCATTACTTAGCGCAGACCACTGATGTCTTAAAGTGGTGGTTGCATCGAGTCTCGTATCCTGCACTGTCGTGGTTGTATGTTGGTAGCTATGGAGGCGTGAGAGATATGGTTGTTGAAAGTGGTCGACCTGGAGCACTTACACATTTTGAAAAGTTGCGTGTGTCTCTATATTTCACGTTTCAGCCAAAACTACCACGTGCAGTCCATTGGTGTTGGTGTATGGTGGTATCCTCGAGTATCCCAACGTACACTATGGTGGTTACATGTCGGTAGCTTTGGGGGTGTTGGAGATATGTTGGTTCAAAGTAGCCGACCAAGAGTATTTTGTTCTTTCGACCAAATACGTGTGTATCCATATATTTCTCTTTGCAAACACCACTACGTAGAACAGATGACAGGTGTTTGTGTGTGGTAGTAGCCTCGAGTATCCCATCGTGCAGTATGGTGGTTGCATGTCTGTGTGCTATCAATCACAATTCTTTACAAACTCAAACGAAGTCGGGGGCACGAGCTAGTTCGTTTATATTTTGTAATGCCATACATCCTTCAACTGGAAATCGTGACGGTGAAGGTAAAAGCATCCAGCTGCTGCAACAACCAAACAGACAACGTAGTAATGTAGCATTCTACTTAACGAACAGTTCTGCATTGAACTGGTATTGTGAATTCCACCTACATCTTCCTGAGCCAATGATTATTGCAACACTTTTAGTCTCATAAATTAAATATTAATATATCGTTGAGATAACTGCATGTTAAGTAATAAGACATAAGCAGTTTAATCGAAATTAATTCTGTATGAACAGTTATTCGAAGATTGCCTTACTGACTCGTACTTGCGCTACAAAACTTCACGATCATATAAAATTAATTTTGTCTTCAGATTTATTATTCTTATTTCATAAATTATAAATGTTTTATTCTATGATAATTTTTCAGTGGTTCTAATAATTCACATCCAAAATAAATTTTTCTTTAATAAATTTGAGTAGAGTGAATTAATAAAATTCGTTAATTCCTAGTTTAAATGCAAATCTGTAAGGTATAACTCTCATTGCTCCCGTAAATTAACGTTTCGAAGAAGAAACTTACACATTTGGTCATCTAGCGTCAGATCTATATTTTATGTAGCAGAACGTATTAACGGCGATAAGTGCACTGTAATTATGATTGATTGTTGCGTATGCAATTCTACTAACAAATTAATGTCGGAACAGCAATATTTGTAAATGTCAATTACCTCTGCTTTTTACCTTATTAAATCTTAGCATTGGGTAAAATTTTTAAAGTAATGAGAATTTTTATTGATAATCTTGCATCTGTAGTCTTAAATTTCTGAAATTATTTGTTTTTATTTGACTCAGTGTACTCAACATTTATAGCAAAACGAATATTATTAATGTTTTGTTTATCAAAACTCTCTGTAGCCCAACATCTAGTATCTAAAATAGGCCTAATTTAAAACCGGAACTTAATACTCGCATAGAATTCTACTTTAAAAATGTTTTACCGTTGTGGATGTTACCAGGCAACATAGGTCTGTAGCAGTAGCTGCAGGTTTCCATTCTAGCCGACCAGGTGGTGGGCCAGTACCTCTATCCAACGAAATCAAATGATATTGTAGTTTAAAGTATGAGAACTGGTTTAAGTATAGGCGTTTTATTACAAAAACTAAATATTTGATTAATCGAAGGTTGAATTTCAATAACATAAATATTAGCTACATAACACCTTAACAAAACCACCAAAATTCTCATAATACCACAATTTGTACTGCTCTACTGTTAATTATAACCGCCATTTTAGAGAACTTTTAATTTAATTTAATTGCGATGGAGTTCATGCTCCGGTGGCAATTTTTCTTCAAACCCATTTTATCGCTTTCCTGTACCCAACTACTTTTGTCCTATACAAATTTCAACTTTAAATTATTTCAACGTTTCTGGTAAATTATTCATCATATCTTTTGGTAACTTAATCCTATATCTGACACCCTTTAGTTAGAAAGAAAATCCTCCCACACTCTTGCGACAGAAATTGAGTGCCAGGTAGTAGCCATGGTCATCTTTCCCCTTCCATGCATTACTTATAATTATTTAAATATTTTTACGCTCCTCATTACTTTGTACATTCCCTTTACTCTTTTTCACTCTTCTCCTGTCTTCCAAACCCCATTCCAGCTGTTATATCATGTCGGTTACTGATCGTGTTCAACGGTAATTTTCATTGACAAGCTAGTAGCCCTTCTTAGCACCTCTCCAACTCCTGTATTTGATTCCCGAATTTGGGGTCCCACACTACACCACATCCCCTCATCACTATCTCACACAAATGAAAGATTTTGAAACCTTTTCCTCCTACCTGTCCAATGTGTGCTGCCCAGTTGAGCTTGCTATCAAAGGTTATGCAAAGATCTTTACATTTCAAGTCTTCAACAAGCATTTCCTTTCCCTCTTATAATCCTAAACAACATTTAGCTATCCTGTACTGATCACCCTGTAGGCCTCTACATTTTTGATCCTATTATGTTATCTGCAAACAATCTAACTGCTGATAGAAAACCATCAACTCAACCACTCATTAGAATAATTAATAGCAATGGTCCCGATACGCTACCCTATAGAATCTTCAACAGGATAAATATTTTGGAATCTTGGTGACGTGGCTCATCAGATAAGTTTTCTAGAATGGCCAGGATCTTCAGAGAAGCGCCAACGGCTTCCGGCGGCTGCAAATTCCATCTACTTTGTCGATTAATACGGTTTTGAGGAGCTATATTATCTCTCTTGTGTACTCTAATTTAGGCTTTAGTCCTCACTTAAAATTTATATTATATTTTATGAAATTTTTTGAATATCTGTCACCTTCCGTATCTACTTTATAAAAGAGATTTCAGTTTAGATCTATAACTTTTGTCGCTATGCAACATATGCGCTGTTGTGACTTCTCCAAAATTTATTTTCGGCGTAGTGGTATGTGGCCCCTAAGGGTAAAAGACTTTACCTCTCACTAATCAGGACTTGAATCAAGGGCCGACGTAAGGGGACGGGGCGGGGGAGTACGCTGGTCAAATGTACCTATTTGGCCAAGGGCCACCAGCTGGTTATGTGACTGCTAACAATGCTTACCCCTGGCCCCAAATTTCTAGCACCTGTTCTGCTTGAATCCAGTGATGCATAAAGGAGAGTATATTTGCTTTTACGTATCTTCGGAATACAAAGCATCCCAGCCCATCAGAAGAAAATTCTAGGGTAGTCTGGTGCTCGGTTCCCAGAGGGGCTGTTTAGCCTATCTCCTGTAATGGTCAGTACAATGCTTTATTGCTGTGTCGTCTTCACTGTTTCATCAATATTTGATTCTGGGTTAGGTTTTTCGTTGCTGGTGACTTCTCGCGCCTGCTAAGTGCTCAGAGTATTGTGTACTGTAGTTGATTGAAATCCTATCTTATAACTATTTTAGAATTTTGCGGTCATTCTGATGTCTAATAATGCTTCGTAGCTCTTTTCAAATTAGGTGTTCACATTGTGTTAGTTTCGCTTTCATAAGAATACCTTCGAAGCCCACATTTTCGTGGGCTTCTTCCACTCCACATTCACCCAAAATAGATTCCATGAGGCCTTGCTGTTATCTGGACCATGCCTAGTTATGAATTGTATTAAGCCTGTAGACAGATTTAAATACTGCATTCGACTGATGTAGTCAATTTTGTAGAGGTACCAAGAAGACATTATTTTGGTTTCCACTGGTCAAAGCACTATTTCTTCGACTAGTCTCTCATCATCGGAGTTAAGCCAATGTATTGCACCGGATATTGTTACCGCCAAGTCCAGGTGCCAGACTCCCATATCCATCGTCAAAGCGTGTGCTGCGGTGGTATTGTATGCACCACTAAGGTTTAGAAGGACTCCCATTTAGTTTCTTCTGAGTACTGCTTTCATATTGACTTTCATTATCTGTTTCGCCCAGACATTGGCTCCATAATTAACATTGATGCTAGAATAGTGTCATGATAGAGCCTTATCGGGAAAATGGTAAGACAAAATCTTTTTTGTGTAATCGTAAGTTTTCCCGGCGGATCTGATGTTTGAAGATCTCTCGGGCGTGCAGCCGGGTCATTTGGTCGTAAATGTACGAATTTTCGATGGCGTACCGTGCCATCATCTTCAGGTGATGATGGCACGGTACGCCATCGAAAATAAATTCTTACATTTACGACCTGAGCACCGTCTGCCACCCACAATTTTGTGAATTGCAGAGTATATATGTAGATGTAGAAATGACCCGGCTGCACGCCCGAGAGATCTTCAAACAAAATCTTTTTTGTTCAATACTGATACATGCATGACCGTCTTTGCGCTGCTCGACACATCTGCTGTATGAGACAAGAATGTTAGACATGATGGTAATACGTAGATATCTATACTTTGCCTTATTGTTTATTGTATTTCTTTTAATGTTGATTGTTTGGATTCCTTTAGTGATTTCCACGCAGGATCATATTCTGAGACTATTGTGAGACGAGCTTCAGTTTAACATTCGTGCACCATTTACCTACATCTAAACCTATACTCCGTAATTCACAAATATTGTGGGAGGCACAGGGTGCTAAGCACTAATCCTAATTCTCCCGAAAAGAACGAGGAAGGAAAGAACCCATAAAAGCATCTACGGCATCTTATTTCTCTAATCTTATCCCTCCTGTTATTACGACCTAAATAAGTTTGAGGAAGATTTATTTCGTTGCACTCATAAATTAAAGAATTTCGCATATTATTCCATAAATTCAAATGAAAACGACGTCGTCTGTCTGCCAAATAATCCCTGCCCAATCTATGTATCAGTTCTCTGACACTTTCGTAAGGACTGTAACTAGCAGCCACGAATCGAACGGCTCTCCTCTGTGCTTTATCTAACGTGTCAATCAATTCCTTGCGATACGGATCCCAAACTCCACAACAGTAATCCAAATGCCAACGCACTAGTGTTTTGTAAGCTATTTCCTTTGTTTAAGAATTACAGCTTCTCAAAATACGACCTATGAATCGTAATGTAGAATTAACTTTGCCTATAATGGAAGTTATGTGTAAGTCCCATTTGAAGTTGCTTTGTACTATTATGCCCAAATACTTCAGGGAATCAATGGCGTTAGCAACTGAATCATTAACTTTGTGCTCGAG
This sequence comes from Vandiemenella viatica, assembly GCA_031002005.1. Taxonomy (NCBI): domain Eukaryota; kingdom Metazoa; phylum Arthropoda; class Insecta; order Orthoptera; family Morabidae; genus Vandiemenella; species Vandiemenella viatica. The sequence goes on along the minus strand of JARYHS010013630.1, from coordinate 46,549,431 downwards.
AACAAACGGATTTTTTTTTGTTACTTATTTGCATTATCTCGCACTTTATGCAGTTAAATGTAAGCTGCCATTTATGGCACCATTCCGAAATAACATTAAGTTAACGCTGAATTTGTATGCAATCGTCAGAGAACCTTACTTTCCTATACATAAATGCATCAACAGGAAACAATCGTAACCTGTAATTAACGTTATCACCGAGATCGTTTGTAAAAATTAGAAAAAGAAGTGTCCTATTACACTACCTTGAGGATCGCTCGAAGTAACATCTAGCATAGAAGAGGCTTCCCCGTCAACAACGACATACTATGACAGAAAATCGCCTATCCATTCGCAAATCTGATCCGATATACCGTATTCTTGAATATTCGATAAAAGTCGGTTATGTGGTACAGAGTCAAAAGCTTTCTGAAAATCCAAGAAAACTGCATGAACTTGTGAACCTGTTTCCATAACTTTCATTACTTCATGCGAAAAAAGGGCCATTCCGAAAGTCTTGCATGTACAGTATATGTAACTCGTTTTCATCTACAAACTTCATAATGTTACAGCATATGACATGCTCCAGAATTCTACAGCAAACGAATATTAGAGATATAGGTCGATAATTCCTAGGATCTCTCCGATATCCTTTCTTGAATATACAGGGTGGGGCATTTAATATGTTTTCTGGAAATATTTAGGAAAGAAAGCATTTTAACAAACAATAACCTATATAAAAAATAATCGTACAGTAGGGGGCTACAATTATGTGATATTGGTTTTTTCACAGGTGGCGCTGTTGTTACAAGGTCAACTTAATTCTTTTAAATGGGAACCCCTATTTTTTTTTTTGAAGATTCCGATTCCTCATGAAAAAATAAAAATAGTTTGCTTAACTCACTTTTCTGTTAGCCTCACATATGGCGCTGTAATCGTGAAAAATGAATATTCGCGTTTTTTGTGTATAATTTTAATTATTGTTTAAATAATTACATGTAATTTTCATTCTGTAAACATGGAAGGTAATTTTAAAGGATAATGACGAAATTGATTTTTTAAATGCTTTTTCTTACTTATTTGCAGCCATGTCTACAGCAGGTGCTCAAAATGGTGACCATTTACTTCCAGACATTTTCTGAGACACTTCAAGCTGTTCAGGCATCATTTCTGCAAAGGGTCAGAAAATGTCTGGAAGTAAATGGTCACCTTTTTGAGCACCTGCTGTAGACATGGCTGCAAATAAGTAAGAAAAACATTTAAAAAATCAATTTCGTCATTATCCTTTAAAATTACCTTCCATGTTTACAGAATGAAAATTACATGTAATTATTTAAACAATAATTAAAATTATACACAAAAAACGCGAATATTCATTTTTCGCGATTACAGCGCCATCTGTGAGGCTGACAGAAAAGTGAGTTAAGCAAACTTTTTATTTTTTCATGAGGAATCGGAATCCTCAAAAAAAAAAAAAAAAATAGGGGTTCCCATTTAAAAGAATTAAGTTGACCTTGTTGTAACGACAACAGCGCCACCTGTGAAAAAACCAATATCACATAATCGCAGCTCCCTACTGTACGATTATTTTTTATATAAGTTATTGTTTGTTAAAATGCTTTCTTTCCGAAATATTTCAAGAAAACATATTAAATGCCCCACCCTGTAGGAATCACCTGGCCTATTTTCTAGTCGGAAGGTAATTTTCTCTTTTCGAAGAATTTACGGAATATATTTGATGTATTTCTTCCGCGTATTTTCAAGCTGTTCCAGGCTTCTTTTAGTATTAGTATTAGTAGAAGTAGGTACAGAGCGTGGTGGGTAAACAGCTAACATTTTGGCCTTGCATTCTGGTGGACGCGAGTTCGAATCTCCGTCCGGGCTTCCAGAGTTGGGTTTTCCATGTTTTCACCAAATCACTCCAAGCGAATGCTGGGATGCTACCTTAAAAAGTCATGACCTAATTCCTTCCCGTTCCTTGCCCCCAGTGCATCCCCTCCTCTAATAACCTTGACGTCGAAGAAGCGTAAAGGCATAATTAAAAAAAAAAAATAGAAGCAGATGATCAGGAAAGGTCACCAAGCCCAGATTCTAGTCGTTCCAGTCTCTTCACATCGCTGTTCCTAACACAAGTTCTAAAATACCGGACCGACAGCATTTGTACAACGATTTCTCAATGGTCATTCGCGGACATCTAAATTTGGCATACCTGATTGTTTTATTTTTTCTTACAATAGTCGTAAATGAGTTATATATGTTGCAGAGACATTCTAATTCCCTGAGTCAAGCAAATAAACCTGACAATCTGGCCACTGAAATGTTTCCAAATATTGCGAGTACATAATCATTACTACATTTTCCAACCAGATGTACGCCCTGTTTAAAGCACCCTCGGACGATCTGAATGCTGGATTACATTTATCCCTTTTCTACATGCTTGTAGGCACCAGACGTGAATTATCTCTAGAAACCAGTAAGTTGTACAGGCAGATCAGCCGATAGGACTAAATCGGGCTGTAGCCTACATTCCCAAAATTTATCATCTTACATTGTTTCCACGCCAGATTTGTAGTGTTGCACTTTATCGTTCTGAGGCATTTGACAGAGTGAGCCAAAAAATGATGGCAAATAAAATAAAAACCCTTCGAGCGGATAAAAAAAGTTATTTACTGGGTAGGAGAGTTCCGTAAAGGTAAAAAGCAAAAGGTTAGGATAGGAAATGCGGAGTCATATGAAGTACAAGTGATAATGGTACAGATACAGGATAATGTATTAGGAACATTACTATTCAATATCATAAGAAGTACAAATGAAAATGGAAAACATACATTTAGTGTATAGGGAACATTGCAATTCAGTATCATTAGAAGAACAAGGGACAATGGAAGAGATACAGTTTAGTATATTGGGAACATTGCCATTATTTCTTCTAATGAGTAATTGTGTTGTTGGCTAACTATCTGAAGTTGTATACAGATGATACAATGTTATATCATACATATGATCAAAATGGGAAAAGACTGTGAATAGCTGCAAGGCGATATGGACAGGATATTTACCTGTGAAAATCAGCAAGGGTTGAAGATAAATGCAAAGAAGACTTAGCTTATTAGTTACAGAAATAAGGAAAGAAAGGTTGATTAAGATTATTAGGGGAGTAAGGAATTGCTTGTTGAATACTTTGAATAACATTTGATAATGAACTCAAATGTGCAAACACACTGGATAGATGGTAGGAAAAGGTTCAAAAATACAATCACTTATTGGAGGAGTGATGAGGGGATGTACCAGAGTTGTAAGGGAATTGGATAATGAAACATTGGTTACACCACTGCTTGAATATGGTGGTATAGTATTGGACTCGCATTATTGGTATCAAATACAGAAGTTGGAGCAGTTGCAGAGAAACGCTGCTAGCGTTATCTCTTGAAATTACTTCAAAACACCGTGGGCAAATGATATGATAAGAGAGTTGAAATGGGATACAGTGAAAAACAGGAGGAGGGTGGGACAAGGCGTATATTGATTATGAGGCTTTGAAATAAATTGGTGGAAGAATTAAGACTGATGCATGGAAGGATAAAGATGATCTTGACCACATGAGGCATTCTATTTCATGCATAATCATGCGAGAAAGTTTTCTTCCATAGGTAAGTGATTGGAATAATTTACCAATGGTGCCGAAGGAATTTAAAATTAATATTGACCGAGAGAAATGTACGCGAGAAATAGATAGTGGAAGATGGGTATGTGAGGAAATTGTCATCAGAGTGTGAACTCAATTACAATTAAACTAAATTAAATTAGAGAGCAAACTATTTTTGGTATTTATTTTCGTTTATACTGATTTAATAGATTTCATATCCCAGACAGAATTTCTGTAATTTCTCAGTGTATAATTGCAATAATGTCGTAACGGTACATTCGTGAGGGGTTTATTTTAATTCTATGTAGATGCTCACATTTCTGTCTCATTTCTAGATTATTATATCGCGTTATTGAATCCACTAAAACCTAACCTCTGACAGTAGAGTAACAACAGAATAAATCACTAAATTAATACAGTTAAAGATCAATTGTTAAAAAACATTTATTTCTAATACTTTCCACTCTAATGTGTCCTGACACACGACTTCCGACCATTACGTTTTGCTTCCAGCCACTTAAGAATACCTCCACCTTTGCAAATCGTCTTAAGGGGTCTAGCCTAATTCCTCTCCCCATGTAAAATACGTTACGAATATTCATTCCCACAATGACAACATGGACTTATATAAACACTTGATTTAAATTTGCTTGGTGAATGACTAACTACGTCACATATAAACAGATATATTTCCTCATACATGTAACTGATGGGCCTGGATGTGAAACTTCCAATAAACTTTCCGGATGTGATACCTCTTTCTCCACTGGAACTGGTACTAACTGGTACTAACCTTTTGAAATTTGGATTAACTGCCCACACAACTTACCCACTACGTAGTTCAAATTTATTTTTCCAACCCTTTTAGAGTTAGACCATTAAAACTGCAGAACTTTTTTTTTAACTGAATTCGATTACGCTTCTACTAATATATTAAGTCATTAAGTGTACATTATAATTTTCTAAAAGTGCACATATTATTTCTCCAATTATCGAATTGGAAAAAAACGGACAAATCAAGATAGACGAAACACTTAATATAAAACGTCCGTGCCTGAAGCCATAATGAAACCGACGATCGTTACACAGTTCATATCTCTTCTAGGAAAGCTATTTGAAACATGACACCTGAAAAGTTTCTTATGTATGCGAGAACTAGATAGTGGCTTTATGCCTCGTCAACGGTTAAGGTCCTTAGAGGCGGGATGGGTCTGGGGACAAGGAACGGGAAGGAATTTGGCCATGGTCTATTTGAAGGTGCTACGTGTCTAGTTGTGCATTATCGATTAAAGATACTTACGGTTGTCCGTCCATACTGCAACAACTGTCGTTTCGATGTAAGCCTGGCTCCTGAAAGAACGTTCCAAAAACGTTTACGTGAATTTATATAGTACAACGTTACCGGGGAAACTACTAACAATGAAATTAGGTCCAGGGATTTGTAGGGGAAAAGAAAACTGTGTAACAACCGGAGAGTAATATCTATCTTCTATTCCACTACTTAGTATAACCAGAGTTGTTTTAAATTAATAGTTTCAATGTTTTGTAATATGTGCCTTAGCAGAAAGAATTAAGAATTGAAGGTGTTTCTATACCGACCATACTAATTCGTCACAATTTGTTTTGAGTGACAATTGAATGGTATGTTAAGTTACAATTTCATAGCCAGTACTTAGCATGAAAATATGGATTTTTAACCATGGGAATACTGAAGGAAGAGTCTAGAACAGCTTAGGGGGCGTTGTTATCATGAGACACGCTACGTTTGCTTTGGAACGTAACACGGATCCTAAGTTAGCAATACGGCCTGGCCTCTTGCTGAGTACATTACCAAATAAGACGGCGACCTCTCTTTGAGTAGGCGCGGAAGAGAAATTTGCTTTGCTTGTAATCCCGTTCCGGTTAAATGTGGAACACGTTTGATACCGCAGGTGTACTTACCTGAATACATTCCGCGGTTTATTCAGAGTCTGATATATATTCCCGCGGTCTGTTGCCTAAGCCGTAAGCCTGACAAATTCTCCTAAATAACAGTTTACTAATCCTATTATATAGCGAGCAGCATTTAGTGAGACCACATTACTGATTGCAGCATCATTACGTATTCTGAAAAGCCTTCCTAGTTTACAATCCCTCTCCTCTAAAGCTTATAATTCGGGATGTTGCGAGAGCCTCCAGGGGTAAACCCCTAAGTCACACAGGCGAATGAAATTACACAGAGCTTTATTTGCATGTGTTTGTTGATATGGAGTGGAATTGCCATAACTCTTCAGTTAAAATTGCTAAGTCTTCTCGTGAATGTTCTTCTTAAGATGTAACAACTAGTTAGTATTCTTTCGATCGTGGCAGCAAGTTCACCAATTTGATTTTGTACTACAATAGCTGAGGTATCGCAATCACAGGTTAATATTCTTCAGTAGATCTACAACTCCTACTAAAAACTGATTCGAACAAGTTTGGACCTTTTTATTATTCTGAAAGACGTGCCACTCTTAGTGGATCTTTACATTCAGCTTCGTGAGTTAAATTTTCTGTCTTTCAACATTATTTGTTCGAATTCGTGTCTTATTTGAAGAAAGATATTTTTCACCGTAAAATTACCATCAAAAGTGTTGTTTACCTTCACTCCATACCCAGTGTGGAGAGGTTTATGATTTAACGCAGTACTTTTGCATGCACTTTGTTGACTAGGAATAGTGCATTACCACCTCCCCTACTATGCTGGTAAAATCGGGAATGGTGAAAATTACTTCACCTAATGGTTCATGTATCAGCTAACAGGTGTCGGACACCAGTAAAATGCCACAGCGAGCTCCAAACAAGTCCAATGGCCTAAGAGACAAAAAATTATAGAACTCCTCTTTGATATCCAGAGGGCATACAACTAGTGATCAATATTTTCGTTTGTTCAATTAGCTTTTGTTTCTGTATAACATTTATGTATCAAAGTCACAGAATCAATCTCTTAAAGCTATTTAAATAACTTTAATGTTCACAGATTTATTTATTTCAGTTATAATATCTCATTGTTTCTTGTAATTATTTCAGGTGAAAATTTTGTTGATTAACATTAAGCGGAAAATAAACAAATAACAACTGTAACACAACACATCGCACTTGCAGAATATCCTTGGAAACTCCAAACATTATTATTATATTTAATAGTTATTGATAATATATTAACATTGTTAAATGGATATTGATACGTAAATGAAAATGGTTCATTCTAAATGACTTAAATGAATCAAATTGACCATTTAATCATTAAAAAATTAAAGACACTTGAAATTTTGCTCCAAATAGTAAACTTAAAACACATAATAATCAAATGATCATTGTCAAATTAAGCACAAAATAAAATTACATCAATCGGAAAGCATTACATCATTTTACGAAGCTCGAAATGTTTATGAAATAAGCCATAAAATGACATAGTAACAATTGAACTCATAGCACCTATGAAAATCATTGAAATCGATAAAGACATAAAATGTCATCTTGTGAACCGCTTCGCCAAGGTCATTAACTGGGCGTTTGAGATCAAACGTATTTTAGTGTAGATACAGTTCATCTTTTAGGAATTACCCCACGTCGAAGTGAACTTAGCGTAGTCATCATGAAGTTTCACTCACCTACGTAATCAGACACCAAACAACTGATCTCACAAAGTCAGCAGTCCATTTGCTGAAATTTAACTAACTGAACAGACTAGAAGTGAAGAAACTGACATAAAATTTGCATAGATAGTAGACGTGGGTCTAAGAAATAACTCTGAAACGAGTTCAACTGAGAACAAATTAAATGAATCGAAGAGAGAAATAATCAAAGCTGGCAAAGAAACATTAGACCTTAGGAAACCAGCCACCCGAAAACCTTGGATCACAGAAGAAATTTTGGAGTTGATGGATCGGGGAGAAGGCATTAAATGTTCAGGATGAAGCAGGGAGAGAGCAGTACAGATAATTTAGAAATCAAATACACATAAAATGAAAAAAAAAGTCTAAGAAAAGTGGCTGCAAGGAAAGAAAAAGAAGGCAATGTTGACATCCTATTTTAATAAGAGTATTAAACGGAGCATTGAAAGATCTAAAATCAAATAAGGCAACAAAACTTCTGAAATACGTAGGAGTAGAAGGAATGCATAGATTGTTCAAACTTGTATCAAATAATACGAAACAGGAGAGATTCCAACTGATTTTAATAAAATTATATTATCTTCACACTTCCGAAGAGAGCACAAATCAACAAATGTGAGAAATATCGTACCATCTAACTTCGCAAGTTTAGAAATTATTGACCATGATAATATACAGAAGGATAGTAGAAGAGATAGTAGCGGAAGGTCAGTTGGGTTTAGGAAAAACCGCGGTACAGGAGAATTGATTTCTGGCTTTAGCATTAATACTTGAAGGGCGGATTAAGTAAAGCAAAAATACATTTAAGGCATTGGCTATGATAAAAGCAGACGGAGCGTGGTGGATGAGCGGAAACACTCTGCCCTTGCATTCTAGGTCGAATCCCCGTCTGGCCATCCAGATTTTTGTTTTCCATGGTTTCCTCAGATCACTAGGGCAAATGCCGGGATGGTTTCTTTAAGAGGCCATGGCCGAATTTATTTCCACATTCCTTTCCCGCCTCTAATAACCTCGATTTCGACCAGGCGTATAGCCACAACCAACTATAATAAGAGCCATTTATCAGTTAAAGATGCTGTGGGACATTTTTGTAGCCTATCTCTATTAACATTTACTTTGTGTGTAGAGGAAGCAATAAAGGAAGTAAAAGAAATTTGAAAGTGGCGTAAGTGTTCAAGTAGAAAAAAAATGTTACAGTTTGCTGATGACATTGTCCTGTCAGCAGAACAGACTGAGGCTACTGAGAAGTTACTGAATGTCATGAATAATATACTGTAGGAAAATTTTGAACTAAATATAAGCGAAATCAAGACAGAAGTGGTGAAATGTAGTAGAAACGATAACAGTAATAGGGGATTAAATATAAAAATATGATCGGAAGCCATATCAGAAGTACTAGAATTCTGTCACTTAGAAAGTAAAATTACAACTGATGGCCGAAGCATAAATGGTGTTAAATGCAGAATAGCACTAGCGAAAAGAGCTTTCATGAACACGGGAAATCGTCTAGTTTTAAATATTGATATAATACTCAGAAAGAACTTCTTAAAACTCTATGTGTGGAGCACAGCACATTATGGTAGTGAAGCATGGAATTTAGGAATAAAAAAATAAAAAAGAAGGAAAATTGAAGTATCTGAAATGTGGCGTTACAGAAGGATGAGAAAATTAAGTTGACTGATATGGTACGAAATGAACGTATTTTGTAATCGATGGGCGAGAAAAGAAGCTTGTCAAAGAGTCTTACAGAAAGAAGAGACAAGATTATGTGTCATATCTTAAGACATGCGGGATTAGTTAGTTTGTAACTGGTGGGAATAATCGAAGGAAATAACTGTAGAGGTAGACAAAGATTAGAATATATCAAACAGATAATTAAAAAAAAAAAAAAAACTTTGTGAGCGATACAACTCGAGTTACCACAGCACTTATAAGCACTGGTCGTGATTATATCGCTTCTAGCAAGTGTTGAACGCCTGAACACTTGCAGGGTTTGGTATCGAATCCCAGTTATTTTTGTCTTCAGCTGCGTCGACTTCCTAACTGGCAGTCTCTCCTACCGCTAAATCTCGTCCATTGCATCAGGCGTCGCGTCTTCGTTTCCCCCCCTCCCCCCCATACAGTTTGCCGGAAATGTGAATACATATATTATTGCTACAATCATCCTTGATCATTCGTTAAAGCATCCAGTCGTCACACATCACGTTTTCAGTACACATTATTGGAGGATCAAAACCCCTTCTGCTCGGCTATTAACTTTCCCACACCTCATTGCTACGTGCGAAAGCCATTAAAACTTAGTTGTCTCAGGTAATGTGAATTCGTTCCGGGCGTCACTTGTTCAGGTCATATTATACCTTCCTAACTCCATCCGTCCGTTCTACATAAATTCGCAAGGATGCCGGCTGCTGTGCTAAGATACGTGTCTTTTCGTTCATACACAGCCGCCCAGCCTAGCAGACGTTTGATTTAAGAGGTTTGACCACTCGTCACAGTATAACACAAGTTGGAACAGGGGTCATACTGTCATACATCTCCTCACTCCATTTCTGCGGCCACTGACCCTCTGCCTATCTGTTCTTACGTTGCTCACAGATTTCGAACTGCGCACGCCTTGGCAATTGTTCAGCCAGGCATTTACTGTGGCACCGTTTTTCGCAATTAAAAATGTGGACGCTAAATGCATTGCGCCCCTGATTTTGTAAATATTCAACAAAATATATGTGGTGATTTGGAACATTGCAAGCTGCTGAATAATCGGTCAGTTTCCGTATGTGAATGGCGGTGAATAATACGTTACTTATAGGAAAAGTATTTCACGCTACCGCTTAATCACTTAATTTTTGTTGTTAATAGATGTTAAATACTCAAGAGAGACATTGGTATAGTTTTTTTATTACATGAAACTAAGATTCACACTAAAAACGTAGAAATTATAACCACACATCTAGACATTTTGAACCATCAGCATTGTTTCCGTATTAGCTTGCTTGATTGCATTTAATATCCTGTAAAAAATTACTGGTATAAAAATGGTATTATTGCAAGTATTTATTTAAATACTTTCTGTTAAATTTCATTCAAATATAGTTATTAAAAAATGCGGTCATACATCATTGTCGCCTTGTTGGATTTAGTTCGTAGCCGGAACATTGAAGAGGTAAGTATGTTACCACATTCTACTGCAGTACGATCCCATTGGCTAATAACTTTAGCATGTGTTACTCTAACGAGCCGTCGATCTTCATCGAATCTTGATTACGATAACAAGTATGAGTCTACTGAAACAAAAGGTGTAATTTATATGTTAAACTTCAAGATATGGTAATGAAAAATTATAAACAATGGTATTCAGTGACTCCGTAATTAATTCGATATGACAGCTCACCTGATGAAGGAATTGGAGGTTGCTGCCGAAAGGTGGTGGAAAGAATAAATTATCTGGCAGAAAATCCGTGAAGAATTCTTGTCAAACATGCGGCGGGAAAAACTTAACTCTCACGACTCCGTAATTGTTTCCACTGTTTTGTTTAATTAGTGAATCACTTGTTGTCTTCCAATCCTGCATCTTTGAATATAATTCTATACAAGGTGAAACAATAAATCACGACTATTTAAAAAATACAAAACAGAGTTCTCGTGACTTGTTATTATTGAAGAAACATTCATTAGGACTTGAGATTAAATCCTCGTTCGGCTATCCAGATTTCGGTTTACCATTGTTTCCCGAAATTAAAGAAAAATCTCAATCACTACCTAATTGTACTAATCACTGATTGGCAGCATGATTCTTCAAGTGGATACTATTTAAATTGAAACACTTCTCTAAATCTTCACAGTGATAAATTATTTGAACCTATTAATAAGCAACGAAACGGATGCTAAAAGTCCCAAGGCCGACTGTCTTGCAAGCCTGGATGTGTCAGTCAGAGCTCTTCATAACATCTTTGTGTACCTGTGAGCGTTCGGCATCGTCGTCGAACCAACAAAAGTTGGTCGAAAGGAGTGTTGAACAAGGTTATAAAATAATTCGGAAGCTGTTAATGTTAAAATGGTATTTTTACTACCGATTAGTTCACTGAGTATGAATATTTATAAATCACAAGTAATCGTCGTAAGTGACTCACACTAAGTATCGTAGAAGTGAATAAATCATTTAAAATATATTAGTGAGCATATCTATTTTGGCCAGGTTGTATATTCTGTAACGTCAAATGTACTTGCAAAGAAGTCTTCATGGGTGTACCGCCGGATTGTGGTGTGAGATATGCTTGGTTCAGGATTAGAGAAGTTGTCTCTAAAAGGATAATTTCAATAATTTCCCTGTGAAACGGTGTTTCACTTATGGGCCTAACGTTATGAGAACGCTACAAAATTCATCGTTGCCATTTGAAAGAGAAGCGTCGCCACATTTCGCGACTCACTGCTGTCTTTTTGAAGCAGCGTACCAACCATTCGCCCCTGGATGTCCTAAGAGTCTTATAAACCATACATAACAATGAATTGTCATTGTATGAATCCTGTGTTTTGTTTATACTGGTCCTTGATTACGGAGAATCGCATGTGATTTCTGAAGATACTTTTACAGCTCACTGCCCACAATGCACAATTGTGCTCTTTTTAAACATTCCACAACACATGTCATATTTCACTCGGAGGTCCGTATCCCAGAAATTATACTGAATTTCTGATCATTCATGTGACAAATTAGGCTATAAGTTTTATAAAACTTTTAATTCAACAACAAAATTGTTCCATGGTGTTGCAAGTTTCATAAAGACAAATACTTTGACGCTTAGTGATTAAGGAGTATGACTGGGGATGGGAAGGTCATTAGTTCTAATATCGGTCACGGCTCACATTTTCAAAGGCCCTTAGTTTGTGTTTCACCTCGGGAAAAGCTTGATTTGTATATACAAAGTATACTTTAGCAGGGATTCTCTGTTCATAATATTCCCTCATATTCTTCATGACAGAGTATCTCAAACGATATATCGGCATCCGATATAAAATCAGATGTTCAAATAATGTGGAAAAATCTTTCCCACTCCAATAATTACAATTCCGTTTTTAATCTCCTTCCGCTATCACCAGAAAACATATTTATACTTCCTACTCTGAAGTAAAAACTACTACACACTCACTCTCCATAGATATTCGGTTTTTTTCTTCTTCTTTTTTCTTACAGCAAAATTTCATAACAGTTTAAATAATAAATCAAATGCCCGTATTTCTTTTTATTAAATACTATCTGGTACCCGCGACTTCGTATGCGTGGATTAAGAATTTTTTTGCCAGAATTGAATATAGAAAGTTGTTGGTAACGAAGGATTCGACCCAAAGAACACCGAGTCGGCATAATATGACAGGAAAGCTATCACTATATCATTCTACCGTCGAACCAGTCACTTGAAGAGAATCAGTTTCCAACATATTTCTGTCACCATTCGATAAGGTCTCTAAATTTCGTGACTACAACTATTAAACATACTGGAGAAAATGTCCTGTGCCCTTCATACAGATTTTCTTGTCAAATTCCATCAACATCGATATAGCCATTTGGTCGTCAAAACGTAACAAAAAGACAGAGACTTACTTCCGTATTTATAGTATTATTGCTGCGGTTCACACACACACACTCTCTCTCTCTCTTTTTCTCTCTCTCTCTCTCTCTCTTTCTCTCTCTCTCTCTCTGACTGCGAACAACCCCTGAGGAATCATTATAACGTAGAAAAGTGTACACCTACAGCATTGCAAGACTACGTACGATTTGCCTCGCATTGCACCCCTAACTTTGTGATATCTACAGTTTAACATTCAATCCGAATAACCTACAGCCCAGGCGTGACTCTTACGATCAAAAACAATTTTTAAAAATCTTAGCCTCCACGGAGATTTGAACCCAAGACCACGACCCAAACATATGTAAGCAAGCGCTTTAATCACTGAGCTGTCTGACCGATACACGGAGAAGTAGTATACAGACGTCCATATCCAACACGTCTGTCTATCGCCATTCATTATTATTTCGAAATTATGAGACAATATGTATTATTTATACAGATAATTTTTCAACCAAATGTAGACAGTATTTTTCTCCTTGTTTCAAAGGATAAGTGTGCATAGTTTCATCGAGATAGGATGAAAAATGTGGATTTATATGAAGAACAAACAAGCGAACAATAATACATACATTTATCTTAATATGTCAAGACTAAAATAATTACGCATACATTTTAGGGCTAATTCCTTACAACTGTAATGCTTAAAAAAAAATGCCCAACGTTCCACTGTTCAATAAATTTTAAATTTTTTCTTTTAATTATTTGTAACTGAACGAAATTATGAGTAGTGAAGGTGGGTAATTTAATTCTTTTCCCTTGTTATAATCTAGTTGCTCCGTTCATCGGCAGATACCGAGGATACGAGGGCCGGGCGTCCCGGTAGCTCGTGATGTACGGGAGTGACAGCGTGGCGGGAGACGTTCGCAATTTCTCGCCGGCTGTGTCGGCGCCGTGTAGAACGCGCGCTGTCTCGCGCCGCGGCAGAGACAGAGCGCAACGTCTGCCGCCGTAATTTGCCAGCACACGCGAAGAAGAGGCGTCGCCAGAGAAACGGATGGAGCGCCTCGCAAACAAGTGGCGCCGGAGGTAGACACGCTACGCTCGTAAGCTGGCGCATACGTTCACAGCTCAAACACCTGTCAGGGGATCACCGATTACAGCGCAACGCGTCTAACTCACTACGGATTTTTTGTTTTCGTTTATTTGGTGCTTGTTTAGTTGCCACACTCCATACAGTTAATACACTTTTACACATATACACACATACACATAAATAAAGTTAAATTGTTTTGTTCCTAAAAGCTATCCAGTAATAAAGATTTTTTGTCAGGACAACTAGCTGAAATGATTTATATACTTATATTATTTTTGGTGATAAAGTCTACTGGATGCATTACCATATACATTATTGTAATAGGTATTTTTTTGTGACGAACCCATTTTCTCCATTTGCAAAAACCCATTATATCTATGTCAGTGTACAGTCATGAGACCAGTTTGGACCAATGGGGGGAATCGGGGAGCAGCGGCTGCGATTGCCGAGAGGTAAGGCTTGTTATGTGCTGTTCCGATTTAAACTCAAAGTATGATTTAATTAGTGTGTGGTGTAGTAAGATGGTGTTTCAGCATGGTGCCATGTTGATTAAATAGTTCAGAGCAGTGAAAATAGGCGATGCTAACAGGAAAGATAGCCACTTCATTGTAGTGAACAGTGTGTGTGATCTCGGTTAATAATGACTGTTTGTGTTCTAAACGGTCATATTATAAAGGTTGTGGTCACAAATGAACTTTTAAAGACGATTAAAAGTGCTTGTAACCTAAAACGCTTCCCAGCTTCACGTTGGATGGCGACCGGGTCCGACTTGCAATCGTCACAAAAATGTGCACGAAATGAACACGAAATTTCTTATTGTGATCTTACCCATTCACACTTAACCAAAATCGATAAATGAAGTGTCATTTTAAATAATAACTTCACGGCTCTGGTAACATTATAAATTCAGAAAGAAATTTATCAAAATTAAACCTGTAAATAGCAAAACTATGAATAATCATGGCCACAGGTATTTGATGACTCAGAATAGAACTGCTGAGTTTTGCTGGCGTCAGTAAGGAGTGACCGCATTACCACTAGATAGCAGCACCACATATCGCAGGGATATGGATAAACTGTGTTTTCTGGAGTAAGGAGCTTTTGGGATATTATTTTTTCTGTTAGGAAAACATTCCATCATTTCCAATTGTTTTGTAAGAAATTGTACGTGTTTTGTTATGTACCTATTTCAGTTGACAAATGATTGCTACTGATCAGCCGGTTCCTCTTTCATCCTACCGCAAATCACCAACCTCGCTATTAGACGCATATCTTTCGTGAAATTTTCATACTGGCCATCTAGTATTTTTGTATTCTTAGAGGATTGGAGAGTTGGTATCGATGTTGGTAACTGCTGGACTTCGTTCAACAAGGACCTTATCAGAACGTCACCAGCAAAAGTATATCTACCACAGCCGATGAATGGAAGGTCTCGTGCTACTCCTTTAATGAAGCCACAATCGCACAGTGAATTACTACAGCTTCATGTAACCCGAAGATTTCGTTTGAGCCTGTATGGCTCCACATACAGAGAACATGCAATATATCCTGATCTGCAGTAGTATGGTATAAGTTTACAATCTTTCTATAATCACCCGTGGATTTCAATACAATATAGCCTAAACGTTATACAGACGCTGACATTTCAAACTATTTTATCTACAGAAAACATTTAAAGAATAAAATGAGAAAACGTTGAAAATGAAAAGTCAATGAAATTATCTTGCATTTTAATTCATTCTTTATTTTTTTTTTATTTTTTTTTTTACTTTACGTCTTGTTGACAGCTAAGGTCATTAGAGGCGGGTAAGTACCATAACGTTACAATCCTGCTGAAAGTAGTAGAACTTATTTTCTTCAGATGGAAATTTGTTTGACTATCTTACTTATTAATTCGCGTATCCTATAGGTCATTCAAATAATTAATCCTGTTGTTTAGTACAGGCGCTCCCTCAGTAGGAAAGCATCATTATTGCTATTATAACGTAATATTAAATACGTCGGTGTTTCTTGTTTGAGAACGAAGACTTTCACAGCGTATCGATGACATGAAGTCTTCGAGGGTTCTCCGCCGCATGATGTTTTTTTATTTTATTTTTTATTTAAAAAAACGAGCTTTCGGCGGCTAGCTCTGCCACCATCTTCAGGTCTGATATTATACACGGAGCTTTCTGCTGTAGAGCCACATGTACGCCGAACTGCTAGCTCCGAAACTTTTGTGCCTCCACAAGCATTGTCATCTGTCGTCAGATTTGCCACACATCGCTCCCTGCCCTGCTTCACAGAGCAGGAAAGCCCCGATCTCCACGTTCTTCGATGAAGCGTGGACGTCTACCACCTTGTTGTCTGCTCGTGGTTTTCCGTTCTTCCACCACGTTCCATACATGCTCTCTACAGTAGCATGCGAGCAGCAGACTAACCTAGATCCTTTCCTAGGTGCTTTTGTTCCCAGGTGCCGGGCCATAACAATCTGCCCTTTGTCAAAATCACTTATTTCCGCAGTTAGAACATGTATGGTATCATCTTTAGAATGCCTCCCCTTGCGTCTCTACTTCGCTTATATACTTTACTTGCCGCATGACGTACCTGCAACGTTATTTAAAAGGTAATACATATAAATATATACAATATATACAAAGACAATGGTAGCATTTAAAAATTGATGTACCTTTTTTGTAGCCAGCTATGAAGGAAGTTGTAGCACTGAAAACACCTTGAAGTGGTGCATCGTATTTCCTCAGAGGCATTCCTTGATGGTATATACTTTACTTGCCGCATGACGTACCTGCAACGTTATTTAAAAGGTAATACATATAAATATATACAATATATACAAAGACAATGGTAGCATTTAAAAAATTGATGTACCTTTTTTGTAGCCAGCTATGAAGGAAGTTGTAGCACTGAAAACACCTTGAAGTGGTGCATCGTATTTCCTCAGAGGCATTCCTTGATGGTATGCTCCACACTATGGGAAGGAGCTTCGTAGTCACAGACAGGAGAATTCTAAGTCCCCACTGGAGCATGGCGTTGCATTAGGCGTGGCGTGTTCTTAGCCGGTTTAGTTTGACCCGCTGGTCCATGCAGAGTCCCAGCTTTGTCGCCTTTTTTCCTTGAAATCGAAGTCAAATATATCATACCATACTGGATTTCTGTATTTAAGACGAGTGAGGGGTTTGTCCTTTAGGACCCCGTGGATTGGGAGATCCTGTGGATTGTCAAGATGATGTAATTTTATTCACTCACAAGCCGTTGTTTCTTGGCGTCTTACTTCTGGAGATAGTATATTGCTGATGATATGTAACCCGGGACTTGAGTGGATTTTAGTGTGTTTGGAACGTCATCATGCGGCATTCAATCTCACGGTGGTCAGCAGTCAAAATTTTGTGTGTCATCATTGTATCTTCAACCCAATGAATTTCTCAGAAGATTTCGGTATATACGTTCTTATCTAGGGCTATAAAAAATAAAATAAAAGGACAAAGCTTGTGTATTCATCTTCAGACAGTTTTTCTCTCTGAAGGTGGCGTGCTGTAGCCACCGCACGCGTTGCCTGACGGAGATTTTCTTATAAATGCGTTAATTAGTACGACTGTTGTAGTCTCCAAAGCAGCCACAATTTTCTTGTTGGTACATATGTTAATAAAGGCGTTGATCTTTTACCCTTTGCTAGAAAAAGGGATTCGCTGTCCTTTCTGTTGATTTAATTAACGTTCTGCCTTAGAACTTGTTGTCTCTGTATTTCTCTATTTGTTACCTTTTTTATTTCCTAGCACCAGATGGTTCATGTATCAACAGAACACTTTTTTCTTGTTGTTTGTGGTTAATTGGTCGTTGTAGGTTACAATATTAGTTAATAATCAGTTGTTTGGTAAAGAATATTTCTTGTATTAATTTGTCGTTTATTCCTGTCCATCAAGACTTCATGTCTTCAAAGACTTATCAACCCCATAGAGAAATGATACATTTTAAATTACTGGTAGAGACATGGTACTGAAATAACTCTGCATAACTATCACCTTTTTTTCATAGCCAATGGGCTCGCAGTCTAGCTGTTTTATATGTAAAACTAATTACTGAACTTATTTAGCTGTGCTGTAAGTGCTCGAAGGTAATGATAATAAAAAAAATCGAGAACTTAACATCACAACATTGTTAATTTTTTAATAATAATATAGAAATGTCAGATAACTGAAATGATACTGAAGTGATTGTAAATGTTACCAGCAGTAATTTGAAACCTTAAAATGTGCCCTTAAATACAACAGACAGCGGAAATGAGAAAAAAATAATGTGATGTGACCTTTCTGAAAGTCAAATACAACAGGGCAGCATAAAAGTGATGTGACTGGCGAAGACATATGCGATCAACTGTTTCAAATTATTCTAACCATGTGCAACATTGGAAGTGGCAGATTTTTTGAAAACCCAGGTTATCAGGTACCAAACATCACGACAGGGATGTAATTAAAATATTGTATCCATGACTGTACCTGGACCAGAGGCGTGACCGTACTAAATAAACAAATTTTCCAACAACAGATGCAATGGAACCTTTGATTATTTATTTATTTTTATTTATCAATCTTGTTTCATGGATCCCAGCTGAGGAAGGACCTCTGGGATATGAAACATGTCATGGTAAATACACATATATACAATACTAACCCGTACCCGCGACTTCGTACGCGTGGATTAAGAATTTTTTTTTGCCAGGATTAAATATAGAAAGTTGCTAACGAAGGATTGGTCCCAAACAATATCGAGTAT
Source organism: Vandiemenella viatica (assembly GCA_031002005.1). Classification (NCBI taxonomy): domain Eukaryota; kingdom Metazoa; phylum Arthropoda; class Insecta; order Orthoptera; family Morabidae; genus Vandiemenella; species Vandiemenella viatica. Next base: position 46,530,744 of record JARYHS010013630.1, on the reverse strand, counting down.
GAATAATATGACAGGAAAGATATCACTATATCATTGTACCGTCGAACCTGTCTATTGAAGAGAATCAATTTCCATCATATTTCTGTCACCATTCGATAAGGTCTCAAAATTTCGTGACTACAACTGTTAATCATACTGGAAAAAATATCCTCCTGTGCCCTTCATACAGATTTCCTTACAAAATTCCATCACAACGATATAGCCATTTAGTCGTCAAAACGTAACAAAAAGACAGAGACTTACTTCCGTATTTATAATAATATTACTGTGGTTCACACTCACACACTGACTGCGAACAACACCTGAGGGATCATTATAACGTAAAAAAGTGTACACCTACAACATTGCAAGACTACCTACGATTTGCCTCGCATTGCACCCCTAACTTTCTAATATCTACAGTTTTACATTCAATCCGAATAACCTACGGCCCATACCTGACTCTTACGATGAAAAACAATTTTTTAAAATCTTAGCCTCCACGGAGATTTGAACCGGAGACCACGACTTTCGTAAGCAAGCGCTTTAACCACTAAGCTGCCAGTCCACTATACGGGAAGATGGTACGGAGACGACCATATCCAACGTTTCTGCCTATCGCCGTATTTCGAAGTTATGAGACAACATGTGTTATTTACACAGATGATTTTTCAACCAAATGTAAACAGTATTTTTCTCCTTGTTTCAATGGATAAGTGTGCAAAGTTTCATCGAGATCGGATGAAAACTGTGGATTTGTATGAAGAACAAAAAAACTAACAAACAAACATACATACATTCATCTTTATATATAAAGATGAGTCACAATCATAGTAAAAACAATCATATCTTACAAAAACAAAAAAAAATGAACATTATTATTAACAACTGAATTTTCATATTAAATAAAATTAATTATTTTGTCCAAATTTTTTATTGGAGAAAAAGGAGTTGCCAAAAATATAATCCCTAAGTTTTTCTTTAAATTTATCTTTATTATTTGCTAATTGTTTTATACTCTTGAGAAGTTAAATAAACAGAAGTGTCCCAGAATAACTAACTCCTCTTTGTACTAATAATAGAGATGTTTGTTTTTTGTGCAAGTTATTTCTGTTTCTTGTATTGAAACTGTGTACCTGTGAATTAGATGTAAATAGGTTAAAATGTTCTAAGACAAAGCAGTTGAGAGAATTTATATATACTGAGAAGTGATTGTAAGATTATTAAGTTTTCTGCAAGAAAGTTCTTGGTTTTACCCTACACAGTATGCTAATAGCTCTTTTCTTTGCTATGAAAACCTTTTTACTTTGTGAAGAGTTTCTCCAAAAAAATATGCCAAATAACATGACTGAATGAAAATATGAGGAGTTACGTGTCTTGTTAATTCTAAATCTGCTGTTAGAGAAAGTATTCAATTTGCAAAGGTAGCACTACTTAACTTCTTCAGTAGTGACAACTCGTATTCGGGAGGAAGTGAGTTCGAATCCCCTGCCGGGCACCCAGATTTGAGTTCTCCATGGTTTCCCCAAATCACTCCAGGTGAATGCCGGGATGCATCCTTCAAAAGGCCATGGCCGAATTCTTTCCCGTTCCTTGTGTCCAATCCTATCCCGCCTCAAATGACCTCGACTTCGACGAGGCGTAAAGCCATGAGTAAATAAAAGTGAGTAGTGACGTGATATGTTCATGCCAACAGAGTGTCTCATCTATATGAATGCCAAGGAATCTTTCCAAGATTGTGTTATTTTTTATAGTTTATGTGTAAATCTCGCTACGCATATTTTTTGTTGTTTTAAATCTAATATAATGTTTTATCAAATTTAATTTTAATACATTTTCGCTAATTTAATTTGCTACTTGACTTAGTACTTTATTTACATTAAATTCTGGATTATTTTTTGGTGTTTTTCTGACAGTCAGGTTACTGTCGTCTGCAAGTAAAACACTCTTAACTTTCTCGAGTAAGTTTCCAGGAAGGTCATTGATGTATAACAAAAAGAGGAGGAGTCCAGGACAGTGCCTTGTGGAATTCAGTGTTTTATCTTCTCGCAGTCTGATGATGCATCTTTACTGATTTCAAAATAAAAAATTGAAACCTTTAGCATTCGACTTTTCATGTATGATTTAAACCATTTACCTGAGGTTCCATAAATAAAAAGTATTCTACTTTAAAAAAAGTAATTTATGAATTACAAAGTCAAATACTTTTGCAAGATCAAAAATCATTTCTACAGGGCTCATTCTATTATTCAGTTCCTCAAAGTGTTATTCAAAAATGAATATATAGCCATTTCTGTAGATAATCCTTTTTGGAACCCAAATTGTGAATTAAAATAATAATTTGTTATTTTAACCATATTTACCGTAGGAATTTATATTTTATTCACCTAATGTTGAACTATTTAAACATTACATCTTCATAGAAAATATTATTTGTTTAGGAATAGCTTATAGAACTGTAAATATTTTTAATAGTCTATTACAACACTGTGGTGTAGCGTTTTTAAATGTTAAATTCATATATATATCTACTTTATATAAGTAGTTCTGGTGCGTTTCTGAAATTTGTCACATATTTTAGCCATAATCTAGCGGAAATAGAACAGGGTTCTAATTTTTTTTTTAAGCTGGAATAACTAAATTTTCTATCATCAAAAACTATATATTTTTTCCCGTGGTGGGTGAGTGGTTAACGTTCTAGCCTCACATTCGGGAAAACGCCGGTTCGAATCCCCGTCCGGGCATCCAGATTTGGGTTTTCCATGGTTTCCCCAAATCACTCCAGGCGAATGCTAGGATGCTTCCTTCAAAAGGCCATGGTCGAACTCCTTCCCGTTCCTTGTCCCCGATCCTATCTCGCCTCTAATGACCTCGACGTCAGCAGTAAACCATGCCATTTTTTAGAAAATCTCGAAGACTTATGTTATTAGTTAAATTTGATAGATATAAACTACGTTTTCATCCTTAAGGTTAGTTTAGAAATGATTAAAGCTAAATTAAATTTAAGGAATATCATTAGAACTATGATTAATTATTGATTTATTTTAAATTGCTTGAATTAGTTTCGAAAATTCATGTCTGTTAAGTGGGGTGATGTGGAAGGGTCAAGCATGACGAACGGTAGCACCGAGAGTGGTGGTGTAACGGTTAGCGTTCTGGCCTCGCATTCGGGAGGACGGCACTTCAAATCCCCGTCCAGGCATCCAGATTTGGGTTTTCCCTGGTTTCCCGAATCACTCCAGGCAAATGCCGGGATGCTTCCTTGAAAAGGCCATGGCGGAATTCCTTCCTATTCCTTGGCCCCCATCCTTTCCCGTCTCTAAAGACCTCGCTGTTAAGGAGACGTTAAGCAAATAAAAAAAAAAAACCTAGTAATTGCATTGTGTGTTGTAAAGTTAAGAAGAATATAAATGACGACCCCTCGTACCATTTTCCTCTTTGTTTAAATGACTCAAAAATCATAGAATTAGAAGAAACGATCAGAAAGCAAGCGGAAGAATCAGAACTGTTCAGTCTCTGTCCTCAAAGACAGAAAGAGAAGATTGTGACTTAAATGGGTAAAATGAAAGGTATGTTAGGAGATTGTAATATCATAGGATAAATAGGATGAACTATATTAAGGGATAAGAAAATTTTACAATTGTTGGGAGCAACAGGTTTTACCTGTTACGATACGTAGGAATCGGTAAGTTGCAGCAGCGTTTTAGGGAGATAGGTGTCGTAAGTATTAAGCTGTGGTGTTGAGGTTTCACCAGGTATAGAGTGCAAATAAATAAAATGAGAACGGGTGTACTTTTGCAGTAGTTAGCTGAACTTATGTGGGAGTCACATGCAGTTATGGTGGAGATAGGACTGTGTAGTCGGGTTTGATGCTGTTGGACTGTTGGAGAAGAAATAAAAATAAATGATCAAATTATTCTAATTGCAGTTGCAGAATGGTAGAAATTATGTATATTAGAGAAACAGTAGAGGCAGATGAAAAAATTAAGTGGAAGATACATCGTAGTATAGATAGTGAGGAATAAAGATGAGAATGCGCCAAAGGAAAATATAAGAATATTACCTGAGGAACTTCCATAAACCACGTAGCTCCATTTGACCTCCTGTGAACCTTCCCCTTTCCCCTTTCGTAGCCCGACGTGGCTTTTGCCTCTCCCTCTATCGCCCCCACCCTCGCGTGGCACGTAACTTCTTCCATATTGATTGTAGAAGACATTTTGTGCTGTATCCTCTTGTTAGACTATCGTAACCCCCCCCCCCCCGGTCCCCCTAGACCGAGCCACGTAGTTTATGAACGCTCTCCTGTGAACTGTAGGAGTATAATGTAATGAGTAATATGAGGTTTTAATACATTTTAGCAGCCTAGGTTTACCGATTCATTACAGGTTAAACTACTTGTTGGCTCCAATAACGACGTTCCGTTCGCTACAAGTGGCTTGTCATAAATACGCATGGATAATATGTTCAAACATCTATTCTAAAATCCAATTAATAGTCTTTCCGTTACAATTACTATAATAATCACAAATGGCGATGCTTACACGAATAAACCGCAGAGTTTCAAGTATATGTTTCAAGGTTAGTGATGTGCAAAACTCACGTTCTCGCACACCGCTAACACGTGATCACCTCGTGCGAGAGTGCATGAGTCCCGTGTCGTGATGTAGAAGGTTAGTAAGAGCATTGTGTCGGTCTGCTACCTTCGGCAACTTAGAAAGCTCGTAGCATTTTTAGTTAAAGTTATTCCATGATAAGTTAGATAAACAGTCAGTCTGTATAACTTACGTGTGGACCAACTTTGTCGACGCAGGTATGCGAGGTGGTTCTTGAACTGAAGATGTGTGGTAGAACTTCTTCCCCTCGCTCTGATTTTATCGTTGCACATTGCGCTCAGACCTGGTAAAAAAAGCCATAAAAGCGTGCCTATTTCTTTTACAAAACTTTACAATCGTCACAAGGTCATTTGGAGGGACAGAAAAGTATTTAAATTGGTGGATTACATAGCCGTTGTAAGAAACATTCGCTGATTATTATTATTCAAATTAGCTCACTTCTTTTTTAGGTACTGCAGAAATTTTGGAAACTTTCTTGTGGTATGTATTTGATAGTAAATACAGTGTAGGTTTGATAAGACTCTCAGGATTTCAGCTTGTGACGCAATAATGTACACACTTTAACAATAAATTTGGCCGCCGCTGAAAAATTCTATCACTCTTATTTTGGACAATCTGACATCAATGTCATCCTAAGATTTCATTGATCCTAAGATGTCATTGATGTCAGATTGTGCAAAATAAGAGTGATAGAATTTTTCAGCGGTGGCAAAATTTATTGTTAAAGTGTTTACGTTGCGGCTTAATTTGATATCAAGTTTATAGCAGTCCCAGCTACTACACATTTACAGATTCAGTTGACCCGGGCACTAGTCCAGTGGTTTATGCATAACGAGAGGTTGAATAGTTCATGTACTAGAATCACAACACGCTACTGACGAAAGATCACAAAAGTTTTATTGATGTCAACATACCAGACCAATTGAAACTACAGTTTAATCTCCGAAGTTGCAAGTTCGGTAAGATAAGTAATTAATGTGAGTCACATCTAGGGGGCTAATGACCCAGTTGTCAACGCGCCTTAAAACCCGAAAAAAACAACAACAACAACAGCAACAACAAGTCACATCTTCAACACAAATTCACATGAACAATCATTTAAATATAGTTCTGCTCCACGTTCTTAAAGCAACCATTCCAAAGTTATTTCCACTCACGTGGTTCTGTTCACTATCACACAATATTATACAGTATCTCCTTCCTCAGCAAGGTTTCCATTAGATTAGTTACAGTACGGTAATACCGGATTGTTATTCATATTAATCTTGTTCACTACTACTGCCGTACATATTCTCGCTTCCGGCTCCTGATCCAACGTTGTATATCTTCTCTCCACACTATTGCTTTTCTTATTAAACTTATTCACAACCGGTGCCTTTTGGACACATCCGACGCGTACATATTCTCGCGTCCGACCTCCCGGTACAACAAACTCCACTCAAACCGTCATGCTACTGAACTCTTGCGATATTGTTCACCGCTCCTGCGATATCGTTCATTCGGAAACTTACAGATATTTATATAATTATTTGTATAATTTCCGCTATGTTGTTAGAAGCTCTGTGGGATTTCAGTGCGCAAGAACATGACCTCATTTTCTATTCGAATGGTGTCTCTGATCCAGTTAAGCAGACTAATAGACATTTGCTTCTGGTGCTGATGTGTTGTACCATTGCCATAAATCGAATTTCGATCGGAGTGACGACGAATGTGTCGTACGAGCTGGAGCCGTTTCATGTAGGAGGTTCCCCTTGACAGCTTGAGTAGCAACCACTCTGGCCGCCGAAGAAGTGACGTCTCCCGGTAATTGCGGCTCGCTGAACGGAGATGGCGGTGGAGGTGGAAGTCGTTGGGGCAGAACGAGCCAGCCAGGCCATTACTTGCGTCGAGTAATGGCCCGCCGTAAGTAGTGAGGCCACGTACCCAGCCGGCCTACTCGTTACTACCAGTTTCGTAGCGAATAAAATTCGCCAGATGCCGTTTAACGAACCGCTAAAGACCACCAGGAAATTCTCTCTCTCTCTTTTATTGCAGCAGATAAATGTAATCATGAATGTTAGTAGAGTTGGCAGAGTGTTTAATAGTAAACTAGAACAGTTTTAGCTACTAGGTACATAGATATCAATATGTAAGCTAATGATGTTTCAATCATATGACATTGGAATTAACGTATATTGAATGTTAAAAATCCAAAAGTCTTTCTTTAAAGCGATTAGTTACTTTTTTTACGACTTTTGTTTGAATATCTCTGCATGATGTTATGCATCCTTTCATCCCATTGTAGAGCAGATTACTATGTTGTGCTGTGTGTGCTTGTCGACGTCGAGGACATTAGAGGTGGGATGGGACTGAGGACAATAATGAACGGAAGGATTTCGGTCAAAGCCTATTTTGAACGAAGTATCCCGGCATTCGCCTGGAGTGATTTGGGGAAACCATGGATTGTATGTGGACATTAACGCGGAACACAATCAGTAACTGACTTGGTAAAGGAACTGAATTGGGATTCGTTGGATGATAGGACCAGGGTGAAGGGAGTTCTGAGAGTATACATGGCGTATTTTGACGACGTGGTTATGTTGATTTCAGAATTAACAATAGAGCATGGAAGAGATAATCGTAACCACAATCTGGCACATGATTTCAGACATAAAAAAAAAAACACTATATAATTGTGCAAGGACTGGAATAAATTACCAGAGGAAATACTGAATAATTTATCAAAAGTAGTGAAAGACTATAAATTAAATTCTGAAAGGGTGAAATTAGATGGTTGGGAAAATTACACTCAAAGAATTTACGATAAAATAATAATACGAGTAAATGAACGTGTAGCAAAATTGCCGCTCGAGCATGCGCTTCCATGGCAATTAAGCTAAATTCTAATTATTATAACTGTAATATAAAATTACTCAGAGAGTTTGTATTGCAAAATTAAAATTATTTATATCCAGTCTCATGATTGACGGAGTAAATTTCATTAATACAGTAAGTATCAATCACATTTTTATTATTTTTTTTTAACTTTTGGTTCTTAGCATTTCACAACTTTAGGTGTGACATATATTTGCAGCCCTGACAGATTAATCATACTTTTTAAGAGGGTTTGCATGAATACATTATTATGAATACAGATCAGAGAACTTAATTGTGGGAGCATGGAATTAAATTTAACGCCGGGGTAGTGTGATCATAAAAGGAAACTTGTACTGTGAGTGTGCAGTGGCGACAGATTACTGGTAGTGATAGTTTATGGTTATGAAGGGAAGACTTGTTCACGGATTCAGGTTTTTATGGCGGGAGCAATGTTAAAACTCCCACAGACATTCAAGTGATAAGCGATAACACCTCTGCTGAAAGTGGGATACACGGTGCCGACTGTATGAAGCCATACTGAGGGGAAGAGATGGTATTAAGACAATGGATAAGGATGGAGGAGAAGTAACCGAGGATTTAAAAAATCGGCAAAGTTATTGGTTAACTGCTTTAGTGAGACTATTGGGGACCATGATTCAAGAATGGTAGAGGGTATATCAGAAAACATCACAGTTCTAAGTGAGCAGACTAGAAAATATGAAATTCAATACGAAAATATTATGAAGTAACTAAGGAATCTAAAAAAGTGTAATCCACATCTTAGGTTATCAAATACAGGAGTTGGAAGGTGTGCAAAGAAGAGCAGTTAGATTTGTTTGTGGAAATTATCGCAGGACCCAGTCAGTAACTGATATGATAAGGGAGCTGAATTGGGACTCAAGGGTGAAGAGAGTGCTGGGAATATAGGCCTACAGGGCATATGTTGATATTAGAGCTTGGAGGGATATTGGTCAAAGAATTAGGAATAGTGCATGGAAGATGAAAGGCGACCATGACCACAAGCTTGCTCTCGATTTCATGAGTAAAGGAGTGGGAAAATTTTCTTTCGTTGGTAAGAATGTCAGGGATTGGAACAAATTACCAAGTGTAGTGAGGATTAATTTTCCAAAAACGCTTAAGGAATTTAGAATTAAAATATGTAAATCATAATAGTAAATGGTGAAGGAATTTAAAATTACAATTATAAAATAAAATTTAAAAAAATAATATGTATATAAAAAACGGGTAAATGGATGACTGTGGGACTTACCACCGGAGTGTTAGCTCCATCGCAATTAAATATTAATAATAAATAATAGAGGTCGGTGTGGATAATATCACTACGGATACCTTAAATGATAATAGGATGTGACATTGTACCTTATATTGAAACATTATTTAAATTTAGTCTAGATACTTGTTACATACAAGATGTCTGGAAAAGTGCAATAGTAGTACCGATCCATAAAGTAGGGGTAACAAGTAGTGATTTAAAACTACAGCTCAATCAGTTTGACATCAGTGGTAGAAAAATTAATAGAGAGATTAACATGCCACCATATCAGAAGTGTCTGTGAGAGAATGTAAGTGGTTTCCAAGTCAGGCAACATGATATTAGACAAGGATAATCATATGACTCTCAGTTAGTAGGATATATCCAAGGAATTTCTGATGAAATGGGCAGGGACTGCCAAATTGATAGTGTAGCACTAGATCTTTCAAAGGCTTCTGACAGAGTTAGCCATAAATGGTGCCAGATAAGATAAAAACTGTTGGAGCTGAAGAAAAGGTGCTTTGATGGGTAGAAAAATTCTTAAAAGGCAGCAAGGAAATGGGTAGGAAATGTAGTTTCAAAAGAAGTGGGAGTTAACATGAGAGTTATACTGGGTGGCGTATTGGGACCATTGCTATTCCTTATTCAAATGAGTCATTGAGTTAATGGTTTGCTACAGAAGTTAAATTGTTTTTAGATAGCAAAATGTTCTATAATAGGTTAAAAACAGTAGAAGACTGAAAACAGCTGCAGGGTGATCTATATAGGATATCTAGCTGAGCGAGTCAACATCAAATAAAAATAAATGCAAAGAAGAGGCAGCTTGTTAGTTACACAGATAAAAAGCTAAAGGTTGATTATGTTTATAAAATGGGGGAGGAAATAATTATTGAAGACTAGAATTGACACAAATGTTGTGCTCGCATACATATTGAACGGGAGAGAAAGACTTGAAAAAAAAAAAAAAAAAATCCTGTAAATGGTCAGTGGACATACAGAGATTTTTACGCACAGCCAATAACAAATAGATGCATGCAGTATCCAAAAGTCACACAGTCAGTAAACATCAAATGCACAGAACGTATCCACTAGCTGCAAGAACTGGTGATCGAGTTACTTGTTAGACTCTCAGAACGGATGCCTCCGGCTATGATCGTCTAGTTAAACTCAAAATATAGCAGCATATGTGATGAGTCTTACACAGTTTAAGAAGGGGCAAATGTTTGCTGCTCGTTCAACCGGACAATGAAGACAACAGCGCCATAATAATCAATACAAATATTGTTCCAATGGATTATTTATAATTTCAAACTTGGCAACACCTTCAGGAAATTTAATGCTCTAGCGGACAAAATCCGGTGTATTAAGAAATGTTCTATCCTTTGTTCATGCCAATGAATTTGAACCGACCATTTCTCATATCAGTTTTATTTTTACAAATAAATGGAATTTCCTTTAAAGTGTACCCTTTCCATTCATAATTTTCCTTGACCAAATAATATTTTCATATGTAATTTGAAGCTTCACTGTTTCTGGTAGAAATGTTTATCATTCTGCTGAAGAATCATGAACTCCAGAAATAAACAGAATTAAATTCCCTGGACCTTGATCCGCATACCTCTTATTAGTAAATCTTAAATCTTTAAACGAGCAATTCTTGTATATATATATATTGGATCTCGGAAACGGCTCTAACGATTTGGATAACATTTTATATTTTGATAACGTTTTGTTTATTAAGTTTACCTAAATAGGTGTCTTCTCTGAAAAACTTTTTTTTGTATCTGAGAAACGGCGCTGACGCCATCTCGTAGACGTTTCAGGTACCAGTAAGCTGAGATGATTTTACAGCTCATTCAAATACAGTGATTTGTACAGATTCTAGAAGTGTCCTACAGGCAATAATGGAAGTATCAAAAGGAAGATGCCGGAACTATTTAGTTTATGACATAGCCAGGGAACTTCAGAAGTTATCGGTAGAAGGAATACAAGAGCAGTTCCAGTGGGTACCGAGCCATGTTGGGGTGTCGGGAAATGAGGCAGCGGATAGAACAGCACGTCACCACCTTACTGTGCAGAAACAGAAAAAGTTTCGGTACCCTGTACAGACTTCAAGGCCATTGTTACCGACATGGTTAGGACTAAGTGGGAGAAGAGATGGTTTGCCGACTGCCAGGGAAAGGGACTTTGGTATAGAGCTATCTGCAACAACATAGTAAGCAAGCCATGGTACGCTCAACTAGAACTGAACAGGAAAGAAATTACTCTAATGAACAGACTCAGGACAGGACACACTTTATTACGTGACAAAAAATACGTCATGCGGTTGGTGGATTCGCCGATGTGCCCATCGTGTAATTCTGTAGAGAATATTTATCACTTCATGCTGAGCTGCAAGCAACATCAATCAGCGAGGAAACAACTGCTAGATGATGGTCTGAATATAACTGATATAACTTCTCTGATGCAATCTCTCTCAGTTCCGAGCAAGAAATCGGTCAAGATAATTTCCCTGTATGTTACATATACTAAAGGTGTAATTTAAAATTCACTCGAATATATTGTATGATGTTATTGGCTGTATTAGCCTTTGGCTAAAGCCATAAAATAAAATAAAATAAATAGTTTTCTTTGGAAATAGCAAGGAACTCTTATATCTTAAAAGGAATAATTTTTGTACACTAGCTGATCAGAGCGAGTAGTATCGTGATCAGTCACTGAATGGTAATATCATATACATAGAATAAAATTTTTAATGTATAATAGAAATACAATTTCTTTGAATGAAACTATGAAGTGGAAACTAGATTTAGGGCTTATTGTTCTTTTTTTTTTTTTTTTTTTTTTTTTTATCGCTGCCTCTACGGCTGTTGTTGAAGTACCACTACCTTTGGTAGTATACGAGGGCGGTTTGAAAAGTTCTCGGAATCACCGATAGATATCAGTGCTAGAGCAACGAGGTTCCCGCGCAATAATCACACATCCTTTGTGAGTGAACACGTGGCGCGTCATTGCTCTAGCTGCAGGAGTGTGGTAGTGACGACCCTTTGTTGCTGTTCCCGCGTAGTGATTTGTGACAATGGAAAAAACTGAGATTCGAGCAGTGATTAAATACTTTGTAAAGAAAGGTATGAAAAAAAGGAAATTTATGCCGACTTTCAGAACACACTAGGGAACTCTGCTCCTTTATTTTCAACTGTTGCCAAGTGGACCAGCGAGTTTAAATTTGGTCGGGCGAGCTTGGATGATGATCCACGTAGTGCACGGCCAAAAAGTGCTACGACCCCAGAATTTATTGCAAAAGTGCATAAAATGGTCATGGAGGATCGTCGACTGAAATTGCGGGAGATTGCTGAAGCTGTAGGGATGTCTTCTGACTGGGTATATTATATTTTAACCGAAAAATTGGGTATGAAAAAATTATCCGCAAGATGGCTGCCGCGGCTCTTGACACTGGACGATAAACGCACCAGATTGGAAATGTCAGAACAAAGTCTGGCTCGTTTTCAGAGCAACCAACAAGATTTTTTGCTCCGGTTTGTGACTACAGATGAAACTTGGGTTCACTACTATACCCCAGAGACAAAACAGCAGTCAAAGCAGTGGAAACATGCAGATTCACCACCACCAAAGAAAGCAAAGGCAGTGCGTTCGGCCGGAAAGGTCATGGCCTCAGTTTTCTGGGATGTAAAAGGCATTTTGCTGATAGATTATCTTCCTACTGGCCAAACAATCACGGGGCAATACTATGGAAACCTCCTAGACCAATTACCGGAAACGATTCGCGAAACAAGTCCTGATTTGGCAAGGAAAAACGTCATCTTTCATCAGGACAACGCTCCGCCGCACAAAAGTGTTATTGCCATGGCAAAACTTCATGAACTGAGGTACGAATTGTTGCCACATCCATCTTATTCACCTGATTTGGCACCATCAGACTTTCATCTATTCCCCAAGCTGAAAAATTTTATCTGTGGACGGAGATTTTCTACAAGGGAAGAACTGACAGCCGAATTGGAGAGGTATTTTGCAGGCCTGGAGGAATCTCATTTTCAAGATGGGATCAAGGCATTGGAACATCGCTGGACCAAATACATTAGTCTACAGGGAGACTGTGTTGAAAAATAAAAGCAGTTCCACCGAGGTAAGATACTTAATTCTAATACATTCCGAGAACTTTTCAAACCACCCTCGTAACTTCTGGGTGTCAGTTGGGTGTTGTTTTGGGGACACATTTTTATTTCCCTTTTGGTGGAAAATGGCTATGGACGCCTACGGCGCCCTTATATTAAAACCCCCTACTGGGTTCGTGTTGTCAGTTGGGGATCATCACCGTAATAAGCTGCGTTAGCAACTGGACGATTTTCCCCAACTGATTTTCACGTTTTGGTTCATGGATGCAGCATTGATGCACGCGCTGGTCACTTTTGTCGGTCGGCGGATGGTTTTTGCCGCGGCTTGACGCCCTTTTCTGTGGGACGCCCGGTCCTTCGACTGTTCGGGCATGGCTGGGTTGATGGTGACGTCTTCCGATGGCGGCTTGGAGCCTTCTCTTCACAGGACATCCCCCGTAGCTGGCGGCGTGGTCAGAACCGCAGTTAGCACATCTCGGCGTTGCTTCTCTCGGACGTGAGCATACCAGGTTGCTGTGGTTCCCGCCGCAGCGGACGCAACACACTTGCTTGTTGCAGTCCGAGGCCTTGTGCCCGAATCCTTGGCAGCGGAAGCATTGTTGTATTGCTGCCATCGGTTCCCTCCTCTTTGGTTGATTTTTGAAGTTCCGTCGGCTCCTGTTCGTGTCTTGGTTGCTGGCCAGGTCGATGTGCTTGGCTTTTGTGGGCACGCTCCTGCCTGGTGCTGGGCGTGTGGTGGAATTTCTGTCTCGAGGTGTTTCGATGGAGTCTTCTGGAGATGATTCTGCGTGTATGGTTATTGCTGCGTGCTTAGTATTCGCTTGGGAGTCCATGTTGTACTTTATATTCCTAGATTCTAGGAATTTCTTGACGTCTTCGAGATCTTCTTGGCTCATACAGGTGACAAGCAGCTGAGTTGGCGATGAATTGTTCATTAAATTGACGGAATTTGAAGCTAGCAATAACTTATAAGAGACTATTTACAAACCAGCTGCGAGAGAAATAATATATTCTGTCATTTCGCCTTAGTCCCAAAGGTGCACACAACACGCATGAACTTTACCGATAAAGAAAATAAGTACATACTTGTAAATTCATGTATTTTAATTTAATTTAATTGCGACGGAGCTCACGCTCCGGTGGTAATCTCCATACACACTCATTTTTCCCCATTCCTTTATCCACCTACTTTTGCCCTCAAGTGTGGAAATAAGTAAATGCAAGTGTTTATTAATTAAATGTATTTAATTTTGAAGAGTAGTATTTAATATCACATTTACGGTAAAAAGTCATTATCATTAAATACTACATGTTTAATTGAAAAACATTTAAAAGGTACAGGGCGTTCGCCGGAAAACGCTACCCTCCCAGTCTGTTGCCGTCGGCAACTTGCTCGGACAGTGGAGCCAGCAGCTCCCGCCACACGGCACCGTGAATCACCGTACTGTTTAACACCTCCGCTGCCCCAACAGTGCAGTGACGCAGTATAATGGGACCCTTACATTGTTAAGAACGGTTTCTTTCCATTGTTGTGACTTCAGTCTCTTATTAATCAGTGTTGTGAATAAACGTTTCTTTGCGGTTTGGCTGGTTTGAGGCTTCATACTCTTACTAATCTGTACCGTGTTTGAGTGTGAGTAAAATTATGGTACGTTACAGTTTGCAACAAAGAATATTTCTCTACGATACATATGTGAAGAAGAAGTCGTTTAAAAAGTGTCGCAGTAAATTTCGTCGCGAATTTCCTGGCGCTTTACTGCCAGCTAAACCAACAATTCTGCGTCTGGTTAAAAAAGTAAGAGAAATGGGTTCATTTCTTTAACAAAAAGAGACTGTCGGTCAACCGTATTCTCACAGAGGAGACAATTGACGATATCGCTTTTCGACTAGAACAGTCACCCAAAAAATCATTAAGTCAGTTAGGGCAGCGTGTGTCTCGAAATATGTTCAGAAGATGTGAAATGTGCATTACACAAGAGGGTCAACACTTCCAGCAAGTTTTATAAGGTAAGCTAATGAATTACGTCACATTTAAATGCTTAGCACATACAATTTATGAAGTTTATGAAGCGTAATTATTATGAAATAGTCCGCGGCCGACGGTCGAACAATGCCGGAAGCTGACCGCTCGCTCGCCGGGAGCAGTTTCTTCCTTGTAGCGCTAACAGTGGGTTGCGTTTCTCGGCGAACGCCCTGTAGATGTTTAAACAACATCGACTTTGTCAGATGTCCTTTTTTCAATTTTCTTTAGTTTACAAAACTTCCTTGAAAACAATATTAGCAGTTACAATGTGATCATCGTTGACTTTTTGATCAAATGTATCTTTAATATTAATGAATCAACAAACTCATGAAAAAGCAGCGTACGTTTGTACATACCAAAAAAGATGTTCTGATAAATACAATCCTGCCTTTAGAAGCGTCTGCTCTTGAGCTTTATTAATGGTTATATTGAATGTTACTTCTTTTGCGAATTGTTTTCTTATCATTTGGAAAGACATGGTTGATCAGAAACTGTGAGGTTACTGCAAACTATAAGCATAATTTTATCGGATTGAATGAATTTAACAATGATGATGTTCTCATCTAACTGAATTAGTTAATCCCTGATTAGCATTAAGATTTGTATTTAACGTAATAACAGCATTTTTCTTTAAAAGCAATTTATGAGGTGGAAAACCAGAAGATCTCGGAAATGGCTCTAGCGATTTGGATGAAATTTCATAAATAGACAATGTTTTGCTTTTTTGGTTTGAGCAATTCTGGTGTTTGGTTACTCAGAAAAAGGCTCTAACTTCATATCCGAGTACTAATCCTACTGATGTTAGCTAAGCTTCTCTTTGGTTATAACAAGGAACTGTGCACCTCAAAATGCCTTGGAAGCTTTCAGTCATTTTACTTTAATCAAACTTATTCAAAATCTTGTATAGTGAACAGAAATCGAAAGAAGCCGAGCTAGCGAAGATCGGTCATCCAGAAACTTAATAGTAATAAGAACAACGACCTGTCAGTGTGGCTGTGCGCGCTAAAGCGCACAGAATCTGGAAAGTACAACGGACTCGTACTCAAATCTCGGGCCCCGCGTAACAGCCGTCTTTATTGCAGTTTTTTTGGGGGCGGTTTCTCGCAATTACATAGACGCAAGCTAGAACGATCCCCAACGTCTGCATAATAAACCATACCCTTCACAAACAAAAATGTACATTTCACCCAGGATATAAATTAAATGTTTCGCAAACAGGTGGGAATAGTTTGTTCCTACCTTCTGTAGAGATGATTGACGGAGATGTCAAATCAGGGAATCTAAAGAACTCATGTAACAACGCAGACTGGTTAAATGGATCAGTGTAATTTCCTTTCGGGCGTAGCTCATGCAATCATATTACATATTATTACCAGCTACATTCATATCTAGGAATGACCTAGAAAATAAGATATTAGAAATCACGACCAAAATCAATTCATTTCTGTAATGTACTTTTTTTCTACGCGCGATTAGGGAGTGGAATGGGAAGGAGTTATTGAGTGAGAGAACTTAGATCCCGAGAGGAGTAGGTATCTATAAACCCCTCCGTCCATCCTGATCTGGGGTTTCACAGATCGCTCCAGACGAATGCCAGGATGGTTGCTGAAAATAGTCCATGGGCGCCTCCTGCCATATCCCATGTATCCCTTCCTATGTGCAAATGGTTTCACATTAGGTTTGGTGTAATGCACCCTCCGTCACCCACTTTTAGTGAATGGCGGATTAATAATAATAATCAAATACACCAAATTCATTACCACCTGATGAAAATGAAATTGTTAGGCAAATCAAAAGACTCAAAAACAACAAAGCAGCTGGTGAAGATGGAATCACTGCAGAGCTTCTAAAAGCAGCAGGATCAAAAACTATAAAAGAGATCACAAAAATTATCCAAGACATTTGGAAAACAGAAAAAATTCCAGAAGATTGGAAAAATGCGTTAATCCACCCTTTACACAAAAAGGGAGACAGAGCAAGTGTTAATAATTATAGGAGAATCTCACTGCAGTCAGTGCCATACAAAATTTTCTCCCAGTGTCTCCTCGATAGGGCTCAACAACAACTAGAACCAAGGATCGGAGAATATCAAGCAGGATTTAGACCAGGTAGATCTTGCGCAGAACAAATACTCAACCTAAAACTTATCCTCAAACATCAAAGAATTTGTAGCAACCGTTTAGTCTGCACATTTGTAGATTTTAAAAAAGCATATGACTCAGTTGATCGAGAGTCATTATTCAAAATATTGAAAGAACAAGGCTTAGACCCCAAAACCCTTGCTTTAATACAACAAACACTAACAGAGACAAAGTCCAAAATAAAATTTTTAGGGGAGATATCAGAACCCTTCATTATTAAAACAGGAGTTAGACAAGGAGACGGACTTTCTCCGTTACTGTTCAACTGCGTCCTTGAAAAAGTGTTACAGGAATGGCGGAAACAAAAATCAATCCTTGGAATTGACCAGCCAATTATATTAGGCAGAGGAAAATTGAAGATAGATTGCCTAGCATTTGCAGACGACTTAGCAATCTTAACCCGTGACATTGCAATAGCCCAAAAACAGATCGAACTCTTGAAAGAAGTAGCGGAGAAAGTGGGTCTACAGATTTCATTCGAGAAAACAGAATTTATGACCTGCAATAAAGAAACGCCAAAATACATGGAGACAAAATATGGAAAAATTAAACGAGTCTCATACTTCAAGTATCTCGGTGAAACAATCCAAGAGAACGGAACTGAAGCAAAAGCTAATGGAATTAGATGCCAAAAGATGGAAACAGCTTATCGCCTAACACAAAATGTCTACAACAAAAAATGCATCTCCAAGCACACAAAACTGAGACATTACAATACAGTTATTAAACCTGAATGTCTTTATGGATCGGAAACACTTATTTTTAACAGAAAAAAAGATATAGAAAACATTGAGAAAAAAGAACGCAAAATTATAAGGAAAATTTTGGGCCCAAGACTCATAGGAGACCAGTACAGACTCAAAAGTAATCAGGAAATTCTACAGTATGCAGACATTCACAGTGATATTAGAAAACGCCGACTAAAATTTTATGGGCACATCAAAAGAATGAACCCTAACAGACTTACAAGACAAATAGTTGAATTCTATGAAAACCGAAGTAAATCAATATCGGATACAATGAAATGGATTGGAGAAATCAAGAAGCAGGAATTGTTCCAGAAGATTTCGAAAAACAGAGACACATTTAAATCAAAAATTCACAAGTGACAAGTTGACCGGGAGGAAAGATTAAAGAAAAGATCAGGAACAACATGGTCAGATGAGAGGAAAGAAGCCCACAGCAAGCGTATGAAGGAAATATGGGCACAAAGGAAAGCGAACAAACGCTTCTGAGTACTTTGCGTAGTCCTAATGGGCTTATCCGCAAATAATAATAATAATACAAATACAACTCCTAAAAATTCTTGCTCACCACGGGATTTGTGCTCGCAACTTTCGGAAGTAAGCGCCTTAGCCACTGAGCTACCAGACCGGCTTGTTTTCACGTATACGTGTGCTAAGCACTATCCAAATTGGATAAAAACTGTGAATTTGTATGAACAACGTTGACAGAAATTGAGGTGAGTGTGGAAGGTGAAGAGGATTTATTTTATTTTATTATTATTATTTTAAAAAAATATTTTATTAACACTTGGTCTGTTGGTCATACAGTCAAGATACATTATATTTAGTGCTGTATCTATATATATACATGCGCCCACATTTACATATACGCATTACACATACATACAAATCACTGTTCATTAAAACTAAACAATAATTGAGGTTCTACCTGGTTATATTTCCATGTGGTTTCGTGTTATGAAGTGCACCATCCTCTGGTATATTCCGACATTTTCTAGAGCAAGGAGGTGGCCTACATTAACTGGATAACTTATGTCCCAATGTTTTAGATCTTTCCAGAAAGTGTCTGTTTCTTCTTTGCAATTATTGCATCCGAAGAATAGGTGATTTAGTATCGGCCTCGGATTCCCCGTCGCACTGACAAAGTGGGGAGTTTGCTAAATTTATTTTGTACAAGTGGCTTCCGAATCTGCCGTGATTGAATTATAATCTTGATATTATAGTCACAGCTTTTATTGTGGCATATTTTTTTTTTTTTTGAAACCATAGCGTTGTCGGTACTTGCGGTTGTATGCGCCTGTAGTCTCTTCCCTTGTGTTGTTCACATGGAAGAGGATTTAGTTTTTTACATATGCAAACTTCTATCAAAATCGGATGAAAACTGTTTATTTGTATGAAGAACATAGTAAAAAATAAAAATAAAGAGACATTCTTTTCGATATATTAGATATAAGTGTAATCTATACTTTCACTGCTGTCCATGCGCAACATGTCATACTTGTAGCTACAGGTATGCTGCTATTACAGCATGTTGGTGACTCGAGCTCATAAGATTTTACACATCTAAAAGCGTTCAATACACATATCATACGCGAAAACCGTCACAGCATTTTGGTGACAGGAAGTCGCGAACTCATAGAATTACCCCCGTCCAAACGTCGCCTAATGCCTCTGTAGAAGTTATCGCTTAAAAAATGAGAACAACTGTGACTTATGTTTTCTGTGCTTCCGCATGTCACAATATGAACAGGTGATCTGCTATAGTCCCAAGACTATTCACCGGTTTACCACACTGTGATGTATTGTTTCTTGGTGGTAGCAACGAGGTGCATCGGATAGTGGCTCGGGCTCAGTTGACTGGACGGCGTCACTGGCAGTATCGTCCCGGCGTCTGTCGGAGACTGCAGCGCGGTGCTGCGTCGGCGACACCGGAATTCCGACTGGTCGCTCGACATGAAAGCGTCCCGCCCGCCCAGCTGCGGTCGGCGCTTTATGGCAGTTCTGCTAAACCGCGACCGGGACGGAGCACAGCCAGCCCGGCAAAATTTCGTGTGCGGTACGTGTAACGCGCGGACAATGGCCGACCACGAGCGGCGTCCTTTGTGGCAAGCGGCGTTCTGCCTCTGGGAGCAAGGCTGGTCTTCTGAAAGTAGAGCAAGGAGAGCAAAGCACGATGCGCTGTATGTAGCAAGGTGGCTGGGCGCTCTATCCTAGCTGGCGTCTCAAGAAAGCTACTACATGGATGATTAATGGAGATGTAACACTAGGGTCTCAAAGAAATTGTGGTTCAACACAGGCTAGGTGCATGGGTCAGTGTAATTTCCATCCCTATGGAATTCGCGTTAAAAAACAAATTGCGGCTCAAATGTTTCGGTTGCCTTGAATACCAAAAGGATGATTAAATGAATAAAGGGTATAATTACACTAATCAACATGGTTTTCTACACAAAAAATCTGACAATTTTTTCACACTGAATTCAGATCTGCAGTCAAATTTTTTTTATCACAACAGCTTTATTGAGACAACAACTTTTTTAAATTTGATTTTAACATTCTCTTTGATCTTCATAGGAACTTTACCTTATATGTAGCTATTTTATTCAAGCTGTATTTAAGGAAATTATATGTAATGTCATGCTGAAGCACCAAAAGACATGACCGTGCAGGTTTATTCATGTTTCGATAAGCGCGTACCTGTTAGTCTGGGTTTGTGATGTGTCATTGTTGAGCTGGCTGTGATCTTGTTAGCACCAATATAACTAGTGAAACATTTCCTTCCTTTCTGTTTAGAAGTGTATTGCGTACGTTGTGTTTTAGAGGGTTTTTTTTTCATCATGCCACGAAACTGTGTAAATCATGCAGATAATTTCTGTTTTATTTGTGGTGAGTTGATCTTCAAGTATCAGAGGCGAAATTTTACGCGACCTTTGATACAGTGTTTTGAACTTTACTTTCAAGTGGATGATTTTGATAAGAGCTGGGATCCAAATGAATGCTGTGTTTCATGTGTTAGACTGTAGATTGGGTTGAAAAATGTTACACTTCATATGCCATTTGCAATTACCATGATTTGGTGGGAACCAAATGATCATCTAACTGACTGTTATTTTTCTTTAACAGATTTTAAAGGAATCACATCTAAATCAAAATAAACAGTTAAGAAGGCCTATCTGAATTTACCATCTGCAATGAGGCCTGGCTTACACAATGAAGATTTCCCTGTACCAGTATATGCAGATAAGACCTTTCCTAGTTACTCTGCTTCTGACCTAGCTCAAACTGAAAATGATTTAGATGACCAAAATTATAAAAATGATCTTATGTATGAAGGTAGTAGCTGTTCGTCAGAACCATACTTTCCCAGTCAAAAAGCCCTTAATGACCTGATTCGGGATTTAAACCTGTCTAAACAGCAATCTGAAGTTTTAACTTCCAAACTCATAAACTGGAATCTACTTCAAAAATATGTAAAATATGTAGTTATCGTAGCCGCCATAGTGATTTTAATGACTGTTTTTCTGAAGAAAATGGTATTGTGTTTTGCAGTGATATTTGTTCTGTTATGGAAACTCTTGGGCAACAACACTGGCCACATGAGGTGATCACCACTCATAGACTCAGTCTAAAGTTAGTTCGAAGGCTGTCCTGCTATATATTGGCAATGAATTTCCATCAATACCTGTAGCGCATGCCACTGATATGAAAGAGAGATATGAGAATACGAAAAAAATCCAGTATGAAAAATATAAATGGTACATCTGTGGCGACGTGAAGGCCATTGCTTTATTGATTGGTTTGTAGCTTTTGGTTCGCCAAATTTTGCTGTTTTTTGTGCGAATGGGACAGCAGAGATAGGAAGTCTCACTACGATTATAAAATCAATGGCCTAAGCGTGAATCTCTTAACCTTGGCCGGAAAAACGTGTAACAGGTCCCTTTAGTGAATCCTGAAAAATTATATTTATCTCCATTGCATATTACATTAGGACTAATGAAAAATTTCGTAAATGCTACGGATAAATTTTCTGATGGATTCTCGTACTTGAAATCGTTATTTTCCAAAGTAAAATGAAGGATGGAATTTTTATAGGACCACAAATACAGGTCATTAATGGCTGATGAAAATTTTGAAGGACTGTTAAATCCACTAGAAATATCAGCCTGGCAGTCTTTCAAAAAGATATGTTGCAATTTCCTTGGAAACCATAAAGCAGAAAACTATCGTGACGTTCTGCTTCTTATGAAGCTATGGGATGCAACATATCCTCAAAAATTCACTTCTTGGACTCTCACTGAAACCTATTCCTAGAAGATCTTGGGACTGTCAGTGATGAGCACGGTGAGTGTTTTCACCAGAAAATTTCTGCAATGGAAAAGAGGTACAAAGGTAAAAGGAGTTCTAATATGCTGACTGACTTCTGCTGGACCAAGAAGAGAGATGTTCTAGATGTAACATAGTGTCCGAAAATCACTATCTACTAGTTTCTACGCAACTCAAAATGAATAGTATAACATTTAGAGAAAGATTTCATTACAAATTATAAAACATCGAATTAATATCACAAAAAACTCCTGCTTGATGCGGAAAAACTAATATGATATTTGAATTTACTATGAAAAAATCCATAATTCCTTTGTTCTTGTGAAAGAAAAGTAGTTCATTTTTGTAGACCAGTGTTAAAGGCAAGATAACTTCTGCGATGATTCGTTACCAACAACTTTATACTCTTCATAAAGATCCACTCACATCTTCTTATTTATATCGAGAAGATAAACGAAGAAAGATGTAATAATTATATTCTACTTATGAATAGAAACCGGTTGACGTAATCTTTCACGTTTAACTTCTATGCAGAATAGGTTTCGCATTTTTAAGTAAAGAACAAGAATCTTTAACAATTTATGCGCATTAATACCGTCCTTCAAATATCTTATGCTAAACCGAGGCATTTTATAATCATTCCTCTCACACGTCTTCAAAGTTCCATATCTAATATTATCACAACAGTACGGTCCATCACCGGTCTACAAGAATTATAAATTAATTAATATTTATATGAATTTCGGAATTGTAATTCCTGTCCATTGAAGGCACATTTACTTTAAAAGAAGATAACTGCGGAAGTATGTTATGTAAGTAGCCTACAGAATTGAAATTAGCTGTTTGGTTATTAAATCAGAAAACTCTCACTATAATACTACATCGACAGTTAGCATTGATGAAGTAATTAATCTAAACATATAAAAAATATGCTGTCGTACAAAGCATCAATGATTCTTTTCAATGTTCAAGAATATGAAGATTTATTGTCATATTAGGATATTTTACGTCGACAGCTTCATTTTAGTTGAACCATTCTGCTTCCTCTGTACCGATTTTCATTAAATAAATGCATTGCACATGATACATTCGACTGGTTAGCGATGCTAACCGGTTGTATATCGTATGATGCTCTATGCCAGTAATTTTTCTTTCTGTATGTGCACTGACATTTTAGTACAGTTTTATCTGATGCGTGACAAAGGTTACATTCCTTGTATGTTCCGTTTATCAGTCTGTTAGCACGCAAGGACAGCATCAGTTGAAACTTCAAGAAAATCTTTGGTTTATGAATCTGAAGATGCACAGAGTAATAGGTGAGTAGGTCAAAGGAAATGCCGACTTTAGTACCTGTTTACACTATTACAAATCCTATAGTTGTTGGAAAACAAATATCACAGAATACTCTTGATCTCGTCGCAAAATTCTACATCTTTTCTCAATTTTCAGCAAATATGGCTATTCTCAAAC
This sequence comes from Vandiemenella viatica, assembly GCA_031002005.1. Lineage (NCBI taxonomy): Eukaryota > Metazoa > Arthropoda > Insecta > Orthoptera > Morabidae > Vandiemenella > Vandiemenella viatica. The sequence continues at coordinate 46,507,190 of JARYHS010013630.1, read as the reverse complement.
ATGTAGGCTGTATCAATTTTATACAATTTTGCTACTTCCATCCTAATTTGTCTATGTGTATCCCGCATTTACAGCGTAATCATTAGCCTTCTGACATTGCCATGTATTGTCCTAATATATCCCGACATACTAAAAAAAATTTTTTCCCGAAATTACCTTGAAAATATGATGCGACCCCATGTTTTAATTCAATAAAATCAGACTTTCTAGTTCATGACTCAACGATACCATTTCCATACTACTCTGATGTAATTTTCTTCGTGGCCACAATCAACAAGATCTTTCTGAGGTATCGTCCCTGTATCTGCGAGTTTACGAAAAGGTTCTATTAAAATAAAAAAAAAAAAAAAAATCCAAATCGCCATTGTGTGTCTTTGCAGTGAAACTTTTGTGTATTTTACTTGAAATTGTCACATCTAGATTCTCAGTAAATAACTGTATCGGGCTTGAAGCCATTTTTGGCTCAATAACAATGCCAGTATATACTAACGGTATCAATTTATGACCGACCACATCCACTCATCTACATCTGGAAGGTTATATTGTACTGCATATCAGCTGATACTACTTAGTAACGAAAACAATCTTATTGGAGCCCAAAAAAAGATATACGTACTTTCTAAATATCTAATTGAGTTTAATGCAAAGTCAGTATCGACATCTTTCTTTTTCAGATCATTTTGAACTTGAATTAACTTCACTGGTACTGTACGTAACTGTCTTTTGGCTTCCAATACTGTCAAACTTCTAGTTAAAATTACGTAATACTAGGCATTTCAACATTAATCCTCATGCAATTGATTCAAATATTAATTAGTTATTTAATCTTTCCATTATATGCTGTAAATCACAAGAACTTACAAACATAATATGTTTCGGACCGCTTCTTAATTCTAGATGCTTCATACAAATTTTATTCAACTTTAACGTTTTTGCTGTGTTCGCTTTGTGTGACGTTTGCTTTGGTTATTCACTAAGAAATATTTTTTTGTTTTTCTACTTTACAAATATTTGTTGTTATAGTATTTCATTTAAAAAGCTGGATTCGTCTAATATCATTTTTTAAAATCAAATAATTTAAATTAGCCCCTAGAACAGAAGTTTATTTATATTTATTTATTTTGAGTTACGGTTGGTGTTTTCAAGGAGGTGTATAATACTTCGTAAATTAAATCTTCGTCCTTTATCTGTTTTGCCTAATGGGAAATTTTTCTTACTTCTACTTGTTTTTTGTAGGCTGTAAGTAGCAAAAAACATCAAGATTTCGCACTTGGCAATAAAAGAAGAAATTAATCATAAACGAGTAACGATATTAATTTTAGTAAAGCAAGTCTGAAAAATTATTTGAATTCTTATAATTATTTCCCTCTCCCGACTACCACTTCTTTTCGGCCCGTTGCCAGTTTCCCAGTAAACAATGTGATGGACCATCTGTATGTACCAACATACGACAGGAAAACAGTGAGAATTAAGTTTGGTCAAGCCGTGACTTCCGGAATAGTGTATTGCATATAGACGTTACCTGGCAAGTCAGACTGGGCAGATGTTTACATGCGCTTTTACAATGGACAGCTGGTTGAAGATTTTCGGGACAGTGAGTCTCCCGTTTGGGCAAGAAACCAACAGCTTTTATCGAAATAAAACTCAGAGAAGTGTATTTGGCTGTGTGAGATATTGCAGGACGGAACGTATGTGGCAGCAGAATGGTTATCATGGATTGTTGACTGACACGATAAACACTTAGGTCAAAAAAATATGTGTTGACCAGTGCTACAATACACGTTTCTAAAAAAAAAAAAAAAAAAAAATACGAACCTAATTCCATGAATAGTGAACTACGTGCTAACACTCATACTCAGTACGCCAATTTCAAGGCAGGTTCGCCATGCAACAAACTTATATGGTTCTTTTTGTTTTTCGTATTACCAAAGGTGCAAGGAGAGTGGGCCACGAAATCGGCAGTTGGCTAACAAACTATTCCACTGGCCACTACAAGAAGGAGGAGATACGTTGGGGTACTGGCGATGAGAAGATATTCATTCGATTTCGTGCTTGGCCACCGACTAGAAGCGCACATTACCTTTCGGCAGTGACAGATCCATCAGCTGATAGAGACGGACAGTTAGCTCCCACCAGCCGCAGTGACGTCATCTGCCACTACAGCAGCCGTCGCCACCGGTGTTTTCTACCTGCTGTCTTAGACGGGGATCCGTGGCCTACCTAGGGCAAAATCAGCGAATTAGTAAAACGCCAAATCTCACTGATCCACAATTAAAACGTGCAGACCCGTAAACAACTTATGGATGACGCTTATAAAGTATCTTGTGATTAGTAACAGTACTCAAGATTGTGATCTGAAAAATTCATTTTTTGTTTAGATGTCCGAATAAATAAATCATTTTGATCTGACATATAATATCAATAAATACAAATAGATTTTTCACTCGAATATCATTTATCTCAGTCATATCCCTCAAGTTAGCTATAATTGTAATCGTAGGTTTTCCCAGGCGAATCTGATGCTTGAAGATCTCTCGGGCACGCAGCCGGATCTATTGGTCGTAGTTCAACGAATTTTCGACGGCGTAACGTGCCATCATCTTCAGGTTGCGTCTGCTGATCGGCGTGACGAGCGCAATTCAGGACGCAACTGCCGGTCCGAACTGTTGGAGCGGTATTTATACCCTTCGACCCATCTCCTCCACTCTCGTCGCGGCGCTCCGATAGCGGGGGTGAGGGTAGTACGATCCGACGCGTTTACCATACCAGTACTAATATTATTAAATAATCGCAGGGAGTCATTAGAATAACAGTAAACAAATAGTAACATTTTCTTAGTCCCCAATTCTGGTTTTCTAGAGATAAATTAACATCTAAGACTTGTAATGAATTATAAGGTACAGTGCCATTAGGCACTAAGTGATCCCACGGTATGTGTGAATATTGCCGATGCGTCGTGTCAACGAACAGAAACGTGACGGAACTAAAGCGTCCGGATTTACACGCACCTTGGGGGGTGCTGACAACGTCCCACTCAACCTGGACATTAAGCGGATTTATAACCCTCATAAATAACTGAGACCCGCTTTCTATTTTCGCACGTTTCGGAAAGTTCCCGCCGAAAACTGGCGCAGACTAGCAAAAGTAAACCTTAGTGACGTTTCCTAGTAAATGAGTGCTATATGAGAGTAGGGGAAGACGATCCAGCCAATAGAGAAGCCGCCTCAATTTATTGCCGTGTTGGTGTTTTTTCTTGTCTGTTCTGGGGCCAATGTACGCTGGTACTTTGGCGCGGATTGCGGTGATTCGCCAAGAGCCGGACGCGACATCTCATTACGACAAGTACAGAGTCTTGCTCGGAGGAGAAGAACGGACGACGAGACACTCTGGTTCAGATCTTCATCGAGTACAGCCGAAGTGGCCTTCAACGACGCCGGAGCTGGCATTCACGCGGTGCGGTCGAGGAAGCTGGACGACCTCATGTGGCGCGGGTCTTGCCTGGTCGCTGACCTGGGCTGTGAACAATGGTAAAAGCTACGGCCCGGACGGAAGCTCATGCTATCGTTCCACCCAGTAATGACCCTGAGATTTTGCAATGACCCTGAGATTTTGCTCTAACTGTTTGACATTCAATGATGTGTAATTGTTAACCTCAGAATAAAAAACAAACTTCGTGTTTGCCTAATTTCACAATAATAAATTGTACACCCAATTTTCAATTTTCCTATTCATTATAATAATATTTCATGTGATTAGCTGAAGATTAAGTATGATTTTTGATATTCCAAATTGATAATTTTGCTAATGATAAAACAGTATGACCCAAAAGTAAACGTCCGCAAGGTAGACGTTACAACATGGCACCCTAAACGTGGAGCTATCGAAATATGAATGATTGCAAGAGTTTCTTTGAAGCATTGATATTAAATAAAGGGTGAAATTTTATTTCAGTGGAAACCAGATGATCCAGCAGAAATTTTTATTTTATGTTATATTTGATATGTTAATGCTATGCCATTGAATTATTTTATTTTAGTCCTGCAACGGAGATGGATGCAGTTTGAAAATCATACTATATGATGTGTTGATACATGTTCAAATCGACGTTGAAAAATTGTTTTGTTTGTCAATGGTGGAAATATGATGTGATGATTGTCTTTCATTCGATATGTTGTTGAAATATGATTTTGGTTTTCTTTAGATTGTGATGTGGTTTTGTCTAATTTTGGTAATGGACCTGTTGAGACGATTTCTCGAGACTGGTGTTTAATGGTAAGATTGTTTCGTCGATTCAGCGTTAAAAAATGGCATGTTTGATTTTTGAATGTCTTCTGGGACGGCTATTACTTTTTATCTTTTTCGTATCTTGCTTATTCGTGTTTTATGTGTGCTGACGTGTCGACAGAATATTCATTGTGATTTACCTGTGGTATCGGGAGTAAAATTACGTTTGCTAGAAATCATATGTCACGAGAACTGTTACTGCACGTATGTGTTTTTAAGTTGATGGTTGATTTTAAATTAAAGTGGGCTGACATCTATTTTTGGTTTGATCTCTTTCCATATGATCACTAAGATCTCGCGTTATGCTGAATTTTTTTTCTAATTGGGTTTATTAAAACAAATTCCAAATGCTAATAATACGAGATCTATGCGCGCGAAGGTAAATTCTGTGATTGAGTTTTTAATGTCTTGCGGGAAATGCGAAGGCAGGTCTCGGTTCATTTTCTTTGATACCGTTGTGTGATTGAACTTTCTATTGATTCTGATGATCCAGAAGCTTGTTCAAGTTGTCTATTTTATTTTCCATGTGGTATTCGCGGAGTGTTCGTGGAGATTGAATTACGGGGGGCCGTAAAGATAATTTAAAGGGAGGTTTGACTAACTTTGATGGCGTAAACGATTCTCTAAATTGACACTGCTTTCAAATGCGATTGCTAAAGTTGAATTGAATGCTGCTCCGGAGTGGAAAGTTTATTAAAATGGCACAAAGTTTGAATCAAACGGAGTTAGGAAATCTTGACGTAGCGATGGAAGGAAATAACGCGAATTTGATAGATAACTCCGCGATCGTGAATTTTGAACAAACTCCTAGTGAAGCGGGTAGTATAGTTTGCACTCCCATCAATGATTCCCGGGACGAAACAGTGAACCCATTGCAAAGCAAGCAGGACGTAATTCTAGCGCCTCCGCTAAATGATTTAGGTATTTCCCAGATTTTGGGGATGTTACAACACATGAATGAGAACCTCACTGCCAAAATGAACGAAAAATTTTCTGCTCTTAGCGACCAGCAAGAAAAATCCAAAGAGCAAATGAACGAAAAATTTACTGCTCTTAGCGACCAGCAAGAAAAATCCAAAGAGCAAATGAACGAAAAACTTGCTGCTATTAGCGAACAGCAGGAAAAATCCAAACAGCAAATGAACGAAATAAATGAAAAAATTGACACAAAGCTGGATGACTTCGGGAATAAACAGGTTGAAATAATGGAAAAATTTAAAGTAGATTTGCGGAAAGAAGTATCGGAAATGGTTAATGGCCGGGTCGAGACCTTACAATCCTCTGTAATGAGTGAAGTAAAGGTTCTCAAGATGGAATTACAAGCAAGAATCAAAGGACAAGAAAGGCTGGAAAAGATCAGCAAAAGTATTGAAGAGAACTTGTGTGAAGATAACAGTGTGACGGGACGTCATTTATTATAATATTTTAATACAGAAATCATGTAAGTTTCGAAGTTTCACTGCAGCCAGACGTCGAGTAAGCACGTCCTGTTGTTCGACTTTCTGCCGATCGACAGTTCGGATTACAAGCTACACGTGCAGTGCTGAGCATGCAAGCCAATACTTTTCCAGCAAGCTAGAATACATTGATCACTCTCACTTCTCGACTGACGATCTACAAGATAACACCTAGGCCTCGGAGATAGATATTCGCTGCACCAACCTCACCATTCTCTGTTAGTTGTGAACTGTAGGGCTAAGTTTCATCCCTAGGGTCAGTATTGCGGGTTACGGGATACCTCTTAATTTGTACATCATCGACTGTAGTTGATTTATGGTCCAGTGCAATTAAATGGGGTTTCCAGAGACATTGTTTTATTTCAAGTAGCTCGTAGCTGCCCGCTCCCTCTCCTATTTACAAGTTATCCCCGATGCTCATGTTTATTTGCTAGCGCAAGAGAAGAAGAGGATAGGCTCAAGAGAGAAGAAGTCAAGAGCAGAAGATACGAAGAAAGTCGGCGCAAGTCATAGGGCATCGTAGGTTAACCATTTAGAACCCACGTGTCAGTCATCCTGGCACACCCTTTCAATAGGCATAGCACGATCCTATATAAATACATATAGGGTCAGCCACAACAGTTTTGCATTTTCAATTACCGAATCTACAAAAATCAGAATGGTGGAGGAAATCAAGTCAATCCGGAAACAGTTGTGCGCTATCACTCCCAAACCAGGAAAAGGAAGAATCATAAAAATGAAACCAAGGTTATATGTATATGGTGAAAGAGGATATTTGAAATATGTGAAATTTTTGCAAGTGCAAGAAACATTTGACGTGATCCGACGGAACCGTAACTGTTGCGATAGACTCCAGGTAGAACACCGCTGGGGGTCTGGTCTAACGACCCAAAAGGTCTTTCACAGTGAGCTAAAAGGAATTCCCGAGACGACTGCAGTGCCAGAACATATGTTTCGCCAGAATGCTTGTGTAGATAGAGAGACAACAAGTGACCAACAAAACTGTAACAGATCTTTGATCGTCAATGAACAGATATGTTTGATGCATCGAATGATTTTTAGTATCGATGTGCGTGAGAGCACAAGTTTTGATTGCGAAAAATGGATTCATAGATTACATGGCCGTTTAAAATATTAAAAAGATGACGGAGCCAGTTTTGAAATACCAGATTTATGTATGACCGTGCAAGATATTGGTTAGGTTGTAAATGCAGTATAGATGACGTAATTTTGAAATTTTGTCCTGCTAACTAAGAATCCGTAGAGGTAATTTTAAATTGATAAAGTAAAGATATTTTAGTCTAAGAATTACATTTTAGTTCGTGTGTAGGAAAAATTTCAAACCTATGACGAGCGACAACAATAATAATACAACCCTATAGTGAAAAATGAAACGTTGATTGTTTATTAATATAAAACTTCCATGCGCAGCAAAAGCTATTATAAAAATAATAATAATAATCCTCGGAGAAATTGTTAGAAGTGAAAGATTGTGTTTGATTACGGTTTGAATTCGAGACGGGTTTGCCAAAATAGTCGCGACGATTGTAAAATCATTAATATTCCGTGTCATTGAGTTGCGGATTAAAATTGGTTGGAGTTTGACCTTTGAGAAGAATAAATATTAGCAGTGTGTTGATGTGTTAAAATATTAAGAGCAGAAAGAAATGACGTGTTCACGATAGCGCAGAGTAGATAAAGTTCGTTAAATGTAGATCAAGAAATGATCGTCTATGAAGAGTTTATATAAATGAAACAAAAATATTGCGGACCGTGAAACCGAAGAAGGTATAGGCCAATATTATTGTAATGACGAAAAAAATCGTCAGTTGGAGTTTAGAGGATGACAGATAGTCATCGAACTTAATAGCCGAAGCTAGAATGAACATGTACTTAATAAAATGTGAGTAGGGATTGTTCCAACACGCTAATAATTTTAAGAAGAGGAAATTCGAAACCATGAATAGATGAAACACTAATGACACGAAGTTATTTGAAGAGAAATGGCTAAGGACGTAATCGTTTGTTGATTAAAAATAAAGTGTTAGGTGAACTATGATACGATAAGAAACAAGAAATACTGATGAAAACGCGATGAAAATAAATTACTGCGTATAGAATCAGAGGATATGTTGTAAAACAATAAATTTCCGAATACAGGGAAGAAGATTTAATTAAGAAGTATGAAAATGATGGTTGCCGCTAGAAATATGTCATTACCTTTAAGTCTATGGTTACAAGGGCTTATAAAAAGTAGTAGTAAAAATTAACAATACGAAATAATCACAGGAAATATTATCTAATTACCTATGTTAATAAACCTATTAGTGCGGAATATGTAGAGGATTGATTATAATTTTTAATCTTATTGAAATAAAAGATTTTAAGAGATCGTTTGACAAGTTAACGTTAAACTTGATTGTCAAACTCGGAGAATACAGCCCGAACCGAAAGGCAGGCAGCTGTAATCTGTTGTCCAAACGGCACAAAAGGAGACGACCCTGCGCGCTGTCGAGAACCAGTGTCTCTGCTATGCTAGCTTATGAAAGTGAAAGCGTTCGCAGAATCGCATGGGAGGGTTTGTTTACTCCAGTCAGCTGGCTTGTCAAAGTTAACCAGTGGAAATGTTATGAATGTCTCTGTTGTCTTGGAAAACATTCAATAAAATCAGTATCTGTTTCAAATAAATAAATGGAAAAGGATACCAGTCTGGGAAATTATTTCAACAGAGGTTGTAAAAAAAAAAAAAGGAGGAGGCTGTAATAAAATTTTGTAATTAATTACAAGCATTAGGAGTTAAAATGCTAGTATTTAAAATGCTAGTTCATGTCATGTATTGATTTCACAAATATAACTGGTAGGATACTTTTGTTATGAAAAAGTGAATTAATAAGTAATTATAAGAATAATTGTTAAAAAATTATAGATAATAAATAATTTTGCATATTATAACAATAAAATGATGTAATTTTATTTTGATTGAATATTTTTGTTAAAAAAAGGGCAATCTAAGAAAGATTTAAATTAGTTGTATAGAGAATGATATATGTCACATGCTACTCATAAGATATGTAATATGTAGTTATAAGACATGCTGGATTGTCTCGCGAGTTCACTGAGGAATCAAGTAGGGCACAAGAGTAATTCGTGAAGTACAAAGCTATCACATGTCGTATTAAAATAGGGAACTGAAGATGGGTATATCTTAAGAAGTTTGGTAATGTAACTATTAACAAAGATCACAAACAGTTATAGAATATTAGAACGAACTAATCTCACTCACAAGGAACATTAACCCAATGACCAGAAATAAGTGAAGTTATAGTGAAGAACTGAATTGAAAATTATCCCATAGAATAATTTTCAATTGTACGGGTGATGGAGTAGTTGTAATGAATTATAAGGTACAGTGCCATTAGGCACTAAGTGATCCCACGGTGTGTGTGAATATTGCCGATGCGTCGTGTCAACGAACAGAAACGTGACGGAACTAAAGCGTCCGGATTTACACGCACCTTGGGGGGTGCTGACAACGTCCCACTCAACCTGGACATTAAGCGGATTTATAACCCTCATAAATAACTGAGACCCGCTTTCTATTTTCGCACGTTTCGGAAAGTTCCCGCCGAAAACTGGCGCAGACTAGCAAAAGTAAACCTTAGTGACGTTTCCTAGTAAATGAGTGCTATATGAGAGTAGGGGAAGACGATCCAGCCAATAGAGAAGCCGCCTCAATTTATTGCCGTGTTGGTGTTTTTTCTTGTCTGTTCTGGGGCCAATGTGACGCTGGTACTTTGGCGCGGATTGCGGTGATTCGCCAAGAGCCGGACGCGACATCTCATTACGACAAGTACAGAGTCTTGCTCGGAGGAGAAGAACGGACGACGAGACACTCTGGTTCAGATCTTCATCGAGTACAGCCGAAGTGGCCTTCAACGACGCCGGAGCTGGCATTCACGCGGTGCGGTCGAGGAAGCTGGACGACCTCATGTGGCGCGGGTCTTGCCTGGTCGCTGACCTGGGCTGTGAACAATGGTAAAAGCTACGGCCCGGACGGAAGCTCATGCTATCGTTCCACCCAGTAATGACCCTGAGATTTTGCAATGACCCTGAGATTTTGCTCTAACTGTTTGACATTCAATGATGTGTAATTGTTAACCTCAGAATAAAAACAAACTTCGTGTTTGCCTAATTTCACAATAATAAATTGTACACCCAATTTTCAATTTTCCTATTCATTATAATAATATTTCATGTGATTAGCTGAAGATTAAGTATGATTTTTGATATTCCAAATTGATAATTTTGCTAATGATAAAACAGTATGACCCAAAAGTAAACGTCCGCAAGGTAGACGTTACAGACTATAACCAATTGTAGGTCTGAAAGCCTTGTTGTTCCAATTCTTATTGGTCATCTTAGAACAGTCTAACGCATGAGAGTTAATATTATCTAGACAAATGTAATATAATGACATTTACCAATGGTTAAACTCTCTGAGTACAACCAGAGATGCATGAAATTTTTTCAACTAATCATCAATATAATCAAATAGAATCAAAATACATCGAATACGTAGTAATAATGTATGGACTAATATTTTTAACACAGTAATTATCTCGACATCCAAGTTGAATGAATGGTATAAAGTTGTTAATGAGACAATCCTGACCAACGAAAAACTCCATCAGTAAATTTTAAACCCAGAGACAGATGCGAATTAAGTGATAATACAGACTAGTTATTACAGCGCTCTCCTGTGGATGGGAAAAACAAATATGGATTTGGGTTAGGAGCATCATGGCTTTTATATTTATATTACTTTTATATACTCCCTGTGGAATTTCCCATTACAAAAATAGTGAAGTCATAGTTAAATTACCACAATTCTTTCCTATGGATTTTTGGAAATTCATTGTTCTACATTTTAGAAATGAAGCATACAAATCTGTTGGAACTGATGTCGACCTTAAAAGTCAAGGTGTGGTTACTGAAGAAATCGTCAAGAAATAAAGAGAAACTCCGAGAATTTATTGAAACGGCAATTACACCAGGAACCGATTTTTAGTTTTTGTGAGACACTGGTCAAGAAAGGCTGTTGTGTGGTCACTAATTTAATCTAAAATGTTAAAATTGATAATTTATGTTAATGATGATATGTACTGAATAATAAATAATATATATTATTTCTAAATGATGGTTTTTCACAAGCCATTGTCTCCCTTCATACCTAAACGAAATTGATAAATAAGACATTATTTTAAAGATTAAGGTCTCCACTATAGTTAAATCATATTTTAAGACAGGTATTTTTAGGAATTCAATCCTTAAGGGTAAACTATTATATTTTTAACACTTTTATTTTATTTACCTCCTTCGATACATAACGGAAACCTATAAATGAGGTATCATTTTAAAGATTAAGGGATCCGCTGTGAACAGATCATATTTAAAAAAGGAATTTTTCGCAATTCAACCCTGAAATGGCAAAAGTGTCATTATTGAATAAAATCTTCTCAGATAGCTAGCTGAGTTAGTCCATCGATAAAGCACAATGTTTTGGCGGTCATAAATCTGCCGTCATTGTCAAGTGTGACTTTCACTTGACAATGGCGCCAGAAGTTATGACCGCCGAAACATCTTGTTTTATCGATGGACTAACTCGGCTTGTTACCCGAGAATTTATTCATATTCAACGCCAAGAAAACTTACAATTTTACATAGTATCATTATTTCCAACATATGCTTTATGCTCAAGAGCTATTTACCTCCCTTCATACCTACATGAAATATCTAAATGATATTTCATTTTATTTTGGTAGAATCAGAAATTAAGGAAGAAATTTTTCGGAATTCGACCCTTAAAGGGCAAAAAGTATGAATATTCCGAAAACCTTTTTTTTTTCTGGTGCCTTTTTATCTCACTTCGTACCTATCCAGAATCGTTAAATGAGGTATAATTTTAATGATAAATGTCGTCGCTTTGGTAACATTATAAATTAATAATGAACTTTTTCTGAATTTTACCCTTCAATGGCAAAAGTATTAACTATTCAAGGACAGAACAGTTCAGAACCAAGCCGTTAAACTTCGCTGCCGTCGCTGAGGATTGATCGCGTTAACAGTAGGTAGCAGCAGCAAATATCACAGAGTTATTAATAAGGGATTGATCGCGTTACTGCTAGACAACAGCAGCACATATCACAGATATATATAGAAACTGTTTCGATAGCGTCGACAACGATCACGTTATTGCTAGACGTCAGTAAACAGTGCGTTTTTTGTACAATAAGCTAGCTTTTCGTATATATATTTCTGTTAATGAAACTTGTGTGTTCTGCTATACAATTTCTATGTGAAAATTTTACTGATGAAATTATCGATCTTGTTAAGATCTCATAACCGTTAGATAACAGAATCACATATCACAGAGATATTGGTATACTGCGTTGTTTTGTTCAGTATAGTTGTATTCAGGTGAGGTCTATGACTGCACGGCTTGCGGGAGCTTCAGATGTTTACCTCTAAGCATTGGGCTGTAGTACAACATACATCAGTTGAAATCAGAATGATATTGCTAGAAATGAGCAGGTACTTCTTTCAACCTTCTACAAACCACCAACTCAGTAATTCATCGAATTTTATTTGAAATTTTCGCTTGAGTTATCTAGTTAGTTACATTTAAAGAAATTCCGCAACCCTGTCACGTGAAGTCATCAACGGAATTTTATTTTGCGTGTTTCCATTATAGCTTCGTCCTAACTTACAAAGCAATAACTGTAATTTCAGAAGGAACATATTATACTATATATATGGTATTTTGTTATTTTTTACATAAATATTGGTATTTAAAAGTATTACATAGATAACTAATTAAAGTGTAAAACTTGCTTTGAAACCAAATAGCTTTAAAAAAAAAGAAGATTGTTTTTCTAACCGACAGTAAATGAATGTTTTCAGCCTCGACTTAGGTTATTACATCGAATCCGCGTCCATCCGAAAGCCATAACTAAACATTAATCGCTCCCTCACCATCAGCAACGTTTTAATAACTATATCTAAGCAAACGGAAATATCACACATTTTCATAACTCCCTTCAATTATAATTCTCTTCCGTAAAGACATATTATTGAAGTTTCGATGCTCTGGAAACCACAAGTAGTATTTCCGCTGCGAATTGCAAGATAATTGAAAATTATTCAATGGAATCATATGATTAGGATTATTAAATTTCCAAGTATGAAGGCAGTTAGTGTAATTGCAAGAAAAAATTACATTCAACAGACTTGGACTTGGTCGATGTGTGTAGGTAATTTTAATGATTCCTTTGGAAATAAATGTGCTGTAAATTATGTCTGACGCTAGGAGCAGCGAAAAGTGGGTAGAATGTAGAAACGGGAAGGCCTATTAGAGGAACCACCCCAGTATTGTCTATACCAATTTCGGGAAACCATGGAAATCCAAAATCAGGATGGTACGTTACAGGTTTAGATCTTCTAATGAAGATCAACGACCTTCACTCACACAAAAAAGAATTACATGATATTCTTCTGACCGATTAGCGACGCAATTGTCTCCCGAAGATGATCCACCCCCTCTCCCTCCAATATGCAGGGATTACTTTATCCGCATTGGATAGTTCATCCCAACTGAACCGAGTCGAGCACGCGTTGCCCCGTTCGCAGGTGTCACTGATAATCCTGTTGTACTCATACCGAATGAGATACATAAGAAAACTTACCATCGACCCATGTGAGAAGATTGAATTACTTGAACGTTTAGAGCGTTGCAGTTTAGATTAATGGTAGAAGCAGTGTTTGACAGACAGGAAACTTTTCTATAGAACAAGGCATAGATAAAGAAAAGTTCAGGACAGTGCAGACCTACATACAGGATTCATTCGAGGAGTAAGAAGTAGGCTGTCACCTTCCCTCACATTATTTATTGCAGACTTGAGGATATTGTAGCTGTATAAGGAGCCACTTGTCATTTCAGCCGTTGTTAGAGTAATCTACCCATCCACATTCCGCATCACGCTGATGTACACATCTCGCAAACACAATTGGGGACGCAGTTATACGGGAGACTTGGTGTGCAGCTGCCGCACGCCATTAGCACGCGGCACTTTGGCAGTGGACTGCGATTGTATTGCGTCATGCGTGAAAAACCGGCGACCGGATGAACGGGCCCAGGAAAATTGGGCGTGACACTAGAAATTAATCACTGCGTTTGGACAACAGGAGACTGGCGCATTGATGGTGCGACGCGGTAGATTGGTATTTAGAGTGAGGATTACTAGCGAGTTCCGAATAACACGTCACATCCATCTCTGCACGCCACCAGTTTCAACCCTCATGCAACAGAACTAGTGGTGAAATAAACCCATCGTTGAGATCGATCAGCGTTCGGATGGTTTTGTTACGTCTGCTAATTCAGAGACGATGTATGATGAAACTTCCGTACTTCAACCATCAGGCAAATTGCCACTTTTTTTTTAAGTGGTTGCTCACAATACTTTATGTCGATCTCTCTAAATTATAACCAAGAAAACGTACTTTTTTTTTTTTGCTACCACCTTGACGGCTCGTCGAGATCGATGTCATTAGAGCCGGAGAGAATGGGGGTAGGGGGGCGGTGGGAAAGCAATGGGAAGGAATTGTTCTATGAACTTTTGAAGAAACTTTCTCAGCTTTCTTTTAAAATGGATTAACGAAACCATGGAAAATCAAAATCTTGATTGTTGCACGGAAACTCGAACATTTGTTCTCCGGAATGCCAGGCCCCTTCAGCCGACGCATGCTCCAGTTGCAATTTCGCTAGTCATCTATTTATTTTATTTTTTATTATTATAATATACCGTTTTTGCGTATCGTCATGGATCTAGAATAGTTATAGTGTTTATGGTCAATGATTATGACAGGTTGACCTGATCGGGCCAAATACGAACTTTACTTACGTTTCACCCTCAGGGTGATTAAAATCCCTCGAGCTTGATCAACTCAGAAGTAGTAACAAACGTATTAAACACGGAGAGGAACGATCGCGCTATTGTATATTTACTTCAAAGGTCGCAGACTTGAACTTGCTAAAATACAAACTTGACTTGTAATTGAACCTTAAAGTTTATTCTGCAAAATTTTAAGAGTTCCTCTTTGCTTTGAAAGCAGCACGTTGATTTTTTTTATTGAGACTGGGCATTCATACTGTAATCTTTGATCATAGTGCCTGAAACGTCCAGAGAACAAAATACAGATTCCAGATTATTAACAATTGACCAACTCCGAAGAAATGAATTGCCAGAATACACGATTCGGTAACATATTTGGTCTGATGTTTACTTTAAACAACCCTAATAACTCACGTACAGTGAACATGAACTAAGACCATTAACAAAAATGGCCAGCAAAATACTTAAAAAGTAAATAAACCGTAATGTATAAATTTTGGTCAAGCAATAACATCAACGAAAATTTTAATTTGATTGAAATTTAGCATAGACTGGAATGACAATTGTCATTCGTCGTCGTTACTGCAGAAACCAAGAAAAATTTAAGTTTTTTTTTTAAATTTTTTATTAGAAATATGTTACTGAAAGGCACTCCACTTTTTTCAGCCGTAAAGTTTATTGATATTGTTTTAACTATCGCTCACCACGAAAAGTAAACTTAACAAGTGTATTATGATAATTAATTAGGTAGCAGTTGCTTAGCTATTAAATTGTGTACATGACCTTCTAATGATATCTCTGGAATCTGTTAATTTGCGAGCGAAGGCTGACACGTGACATCGTTTTCCAGCCAATAGGTATCGAGGTGAATGAAGCTTAGGAAATTACATAGTAGATACTATGGGTGTAAAATTCTCTCACCCATCAATTTTTGCCATTTTAATCCGTTTTTGGTATTATCACCTCCTATGGTAATTTATTTTATTTCGTGACATCCTTACCCACAAAAGAAAATTTTCCCATTCCCTTAAACATTAAAATAGGTGCCAGCTCATCTCTCCCTTTCCTTGCACTACTCCTGATTATCCGAGAAATGTCTTCCCAAGCTTCATCTCCAACATGCGCCATGTACACTGGCATCACTTTCTTCACCCTTCTCCTGTCTTCTAGCTACTCCAGCTCCAGCTCCTTTGTCTTATCAGTTACTGCCTGGATTCTGCAGTAATTTCCACAAACAATTCCATGTTGCTGCTCTCATTTGCATGCCATACAAATCCTGTGTTTAATACCTGAAATGTTTGCCTCAAACTACGCCACCATACTCAAACAATGAACTGACCAAAGTGTTCTAACCTAATTGCCTTTCATCACCCTCTGTAGTAAATGCAGAATTTTGTAACCTTTGAAATCAAGTCGATAGTTAAAGGTAATGAATGATTTGAATAGGCAATGTTAATCCTTACACACATTATTTTGTTTACGTAGTGATTCTTCCTAAACTGTCTATAGGCGTTTACTATTTTCTTTTCTAGCTAATCATGCCACTAAACATCAAATCATATAGGAATTTCATATTAATTAGATGATTAAAAATACAACACATCTTAATCTCATATAAATAGTGCAGATTGTAAGATAAATATTTTTATTTACAATACAAGATTGAAAAAGTGAAATTAATCAATAATTTAATGGTTGGTTTAATCCTCCAGAGGTAGGAGTACTAAGCCAGTGTGTAGGAGGTAAGGTTGCTATTTTTTTTCCTTCTGGACCTAATGTCAAAGGTGAAAATCCAAGCTACAGAACGATACAATTGTTATTCACACGCACACAAACCGAGTATTACGAGGCGATGGAAGCTTGTTCAGTAGCCTTGAGAACACCGAAAACCTGTGGAAATTATTGTGGTATGAAATTACTATAGTATGTTTTTAGCGAGGTAAAGAAATGCAATTTATAACTAATAATTAATTAGACTATAACAACCGAACTTAATCTAAAATAAGCAGAATAACATTCTTTAAAAATGATACCTAAAATTGGATCATGTAATCCACAATGAAATGGAAGTTTATACTCTCTGACAAGCAGCGTACTAAATTTCATCTTAATCTATTCGTAGGGAGACATCATTGTATCTGAATAAAATTTTCTCGGGTAGCTAGCCGAGTTAGTCCATCGTTTGACCACGACGTTTCGGCGGTCACAAACTCTGCCGCCATTGTCAAGCCGATCTCCCCAAAATTTTTGGACTGAGACCGGCCAAATTGCAAAATTTTAAAACCTTCCCCACATTGTCATTGTTTAAAATAACGGGCAGATCGTTAGCTAAGCCAACATCCGCCCTTACGTTTAAAAACAGGACACAGTCAGTTAAAATGTGGCGCACCGTCAAAGGTACGCCACATCTTGCAACAGAGACACATCTAACGTGTATAAGTCGAAATGGAGATACGGCGCAGAGGCAGATGGAGGAAAGCTTGTATTCATGATTCTAGTCTTATATGATCTTACTTATATGCCATACGAATTCAACAGTCGACACTCTTGTGATTAGACAGTAAAAGCAAACCTTAATTTCTTCTTTTGTTGGACTATACAGTGGGTACATTAATGTTTTATACTTTCGTTGGGAGTTTAGGGCGTATCGACATCTCGAAAAACAGTAGCATAAATTTATTGCGGCTTCCGACTCCTTGAAGAGTTATAAACAAGATAACTAAGCGGCAAATTTAAGAACAATCAGAATACTTTGAACGCTGTGACAAGTGCGAATCTTCGATATGTTTTAATCGGTTTATTGAGATCTTGAAAATGTAGCGCAAACTTAACAAATATTGCAACACTAATCTTAACATTTTATTGTTTCTGCACTATCATTCAAAATGTCATAAATATAAAAGTTTGCGATTTGTAGTATATCAAAAGAGCTAAACAGCATTTAAGATGTCTTTTTGATTTTAACTGTGTGTGTGTTTTTTTTTTTCCTATGATCATATCAAACGAGAAAGGTTTTGTTGTGAAACGATAGTTTTTCGATGGAGAGAAAAAAGAGTTCTCTGTGAAGAGATTTGCAATCGCAAATGGAGCCTGTTAACTGCTGGCATAAACGTAACACTAAACATTTTCGTGACTTCTTGAATAAGTTGCCGCAGTGTATATATTTTTCGCTTTTCAGGGAAGCAGAGCTATTAATGTTGCAAGTTTGCGCAATTACTGCAATGCAGATGTGATTCAAGATTTCATTTACGTGGCGGACTAATTTGCATTCGGCCCTTTGTTACTCTAAAAACTCCGCCTCCCAGTCTCACCTTTAAAAGATAGCGTACAACATATTTTGTCTCTTTCTTGTTCTCTTTTTTTTGCTGTCGCTTAAATGGTTGTAACAAGACTACTTCTCTTTAGTTCTTTGTTTTAGTTTCTTTCTCCCATTAATTGCGTTTTATTCAGATTTTCACAATCTCCACTGTGAATTCATCCACCGAAAACTTATTTTGTAATATTTGCATTTCATGAAGAAATTACAGACAAAAACAAATACTTTCCGACCTCGAAAACTAGGCAAACAAAGATATACCTCTTTCCATGTTTGTACTATAAAAAATCAAATATACAGTTCAGATATTGACTTTAGTGCTGGAATAAATTTAGCTGGAACAACTGCAGGCTGTTCTGATTTCAATAATGAACAATGAAAAATCTGATAGAGATTACTAGCCTTGCTTCTAGAATATCATGTAGGGTAACAATGACAACTGATCTGGGTTTTCCATGGTTTTCCCAGATCAATCTCACGCGAATGCGGGGATGGTTCCTCACAATAGCCCATGGGTGCCTCCTGCCATATCCCTTATAACCCTTCCAAACCATAATCCTTTTCGATAGGTGCAATGCACCCTCCGCCACACACTTTTAGTGAATCGCGGAGTAATAATAATAATGATAACTATCGCACTAGAAGTAATATAATAAAGAAAAAAGTAAAACGTGGGTGATATCTGCGTTTCAAAATCCGAGAAGTCTTCACCATGGCTATTTTGGTTTGTTTGTTGAACTTCATAAAAAGCCACGTGAAGCCAAAACAGAGTAACCCGTCAACATTACGGTTATCGATTGTTAGATTATATAGCTTCCTGATTAACCGTTATGGAGAAAGTGACTAGTATCTGTATTTGTACATATCTGTAAGTACATTATTTTCCTTAAAGTGCTGTAGATTCTTTTATTTTTTTATGAGGACGTAAACAATCAACAATGAAACTTTATTGATCAGCGTACTTCGATTGCAGGCTGTGTTACTGCAGAGCTGATTCATTCAATTTATTTGTATATTAGAATTCCACTTTTAACGCAAGAGACGTAAGTAAATGGTGAATGGTAAATTCCTTTGCCAAATTTCTATTGAATACTGTCAAGAACAATTCACTGCCTCCAAGTCGTAGCGGAAACTGTAGAAACGTTTAACATTGTGTAGAAGGGTTTCTAGGAAGAAGTAGTTTACAATTCTTCTCCTTTATTTTTAAAATATTTCATAATTTGCTTTGTACAATCAAAAACCACCAACCGCTCTGGTTTTCAACGGTGCTAGGCAATGTGTGCGTGATGGATGTATTGTTTATTTATTACCTGCGAGTTGTACTCTTTTTCTGGGACTCCTTTTATTGTTATTATTATTAGCTACCGTGCGTAAATTATCAAAACTCATAAATAATAATCCAACAAATTACTAAAGGAAGGGGGCATGACATTATTTTGTATAAATGATAAACAGCAATGGATCCACAACTGACATTAAATCCGAGTTAAATAACAATAAATCTTCATCGATTTTAATTTAAATAATGACAAGCAATAGTTTAAGACACGCTCTTAGACGATCGCATAGGTTCAAAAGTTCGTTTATCAGTAATGCAGTGGTGGACCCAGGATTTAAGTTTTGGGAGTGGCTGGGACTCTGGTTTTTTTTTTTTTTTGGGGGGGGGGGCTTTTAGATTTGTGGAGAGTAGTGAGAAAGAATAGGGAAGCATTATTTCATTGTTTATCAAATGAGGAACACGAAAAATCCATTCACTAAATTATGGTGGTCATTCTTTTAATTTATGAGGTCACTATATCCTTGCGTCCAGATGTTCGCCCATTAACATGGCTGAAATATAGACAAAACTTTTATTGGAAGAGAGAAGGAATGATGGAGACAGTTAGAAGGCTTTTATCGACGGAAGAAACATCTGCGACGGCTGGTGATGAATTATAAGTAGCTGTACAATACATTGCCCTCAGGGTTCGGATAGGGGAAGGATTTGTTAATATGTTAAAAGCTGGTATAATCTAAACAACATGCGAATGGATCCAAGCTCTATACTGCCGAGAAGTCGGCTCCGAAATGTAAATGTTGGAAACAGTATGCTGTATGATGCATTTGATTATATTGCTTGTGTATAAGTAAGTTTAACTTTTGTTGTTTATGAATTATGGTACAAGTTACGTGAATTTGATTCTAAGGCTGGTCTCACTGGAAGCGACAACATCCGACTTTTGGTCGTCCATTGTCGCACGACTACGAACGAAGTTTCGCGTGGTTCGGAATGTAATCAGAGCTCTTGCAGTGGAACCGACTTCGTCGTGCCTCTGGGTGCGATTAGTTCCTACCTGCAGCACGATCATAGCTGGTAGGGATTTCCGTCCATACAACGCACGATTTGGTGCAGTATGTTGGCGAATTTCATTTTTAATTTTTGCTATCCAACAGTTATTGAGTTATTTACTTGATTTCTTCTTAACAATCAAAAAATTTATGTGTCACCGTGATGCGTGAGCGTGTGTATTTATTTTTTAAGTTGTATTAGTTATAACTAATAAAAAAATTCATTGTAAGTTTAAAGATTGATTTGTTTTCCTAAAACATATTGCAAGTTACTAGTAGAAATATCGGTTTATTAAATGATTCTTAATGACTGATCTCAACGTAAGAAAACGCTCCTCAGGTGATATTATTGTATTTCGTCAGCTCAGATTTGACATTTTCCAGAATACAGTTGAAGGAGTTCAAACTCATACGGAAGTAGTCAAATAATTTCTCGGGAGCTTGCCTCAAATCGTCCAATAAATGGTGAAACCTGTCGTTCTCTTTTCAGAAATATCTGGCTAGCCCATTCAATTTAGCCGGGCATGGGAGTGTAGGGGCTAGCACGCTGGCCGCGCACTGCAAGGGGCGCCAGTTCGATTCCTACCTAGGGCATGGGTGGTTTTAAGTTTTGCGTGTTCATCTTGTGTTTGTTGTAGGGTTCCACGTCATCACATTAGCAAAGTCTAATAAAATAGTTAGCCCACTACAAACAAATTGGAGCTTGACAAAAATTATTCTCAGTTATTCTGCCGGATAAGTTCTTCTGTCAATCATACTCAGGGAAAAACATAATTCGGACAAATTGGAGCGTTCAACTGGTCACTGAGATCGAAGTCCATTCAACAAAAAATTATTCCGTTCTTTTTTAATTTTGTCTTCGCTTCATCAACAAACTTATAATTTCAACCAGATAAAACAAACCATTAATCATTTGAAAATATTCTAATGGAAAAAAGGTAGAGTTATGAAATAACTAAACTAAAATTTGCCTCAAGAACAACGAATAATCATCTGTGAAAGACAAACGACGCCGACAAGTATGCTACAACGTGACACCTCAAGTCGTGGGACCACATAGGTTATTCATCGTCCTCAGTCGGCATTAGGACGTAGTCGAATCCAGTGTAAGACCAGCTTAGCATTCGTTCTGGACGGTCAAAGAATGACGTGACAGACAGATTTCGTAGCAGTCTGTGAGTTTGTATTTACCAATCTCTCGAACACGATTTTCTATACCTACATTTTATGAAATACATTACCTTATCAAGCCGGTGTTTACATTATCCATTGTGGGTAGTACGTAATTTTGCGGTTACATAATGAGCATAGATTTATTTGCGATGGAATAAAAAAAATGTACGCTGTGCCCCTCTGTAGACATACAACCTGCATAACTTGAGTCATGGGAATGTAGTGCTAAAAAAGCTTTTGCTAATTCTTCTTTTATTTTCTTTTATTAGCAGAGAACAAACTGTATAAATTGTATTAATTTTTTTGGTCACATAATGAAAATGGATAGATCTAACAACAGACTTAGAAAAAGAAATTTCAACCATGTTTACAAGAGTAAGAAGAGTAGCCAGTGGATCCAAGGAGTAAAGAAAGATATGATACAAGATAGAGCTACTTTCAGAGAGATTGATTCAAAATTTCAAGGGTATCTAAGAAAAGAAAGGGTGGACATGTAATAAAAAATGGAAGAAAGGAGGAAACAACAAGGTGAAAGGATGAAGAACTATCGGGAATCAAGAAAAGAAGGATCGCAATGAATGCACGGGATTACATTTCATGCTCCTCAGATGGCCGATATCGAAGAGAAGAAGAAGTTGGGTTGAGAAGCTCTTTCACTAAATAAAATAAAATTCTCTAAAACGGCCCACAGAAAAAAAAAAAACAAAAAACTCTGCACCAAATGCAGCCAAACGATCAACAAATTTGAGCAAATTAAGTGTTTTTCTCCAACTGGATGTCAGTGCAGCGAGCCTATATGTTAATTGAGGTTCTCTTTTGAGCCAGCGGAAATGGAAAAAGATGTGTATGTACGATATGGAATAGAGTGGGGAGGAAAAGGGAGAGTAGATTATTTTAGCCGGCCTCTGTATACTTTGCCTCAGAAAGTGTTAAACTCGAAAGTATCTTCTGACTGCCTGTGCCAGTCGCTGCAAGTATCCTTTATTGAGAGCGGCTGGGTGGGGTACCAAGAAGTAAATGTGCCATTGCCCTGGAATTTGGTACACACGTACCAAACGCAAAATCTTCCGCAGAAAGTCATCAAATGTACTAAATAAATATAAAGTTGTTAGAAAAGTGTCAAGGTTCATATAAGTTATTAAACCAGAAATACCATGTTATTACCATTTGATGGATGAAACCTGGACCAAAATGAAAAGTGACGCTCCTTTTTACACAATGAAAACAAGAACATACAATGGCCGTTTCACAGGTAAAATAATTATAATAATGTAGCGCTCTTTTTATAACGACATTGGTCACAAGTTACCAGCCATGTAGAGCTAGCATAGACCACTTCGGCCCGCCATGGCTGCTGGTGAATGGTAACCGTTGAGCGCAATGATAATTTCCTAATCGAATTAATCCCACACTACGTGTTCCCTTACTATTTTTCGAAATATTTCTACGTAATGTGTAGTCAGGAAAATGTATACGAAATTTCAGTCAAACAGTATAATTAAGTCTTGGTACCTTGACGATGAGGTCAATCTTCGCATTTAAACACCTATTCTACTATCGAAGATCATATCTCTTATCACAAAAATATGTTTTTAAATGTTTTCGTAATTTTCTTGAATTAAATATATTTACGCACAAATCATTTGAATTAATCTGACAAGTACAAAAACTATTTTTCACAAATTCATTTTTTTATATTTAAAATAAAAATTATTTCTTGGCCGCTGCATTATTGAATAGTGTTCTCACAATGTTAGCGCAACAGATGTCTCATGCCGTCGAACTGTAACTGCGGGTGTGTGGACTGGTATTCGGTTTTTACTTCAGTCTGAAGGTTAACCAGCTGAGCCAGCTTAGCGAAGAGAGGCTATATGCAACTTTCTCGTGTCTTTAACAAGGGAAGTTAGTTCATGAAGTTGGCTCAAGCCTTTGGCCTCCAAGTCGGAGGTACTAGGAAGAGCAGCGCTAACAAGTAAACCAAGCGCGGCTAACGATTCCGACGCGGCGTTTAGTCACTTCCTCGGAACACGTGAAGGTCACGACTTGTTTCGTTAACTGACGGCAACATTACAAATTTACTTATCCGTAACTATATATGTAATTCTTTGTAACTACTAACTGTTTTTATGATAAGTTAATTAAATTTAAAAAAAAAAAAAAAAAAAATCTGCCATTACAATAACAAATATATCTTGTGATAACGTAAAAATCTTCTTCATTCGTTAAAGTTTTTCTCTGCTGGATCGCTGATTCTTTTTTGTATATATCTTATACATTACGAGCCGATGGCTTCTGCAGACAGTGAAACCAATTTCTCTGTTACAAGATGCGAAGATCATCAGTATTGTAAAAATACAACAACCAAATAATTTTTCAGGATTATAGCGAACACAATTTATCACCAATAATATCCACGTAATTGTTTTATAAAACATTGACATTGCATTACTGTCGTATATACTGATGTGTGGCAGTGAAAAGTGTGTAAGGAAAATACTATACAAAATAAAATTCAGTCAACTGAAATGTAGTTCCTAAGATCAATAAAAGCATATATCCTGAAAGACAAAAGAACGAATGAATAAATGAGGCAACAACTGAATATTTCCTTCCTGAATTATGGAATTTTCCAAAATAGGGAAAATTGGAAGTACTACATTCTAATAATAGATAATGACAGATTTCCGTAGCTTAGCCTCAAGTACCATCCTACAAGACGAAGTTATATTCGTAGACTCACGAAGAGATTGTCAAAAACTGGGTTTGGCATTGGTTTTCGGCCTATCAGTGCAGAGTAAGT
Source organism: Vandiemenella viatica (assembly GCA_031002005.1). NCBI lineage: Eukaryota > Metazoa > Arthropoda > Insecta > Orthoptera > Morabidae > Vandiemenella > Vandiemenella viatica. The sequence continues at coordinate 46,482,884 of JARYHS010013630.1, read as the reverse complement.
AAGTAAGTAACATTCATGTTTAAGAACGACCGGAAATATAAGATTAGAGAAATTACAGTGAAACCGATGGACACATTCTGTCATATTTTTTTCCGTGCATACACTTTGGGACAGTTGTAATAAAACATCCGCCACCCACTTTGTAGTGAATCGGGGGCTAATAGTAATGGCAATTTTAAAAAGGTTGCTGTTTAAATGTTATTTCACAATGGATTCATTGCCACCAAAATAAACCCTTCAGCGTTACTTCTATGTGATTTCACCAGACGTGAGTCACTCGCCGAAACTTTCGGCTGTACCTCCACAGACAATTGTTCATTTACTTTGTTAGTTACATAACTAACTACTTTTCATATCCACTATCGACTGCCTAAGCTGCTCATTGACTGGATTATTCAAATAACGTGCTCACCATGAATACATTCAATACGTTTACCAAACAAGATTTTCATATGCAATATAATTACAGGGAATTTTGTGTTAACACTATCAGATAAACAATGGACATAACAGAAGCAACTCCAGTGACAAATGACAGCAGCGCACTAAGATTTTCGTATTTACTTATTTAAAGCATAGCAAATTACCTGCGGAATTGGTGAGTGGCGTTGATTATACGAGGCGCGTCCAGAAAGTAAGTTCCGTTTGGTAATAAAATGAAATTGTACACAGATACAGAAGAAATTTTTATTGCACAAAATTCTACAACTCTTAAACTACTTTTCCACATAACTGCCGAAATTTTGCAGGCATTTGTCATAGCGTGGCACCAGGTTTTGTATACCTTCTTCATAGAAATCTGCCGCCTGTGTCTTCAACCAGTTGGAAACAGTTTCTTTCAGCTCGTCGTCATTGGTGAAGTGATGACCGCCAAGGAAAGACTTGAGATGTAAGAACAGATGAAAGTCGCTAGGAGCGAGGTCAGGGCTGTACGGAGGATGGTGAAACACGTCCCAGCCAAATCCCTGTACGAGGTTTTTCGTCACGTTTGCAGTGTGTGGTCGTGCGTTGTCGTGAAGCAAAATAACACCTTTTAACAGCAGTCCCCGGCGCTTATTCTGAATTGCACGACGCTATTTCCGAAGTGTCTCGCAATAATCATCTGCTTTGATTGTTTGTCCACGCGGTAAGAAGTCAATGAGTAGGATGCCTTTCCAGTCCCAGAACACTGTGCACATCATTTTCCGATGTGTCATGATTTGCTTCGGCTTAACCTTTGGTGGGGATGAAGTGTGCCTCCAATCCAGTGATTGCCGCTTACTCTCAGGGGTGTCGTAAGAAACCCACGTTTCATCTCCTGTGACTATCTGTCTCAGAAATTCTTCGCCGCTTTCAGCATAACGAGTCAAAAACTCAAGTGCACTACCCGTCCGTTGTTTTTTGTGTTGCTCAGTGAGAATCTTTGGTACCCAACGTGACCAAAGTTTACGGAATTTCAGTTGTTTGGTAACAATTTCATGCATCAGTGATCGTGAAATTTGGGGGAAGTCCATAGCGAGAGCACTAATTGTAAAACTACGGTTTTCCTGGATCTTGTCATCAATCGCGTCAATCAGTTCTTCTGTAACCAAAGGTGGACGCCCACTTCGTTCATCATCGTGCACATCACTACGCCCGCCATTGAACTGTCGGACCCATCTTCTCACCATCGAATCACTCATCGCATTTGGTCCGTAAACATCGCAAATTTGTAGATAAATTTCACTTGGTTTCACTTTCCTCGCATTCAGAAACCGAATCACATACCTGTTTTCACAGGCGGCGGGATTTTCAATCAACGCCGACATTTCAAACAAGCACAACAAAGCGTACGTAACTGACAGCGATCTCCAAATGGCGCACGTTCTTCCCCTTGATACACATCGTCTACAGCGCATGTGCGGAACTGCAATCGCAGCGCTGCAGCGGAGATAAATTGAAACGGAACTTACTTTCTGGGCGCGCCTCGTAACTATGAGTCACCAAGAAAGAATGATTTATGTCAGGTTTACATAAGAACCCTGCGCAGACCTGAATTCGCTATTAGAAATTCGAATTAAGTTTACTCTAGAAGCAACTGATCATGGAAACAGTCGGAAAAGCTGCAGATAGTGGAAGACTTCTAGACGCATGAGAGGGACTGGGTGTGTGATGTAACTCGGAATAATACGCACTGACGATTAATACACTTGTAGACTGCTGTACTTTGGACATTAAACACAATTTGGCTTAGTTAAAAAAAAACTAAATATTGTATATGGAAAAATAACATATATCAATGTCATTTAATTAAAATGTTAAATATCAAAATGAATTTAGCACAATCTGACATACAGTCAGAACTACTTCATATACAGTACAAAACAAAGTACCATTCATTGAGAAACCAGTATCTCATAACTACAATAAACGAATCATTTCTATTATTGTCATGTGCAAATAAACACTATCGGATCACGCAAAACCTAGATTTTCGGCATGGTCTGTAATTAAGAATTTATTTCGCCGCATGGCTAAGCAACTAATGTATTACATAAATATATACAATACATACAGCGGCAACCACGTTGGTATCATTCACAAATCAATGTGCAGATGCAGCTGTTGTAGCGATGGTATGAAGGAAGTTGTAGCACTGAAAACATCTTGAGATGGTCCATTGTACTTCCTTAGACGGCGTTCCTTGATGATATCCTCTTCAGTCCCGAGGTATCATATATGATACCTCCAGGAATTATTTTTTTCTCGGGCCACTGCACAGCTGACCCTTTTCTGGAATATCGTATCATCTACAATATACATCGCGCTTCTCACAGCTCATATGTTCGATCTTCTGCTTTTGGCAGCCCTGATTAGAACCTTGGGATCCTGCAACTGTACAACGTGTCTCGTAGAAATAAAGGTAAAGATATACATTTTTTCCATGAAATAAAGTAACATGAAGCAATAAAGTTGTGTGTATAATTTTCCTGCTTGACTCCCAAAGTAACATATATATACCATCTATAAAAAATTAATTATTGTTTCAAAAAATTTTTTAATGGTCATTCATTGTTAACTAGCATTAACACAAAGTAAATAACACAATAGTACTTCTCTTGCGCTTTTAGTATGAGCTCGGGACTGAAGAGGATATGCTCCACAGTCTGGGTAGAAGCTCCGCAGTCACAGACAGGAGAATCCTGAAGTCCCATCTCATACAGCATGGCGTTGAATTTGGAGTGGCCTATTCTTAGGTGGTTTAGTTTGACTCACTGGTCTCTCTTCAGATTGGATCCTGGAAGTCCAGCTGTAGGATTATCAATATCTGTATGTTTCACAGATGCCATTTTTCCTTGACATCAAAGTCAAACACGCCTTGCCATACTGGGTTTCTGGATTTAAGACGAGTGCGGGGAAGGTAATTAAGGACCTCTTGGATTGGGAGATCATGTGGATGGTCAGTGTGGTGTAAATTTATCCATTCACGTGCCGTTGCTTCTTGACGTCTTACCTCTGGTGATGGTATATTAATAAAGAGATGTAACGAGGGAACTGAGGTGGATTTTAATGTGCCAGTTATTACTGTCTTACACTCATTCAGATAAACTTCGATTTTTCTAGTGTGAGCACTACGTTGCCACACTGGAGTACAGTACTCGGTTACAGGGTAAACCGTGGTTAGGTCGGTTGTTCGTAATCAGTTCGCATCAGCTCCCCACGAAGTATCACCTAACTTCTTCATGATGTTGTTGCGTGTTTTCATTTGTTGACTTGTGTTTTTTGAACGTTTTAGGAACTCGTTAAGGAAATGCCAGGATATTTAGGATAGAAATTATGTTTAAATCTTTAAGTTCCCTTGCTGATGTGCTATTCCCTTACTCAAATAGAATGCGCATACTTCTGTCTTCATCGGGTTTAGGTAAAGTCTCCATTTCATATAGTATGTATTCAAGGTTTTTAGATCATTTGAGAGAACGTTTGTACCTTCCTATTGAGTGGCAGATTGGATAGGGATAGTAATTAAGAATTTGTCCAATGTTTCCACTGGGTATTAAGAACCAGTTCGAGAAACAATGCCGGGAACTTAAATGTTGCCATCTGTCTGCGATTCGTGTAACTTATGCAAGGGTATTTTGTGAGTTGTGAAGTTTATCAGGTGAAGATTCGCGTAAGTGACTGCGGAACACCACCTGAAAGCTGCCGGTGAGCAGGGGCGAGGACTCGATCCCTGTCCCGATCCACTATGGCGCAGCCTCATTGGCGGGTAACTGCCTGTAACTTTTATAGTTGTGATTAAAAATAAGGGTAACTGAAATGAAAACGAGAACATTACAATTGTTTTTATTAGTAGTTGCTTTCCATTCGGTAATCACCCATCGGATCAACAAATAGTTACACATGTGGGGTAATTCAAATAATAAAAGTAAGATGGATTATCCCTATGGATTTTAATTGTCTTCCCTGGTCTTTCGCCTATACTGTCTGATGATTGCCGTAATAATTTTTCCTGCTTTGTACAATGGATGCTATTTAATGCGAGTTGAGAGCCGATTCACTGCAATACGAATCTGTGTCAACTCGTTCCGTGAGGAGGGCAAATCGTCAAATGCAACTTCAATAGCAAATGGTGTAATCCACTATATGCCTCTTCCTCGTCTAAAATTATTTGATATTGCTATGAGGATTCGAATCCCCTTGAATTACAAATTGGTTACCAATACTTAATGGAGTGTTTCAGATTTACTATTTTCATTATATCCATTTAACCCAGTATCATTCCTCTCTGCCCTTATTTCTATGGATTCATTTCCACAGATAATGTTACCTTCCATTCTTTCAATTTCATTAGTCATATTATTTTCCATATTGAAGAAAGCAGTTTATTTTAATTAACACGGTATTTTTATAGTGTTAAATATTTAATCACGATAGTAAACACAACGTTGCTATTTACTGATTACAGCTGGTTCAGCGCTAATACGAGCAGATAAGAACATAGCAAAAAAAAAATAATATTTCATACAAACTCACACAGCACTGGATCCGAACACTTACTGCACCTGGAATTTGGCGTACAAGTAGTCTAATTACAATTCCCCTACCCGCGTAAATTACCATGCAAAAACACAACCATTTTTATATAATGTAAGGGTGGCATTTAACTTTGATTAACTATGCCTTACTTATCATTTCGGTGTTCCGGCTCAGCTAAATTTATTTTCATTAAATGAACCTTATGGATTAGAATCCAGAAACAAACGTTACAGGATTTTTCACACGTTCATTTGATTTTGAAACATTTTAGACATTTAAATCACTTCTATTCTTACGATGTTATTTCGGCTATCATACGTCAAATCTTCCAACTGCCGCTCTTTCGCTAAAAATCGTCCTGACTGCTGCAAAAATATGATTCACCCTTTCTAAATACAGCATCTTCGTATTTGACGCTTGTTTCGGAATATAATTCAGATAATTTTAATTTATTACTTTCGTTAGTCCTGTCACGTTGGCCTTTTTTCCAAGGTAAAACTTTTATAATTATTTTTTATTTGATGTATCATCCCGTAATGCATTTAGGACTCACAACCAACGAAAGCTGTCTTGTTGTTAATAAATAACCTGTTTCGCAATAAACAATTCTTCTAAAGTTTTTTAATATTAAAACATTTTTTCCAACACCGCATTTAACTATTTATAAATACATTCCTTTAATCATTTAACTAGCTGGTGCACACGAATTTGTTCGTTTTTGTAAAGAATTTTGACTGACAGCTACTGACATGTAACCACCATAGTGCACGATGGGAGACTCGAGGCTAATACCACACACAAACATCAGTGATCTGCGCATGATATTTATGGCTGCAAAGTGAAATATAGGGATACACATGTCTTTGGTCGAAATATTAAAACGCCCTCAATCGATCAATTTCAACCATCATATCTCACATACCCCATAATTACCGACATGACACCATCATGGTGCATGTTGCGAAACTTGAGGTTAATACCACACACTATCGCCAGTGGACTGTGCTACGTAGTTTTGGCTGTGGAGTGAAATATATATCAAGTCCACCACACTCAACCACCATATCCACCACATCGCCAAAGTACCATCACGCAATCACCATAGTTTACGGTGGAAAACTCCAGGCTACTACCACACATACGTAAACACCAGTGATCTGCGCAATCTATTTGGGCAGCAAAAATATCTCACATCCCCATAGCTACCGACATCTAACTACCATAGTGCAAGACGGTAGAGTTGATGCTACTACCACACACGAACACCAGTGGTTTGTGCTATATAGTTGTGGCAGCAAAGTGAAATATACGGACACATATGCCTTTGGCTAAAGAGTGAGTACACACGTCTTTGGTCGAAATGCAAAAGTACCCCAGGTCAACCATTTTCAACCACCATATATCCAACTGCCCCATAGCTACCGACATGCAACCACCATAGTGCACAATGGGAGACTCGATGCTAATACGACACACAAACACCAATGGTCTACGTTGTATTGTTGTGGCAGGAAAGAGAATTATAGGGACACACAAGTCAATGGTCGAAACATTAAAAACCATCGACCACATTTAACCACCGTATCTCTCACACTCCCACAGCTATCGGCATTCGGCAAACATTGTGCACGACAGGAAACTCCATGTTACTACCACATACAAACACCAGTGATCTGTGCTAGGTACTGGCGGTTGAAAAGTGAAATATAGGAAAACACACGTCTATTTTTATATATATTTTAGATTTAAACGCCTCTTGTCTGCAGACTGAATATTTGTTTTGTAACAACCAAATACACAACCTCTAAGATAATGTTAGCGATAATCACTATATAGCTATTCATCTCAAAGGTTAGCTAACCTCATTTTATTTACGCACTTATGCGGAAGCCATTTCACTGTATTATTTTACATATTATTTACAGAAACCATTTTATATTTCATTCTTTCTATGATTGTTTCCTCACTTTTTCTCCAAAATAATTGTGGAATAGAAAGAAAAATTCAAGTTTCTGAGATTATTTTGTTTTGATACCCATGAATATTTCCTAAAGAAAATTTCCTTTTACTTTCAACTATTCCCACTATAAATGATACTTCCAACCCTTCCCCCATGGTTTTTGCAAATTTCACGTTGTAATCTTGTTTTAATGTTGATGAGGAAGGAAGTAATGAAGAGACAAAAAGTATGATCTTCAGCAATGCTGTCACTGGTGGTTGAAGAAAATAAAAGAACTTAATTTGTTACATTATTTATATGCGGTAATAACATTTCAGTTTACCGTACCACATATATTAACTGAAATTATCAGACTTTTGTTCAAGAAAATAATTAAATAGCTCCACTAATTTTATATGAAGTGTACATCATCAAACATGTTTCCCTGAACAATCCCATACCTTGATAAATGCAGCAGGTATGTTAGTTTCATTCGGAGTTACGCGAGCAAGTTTCCCGGAACCAAATCCACTATCGTGTTTCGGAAAGCTATTCCTGTGACGTCGTTCCGCGTAATTGCTTCCGATATTTACTCCATTACGGTAAATACGAGAATTCAATCTTGCTGAGTGCACCGACAGCGTTGCGCGTGATCTCGGAGCAAAGTTGCTTCGGCAGGACTAACCATTTAACTCTGAAATTTGCTGCAAAGGAGAAATACCTGTCGAAACCTCCAGCGACCGCAAGAATTAATTTTGTCTTAAATAAATAGCCAATTAAGAGGAAATAATTTAATGTGCAAAGGATTTCGACAGTTTCAATTAATAATTTTGAAGGAAAGTTTTTCATTTTCTACATACTGGTCCCAAATTAACAACGTTGACTGTGTAATGACTTGCGACTGGTCTTCTGAAATTTAATTATTATCAGTTAATATTTTACTGATTTTTTCAATTAATTATGAAAGAGATGTGAATTTAAATGGCGTATACATACCAGCTATACCTGACCAGTTTATTTTATTAAAAAAAAAAATGTCCTGCAGATGAACGTGTATTTAACGTTAAATATTTATAAACAATAAAAAATTAAAAATCAACTCCTTGCCCTACAACAGAGATCGTATATTCCTAAATATTTATTAAAACTTCACATGACTTTACAAAAATTGATAACCGCCATATAGTAATAAAAGGACATCAGTTGATACAAGAGTGACTTTACACGCAGGGTTATTGAGTTCGCCGTACATGAATACAAAAGCGTAATCACGAATGTTCATTCTCAGCAATATTAGTTCAGTTTCATACATTCGGTAGAGGATGGGACCCTAACCTCAAAGCGTCACAGGGGAGTTGTATGGGCGAGTAGTTACTTGTGCACAATATTGTATCCGGCAAAAGATGAACACCTCACAGCATATAATTGCAGGAAATGTCGTTAGCATCTCACCAACTCATCTGACATTCGTAAGCCAACACAAGCTAATGTGGGCTCCAAAACATTCGGCACTGCAATACACCATCAGCGATGTTTGACCATACGCCGAGATGGTTGAAATCGTAAGGTCACGTCTGTGGCGTTGAAAGCTGCATTATTCTCTCTCTCCCTCCAGCATTCTTCTTGAATCTTCAATGGTATCGTTTCACGAGTCACATGTTAACAGAATTTCCAGAAAAGCAATCACAGATTTTAAATATTTTTTTTTTTTAATTGTGCGAGACACGCTCCTATTCATCCACATCACTAAACTTATCAGGTTTCCTGTTACGACATCCCACTCACATTTCTTACAGACGACCCTCTATCTGTATCGAGCGTATAAGCAGGTTGTTCCCTCCACTTTTCTTTTTTTTTTCACTCTAAACAAAATTAATTACTTCTTATTCTTTTAACTTCAGTTCTCTGTCTCAAACTACAATAATAGTTACTATTATTGTTACAAATGATAATAGTTAAATCCACTTTTATTGCGAATCATGTCGCAGAACAAATAAAAATACAAATTTTCATAAAGTTCTTTTGCTACCATGAATTTAGATGCACAGTCGTTCAAAAAACTCTCATACTATTCAATCATACTAATGGAGACTTGTGCCTCAGCACCTTATAGGCCTATGTCATGACTGTACTCCGCGTGTAGCGACCGACTCTGTCGATAATTTCGCACACACTGTACTGTACCGTACCTATGAGGACTGCACTTTGCTGTAGGTAGCTAGCGAGCATTTCCCGTTCCGCAACAACAATTAATACTGTAGCGCCAGAAACAAGGATTCATTATTACTACATTAATCTTTAATACCAGAAAACCAAAAATTTACAATTAATTTTAAAACAAAACATGTGCAATTTTAAAATAATAGGGATCGGGATGGGCTAATTATGTGGCATGTGTGTCAATCTGTATATAGATTGGCCAACCTGTTCGGATTATATCGGTAGTTGAATGTATCTTCGGGTCCGACTTTCCATGGGTGAAACTGCTTTCGCTTGTCAAGTGGTAAATCATTGATAAATGACGTGTTCAGTCGGGCATAATACCTGCCCAGGATCAGCTCACTTGGGTGCATACCTCTAGCTACACGCTACTTTCAAAACAGCTTTTGTGTGGAAGGTCGTTTATTGTTTGGTAGCTGCTTTCTTAAAGGATTAGTGAACAGCCTTTTGCCCACCCCACAGACTGGTCTCGTGTAGTGATCAAATTTATTGCAGTGCAAATACCACTCTGTTTTATTCGTATGTAATGAATACTCTTATTACAACTGGAAATTATATTGTAATGTCACTGTTACATACTAAAACTCCATCGGGAAAAGTGTCCTATCCTAGATTAAAAGCCACTTAACTTCTGGCCACAATCTGAAATATTGGGGACACGGGTTAGTAGGAGGAGAACCTGTTTTCTGGAACAAAAGATCTTAAGCCGGCCCCGGAAGAGACTCCACTCGTCCGCGTGACGTCACAGTTGGATGGCGGGAAATTCTAATGGACCAATGGCGGCCAAGGTCGTATGACGTCACACGTTAGTTCCTCAACCAGCCGCACAGATGGCGACACCGGGTGGGCTTGCGCATATGTTAGTTCACCGATCGGCCGCACAGATGGCACCATCTCCCAAGGGCTTAATATCTTTGGGCGCAGGTATTCCACACCGCCCACCCAAGCCCTGAGGCAATGGCTATTTCTGTTCTGGAATGCGCGCGTTGTGAAATGTGTACACTGTTTCAACACACCTACGGAAATACCCACTCGACTATTTGATTTTCCATCAAGCGTTGCGAAATGTGTACTCTACCAGTTGTGCAAGCGGTATCTCTTGTGTAAGCGCGGAGTGAAATGCTCCATGCGACGCTATAAAAGGAGCGCCCGTGGCCAGCTCTGGCTCTGTACCGTTGCGACCTTGCCGTGTGCGCTTCTAGCAGTTACAGCAGTGTGTGTTTCTCGCAGTGTTCAACACAATGTCTCAGTCTTATGAAGGTAATAAGTTATAATTATTATTATTATTATATGTGTGTGTTTGTGTGTATGTATCAGTGATACTAAAGATGAATTTTCTTTTACAGAGCTCCCAGTTCTATCTGCTGCTGA
>JARYHS010013630.1:46255299-46471359 GCA_031002005.1 Vandiemenella viatica | reverse complement strand
TAGTCTACAGACTAGTTTGAAATAGGTTGTTACGTAATGCTAGGTGCGGGAGAGAAAGTTACTGTTTCCCCAAGTCAGATCCTCTGGTCAACTACGGCAGCAATAATACGCAGCAGCACAGCGATGCAAACTGTACAGCACTACGTAGCAACTTGATGGTACTGGCCCCTCCCTGTGGTCCCCGTGATCCTTTATACTAGTTGACAACAGATAACCTCGTGCCACTCGGCTAATTCTTATTTACCCATGAGTAGCAACACGTCTGCTCGACCAGTGAGGTTGTAAATAAAACCAATGGGTGACACCAACTCTTGCTTACACGATACTCATTTTCCATCTAACGCTGGCGGTAGCGTGCCTTCCTATACGCGCTATTAATCCCAACTGACCGTGCGCTGCACCGCGCCCGCCAACTCGGCTGTCCACCATGTGTGGTCAGCGCAGCTTCGGCAGTCCGCCTGCTACGTCTAAATATCTTTTAACAAATACATTTTTACTGCAATATTCAGTATATTACAAAAGGTGCAGCAATAACTTCGGTCAACCATACTCAGACGTAGCGTCAGTAACATTTTTTTAGAAAACTTATAAAATCAGCACTAATAATAAAACTACAGCTGGGAAAAAAATGTCTATACCTTACAGATATGAGTTGGGAATACTATTAATAATCAATCAGAAAGTTTTTAAATTTGTTTCCATCTGCTACTTGGGACGAATTGTATTCACGCAAAAACTATTGGTAGGATTTTGACAGGGTTAGCGTAATATAAAATTCTTCGTTCCACCTGTAAAAGAGCGTACGTTCCACATTGATGTGATATCGTAACTTTGGGAAATAAAAAAAAGTACTTTCTGACTGTCGATAATAGTGATTCATGCGAAAATCTAGTGGTCTGATTATTATGGAGTGTGGCACAGCCCCATGTCCCACGGGTAAAACAGGGCATCTTTTATTTTTACATGTTGTCGAATAGCTGAGTTTTTTTATATAAAAAAACTATTGTTATTTATTTATTGAACTCGATTCGCGGAAAATATATTTGACAGATTTGGATGAAGTGACGATAAAAATGCAGCTTGCCATGTCCCGCGGTAGGTTTAACCTGATGTGACGTCGAAAATATGAGACCGAGAGTGGTGGGTGAACGGTTAACGTTCTGGCCTCGCATTCGGGAGGACGCGGGTTCGACTCCCCGTCCGAGCATGCAAACTCGTTGTGCATCCTTGAAATGATTTATCTATCTGTTACCACTGATAATGTCCATACACACGTGAATTTTGAAGTCCGCAGTTGATTTGAGCAGCGGGGATTTCTTCTTAAACCAATAATTCAGTGATATAAACAATTTTTTTGACTGTGGCTTTACGCCTAGGTCTTTAAAGGCGAGAAAGTACTAGGGGCAAGGAACGGAAGGAATTTTTCCATGTCTTAAAGGAATCAACCCGGCTTGTCCTGGAGTGAATTGGGGAAACCATGGAAAACCCAAATCTGGATGGCCAGACGGGGAGTCGAACCGACTTCCGATGTACACAACAGGGAGAGTACACGCACGTGTCAATACTGAAGTCTGCAGTTGATTTCAGCAGCGGGGATATCTTCTTTAACCAAGAATTCAGTGATGTTGGACGCCGATAGTGCCCATGCACACGTGAATACACAAGTTTGCAGTAAATGTTAGCAACGTGGCCTTCTACTTTAACCAAGAATTTAGCAACGGTTATTGTATTTCCGAAGAGATTTTATTTATATTCATCATAACTTCGTGATTTTATTGCGAAGTTGAGATATTTATTTTATATTTAGAGCATGCAGCTAAACTAAATAAATGAGCTGATAGTCTTTATACTCAGCATAGTTTAACTTAATTTTATTTAGCTCCAAATACATCACTTTAATTACATAATCGAACTTCTTATTAGCAAGTGCTCCTTAGCGTTAACAACCTAGGCAATCTCCTAGTTATATCTGTATTTGATGTTACTATGGAAACCTTTCAAGGGAACTCTAAACGTTTCAAAGATATAGGAATAACAGTAATATATGTATTCAATGATATTTCTGTTATCCTACACGGTACGTTGATGAAATGATTACATCGCTGTTGGCATTTTGTTTCTCCTCCCTCCCTAATTACGTAACAAAAAACCCAACGTGTAAATTCTGTAGAGATCATGACGCTCATTAGTTTCAGAACGACGCCTCGCAGATGGACAGAATGCATACGAGTGGTGGAGAAGTCTGAAGGAGTAATTAAGACGGTGTTATATGAGCTTTACCTTCGTTCACTCACAGCCGCGGGCCAGTTTACATTTTCCTCCGCCTACTCAGTGGACAGTGATTTTCCTCGCCCTCGGCCGCTGTTAGAAGCAAATCTAAGCGCGTGCTTTCGTAATGAAGCAGGAACCGGCCGCCTGTGAAAGGTGTTATTTAATCCGGTTGCGCACAAGAGCGGGAGAGAGAGTTGGAAACAAGTGCAAAGCATCGCTGGCGAATATCTGCAAGTTTGGACAACTGAGCCGTAACGCAATTAAAGTGTCAAACAAAATGGTATCTCGGTTTAGTTTCATGTTATTTTACTGTTGTTACGTTCCGATATCTGTTACATTTCATGTATGAAAAGGAATGTTGGATATTTCACTTCAACAGTCTTATGAAGGTTATCTGATACACTCTCACCCTCGAGCTGAGAATATTCTGTACACTGTGTTGTGTAGTAAAATTCTCCTACATTTACTGAATTTCATATCTCGTACTTCTCCTGCAGCACAGTTATTATTCTAAATTAAATGGCTTTATACCTACTGACAACCTAACCATCCAAATGCTGTAAGTTCTATACTGCAGAGAACGATGATAAAAAATTATTTCAACCGGAGCAAGTAGTTAACGAGCTGAAATTCAATAATAACTTATTTCGAGTAGCCACTGTACATTTCGGTATAGTAACAATACACGTTCCTCTTTTTTTACGGAAACCTTTTAACAGACTGGTTATTAGATCACACATTTGATGTAAATCAGTGAAGGACTACTCGCTCTATAGGTGAAAATGCGATTCGAAAATGTTGATCAGCTTATCAGCTAGATACAGTCAAAAGATAAAAAATAAATCAGTGATAATTATTTTAATATACCATGCTTTTACGCGAGAAAAATTTTGTCCCCCAAAAGCTTTGTGATATTCAAACAGATTATAAATTTTCTACAATATGTTATTACAGACACCAGTCAACATTATTGTGGCACCAAAAGGAAAAAATAAAGCATCTGGTAATCAAAACTATATACGAAAATTCTAGAAGAGTTGTATTTTTACATAAAATTTGTTTAAAAAGTAATAACTGCAATGTACCCTATTTATTATAGCTATACCTAAAACATTTTTTTTTATCTTGCTCTTCTGCAGCTCTTTCTGTAAGCGCTACAATCAAAATCTAATAGAAGAGTTTTAATAACAAAGAATAGTGATAGCTTGTGTCATCAGTCGGGATATAGGATACGTTTATTCCAAAAAGTTACATAGTTTCCATTGGAACAGAGTTCAAAAATAAATTTTGAAACTTTCGTCACCCATGCGCACGTTACGCAAAACCTTTTGAATCAGTATCATCAGTTAATGTGTAGGATAAACTATTTCCCAATTAGTACCATATTTCATTCATAAAACAAAGGATGATTCAGTAGTTTAGAAATTTTTGTGTGTCCACGGATCAATCACATTAGTAATAGCTCACTACATATAATGAAATCTTCACATGTGTACTGTTGTATTGTGTTGTAAAAACACAATATTTCTGCTGCTAATTGAGCCATCTTCTTTAGGTTTTTGAAGTGAAAACTTCTATAGTTGCGTTAAGCGATGTTTGGACGGGGGTAAATATACCAGTTCGCAAGAAGCCACCTGTTGCGCGTCAGATCACGGTCGCCTGACGCGTCTATGATTTGCGCGCAGGACGTTTTTCGCATAATCTTTATTCAAAAACACAGTTTTTATCCGTTTTGATGGAATTTTGTATACATATACATTAAAATAAATAGAAAATACTGTTGAGGCTAGATTTACAGAAAACAAAGCCCTCTCCTCCTTTCACCTCTCGCCTTAATTACTGTCATCGTTGTTCATAGAGTTTCATTCAGTTTTTAGGAGTTGTAATTGATTATATGAGCTACGCCGGGACGTTCCGTGGTAGGCCCCTGAAGAAAGGAATTAACCTTCTTGTCTCTTACACAGTAACTTGGTACATCTCCTTCGCAAAGATTCGACTAACAGTTGGGTTGTGAATTAAATTAGATTTTTAGTTTATGAACTGAAAATTTCTTCAGGCACGCTGGACGATTTTTGGATGGGAAAAAAATCATCTGAGTTCGCATTACCGACAAGCTAACGTCTTGCATAGCTACCGATGTAATGTGAAGTACGCCAGAATGCTTCCGTGGTTTGCATTCCACATTAAACTGTAGGTCCTTTATACCAGGTAGGACTACCAGGTTAGGTTAAGGCAGCTAACACAGGGGCAGAATGCGCAGCAAATAGAAACCCTGTCACTATTTCATTACAACCACACGGAATTATTTGTTATTATTTAGTTTGTCTGTAGTTGTAAGTATTACGGGTTGCGGGTATGATATTAATAGTTTTAAGTGTTCACTTCTGTCGGCAGTACCCAATGACTGCCATGTTGTTTTTTTTTTTAAATCCATATGGCTTTACGTCTCGTCGACGTAATGGTCATTAAGGCCAGCCTTTTTCGCGTGTAAAACCATCTATAATGATGTCGGTCAGAAGACTAGTCAGATAGTTTAATATCTGAAGAAGACATTCATCGAAATTTCATGCTTTGCAACAAAATCTGGCGGTACATCCCTGAAGATTTCATTCAAATCCCAGGTAAGTCTCCATTCATATTAACTTACATTATGTGACTCCAACACGCTGAGATATAAAACGTTTCAGCTAGTTTAATGTTCCATATTAGACACTATAAATTTAATATTGTTACATGGCAACTTTCTCGCAGTTGAAATGCTTCCTAAGATGAAACTTATGTACTCGATGACATCCAGCCCGCTTCCCCCATTAAGGGGGTTGAATGAAATGACAATAAATATATATATATATATATATACGGAACTACACACACCCAACACACACACACGCAAAATGGACACTAACACATACAATATTGTATTCAACAACATCCGCTCACTAAACACTAACAAAATACTCTTCCAGAACCTCCTACAGACACACAATGTCTCCGCTTTTGCTTTAAATGAAACTTTCCTCCAACCGACTCACCATATCCGGCTTACCCCTTTTGAAATAGCCCGATCAGATAACCCTCTACCAATTGCTCGAGGCGGTGTAGCCATCGGCTATCACCGCAATATCCCGGCAAAAATACATCCACCTCCAAACATCAGAAATGAGCATCTATTGGTCACAGTCTTCCTCCCATATCTGACAGTCACCCTTGTTACTATCTACATTCGTCCAAATGAACCCCTCCCCTTTAACTTCCTACAGTATATAGATAACACATTTAGTAATTACATAATAATGGCCGACCTCAATATCCACTCCCGATCAGACTATGAAAAAAGAACTCTACGTGACAACCTCGACGCCTGACGCGGACAAGACATTGACATACCAGAGCCGACACGACGAGCTACTAACACGACGCCCGACATAATCATAGCATCCCCTTCTCTCCTTAGGCGCACCAGTCTCATAGTGCTCGATCCTATCGGTAGCGATCATCTACCAGTGCTCATCAAAGTAGCATACCATACTCGACAACTCAGAAATCATATCGACCCATCACAAATCCGCAAAATTCAAGATTATAACAGAACAAACTGGACTGAATACAGACGACATATAGACGATGCTATGAATAATTTCCAACCCTACTTCCGACATGCCGATGATGTAAACAGTACAGCAGACTTCCTCCATGACACGCTAACTTCTGCAATTGAAACGCAAATCCCCAGAAAAATAGCAAATCCTCATAAGCCGGCTCTCCCTCCCCATGCAGTCCTGCTCCTCAAAGAATCCCGCCGCCTCTACCGAACGTTTCTAGCCACGCGTGACCGGGATGCACTCACCCGACACAGGCAGCTACAGAGACAAGTACGCAACTATCTCACTGCCAAAAAAAGACTCACCTGGCGAATGACTTGCGACAGACTCAACTCAACCATGACCACCAACTCGGGACAGTACTGGAATGCTTTCAACAGACTGACTGGAACAAAAACTGCAGTTTCCTACCCTATCATCCACAACAACCGCTCCATTCCCGACGATGAATCAAAAGCCAACCTGTTCGCAACCCACCTTGAGCTAACCTTTTCCTGCCCTCTTGAATCACACTTCAACTACGAGATTACTGCCGACATACATGAACGAACCGACACCAACCTACCACCTCTAGCGCCCGACATTCAGTATTATGAGACCACGCCACGACATGATCTAAATTCACCAATAACAACCGAAGATATCCGACAGGCACTAAAAAAGAAACGAAATACTGCTCCCGGTCACGACGCTATCACCTACCGCCACCTAAAAGAATGCCCCCTCTCCTTTCTACATATCCTATCTCTCCTCTATACCGCAATCTTATATACAGGCATATATCCGGAAAAATGGAAAATATCAAAAATATTGTTATTTCCTAAAGCTAACAAACCCAAATCTGAACTCTCCTCGTACCGCCCTATTAGCCTCACATCCGTATTCAGCAAAGTCTTTGAAACAATTCTAACTCGCCGCATCCACCAACATCTGCAACAATTCCTTCCACTCCCACCCACCCAAGCCGGTTTCCGACCAAACTACTCTGTAGACGACCAGCTTCTCCACCTGACGCAACTTGTGACAAATCAACTAAACAAAAAGAAATCGGCCATCCTCATCTCTTTAGACGTGGAGAAAGCCTTTGACAAAGTTTGGCACGCAGGACTATTATTTAAACTACAGTTATACACACTACCAATAAACTACGTCCGCCTTATTGCAGCCTTCCTTACCAACCGACAAGCCTACGTCATCATTAATAACTCCCGTTCCAGGTACTTTACTCCAAATGCTGGTGTGCCTCAAGGTTCCGTCCTCTCCCCACTCCTTTTCCTATTGTACACAGCTGATATTCCCCAACCACTCTCTCCCATCTACCTCTTACAATTCGCCGACGACACCGCCTACCTTGCTTGCTGCAATAACCTTCAACAATCCGCCAAAGCATTACAAAAACACTTAGACAGCTTTATAGAATGGTGTAACAAATGGAGACTGACAATCAATCCACAAAAGACGCAAGCAATAATTTTTGGACGAACTACAAGACGATTTAGACAACATGACTTTAACATTACAATCTACGGCAAACATATTAATCTCACAAAAACAATCAAATATCTGGGACTGACGCTAGACCGCCAACTTACTTGGACTGCCCACCTAAAGACGATCAAAGACAAAGCTAAAACACGACTTAACTTGATAAAAAGACTGAAAGAACATAGGTGGGGTCTAAACGCCCGGACTGTACTCCATACGTATAAAACATTAGTAAGACCTATTTTAACATATGCCAACACCGCTTGGATATCCGCATGCCCAGCCCATTACAAGGCACTGCAAATAATAGAACGCCATGCACTCCGCCTCGCTTACAGAATCCGTCTACCCTTCCCAAACCACACCCTGTACGATAAAATATCCTTTCCGCACCTCCTTCTCTTTCTCGAACGCCTCAGAATATCCTTCACAGTACGCAGAAACAACACACACAACCCACTCTCCACTCCACATATCAAAACTCCAGACGCACTAAAACCATATCACAAATATATACCACCAGCTCTCCACCTCTACACACTACACACATTAAACAATAGAAACTTCAATAGCCTCCCTATACCCAATCAACACATCCGCCCAGAATTATACCCTTCATTTCAATCATAACTGTCAGTCACAGAAGAAAATGAAATACCAGAATTAATAAAATCTATTATGGAACAATCCGGCAATCTTAAAACTGTGTGCAAAAAGTTTTTAAAGTAAAATAAATTTGTAGAACATTATAAAAGCTATATATTAAAATATGTATTGTAACATATACAAAGTATACTGTAAACCATTGTAAGAATGATAAATTGTAACAAATAGACCAGACTTGTAACAAAAAATGTAGGCTGAAGAGCGGGCGTCACCCGCTGCCAGCCCATCCCCATGTGTGGGGAAATGAAATAACAAATAAATAAAAAAAAAATAAATACGGAACTTCACAAAAAGAGAGGGGCAGAACTGCCTCCAGTGACCTCATAGCCTGGCGACTACGAGAACATGGGGAAGAAGCGACTACCAGTCTCGCCTGGGCACCACCGGGATGCCTCACCGACGCCTCGACAGCTACGGCCTGCAGCCAAAGTTTCGCATCAGTCCGCGGGTAAGGCTGGTTCTCCGAACGGAGGGGAGCCTAAGCCTGGTGCTGCGGTGCGCCGCAAGGGCGCACCACCTGAGCAGCCTGTGCTTTCAGCAGCACGCAGCTCCGGCGCCCAGACACCATCGAACAACCGCGGGGAGTGGACGGCCTCGAGTTGCCACCCACTGGGGGAGGGCTGCACCACGCTACCACCTGGCACACGGAGCCGCCATGATGGTCCACGGTCAGGCAGGGTCAATGAGTCTATGCTTCCGGTAGCAAGTACTCCGCGCCAGCAGTCGGAAGATAACGCCGGCGGAAGGTCCGCCGCGTACGACACTCCCTCTTCGACTCACCAAGACGAATCCTGGTCGGAAATGTCTCAAGAGGAAGACTCATCGTGGATGTCATGGTCAACATCAACATCCGCAATAGTCGATGTCAACCACTTCAAAAACATCGAGACTGTAATTTATTTCCACTGTGAGGGTGGAGGCAACAAGTACAATTTCAGACTGCTCACACCGGAAAAGTGGGAGAAGTTTTACTACGCCGAGGATGTCCCGCTCCAAGTGCAACTCCGAGTAAAAACTGGGAAGAAATTTTTTGTATGGGAAATCCCTAGCACGAACTTCAGGAAACTGATGCAAACACTCTCGGATCCAGCGAATGCACCTAACGCCAAGCCCATCATCTCGGAAAAGGAAGATTGGTCCCGATATGTTCAACTACCTCTCGTATTTTCCAAGAACTTCAAGGAGGATGAGTATTTCGACGATCTTCATCGAACGCTCTACATCCGTCACCGAAACTCAAGCAGCAACGTAGAACCAACGATGGAGCAAGACACACTGGCTTCATCTAACCGTGAGGACATCGAGCAACAACCAAACTCAACCAAGCTACAGGACAGCAGTCACGACGATCAGAAACGTCCCGCATCAAGAGAATCCCATCAGGAAGAGACAATAATGGCGCATGCATGTTCATCGCCAACTCAGCTGCTTGTCACCTGTATGAGCCAAGAAGATCTCGAAGACGTCAAGAAATTCCTAGAATCTAGGAATATAAAATACAGCATGGACTCCCAAGCGAATACTAAGCACGCAGCAATAACCATACACGCAGAATCATCTCCAGAAGACTCCATCGAAACACCTCAAGACAGAAATTCAACCACGACGCCCATCACCAGGCAGGAGCGTGCCCACAAAAGCCAAGTACATCGACCTGGCCAGCAACCAAGACACGAACAGGAGCCGACGGAACTTCAAAAATCAACCAAATAGGAGGGAACCGATGGCAGCAATACAACAATGCATTCCGCTGCCAAGGATTCGGGCACAAGGCCTCGGACTGCAACAAGCAAGTGTGTTGCGTCCGCTGCGGCGGGAACCACAGCAACCTGGTATGCTCACGTCCGAGAGAAGCAACGCCGAGATGTGCTAACTGCGGTTCTGACCACGCCGCCAGCTACGGGGGATGTCCTGTGAAGAGAAGGCTCCAAGCCGCCATCGGAAGACGTCATCATCAACCCAGCCATGCCCGAACAGTCGAAGGACCGGGTGTCCCACAGAAAAGGGCGTCAAGCCGCGGCAAAAACCATCCGCCGACCGACAAATGTGACCAGCGCGTGCATCAATGCTGCATCCATGAACCAAAACGTGAAAATCAGTTGGGGAAAATCGTCCAGTTGCTAACGCAGCTTTATTACGGTGATGATCCCCAACTGACAACACCAACCCAGTAGGGGGTTTTAGTATAAGGACGCCTACGGCGTCCATAGCCATTTACCCCCCAAAAGTGAAATAAAAATGTGTCCCCAAAACAACACCCAACTGACACCCAGAAGTTATACTACCAAAGGTAGTGGTACTTCAACAACAGCCGTAGAGGCAGCGATAAAAAAAAAAAAAAAAAAAAGAAACGGAACTTCACCGAGATGGGAGGAGGCCGTTTTCGGCCTTCTACCTATTATTCGGGAGGACGAGGGTCAAACCTCGTTCGGCCATCCTGGTTGAGGTTTTCCGTGGTTTTCCTCAACAACTCTAGGCGAATGCTGGGATGGTTCCCTACAAGGCCACGGCCGACCTTCCATCCCCCTTCCCTCCCCGTAGAGTAGATTGGCTGAAAAGAGTCTCCGTGACTCTACAGCAGCCCGCCTCCCAGCCTTCAGCTGGGAGGAATGAAATAATAATAATAATAAAAAAAACGGAACTTCAAAAATCAACCAAAGAGGAGGAAACCGATGGTAGCGATATAACAATGCTTCCGCTGCCAAGGATTCGGGCACATGGCCTCGGACTGCAACAAGCAAGTGTGTTGCGTCCGCTGCGGTGGGAACCACAGCAACTTGGTATGCTCACGTCCGAGAGAAGCAACGCCGAGATGTGCTAACTGCGGTTCTGAACACGTCGCCAGCTACGGGGGATGTCCTGTGAAGAGAAGGCTCCAAGCTGCCATCGGAATACGTCAACATCAACCCAGCTATGCCAGAACAGTCGAAGGACCGGGAGCCCACAGAAAAGGGCGTCAAGTGCGGCAAAAACCATCCGCCGACAAACAAAAGTGACCAGCGCGTGCATCAATGCTGCATCCATGAACCAAAACGTGAAAATCAGTTGGGGAAAATCGTCCAGTTGCTAACGCAGCTTATTACGGCGATGATCCCCAACTGACAGCACGGACCCAGTAGGGGGTTTTAATATAAGGACGCCTACGGCGTCCATAGCCATTTACCCCCCAAAAGTGAAATAAAAATGTGTCCCCAAAACAACACCCAGGAGTTATACTACCAAAAGTAGTGGTACTTCAAAAAAAAAAAAAATAATAATAATAATAAAAGTTTGGTTGTGCCGAAGCTTCGGCAGTGCAATTTCGTATTGCTATTTGCCATTCGGGGGGACCAGGGTCAAACTCGGTTCGGCCATATTGATTTAGGTTTTCAGTAGTTTTCCTCAGTCACTTTAGGAGAATTCTGGGAAGGTTCCCTACAAGGCCACTCCCGACTTTCCCTCCCCGAAGGCTCAAAAGAGTGGCTATCGAGTGTACGTGTCTGCAATGTGTAGATTCGTAAAATCGTGTGTGTGATTGTTACAGATAGGTATTGTCGACAAAGGTGACTGAAGGAATTCCGTGTTACGTGTGTCGAAGTTGAATAATTCGGTACTGCTTCACGATTGCTGGCAGCGAATTAAGCTCGGTCACCCATCAGTAAGTGCCGAGCGGGATCGGCGAATGGGTGACGAGGTAGGCGCACTTTGCACATCCGCGTCGAGCACCCCGCCGGACTCGGCTATGCCGACTTCTGTTGTGGCAAGTACCACGACCCCGCAAACGGATAATGATTTGGAAATGGACGAAGACGCCACACCAGCCGCTGTGTTCAACATTCAGCGTATACACGGTGACGTTTACTCGGTCAGCATAGACATAATGCCGAGAAAGCGTCCCACTACTCCACCAGAGAGGACATATAATAAACAGCCTCGTGCCGTCAACTACAAGAATGAGAAGGCGCACAAATCTACTGGAGTCAGCCAGCCTGGCAGTGACGAAACTTAATAAGCAAAGAAACCAAAGAAGGCTAAATCACAAATGAAGAAGTCCGTGGAAGCCACTGACAATTGTGCAGCTTCTGCCTCTGGACGTAATGGAGTCAGAGGGCGACGTTCCCGTACACAGAATTGGCAGCCAGACAATGAAGGCTTCATAATACCGAAGAAGACAGGGAAACCTCCACCTTCATTGGACCCAGCTGCGATGGAGGTGGAAAACCGCTTCACAGCCTTGACAGTTCACGATCCGCCGCGAATGGAGCCGAGATGCGATTCCATCCCACCTATAGTAGTGGAGTTCGCAGAAAACTACAAGACTCTTCATGACAGGGTGGCAGCTGTCATCAAGAGTCTATTTGCTGCTAAAACAGCAGGTGGCAGCTAAATTAAATTCTGCATGACTACTGCCGAAGACTTTATGGCTGTCACTTCTCTCCTACAACATTGCAACATTCCGTACTACACTTTCCCGACTGGAGCGGTGAAATTATTGAAGGTGGTGTTTCGTGGCATTCCTAGGACTCTGCCAACAGAGACATTGAAAGAAGAGCTGGTTACGACGTGAGGTCCGTAGCTCAACTTCGTCGTCCTGGCAGTAACGAAATAATGCCCCTTTCCCTAGTAGTGTTACCAGACCTGACCGTAAATCGTACAATATTTAAAGTTGACAAGCTCTGCCACCTCAAAGTATCGACAGAGAAACTACAATCGTCAGCTGGGACGGAGCAGTGTTTTAACTGTCAGTTGTTTGATCATGTGGCACGCCATTGTAAAATGCGTCCGGTGTGCGTGAAGTGTGCAGGGCAACACGACGCAAAGGACTGCCATACGCAGAAGGACCGTTTCCCACCAATCTGTGGAAATTGTCACGGTGGCCACGTTGCCAGTTGGAAAGGCTGTCAGCCTATAAGCGAGCCCGCGATCGTCAAAGAGGAGTGTGGACAGCGACTCATCAGAGGCGTCTACAACAACAACAGTCAACCCTACAACAAGTGTTGGAGTTCACTGAGCTATCAAACTCTGACTCAACGAAATCCAATTCTCATAAACTGAAGAAAACGAAGAAGCAGAAGGGCAGGAAAGTTCAACTAGAATTATATTTTTTTGAGGTTACCAAAGATATGATTAGTACTTTTCCCTCCAAACAGCCACAGCACCATGACACTTCGACGCAGCAGGTGAAGCAAGGACCAACTGAAATGACCGTGCAACCGATGGGGTTGCAGATTTTACCACCAAAGCGTCAGAAAAGACAAGGTCTACCAAGCCAGCAGCCAGAAGAAGCAGAGAGAAGAACGGGACAAATTTCGGGTGACTAGTCAATATGCTTGAGAATGTACTCAACATTATGCTAAGCCTTCTAACGCGGCTGGATAGAATGTCTTCGGACATCACAGCTGCAGTGACGTCGGAGCTTGCCAACACCACCGTAACCCAGCAATGAATAGGTGGCCGCACATTTATAGCCTCAATTTCTGTGTGTGGAATGCCAACGGCATTCATGGACAATTTCTCGACTTTCGACAATTTCTACGGGATGAAGATTTGGACATTTGCCTCGTCAGCGAGTCCCACCTGAAGCCGTGCCTGCAGGCGGCAGGACTAAACTACTGCTGCTACCGTAAAGAACGACTGATGGCTGGTGGGGGTGTTGCGCTGTACATTAAACGCGGGTTTCCCCACTGCGAAGTCCCTCTTCCTCCTCTTCAGCAGGTAGAGGCTGTCGCGGTTCAGGTGAAAACATCCTCAGGCGCTGTCACCGTCGTCGGAGCCTACCGACCACCACGCAGAGTGTTTGACGAAGCCGACATCTCAGCTCTTTTCACACTTCCTGGTAAGATCCTCATTGGTGGAGATATGAATGCGAAGCACCAGGAATTGCAAAGCAGAACTGCTAATCCGGCTGGAAACTTCCTAAGGCGACTGCCCTTCCGCCACAACCTATGTGTATGGGATGAACCAACGCATCATCCTGCAAATAGAAGTGAGCCTGATTTTCTTGACATTGCTGTAACAAAGGGAACCACATGGTTTGTCTCGGCAACAACCCTTAACAGACTATCGTCGGACCACTCTCCTGTGCTACTTGAGATTGACGTGGGGAGTGGCAGGCAAAGACTCAACCAATTCCTGATAATAAACGGACCGACTGGGACCTGTTTAGGCAATTCGTAGCGACGAAACTGGAAACGGATACAGCGGAGGGGAATGTTGAGGAGACCCTAAGATTCATTACCAACACTGTGAATAAAGCTATAAAAGCAGCCACACCACTGATTCGTCCAAGCATGTAGCGTTCCTGCCAGCTTCTGCCGCATCTCCTTGGGCAGATCAGAAACAAAAATCGGATCGCGAAGGAAAGTAAATTAACGAGGAACAGTGCCACTCGCCGCATCCACAATCAGATGCAGCGAGAGCTGAAAGCAGCACTGGTAGAACTTCGAAACCGTGAGTGGCCCGCACGTGTTGCAATGCTGCGACCAGTCGATGGCAGCATGTGGAACGAAACTAGGCGGCTCACCCGCGGGAGGAAGATGATATCACACTCCACGGCGAACGCAGTCTTGTATTTCTACCGGAAGACAAAGCTTACGCGCTCGCTGACAGCTTTGAGAAAAATTTTCAGCCTGTCGATGACGACGTTGACGACCACCACATTGCCGCAGTACGTCTCTGACTGCGGATGTACTTGTCTGCCGACGACGACCATGACATCACCGAGATTGGACCGCAGGAGATAGCTCTCTGCATCGCAAGACTTCATCCACGAAAGGCACCTGGGCACGACTAAGTGGACAAACAGGCGCTCAGAAATCTACCACCTGAAGCTATAAACTACTTGGCGCGACTCTTCAATACCATTCTGCGAACCAGACTTTCCCGAGAGCATGGAAGCGTGCCATTGTTATTGGAGTCCATGAGACTGGGAAAGATCCAATCTTTCCCCAGCATTACCGGCCATCAGCATGCTCCCCGCGCTCAGTAAAGTGTTGGAGGGAAATTCTTCTGAAGTGTAGTGACAACTACATCCAGGTTGCAGGCGTTATACCCGATCATCAACTTCGGTTTCGTAGAAGGCACTCCACAACGCAGGAGCTGATGCGTGTTGTGGAGGCAGCGATAAGGACCTTCAACGAGAGAAGCTATTGTGGTCTGGTGTTGCTCGATGTCGCCCGTGCATTCGAATCAGTGTGGCATACAGGTCTGCTCTGCAAGTAGTACGAGTGGGACTTGCCTAACCCCTACGTGGAACTGATCCGCAGCTACCTGTTGACTCGCACATTCTGCGTTAGGGTTGGAGATGCCATGTCAACACGACGGCGCATTCGTACAGGTGTACCACATGGCTATGTACTGGGCCCTGTTCTTTATACCTTGCACACAGCCGATATTCCATCACCTGCGAATGTGAAAACGGCCACGTATGCCGACGATACGGCATACTTCATATCCAGCCATAGCAGAGCCATCGTCACCAGACGACGGCAGGAAGCTCTTCAGCAGACGATAGCCTGGGCTAGGAGGTGGCGGATAAGTATAAACCGCGCCAAAACGCAAGCGATTATGATGACGTGACGCCTAGGATATCGTGGATAGCAACTACCACACCTGCAAATTCAGCTCGGAGGTAAAACCATTCCCTGGGCGCCAAATGCTCGCTACCTTGGTGTAACACCTGACTGTAAGCTAACATGGCGAGCTCATATGAAGGACATCAGGCAAAGGGTAAGTGCTCGGCTCCATGCTCTTTACCCGCTACTTAATCGGGAAAGCTCGTAGGCACCACATCTAGGAATTGCCATTTACTGCTCCTTAATTAGGCCGGTAATTGAGTATGCTTGCCCTGTCTGGGGGTACACTGCTAATTGCCACCTAAATAAGTTGCATGTGCTGCAGAACAGAGCACTGAAGCGGGCGCTACATCTGCCAGATCGTTTCCCCTCTGACGCAGTGTACGAGGCATCTGGAACACCCAGGCTTGTTGAAATATTCTACAGTGCAGCACATCTCTCTGCCAATGCACTGGTCAGTTGTCTCGGCGTATATGGAACTACCGCTGACAAACATAGTAGGCCATTGGTGCTGACGGAGCGCTAAGGAACAACTAATAATACACCATCAAGACGACCATCCAGAGGTGAAGAGACGACCATTCAAGAGAAGACAGAAGGAGAAAATGTCCCAGGACCACCCCCATAACGACTAGCTTTAAAGCAGAGATTGGTGTGAATTGTGTTTTATTGTACAACGCTCTTATTTCAGTAATACGTGTGCGTTTAGCTATTCGGTTGACATTTTTTAATTTTAGTTATACATACCAATAAATCAATTTGTCTGCGTTAAAATTGAAAAGGAGAGGAGGAATTCCAAGAAAAAAGAAAATTCAAGGGCTGCTCATCTTTTTACCCCATACCCACCCAACATTTCGTTGATAGTTTATCTGTAAATTAAATTCACAAATTTCAAATTCCGACTGGCCCAAATCACGGACATAGTATTAGTATAAAGTACGCCATAAAGACATAGTACAAAATGTTATGAGTCAGGATATATTTCACATTGACTAGAATGTTGGAGTAAGTGTTGAAAGACAGACACAA
Organism: Vandiemenella viatica; assembly: GCA_031002005.1. Taxonomy (NCBI): domain Eukaryota; kingdom Metazoa; phylum Arthropoda; class Insecta; order Orthoptera; family Morabidae; genus Vandiemenella; species Vandiemenella viatica. Next base: position 46,454,753 of record JARYHS010013630.1, on the reverse strand, counting down.
ACAGTTTAAGGTTTCCAAGGTGATAATAATACATATATCTCGACAGAAACATTAATGTCGCTTGCTGCCTATGTTTACTACTAGTTATCACCAAAGAATAAGTTGTATTTTGATGTAACATCCCTTCCAATTGTTTTCTCAACTTCTAAAAAAAGCCTATACGCTCGACGCTCGACGCGGTAACTTGGCCCTAGTTTTATGGAGTTCAGTCGTCAACGTCTCACCACGCTGCAGCGCGCAGCTCTTGGCAAAGATGTTGCTGTTGACTTTGTACAAGCAATTACGTAGGGTAAACACAGTGGCTTATAACTGCCGCGCATATCCCTCGCGAGTAAAATTTCCTCACTTCAATAAAATGAAACTCTTGATATGAATCGCGTGTCTTGGCTTCCTTCCGCCTTCCAAACTTCTCCGTAAATATTTGAGCGTTGAGCGATGAATTAGGCGGAACGCAATGTACACTTTTCTTTAAGATAAACTTTAATATTCGCAACTGAAAAGTGTTTCTAATATGAACAAAACTAAGTTTTAAGTCGACTTTTTACTTAAAAATATTGATAAGATACGCTATTGGTTAGTAATATGTGATAGGAAAGCAATCTCTTTAACTTTTCGCAGTTCTTCATGAATCTTGAACGTGACATTGTTAAATGTGTAGAGAAATGTTTTTGGTACTATTGCAATAAAAATCTCCAATTAACAGCTCAGTACTACTGCAGAAACGAAAGTCCTTCCTTTTAGTACATTAGTGGTAAAATACTTCTTCTATTATGGTCTCGAAGGATTAGAAAATACATACTTCCGGTTCCTACATTCCGCAGCTTCAAACAGCTCTCATTGTATTTGTTTCCATATAGAAATCAGATAAAGTGAGACTTATTACGTGGCACATGACTAATGATCCCATTTTAGCGTGTAACGACCTATATATTAGCTATTCGTGAACCCACCAAAACCACCAATACCGCAAAACCCAACTTAATGTTGAACACATTGAAACTTGATGCTTATGCTAATATTCTGAGGACTAATTAAAATATTTGCATCCCAAAACATTTTAGGGTGAAATATTTCATTTAAAGTGCATCACACGACAAATCGTACTATCGTGCAATTGTATAGTACTATGTTAAGTGAACTTGGTTTCTTGTTGCATGATGAGCGAGGTAACACATCCCGATTTTAGCTTAAACCTCTACCTGATTGGGAAGAATAGACTCAATAAAGCTAGGCTACCCAACCAATTTCGGACATGGGCGACAATTGCGTTTATAAAATAGCCTGCGCGCCACAATTCCGATTCTTTGTTAGCCAGCGGATCACCTAATATTTGTCTACGAGACCTTTGAAGAGTTGTTTTTTTTTTTAAGTGTAAGTAGAAACTAAAAAACATCAATGAGACCTTCTCAGATGTTTTTGAGATAGCATACCACTGTTGTTAGCGGGCAAATTCTTCGTGGCCCGCTGGCGCGTTTGGAGAACATTGTAATACAGCATAGTGGATTTTAGCATATTATTATGTAAAAATGCCTGTGCACATAGAATGATTCCCAGCGAGAAATTTAAGTTTTTTTTTTTTTTAATCTTAAATTTTTATAATAGTTCATTCAGAGAAATATCCTCAGTTTTGAAGCCTAGAAAAGAAATGAAGCCAAATACACAGAGTGAAACAGTGCAAAAGATCAGCATAAGACAGTAATCTGTGCAGTAATTTCATGTGACGTTTAGTGGCTGTCATACTCACTTGCAGCACTCCCACTAATTAGAGCCAGCCAACATCTCCCCTGGTAGGTAGGCTGGTGGGCGAGACGCCGCACAGTGGCGGGCCACTTGAGGTACCGGCCCGCTTGGTGTTCATTAAAACTGGCCAGCCAGGAGCAGGCTGTACTCTCCAGAGAACAAGTAGCGGACGGCCGAACAGGTCCCTAACTGCTCTCTGCGAGCACATTACTTCCGGCCGTACCGGAAAAAAACGAGGGCACGCCAGGCGGGTTACAGCTCGCCCTACAGCCGGGCCAAAAGTCACGGCGGCAACCGCAACCCGCAACGTACTACTGGCTTAACACTGCCTGCAACTAATTAAAACTTCCTCGCGTCCTACAAAATCGCTTACCGGACCGTGGAGAACGTATACGAGCATTGGTCCGCATAAACACCCCCAGAAAAAGCTATCAGACTTGTCGCGCCTATCTCGTTTTAAAAACCGAAAATGTAATCAAGTTTTAATGGCAATGCCAGAGTGGTTAACCGTTGTAACGGGCTTTAACGACTTCAAGAGTTTTCGTTCAGATTACCGTACGTTAGTTCATTTTTGACGGTTCATATGGTTCGTAACAATGTGCACTGCTGCGCAAAGAGCAAACAACCAGAAGAATTTACAGTTAAATCTGGCGTTTATTACTTGTTAATTCATGTATTCCTTCGACTCTTAGAACATACCCCAAAAAATATCGGATACAATATGATAATATATTAATAACTTGGCATATTTACCAAATTCTTTTTAGCTTTTAAAAATCTCGTATTACTTTAGGTATCAAGAAAATAAAATTACTCTTACTCTTCTAAATGGAGAAAATATACATTAAATCAGAAATAATTTTGAGAATGAAATGTTATGGCACAATCACTCACTGTTAAATTTCTAAAACCTCCATCTACCTGTAGGAACCAAAGCTGACGTCGCTTCGTATTTAATTTCCTGAAATATTGCTTTGATCTGTATTCAGCCCGATACCTATACACGAATTTTCAATGTTTGGTATCACTTTCTTCATTAGGTGAAAAAACAGTTCGACGTGTGAATCCACTGGCGTACCACGACACTAATGTTTGCAAGAGATTCTTCTAATTATGTCTTACAAAATCAACTTCTCCCATGGTTTGGCAATTTGTCACATTAGGGGCCATCCATAAATTACGTCACAACATGAAGGCATCGGAAGGGGATCAACAAAATGTGACATCGTGTGACAAGGGGAGCGGGGGGGGGACGTGTCATAAACTTTGTGACATCACATGTATAATTTGTATCACTTTTTTGCTCGTGGCGGAAGATGAAGATGATGTTGGCACATTGAATGTTCCCTACACTATCGAAACCAAGAATGAACTGACTATTATGCCCATAAGAAACAGTATCAAGGAATGGGTTCAAAATCCATGGACACATGATGACTCTATTTTGTATAATTAATTCGATTATTTATGTTTTTTTAAATTTTATTAAATGTTTGATTTATTGTAGATATGATTTTTTAACTAGAAACACATAAATCATGTTGGAAGTACTGTTATAATTTATAAATTTAAAATTAAAAAAATATGTGACGTCACACCACGGGAGGGGGGGGGGACCCACAAATGTGACAACCTGTGACAAGGGGGAGGGAGGGGTCCAATAATCATGAAATTCGTGTGACGTAATTTGTGGATGGCCCCTTACAACCATCGTTTCTTCGGAAATCAATGGTCGTCTGTGGTTTACAGAATTTTAAATTTCTGCTATACTTTGCAAGGTACACCACTTTCGGCATTGAAAAAATCTTCTTTTTTTCGTTAACTTATCAATTTTAGATGACTCTCACGTATAGTAGAGAGTAAATTTTGAAGAGTATAATTAATATCTACATGACTAAAGCTAAGTCATTGTTTATTTGGGGCCTCTAAACAAGTTTCCGTCTCCTTAAATGTCCTTTTCAGTACTGCAAAGATTGAAATGTAACATAATTTTTACCAGCAGTCTAGAGTCAGCAATTCAGAAGAGCTCCATTTAGAAAAATTTAAATTAAAAGCGCTTTGTGTAAACCGTTTTACAACGATGTCCCACTCAAAACACTTTTTTATACTAATGAATTCGAAATAGGAGTATCCTTATAATCTTCACCAACTTTTATTTCTACCTCTTTCCACGGCGCCTTCGTGGTATATCTAACTGAAGAAAATTTTAAGTAGAATATTCAGAAGGCTAAGGTGTACCAACGCACAAGATATGTGCTGACGTGGAAATGGAGTTAATAGAATGACTTAAATTGGAAACATGCATAAATTGATTAATTTGGTAGTCTTATAATGAGTAATATGTAGTAGATATTATGATGGTAAACTTTAACTTTTAGTATAAACGTTTTGTATTTGATTTCTTGTTCTTCTATTTAAAAATATAAGGGCAGAATATATGTTAATCTGAGCAGGTGGGTCTGAGGTTAGAAATAGGATTTCCGCCTTAGAAGGATTTCCCTCGGATTTAATGTAGCAAATCGGGAAGATTTTGTCAGATATCAATTTGTGGAGATAGTAATATTTCTTAACGGTTGCACATAGACGTTTTTAATAGTGGGTATCAAAATGTTTAGTTATCACTAATAAAGAGGGATGGTAGTGACTAGGATTATTACATTTTGTAAAGTATGTGTTGTGCAATATATTTATTTCAAAACCTTGCTCTATTTTTATACTGGAGAGGGATAATTATGTAGAGGTAATAACAGAGATAGATCTTGGAAATTTTATAGGAATTTCGTAACAAAAAGTGTTAGTTACGCAAGCACTGATTTCACATGATATACACAGAGTGTTATATGGCATAAAATTGAGCCTGCTAGGAGGAAGGGATTGCAGCGAGAATTGTATAGAAAGAGATCATTAGTCGAACAGTGTGGATTTAACTAAATTTAAAACATGATTGTTATAAATCGCAAAACTACAATATTTTGTTACAGTTACTTCAGGTTCATTAAGTTAATGATGATAATTTAGCTGCTTCCATTTGTTATAAAGCTAATATTGAAAACATTCATCCATGAAGTGTGTGATTTATTCATGGAGCATAATCTTTTACAACAGTTCGGTTAATATTTAGCACAGAAATACATTTTGAATGAAATAACAAAAAGTCCTTAATTACTTCCAAGTATGAACTCATAATCAAAGAAGACTGTGTACCATGGCAGATTTGGATTTAGTAATAATGTGTGTCTGATCATATTTATGATTTTACAAATGTTACGTTTTAAACCTCCTAATTTAATAGCCAAGTATCGTTTATTCTCAAAGGAATATTTGTGTAGCCATGGTTACAGTTAAATAATTTATAGTGAAGCTTGGAACTGGTGTGTTATGTTATAACACTGGAATCCTGTTCTCAGTCAAACATGTAAAAACTAATTTTAGAAGGGAATCATCGAAGGTATTTTGTAAAGACGTAGTTGTGAGACGAATTTTGTAGAGATTCTTGAGTGAATAACATTAGTTTTCTGTCGATAGTCGCTGGTCAAGAAAGGACTTGCATCGTTTGATGTGAAAGTCCGATAATATTTTCTATTGTAGTTTGCTGTATAAAGAAAGAAAAAATTATTAATAGTGAAAATATATCAACGTTTCACTTTGCTTTTATTCAGGAACACACTTTATCGAATAAGAATAAATGACGAACTATACTAACCTAATTTAATTAACTGTATCTACAAACAAACTGAGAATTGATTTGACGTAACACTACTAATGCATCATGGTGGCAATGCAGTTACCTTTAATGCAAAAATTGCTTTCAAAGAACAATGAGTACATGGAGGAGAGAATACAGTTGGAAATATTCCCTCGGCATCTTCCCCCTCGTACCTCGCAGCCCTCGAAACTCGTTCGCAGCCACTTGCCGCACCCCCGGGGGAGGTGGCTGGTGGATTGATTTCTTGGCCCACCTCCACCACCCTCTAGAGTTCCCGCTAACAATCTGGTGGGCTGGAGGGCGGTTCGCTTATTGGCAGCGTCGCACGTCGCTAAACTAATTGCGGAAATAATCTGGCGCAAGCGATAATGGACCGGAGACGGCACTTTCTCGCAGCGCCGCAGAATGCCGGGGTGAGCAGCGGGTCACATGACTCAATAAAACGGTCGCCATGTTGTTATTTTTACGTTACAGACATTAATACTAGCTTCAGTATGGCGCCCATTTGTAAAAAGTATTAAGAGTTGCTTTCAGCAATATATACCTAGTCAATTTGAATTTTCTTTTTTTAATATTTTGCAGCCACCGTAATTTCAAATTATCTTTAAAATGATTCGCATGTATCAGGCAGTAAAATAATTTCTTCGTTGGTTCTCATCTATCTCTTAATGAGTTATTAAATAGTTAAACGATTCATAACTGTAACAAAGTATACCTTTCTACATAACTTTTAATTACAGTTTATTTCTCTAACAAATAAAACCGATAGTACTGGCTTCAAGCCACGAAATAAACCAATGATATCGAACACCGAAAATTATAAAATCTTTTCAGCCAGTAACATAGTACTTGTGTCGTTCCCGTTCCGCTCAGAGAATGCGGTTAAAACAGATGATTCTACATGTCAATAGTACCTTCAGCGAAATTTTGACTTTTGTGGTTGGGGCTTCGTCACTGTACTTTCGTATTCTTGTTCAAATTAAAACCGATAAAGAGCAGAATGTGTGAAATCGACACGTAAGCATCGTAATCATCGAGTCACAAATAATAAACGGTATCCAATTTTAAGCAACTATACCAACTGATAAATTTCATTATTAAGATATTTTTTATACCAAGCCACAACTATTAGACATGCTTTAAACGAACTTCATTTAGCAACCTCAAATAAGAAAATTTCGGAAATCATAGATCCTAATTATTTAAAGTAGAAATAATCGGATCAGTTCGTCACGCACATCTGATATATATAGAAATTCGTTAAAAACAGATGTATTTATATTGGATTAATCTTATTTACAAAAGAAGGTAAACACACAGGCCAGCGGGTACTGCATAAATCAGAAAGTTTGGACCATCGTACTCTGTTTGAAACGAAAATATCCAACGCGATCAACATTTTACAATAGTTATTTGAAAGCCGCGAAAAGGCAGTATGTGTTGTTGTTGATACTTCTCAGAGATGTTTCAACATTTGCTGGGACGGATCATCAAACACATGATGTATGAGATTTAAGCCACACAAGACATCTCAAGACTAATGGATGGTGGATACTACGTTCCACTGATTTGTGATTATGTTTTACTTTCCAAAGTTTTACTCAGCGCCGTTATAAAGACAGGGAAATCTACTTGATAAACAAACGTAAATAACGACGTTATGAAATTGGCTCATGGACACATTCGTATTGATTAAATTCCACTTCCCCTAGCTGTATTAAACAGAGAATTGCTATAAAAAATTATGCTATAAACGTTTCTTTACTTTTTGAAAAGTATGGCAAACTAATTTTATCTGCAAGCAGTATATTGATAAAATTTCCAACAGTTGCTTTCTGTATCTTTAAGTAAATAACTGAAGGATATTACTAAGTAATTAATACAATAGGCTCATAATACTATATGTGAACAACACGTTTTTCATAGAAGGGAACAGATTGAGGGAGAGAAATGAAATACTTTGTCATAATTCTGCAGGAATATGGCTCGAATACTCTAGCAGTTCGTATAGTAAAACGAAGATAAACTTTAAAGAAGGTTTGAACGAATTCTTCCCGAATACTAGAGTTTATTCGACAAAACTTTAGACTTTTTTTACTTATTGCTTTACGCCTCGTCGACGGCTAAGGTCATTAGAGGCCATCCCGCCCATCCCGGACTGGGAACAAGGAACGGGAAAGAATTAGTACATGGCCTTTTTGAAGGAAGCATCCCGGAATTCGCCTAGAGTGATTTGGGGAAACCATGGAAAACTCAAATCTTCATGCCCGGACGGGGATTTGAACCCGCGTCCTCCCGAATGCGAGCCCAGAACGTTAACCGTTCACCCACCACGCTCGGTATAAAACATTAGAATTGTAGATATAGTACTGTAGTTAACATATGGTAAGCTGACCAGTGAATATATCTTTCATTTACAGAGCAAGTGAATAAACATCACCATGAGCTCAAAACCTATCCTTGCTACATGTTCCAGTCAGTTGTCAGATAGATTATAGTAAATGGTTCAAAGTCATCATCAACACAGGGCTTTCTAATCCTTATTTCATAGAACGAATTTATTAGTTGATTATTCCATGGGATCTGTTCAGTCAATGGTCAGCGCCCCAGATATTAAATTGTCGGTTAACGTGCTTAATTAAATGCTGTGTCTCACTATTCGTATTGAAATAATATGTTATTTATCTAGCTGTTCAACAAATAAACGCATACATATAACCGTTCGGCAGTAAGATATATCACTGATACATGTGAACCTTACTCATCGCCGTTGTCCCACTAATAGTTAGTTTAAACAAGAGAGTGGGCGCAAGTTTTCGTTTGCAACGTACATAATAGATGTGTAACTTTCAAAGATCGTTTGGGAACAATGTGGTTTACATCCGCAACAAACGGTTATCTGTTTTCTGTGGCTTTTGTTATTAATGTATATTTGTAGTGATATAAAAAACATTTTGGTCTGTTGCATTAATTCAAAATATTACAAACTTGATTAGGCTGGACGATATATAAAGCCCCGGAGCAATCGATCTAATCCTAATTTTTTTTTTATATACACTGACCATTTTTTCCATGTATGGTACGTACCTTCAATTCACCTGTTATACATTAGTATTCTTAAGATTTTTGTTGTTAGATGCAGAGTACTCAACGTTCTTCGGGAGCTGGCTGTTAGAATTTTTATTTTTAATTTATCCCGTTCGATTAGATCGTCGTTACTATTCTCCGTAACTTGGATGCAGCTTTTTAAACCAAATATAAGGATTATTTTTCCAATTATTTTTAAGAATATGTGCTCAAAGGTTTTTCGAACTGTGAGAAAAACTATATATTTGTGTGTCAGAACACCGACTTTAATATAATTCTTAAATTTCAAGTTCGAATTTTTCGGTCAGAAAAATGTGCGCACCGATTCAGTGCAAAACCAATAAACAGAAAATGTTATGAGCTTTCAAAATTTCACAATCCATTTTGGATGATTTCTATACTGTTTTTGAGATTTAAAAAAAAACCCTAATAGTTTCAAGCGAAAAGTTTGCTTAACTGGGGTGAGAAGGGGAAGAGTGATTTGGTTTTTGCAAACCAAATGTACAAATTATTTTTTTCTCTTTGTTTTAAAATATACGAATGCAATGTTCAGTCGGATAAGAATTGTGGATCTGTATAGACAACATTTACGAAATCTGAATTGTTTCAAGTGTAAATTTTCCTAAAGGGTATGGTGGGCTGCTTTATTGTAAACCAAATATGGACGGTATTTTTCACCAAGTTTTGTATACTATTAATTTATGTAAAGTGTGCATTACGTATTATAAAGACCTGGTATGATGTAATAAAGGACTTGACGGCCCTAATCTCTCCCGGGTAGATAAACCATTAAATAAATAAATAACATAGATAATTAGGAATGAAAAATCAGATTAATATATATATGTAACTGCACAACTTTCGCATTCATAGCTACGGAAAAGAAAATCCTGTTCACTTGCGTAACCAATGTCTTTACTAATGTTCATAAAGCACTCCTTTTCAACGAATGTGATTAATTCGAAAGGAAGGAATGCCACAGGTTAGAGGGGTCGGACTGGACTCGGAACATGAATAGCGAGGACTAATTAGCAGTCTTCAATCAGCTATGTTCGTCATCGCCTTTGTCTTCAGAAAGCGGATTTAATTTTTAATAGAGCGGTCCTTCCCTGGTCACAATGGATTGACGGCCGGTACGCTGTCGATCTGGTAATCTCTTTGCCTATTGCTACGAGATGGAAGCCCCACAAGGCGAATTATCAGACTGCTGAGCACATAAAATTATAAAACCTTCGATTATCTCGTTGCAGCACTCTCCTTACCATTTAGTAAGTATCTGATATTGTGTTATGCTGTACAATGTGAACCCACGCTATGAAGGCTTTGAGAAAGTCAATGTCGGACACCCAGTCTTAAGAAAATTACACTGAATTATGGTATTGAGATGATAACATTGTCATTAATCCCCAATCATTTTTATTATTAATTTATTATTATTAATAATAATATTGAATTTTATTGTATTTATTGTTTATAGTTATCTTGAATAAATATTTGTAACTTGATTTGTAATATTGTTGGGTTTAGTAACAGGGGTAGCATAGTGTTTGAAGCTGTGCGGGTGGCGATTGTTGATTTGATCGCCTGTATTGTAGCATGGCAGGGCGCAAGGCAGCGTGTGTGACGCACTGCTCGGAGAAGGTTGATTGGCGCGAGCACAAGCTCTCTGTATACAAGCTAAAATAGCTTGTGAAATGTATTGGAAAGTTATTTCAATGTAACATAAGTGTCTTAAAAAGTGTGTCAATAAACGGTATTAATTAAATGTAATAATATCTCGACCAGAAAAGTGATTTTTTTTCATTTCTGGACGTTGTAACACTTCTATTTGCTTGGCGATTATATGCCAGCAAAACCGTAATTAATACTATCCAAGTTAATGGCTTGCATGTATTGAAGAGGAGAATTTGGACCGTTCTGGACTAAATAACAGGCCGTAATTCACTAATGGATTGCTTAACTCACAATTGGCTGACTAACGGATTGGTTAGTTCACAATTGGCCGACCATTCCCAGAATAATTGGTAGATTACAAGGAACACTGGTCTCTGGTCTACAGCTGCACATGAAGTCGGACAACTACGGATAAAACAGAGTTATGAAGAAATAAAATCTTGAATGCTTTGATGTTTCAACCTGTTGCATGAGACGAAGAGGTGGGTCAGTATATCTTTGGTCGATCAATGAAATGTTTTATTTCTTACTGTTTTAATTCATATTTCTGTAGGATAGCAAGCTGTTTTAAGACTGGCTTACAGATCTCCTGGACTTGTTTGAATACAGATGGTCGACGATATCATATGCTATAGTTAGAATGGTACAATGTTTATACCAGGTTACCTCTGGTACATTTGACAGTACATATTGTATCAGAAATTATAACGAAAATTAAACTGTGAGGGGACTGTCGGTGAAGTGTGAGATACAATCACACAGGCGCCGACAAGGCGATACGGATACGCCGGTCGGACAATACACTAACAGCGAGTGGTCCGTGGAGATTACTTGCTTGACTCACATTGTAAAACGTTCCAGGCAATTTTACCTAACAGATAAAACCTTTCAGAGAATCTGGTGGTAAATTTTCTAACTTGAAATTTTGGGACACTGAGAAAAATAACAACTTTAAACATTTGCCTTAGAAAATTGGCGTGGTTTTGAAAGAAATTCCTAAGTATCAGCCAATGGAAACGGGCGTATGTGTGAAGAATGTGGCAGAATACAAGTAGCAAATACAAGTAGCAAATACAAATTTAACAATAGGAATTGCCACTTATTACTACCGTTATATTTTATTCACTGTCTCGGCCAACCACCGAGAAAGGACGTTTCTCAGCTATCGGGATTAGTGATAAACAAGAATCAATGAGCAGAGAGAACTGGCTCCGATACAAGGTGATCAACTGTGCTACCATTTCGACTTGAAATTCATGTGCCTTGTTGCTGCACAGCTAATATCAAAGTAAACGGCGAGTCGTCGCCTTACAGCTTCACACCTAGTCAATGTCATAGTCATTAGAGGCGGGAAAGGATTGCGGGAAGGAACAAATCATAAATCGCCCATACCCTTTGAAAGAACCATCTTGGAATTCGCCTGGCTTAATTTGGGGAAACCATAAGAAACTGAAATCAGATTGGGCGAACACGGATTCGAACTTGCTTCCTTCCCAATGCGAGGACAGAACTAGCCACGCAGCTCAGTGTGAGTTGTCAAATGCTATTTTGGTACGACATACCAGTATGGTTACTGTTTATGATTATCAGTATAGTATCTTCTATGAGCAGGCATTAAGCTGCCATTATATGAAGAAACATTTCGTTCTGGTTATATGCCAGTGAAGGAACAAGGTTCTTAGTGATCCGATATCATGCTGACTTTTGAAGACATAGATATGGTGATATATACGGGTTAAAAATCAAGCCTCCATAAATTCTATATATGAACATTATAGCCAACAGACCGAAATGTGGTGATTCAAATAAAACAACAGTGATTTTAATGTTCTGCTTATTTTTTTTTGTTACCTGAGCTTATTTATTATTGCTGTTAAAAATGATGTGCTAATTTTTCTTATGTGATTGATTGTCAATAGAATTTCATATCAAATATATGTGTGTCAACATATTTTAATTAACGATGCGATTAATAAATTTGTTTGAAAGTTGATTTTCAGGTCCAATAAATTGCTAGCTTCATTTTGTCTATAATTCATGTAAAATTAAAATGAACATTTTATTTAGTATAATTTCAAAATGGTCATGTGGTTCACTAAAATCTAAAGGGGAACATCAAGGTTTTCATATGTATTCCCTCTTTTCTTGGACTGAGGAAGTCAAAACTTTATTTTTCACAAAAATTTTTTCTTTGTTATTTGCAAAACATTATAGCTATGGATCTGAGAGTGACAAAGGACAGATGTCTGCAGTGATCGCCCTGCAGATTTTTATAGCAATAAGTTTCTTTTTACCATACGCTAATACAGTAACCGAGCGCTCAATATGTTGTTGTATATGCTATTTACTTACAGCTACATTGCACTTATAACGAAATTAGCAACTCACCAGTTTTGCACATTAGATCTACAATACTGAGAGCTTAATTTAAAGTTTAAAAAATTCCTTCGTCAGGTAACTACTGTTTACAGAAATAAAACTCATGTAATCACATCACTATAATTATGAGCATTTTCCGGGATAACGTTATTTTGTCGATTTTACAAAAAATAAAAAGAATCTGCTTACAGTTTAACGTGGAGTGGTGATCTGAAGACTTTTATCTATGGGATACAGTATTAGCTTAAACTAGAAAGTTAGTTATGATTTATGATTTTAACAAGCTCTCATATAACTCAGAGAGTGAATTTCGAACGTTTAATTTATTTTAGGCGCCCTGATCCATTTGCTTAATTTTCACTAATACAGGCTTCAATAGAACTCACCGCTCACCTGGAATTGATATAATGAACAGTAAGAAATGAAAGTTTCTTTTGCCCTCTAAAATTCACAAGTATAACTGTCTCCTCGTATGCGGGATACGTGTATCAAACCAACATGAGGATTTCTGACTGTAAGAGAATCTTTTCCAACGATGCACTAATTCGCTGTGATCCATGAACTGTTAATAATTCCAAGCAGGCCCACAATTCCGTAATTTTTCCTTAACGTGTTCTTGGAAGTCAAGGGTTCCGTAACTGGATAATAAAGTTCTTACCATCACTATTTCATGACACCCCAATCCTTCAGTATAAATGAGGAATTCCACTAAATGCTTTAGAATTGCCACAACTTCTCCATTGGGCCTGAAAATACTACAAACTTCATAATCAGCACCAAAGCTAGACTGATTGACTTCACTAATTGTCCAGCAATGACTTCTTCCTCATAAAAGCATTACTCTGTGAAAGCTGAACTTTTGTGAATTGTGAGATATCAGATCGTTCGGAACAACCTGTTTTTGCTACAGGTTGCAGTCTTGATTTGGCAATGGGGAAAATACGTTTGATATCGCCAGCAGTGTCTCCTATCCGTCCTACCACAAATAATTTTTTTTTTTTCCTTACTCTGCCTGAATTTAAGAACATAGTTTTTCAACATTTTCAGTTTCATGGCCTTCGACGGTTTTCCGCAGACGCCTGATGTGGTATAGGTTTAAGAATTCTCTGGTCCTGATCAATGATTCCACTAGAAATATCGCTGTAATCCAAGTCCTTGCACGTCCCCCTTTTCTTTTCTATTCTCTGACAATTTCCATTTTTAGTATCCGTTCTACTGTTTTAAGAGAACTTTGTGAATTAAATAGAACTTTAAAATGTTAAACTTTACATTAACTACTTACGTATCAATTGCCCAAGTCAAGAAAATGATGATTAAACACTGAAATAAAACATTTGAGGTTAATCAAAAAAAAAAAAATTGAAAAAAAGTAATTAAATTAACGCTTAACAACTAAGCTTTCGAGAAAAAAAAAAAAAAAAGAGAAAGAAAGAAAGAAACACATTTACATTCAGGAATTTTTAAAAAGTTTAGTGAAATTCACTCGCACTATGAAAAATTGGGAACTAAGTCTAGCCTAGAAATCTAATAAAAACCTCCAACCATCTGCAAACAAATTTCAAAAATATTGATATAAAATTGCTATCACATCATCGTAGGCCTACATTCCTTAAATCGTTGAACTCTCTGTTTGTTTGGGAATACAGATTTAGTAATTTGACCATACATTCTTCTTTTAATTTTTAAAGTATCTATTGTGTCTGATTTTTGCTGTGATTTATAAATTTATTTTTATAAAATGTTTGATTACAGAGTAATAATTTTTTATTGAAACTTTTAGGCTACGGCTTCACGAGGAAGAATAATACAAACAAGGGTGAACAATGATTCTAGTTCTCGCTATTAGTCATATGTATCCCGACGCCTTGAACAGAGTTCTGCAGTCGTAGACGCGACGTTTAAGAAGAATAAAGGAAATATTTCGCCCTTAAATAGCACGTACCGTTTTAACAGCCGGTACACAATGGCCGCTAACAAGACATTCTGGGGCGTGGCGCACCTCATGCTGTGTATTCAAGCCCTCCTTCCCGCAGTCCTTCTCTCCCCTTCGTTCTTGTTCCCCGTCTCCCTATCATCCTTTCTCACACCGCCTCTCTACTTACCTTTCGCCCATCTTTGTGAGTTCCTGGCTTCCAGATGCTGCATTTAGGCCGCTACCTCCTGGCTTTTTGTGTCGTGGCTAAGACGCGTTTTTCAGCCTTGTCTGACACTGAAAATGACGTCTGGTACCGGCGTCAGGATTAATTAAAAACAAGTCCCGTCTAACAAAAAAGGGGGATGCATGACTTAAATGCTGGAAGGTATTACACTACGTAAATACGTCCATCAAGCAACAGATGTTCATCAAAGGCGAGATAGACATGTTACCAATTTATCTAACTTCCTTCAGTTTAAAGCACTCATACCGTTGCCAGTTACTTTAACACTCTCGTTGTATCTTATTGTTTATGTTGTAAAAATTGTACCTTAAATTCCATTTGCAGTTTATCTTTTTATAGCCACGTAATTAATTAAAACAGTGTTTAACAGATAGTTCAGTTTTTAAACACATTTCACTGTTCTTAGATGTTGATGGCAACACGTTTTTAGGAGAAAAAGTCTCAAAGTGTGATACGGATGGTTGCGATGGAAATCTTTTCTTCAACTAAAGTATACAACAAGCCACTTATATTTTCATCAAGCCTTCTTTTCTCTTGTCTAAATAATGTAGTCACAATTTCTTCGTAAACAGCAGAAAGTTTGCAGTAAAGTTTTAATAACTGTACATTAAAACAATAATAGAATTAGAGAATCAATATGAAGTCATTCCAGTAGAAATTTAATCTCAACTCCTAACTTTATCCACTTGGTTTTTTATTTTTAGAATGATATAGAGATGAAGTCAGCTCTTCTATCGGCTTTCTTTCTAGCTTTTCAAGATATTTTAGTTGATTGATATTTGAATTGATAAACAGTGAAACAATTTCACTCCTAATTTTGCAAAAAGAATGTCCCAAATACTGAGAGAAATCCAGTGGTGTCACGATTCCTAGAAATGAGCTAACGACTAATGATAGTGAATATCAGTTTGAGTTGCGAATAATAGGATGCTGCTGTTATCATGGCAGACATTTTGACTACGTCAGGTAACCTACCTTCAAATTGAGACTAATTTTAGCGCACTTTTACGTAAATTTGAAAGGTTTTCGACTTCATTTCAAAATGAAACAGTCCTTATTTTACTCTTGGGGTCGTGGTCTATAAATTATTCGAAAACAATTACGATATTAGAAGCAGTATTTGTGTAAGTAGCGTTCAGCAAAGGAAACATACCGACAAATAGACAAACATACGGACACAATTTTTATTATGTCTCAAGTTCCTCATGCCCCATGAATATACGATAGTGAGTCAATAAATAAGTTAAAAGTCCTTTTTCCGTATAACATACGTATTTAAATTCCGCGTGCACATTTTGCCAGTAGATGGCAACATATGTAGCTTGCGGATGCACGTGGTCAGTCAGTGGTAGCCAGAAGAAGATGACGGATATGTTATTATTATTAATTTTAATTGCGATGGAGCTACCGCTCTGGTGGCAGTTCCCCATGTCATCAAATCACCCCTTTTATTTTATTTTTTAAATTTCTTTTTATAATTGAAGTGTTAAAATTCTCCCCATTTACTTTTCCGATTTACAAATTTTAATTTTAGATTCACAAGCGTTTTTGGTAGATTATTCATCACTTGGTAATTTTTTCCAATACCTGACACCCTCTCAAGCAAAAGAAAATTACAGATTTATATTTCCTGATTCCTAACTATTATTTGTCAAGTGTAGCGCTTTTAAATTAAACACACACATGTATGTATCATAAGCTTTTTGCTTTTATTTCTGAAAAGAAGTGTTTGTGATGTACACAAAGAGCAAGTAGTAAAGGTGGCACTCCCGTTTACGAAGTAGGAAACTGTTTGGTGTTTACGAATTTATAATGGCAATTTCTAAAGGAACTATTCATTTTTGCGGGAGAAAAACTATCCTATGACACTTGGCACACACTTTTCTAACATCGTGCGAAATTTCATTTAAATTTGTGTAGCTATTAAGGCGTGTTGAGCCCAAAAGTACATCCAAACTTTCTCATTTATATAGATACTAGCTCGTACCCGTGACTTCGTACTCGTGGATTAAGAATTTTTTGCCAGAATTGAATATAGAAAGTTGTTGGTAATGAAGGATTGGACCCAAACAACACCGAGTCGGCATAACATGACAGGAAAGCTATCACTATATCATTCTAATGTCGAACCAGTCTCTTGGAGAGAATCAGTTTCCAACATATTTCTGTCACCATTCGATAAAGTCTTAAAATTTCGTGACAACTATTAAACATACCGGAGAAAATGTCCTGTGCCCTTCATACAGATTTTCTTGTCAAATTCCATCAACATCGATATAGCCATTTGGTCATCAAAACGTAACAAAAAGACAGAGACTCACTTCCGTTTTTATAGTATTATTACTGCGGTTTCACACACACACACATACACTCTCTCTCTCTCTCTCTCTCTCTCTGACTGCGAACAACCCCTGAGGAATCATTACAACGTAAAAAAGTGTACACCTATAACATTGCAAGACTACCTACGATTTGCCTCGCATTGCACCCCTAACTTTGTGATATCTACAGTTTAACATTCAATCCGAATAACCTACGGCCCAGGCGTGACTCTTACGATCAAAAACAATTTTTAAAAATCTTAGCCTCCACGGAGATTTGAATCGGAGACCTACGACCCAAACATTTGTAAGCAAGCGCTTTAACCACTTTTTTTTTTTTTTTTTTTTATTTGGGCCTCCTTCCTCCCCTTCAGCCCTGCCTTTCGCTCGCCAGTGGTTGGCTCTTTGCCTGGCTCTAAACCTTTTTATAATAAAATTTGGGTTTCAATGTTCTCTTTTCCTGATTTGTATTTATTAGTGGTATTTTCCATCAGTTGGATGTTTTGTTTTTTGAGGTTCTTTATGATTTGAATATTTGGTACAGTTAGGTTCCCCTCGTGCCTTTGATTCAAAAGTCTCTCTTTGGGTCTAGGCGGGGTTTATAAACAGTTTTATTTGGTTAAATTGTGATCATTGGAATGATTCTGTCATTATTATATCGAGCATCCGTGCGAAGTCTTTTTTATAATTTTGAGTTTGGATAATTTCGTAATATATAGTATTCATATATGCTATATATTCGTCGTAAGTACTCTTTTCCGTTTGTAGCATATAAGTTAGGGTATTGCCTAGTATCCATTGTACCGTGTTGTGTTTCGTTTCAGGATATCTCTTTTTCTCAGGTTTCAGTATTTCCTGGATGCTCACGGTTAAAGGTGATGTTCTGTCAAGGAAGGCTATTCTTCTTCTTGCCCAATTCCATATTTTCTGGTTTTGGTTACACGTTATTCTGTGTATCAGGGTGTCAGTATTTCCGCAATTTCTGCATCTGTCATTCGGGGATAGATGTATTTCGTAAAGTCTTCTGTTGGTTGAGATTTTTTCATTTACGACGTCATACCACAAGGATTGTGTTTTAGTGTTTAGAGTTTTATTCGTTATATTTTTCCAGATGTTGCTCCAGTTGTATTGTGGATTTTTAATTTCGATTTTATTTCTGTGGTTAGATGTGTTGATTATTTTGTAGATTTCTTTTGTTGTCTTGTTGTACAGGGTGCATCCTTTGGTTTTTGCATAAGTTGTTTCTAGGTGAAATTTTCTCATATGTGGTAAGTTGAACTTTATCGCGGCCATGTTGAAAGGTATTTCCTCAGTGACTGGTTTTGTTTCTTTAATCAAGTTATTTGTTGGGCCGTTTGGGTCATTTTCCGCTGTCGTTATGGTTCTTTTGAGGAATAATGCGCAGCATCTTTCGCGTACGCTTATCATTCCTATGCCTCCTTTTCCTAGGGGTAGAGTCATTGTTTTGAACGCTGTTTTGAAGATCTTACCCCTGCTTGCGAACCACCCGAGCAGATTCTGTATCCGATCTGCAATTGTGTCGGGTATCGGCAGTACTTGGGCGATGTAGACCATTTTACTCAATAAAGATACTTGTACGATTTTAGCCTTCTGTATTGCATCCAGATCTCTATCACAGTGCATGTTTATAACAGCCCTAATTTTTGGTAGTGTTATGAGCCAGTTTTTAGTTATTGTTTTCATAATGTTCTTTTGAAAAACAATGCCTAATGTCTTATGTTCTTCTACTTGCTCGTACCAGATGTCTGTTGGAGGTGGGATCTCTGCTCCACTTATTTGGAGCAGTGCAGTTTTCTTTGGGTTAAGTTTTGCGCCTGTTGCTTCCGTGAACGTTGTGATTATTTCCCACGTTTTTTGGATGTCCTCCGCTGAAGTTTCGGCTATACAAATGTCGTCTGCGTATCCTCTGCATGTAAATTTGTATCCGTTTAGATTAATGCCTGTTAAATTTTGGTGACATTTCTCAAGCAGGGGTTCCGTTGCCAGTGCGTACAGGATCATTGATAGCGGGCATCCTTGTCTTATCGATCTTTCTATCTTGACGGGCGCTGACAGGTGTCCGTTTATAAGAAGTTTTGAATGTGTGTTTGTAATTATTTTCTTTATTACTTCCACGAATGGGGAGCCAAATCCTTTATGTTCCATGATTTTTAAGAGGTAATTATGTTCAATTCGGTCAAAAGCTTTTTCAAAATCGAGGAATAGTAGAGCTGATGGCGTTTGTTTTTCTGCGTTTATGCTGATAATATCACGGTATTCGCACACAGTATTTAAGATGCTACGTCCGGGAATAGCACTGGTTTGATGAGGTCCTAAGATTTTCTCCATGAGGGGTTCCAGTCTAGTTTTGAGGATTCTCGTTAGTATTTTAAAGTCTGAATTTAACAAAGTTATTGGTCGTATTTCATTGATTTTTTTGATCTGGTTGCCTTTGGGTACTAGCACTATGATGCCCTCTGTGAAGGCGGTGGGAAGATTATCCTCTGTCCATAAGTCGTTTAGAATCTCTGTTAACTTATTTCTTAGCATGGGCCAGTAATGAATATAAAATTCTATGGGTAACCCATCCGGTCCTGGGGATTTCCCTCTTGCTGCTTTGTTTATCGATGTATGAATTTCATCCTGGTCAAAAATTCTTGTTAGAGTTGCTGATTCTTCCACACTTGCTGTGTTACTTGAGTTGGATATTAAATCGGAGATTGCCGCCGTACTAGTTGGAGTTGACTTAAAAATATTTTTATAATGCGTGGTAATTTCTTTAATTATATCTCTTCCGTCCTTGATGTTTTCACCATTTTCTTTAATTATATTGGTTATTAAAGTTTTTTTACTCCTTTTTGTGCTCCTTATAAGGTGGTACAAGGCTGCCGTTTCTTTGGTTGCGACGTCAGTCGGTTTTGAAGTTGTCAGAAGTTTGTTTGCTTGCATATTTTGTAATGATAGGATCTTGGCTTTGTATTTTTTTATTTTTATATTAGTATCGACAGTTATGGTGGGCTCTTGGTATAATTCCTTGATGCATCTGTAATAATACTCAATTGTGCCCTTCATCCAATAGTTCTTTTGTGTCCCCCAGGAGATTAAGGTTCGTTTTAGTTTCGGTTTCACATGTTCAACCCACCAAGATAGTGTGCTTTTATATTTTTTACAGTTTTTTAGACATTCGTCCCAGACACTTTTGATTTCTTCGTCTAGCGCCGGGTCTTCAAGCATAGAGATGTTACATTTCCAGAATCCTTTGCCTCTGCTAACTGGCTGCCTCTGCATGTTGACAGTACATTGCATACTGTTGTGATCTGAAAAGCTTAGAGGAAAAATGTTTGCACTGGTTGTTTTGGTTCGGAGAGTCTCCGTTACGTAGATCCTGTCGAGTCGGCTTGCCGAGTTGTTTGAGACATATGTGTAGGCTTTGGCATTTCCGTGAATGCATTCCCAAGCGTCGTGAAAGTCCATCCCTCGAATGAGGTTAGTCAGCTCCCTGCACCCATTGAAATTTGGGGTTTGATCTTTTTGGCTTAGTACACAATTAAAGTCACCTCCCATTATTATTGCACCTGTGGTATTTCGCAGGAGATAGGGTAGCTCTGTTTTGTAGAAGTGTGCTCTTTGGGCTCGATTATTATTGCCAGAGGGGGCGTAAACATTGATTATTCGCGTGTTATTTATTGTAGTTGCAATGGCCCTGCCGTTTGTTAATGTTTCTGTACTAACCGTCTCAATTCCCTCTCTAATCACGAGGGCCGTTCCCGTGTTGGTTTCTTTGGAGTAGTTGATTATTCCATCGTATCCAGGGATGTTTAGTTCCGTAAAAGTCACTTCTTGTAACATTGCGATGTCAATACTGTTTTGTTTAATATAATCCGCTAGGCATTTTATTTTGAATGGCGTAATTACTCTGTTCATATTTATAGTTGCAATGCTATAACTTTGATTGCTTGTCATTGGTTATTTTACGTCTCATCAGATCCCTCCATTACTTCCTCGTACCAGCTGTCTTTACTGAGGAGTTTTGGTTTATCTTCTTCTCTTATCTTCTGATCGTTTACGTATTTTGGTGTGTCTTGTCCTTCAATTCTCACTTTGGTTGTTTCTTCTTCTTCTTCTTCTTGTCTTGATTTGGCGTTATTTGTTGTTCGTTCTACTTTCTCTGCTATTCTTTTTACTGGTTTGCCGTTGTTTTCGAGTCGTTCACTGAGAGCTCGGCGTTTTTTTGCTATGTATTGACTTGCGGTATTGGCACCATCCTTATTTGCACTTCTGCTAGATTGTCTTGTTATTCTCTTCTCGCTTATTTCTTTCTCGGCTTTGTTATTGATCGTTGAGCTGTGCATTTCAATCCGTTGTTTTGTTTCGGAATCTTCTTCTGCCTGGTGAGTTGTTTTATTTGTAAATGTTTCTATGTGTATGACATGTTCTGGGATACTCTCTTCTTCTATTTCTTTTTCATGTAATTTCTGTTCCGGTTCTTGTTCTTCGTTTTCCTCTTCTTCTTGTCCAGATTTTTCGGCTTGTGTTTCCTGTTTACCGCCGAGCTGTTCCGAGTTGTCCTCTACATCGATCTCCATGTTTTCCGTGTTTTCCAACGTTTCTGTGTGTGGCTCACATGCTGATGTTACAGTGTGGCCTATGTTTACACTGTTGACTTGTGCCGTGGCTTCTGCATAAGACGCTGTGTTGCTACTTTCCTTACTCGCTTCCGCGATTGTAGCATTTGCTGTTATAGTTTCTGATGTTGACAATTTTACTCTTGGAAGTTGTAATGGTCGGCGTTTTGTACACTCAGATCTTAGATGTCCTGGTTCATTGCAAACAGAGCATGTGCGCGGTTGTCCCTCATATATTATTAATGCTTTGAAACCCTGTATCATTATATAGGAAGGTATATGTTTTTTTAAATCAATTTTCACACACCGTATGCCGTTGTTTGCTTGGAATCTGAACTTAGGGCTCCATTTTTCGTCGGTCGCCGTTATTATTTCACCATAGTTTCGGATTGCTGCCGTTACACTAGCATTACTAATTTCAAATGGTACATTAAAAACTCTTACTGATCGTAGCCCCAGCCCTGCGTGGCTTATATATACGGTACTTACGGTTCCATCTGGGTTCTGGTAGTCGGCTTTCCCTCCAGTTTTCTCTACGATAGTATTGCACAAGTTGTCATTTGTCATTTTAACGTATACTGCATAAGTCAAGAAGTCCATTTGGATTCCGTATACATCTGCGTCTGTCAAGTCGAATTTTTCATACAGCCATTCATGGAAGTCATATGCACGTGGTCTTGTCTCCTTCGCGTCGAACGCAAATTTCAGTGTATTCTTCCGTATCGTCGATTCCATTTTCACTATCGTAAACCACAAGCTAAGTTTTCACTGATACACTCACTGAACCTCGCTTGAGGAAAGTATCGAGCAACCGCACGCGACGGCGGCTCGATGCGAACTGACCACTCGAGCTGTCTGACCGATACACGGAAAAAGAAGTATACAGACGTCCATATCCAACACGTCTGTCTATCGCCAGTCAGTAGTATTTCGAAATTATGAGACAACATGTATTATTTATACAGACAATTTTTCAACCAAATGTAGACAGTAATTTTTCTCCTTGTTTCAAAGGATAAGTGTGCAAAGTTTAATCGAGATAGGATGAAAACTATGGATTTGTATGAAGAACAAACAAACAAACAAACATAGATACATTCATCTTTATATGTATATAGATAGATTTTCCAAAAACGCTGATGAAATTTAAAATTTGTAATTAGCAAAAGTTGGTGGAGGAGGTATTTAACGCTAAAATTATATAAGATAATTTAAAAAATTAAATAATAAATGGGTTATTAGTTTAGTAAGGAAATTGTCACCGGAGTGGCTGTTCCATCGCAATGAAATATAGCCAATTTTTCTCCTTGGCCCCTGGTCTGAACAAGTTTCGAAACAATATGAAAATCCATCTAGTCGTTTTGGGGTGAAAAGAGTTCAATCAAATAGAACTTCCTTCTCGCAGTCAAAAAGTAATATATGTACTATATATAAAATTGATGTATATTGGTCATTTAATATTAATTTGATTTCGAAAACATTTTTTTGCAGTACGTGATTATTACAGTTTTCATAATAATAATTTCCAATCTATGTTAATTATCATTAAACTAATCACAAAGCCCGTCAAAAATGATGGGTTTAACGGATTAACTGATTTCTTCTTAGTAGTGTACTGTACCTAAATATAATTGTAATAAAATAAAGCTCAATGTTCTGTAATTTATCATCCCTTGTGACGTATGAAAAAGTTTCATTGTCTATTTGGTCCAGGTTGCGTTTCAGCCTAACAACAATCTTCGCCAATATAGCCGGTAGAAAATCAAAACTTTATTCACACGCGAATCAATATTTTCCATGTATCGCATGTCAATGTCATCATGCATCGATACCAATCATGCATCTTGCGATACAAACTTGATCCAAAATCTTCACAGTTTCATACAACTTTCTTATTTTCTATGATGAAG
Organism: Vandiemenella viatica; assembly: GCA_031002005.1. Taxonomy (NCBI): domain Eukaryota; kingdom Metazoa; phylum Arthropoda; class Insecta; order Orthoptera; family Morabidae; genus Vandiemenella; species Vandiemenella viatica. The sequence goes on along the minus strand of JARYHS010013630.1, from coordinate 46,431,152 downwards.
GTCCATGTTTTAACGCATGAAATAATGACCCCAGTGTAAACGAAGGATACTAAAAATAAATCTAGAAAACTTAAGCTATGTCACGTAATATTAGTTTTAATTGTGGTTTAAGCAGCACAAATCGCGAACAATTTGGAACTTCTTTCATTCAGACCAAGTAATGAGTTCATTAAAAAAAGCTACTGTTAATTAATATGCCATTCTAGCATTACATTTCTTAACAATTACTTAAATAAATATAATTGTCATAAAATATAGTTCAGTGCAATTCATAGTGCTTTGCCCTGTAAGAAAAGGTTTTCGTTGCTATTCTGGTCCAGGTTGTATTTCAACCTAACCCCTACTGAACTTGCGATAAATGAAACAATACTTTAATCACACGCATGGTGATACATTACTTTATCGCATTTTAATGGTAATAATGCATCACGATATTAACTAAAACAAAAATCTTTACGGGTTCTCCATCTTACTTTTTTATATTCGTGTTTCAGATAGATACTAACACCTTTGAATGGCTGACACAGTTACATGTGGCTGAAATATGGCATCAGTACAAGCAAAGGAAATTAAAAATAAATCTTAACAACTTACATCATTTCACGTAACACTAGTTGAATGTAGTCTATGTTGTGTAGATCTGAAAAGTGTGGAACTACTTTCGTTAAAACAAAGCAGTGATGAAAGTAACAGAACACTTAAGAAAACAAAATTAGCTAAAATTATTTTAAAAAATTAAATTATTTATGCCCTCTGCTGTCAAATGCCAGTTCTAATAACAAATCTATCCAAATTGCCACTAACAATGACAAAATATCTCCTACATATCTGTGGCCAATTATTTTAACGAATACTTTGAGATAAAACGAATCTATTATTAAATAAATCAAATCTACTAATACTTATTGTGTCGATTTAAAATCAATACATACTTTTATTTCAGTGTTCTGACAATTCACGGCTTAGTGTAATTCCTCGTGCCTTGCGTTGTAGCAAAAGGTTTCAGTTTCCATAAGGGTCCAGGGTGCATTTCAACCTAACCACGTTAACTTCTCGCCATGAAAACAGTACTTCAATCTCACGCTTATTAATACATGAACTGTTTCGCGTTTTGTGGCAATAATGCATCGCGATATAATTTTCATCAAAAATCTTCAAGGGTTTTTGCACATTTCTTTTTTATAATTCAGACTGGTAGTATAACGTTTGAATGGTTGACACAATTGCTGAACTCAAAGGCTAAGTAATATTACGCAGTGTAAGCAAAGGAAATTAAAATCAACCTAATCAACTTACATTATGCCACGTATTACTGTTCTAAGTGTAGTGTAGGATTGCACAGTTCCCGGATCAATGTGCAACTATTTCCATTCAAACGAATTAATAATTTCAATAATAGGACACACTTTAAAATATTTTGAAATAAACTAAATTATTCATGCCCTATGCTGTAACTTCAAATGCCACTTTTAATTCTGATCCATGCGAAGTATTACTCTAACCAAAATTTTCTCTACATTGATGCACGAAATACAAAGCTTTTATCTTACATTTCTATGGACAAAGAATTTCAGGAATACTTCTACATATCAAAAGAATGTTACGTAAATATAAGCATCTAAAGATTGATGTGTCGTTTTTAACGCAATACATACTTTTATTTCAGTGTTCTGTGAGTTAATTTATTCATTGATGCTTGGAAATGTTATTAAATAACGCGCATTCCCACAAATAATATCGTAAAGCGTGACGTCATAGTGCAACGTCATAGACTGACGTAATGGCGTGACATGACGTCAGCGTGACACTTGTCTATTATACTAATAGACTAGCCACAAAGCCCGTCAAAATTGACGGGTTTGGAGTATTCTGGAAATTAATTTCTTTTTAGTTGCTTACCTAAACAGAATTTTTTTTGAAATAAAGCTCAATGTGCTGTAATTTCTCATCCATTGTGATGTAGCAAAACGTTTCAGTTGTCAACTTGATGCAGGTCGCATTTCAGTCTAACCACAATCTTCGCTAATAATGCGATGAAGATCGATGTGTTAACGGATGACATATGTTACATACAGTTGAAATAATGACCACAGTGATAACGAAGGATACTAAATTAAATCATAACAACTTCAGTGTTCTGGCAAATCATTTCTTAGCAATCGCTTAAATAAACACAAAAATAAATCATGATATAATTCCTATTGCCTTGCGCAATAACAAAATGTTGCTGTTGCTATCCTGGTCCAGGTTGCATTTCAATCTCACAACAGGCAGTTCAATCATTAATGTGGCGCCACAGTCTGATGATGCATTCTTGTAGAACTCGGCGAAAGAAATCTAAAATAAAGAATAATTTTTTTATATATATCTTTCTTGGTTTTCGAGATATAGCATGTTGAAAATCAATTATAACTGTGATTTTGGTGAAGTTTCCTCTGGTCCAGGACGTATTTCAACCTAACAACAACCACCAGGAAGAAAATAAAACACATATAGTGCATTTCCACCGTGTAGATATAGCGGTTTTGGTAATTTGTTTTTTCTGGTCCAAGCCAGATTTCACCCAAACCACCTAAATTTTGAGATACAATATCTCGAGAACTAAGCAAGATATGGAAAGAAAATGTATTCTTTGTTTTCGATTTGTCTCTTCGAGTTACATACGATATCATTATCATCAAATTTGGCAATGTCGAAATTTTTTTCTGTTCCAGGCCGCATTTCAACCCAACCACGTCAATTTTGAGATACAATATCTCGAGAATTAAGTAAGATATCAAAACATTTTATTCTCTACTTTCAGTTTTTTTCATCGATTTACATAAGAATCCATCAACAAATTGTGGCTTCACGGTTATCGTAGAATCCCCTAACCACATACAATACTACGCTAAACCATGGAGGAAATATTTTCTTCCTCCATGTGCTAAACATTGTGAGGAGCGGAGCAAGGAGAACATGTACTTGAGTCACCGGTTGAGGGTGAATAGAGTATAATACTGATTTCATACGGCTATGGATAGGTGCGGTGAAACTAGCTACCACCGATGTACTTTCATATGGAGTCAGGTGAAATATTCGATCAGTTAAGGCTGTTATTTTAAAAGGTATCTGCTACCAAAGATAGGCGAAAACTGATTTATTGTTATCCTCTTAGAGCTCCAAGGTTGAATGTGTCCAGTTGAAAATTTCAAAGAGTTGAATTTTGTTTTATCTTCAAGGTAATTTGGTTATAAATTAAATCTATATTCAAATAATTAATTCACCTTTTGAGAATTTAAGAAATAGTGTAACCAGTATTAAAATGGAGGCGTTAAAACTGAAAGTATTATGTTAGTGCTTTATGTAAGCTGAAGGATTTTTGGGAACATTCCTACCGCCCATTTTACTTCATAGCATGAAGGTGTCCTGTTAAACGGTTAGGGGAACAAGCAGTTGTGCGCGTGTTGGTAATTGCGCCATCAGTACTGGTGAAACACAAGGGCAATGCCGGGAGGGAGAGGAGCTGAGACGAGCGGTCGGCTGGAAACACAGATAAGCGGGATTAGCGGCCGAGGTGGCCTCGCAGACCGTGCTTAGTGGTCTGCACCCAACGCAGCCGACTCTCAGGCATCTGGGGCGAGGTGGTGGCTGGCGCCTCTCAAGACTGATCAGCTGACCGAAGGATGACGCGTACTCGGAAACTAAACATTTGTTACCCAACCACCATTCAAATCGTCTCATCAAAATTTAATCCATCCTGAGCAATAAATATAACTTCACAGGTCTCGATCGAAAGCAGCACAGAAAAATTTTATACGCTAGTTAAAGGATGGGCAGGGACCTGATAACTATCATAATTGATCAAATGTATTTACGATAATATATAAAGCAAAAAAAAAATCCCTATACAGCTCAATCTACAGGCACTCTAAGAATAGTTCCAGTTCGTTAAAGTCCAACTGCTGTTTAGCAAATTATATTGAAAATACACTTCATGACAAAAAAGTGAAGCAAGCAGAAGTGGAGAAGGAGACGAAACAAAACTTCCCAGTTTGAGCAGGTATATGATCTTATTTCAGTGGTTTTGAAGTCGAGAAAAATTTACAAATGATTTGGCAGTAAGAGACCACTTATCAGTATGACTTTGCACACCCTTTGGCCAGGATGCAGACATCGATTCGTTTTAGAAGGGTGTCATGAAGCCGTTGTATCCTCTCCTGATGCAAGTTCGCAAACAATTGTTTTAACTGGTCTTTGATATCCTGGATACTGGCACTGCGACGGAGTTGACGCCCAAGCTGCTCCCACACATTTTCTGTCGTGGACAAGTCTGGCCATCTTGCTGACCACTGGAGGGCCGTAACATAACGCAGATAGTTCATAGAGTCACGTACCCAGTGTGGACGAACATTGACTTGTAGAAAATTGGTCCCACGTTAATATCACACGAGAGGTAACACACGAATACGTCCGGTTATGTCGTCTATGTTCTCTCAGTCAGTTACAGCCGTGACACCTACTCGCTAGGAGTAACACGACTGTACCGCTCCAGAACATTGGAAGAATGGGATTTTTCAGCAGATCTTCGCCATACTCATCAACGATGGTACTTAGTGATAGTGAAAAACCATGATTCATTACTGAAAGCAATGCAACGCCATTCATGAGTAATTCAGTGATTCGCCGTTCTGCACTATCTCGAATGACCATCGTCTGCTAGTATGGTGGCCACCTGGGAGGGGGAAGGTCTCAATATTCCAATGTTTCGGAGAGTCACAGTGATGTTATTACCAGTGTCATGGTGTAGAAAAACATCGGGTATCGCTTCAGGTCATGGCTGATAATGATTGAGGGATCTTTGACGGCACAACGACACGTCACGGACATCCTGCGTCCTCAGGTGTTACCTCTCATGCGACTGCCTTTGAGTGCCATTTACAATGCTCGTCCACACTCGGCACGAGTCACTATGAACTGTCTGTGTGATGTTGCGGTACTCACCTGGCCATCAAGATGCAAAGATCTGTCTCCGATAGAACATGTATGGGACTAGCTCGGACGTCAACTCGGTCCCAATGACAATGTCCAGGATATCAAGGACCAGTTACAACCGTTGTAGGCCAGCTTGCCTAAGGACATGACAAAACAGCTTAATGACACCTTTCAAAACCCAGTCAGTGCATGCATCAACGTCAGAGATGGTGCAACGTCTTACGGGGATAGTATTGGCATTTACTCAATTTTTTAACCAGTGAAATAAAATTACATACCGTTTCAACCAGTGAAGTTTAATTTTGATTTCTCACCAATTTCTGGGTGCCTCGCTTTTTTATATATTTTTTTATTTTTTTATATTTTTTTTAGGAGGTGTATATTCAGAACTAGCAGACATGAATAAAACTAATAGCTACACGAACACCGAGCGGGGCGGTGTAACGGTTAGTGTTCTGGCCTCGCATTCGGGAGGACGGCGGTTCGAATCCCCGTCCGGACATCCAGATTTGGGTTTTCCATGGTTTCCCCAAATCACTCCAGGCAAATGCCGGGATGCTTCCTTCAAAAAGGCCATGGCCGAATTCCTTCCCATTCCTTGCCCCCCATCCTTTCCCGTCTCTAAAGACCTCGATGTTAAAAAGAGACGTAAAGCAGTTACAAAAAAAAAAAAAAAAAAAGCTACAAGAACATTATATTGTACAGAATTCCGAGTTACCAAAAAATAATTTTTACAGGTCCTTATACGGTGCTGTAAAGCTTCTGCTTTGTTTGTGTCAAGTCCATTGTACCAGTGGTTCGGATACCGTGTAAAACTGTAAATTCCTTTTACATGTTAGGATTAGTGGATTTGGTTAGGTAGCCATACAGAGGAAAACAAGGAGAAAAAGTCTCACTGCAAATACACATTTACTTTACTATCAATTATTCAGTTGCCCTAATGTCTTTGTTTATAGACCTCAAGAATATGCAGTAGAATAGTTCAAGGCAGTACGTTAATTTTTTTTTTTTTTTTTGTGGGATTAACCTTGAAATTAAATTCACACTGATATAAACAATAACAATTTATTTGAGATTAACAAACAGAATCTCCATTAGAACAATAACTGACTATGATTTCATTAATCTTAATTTGCTTCGAATAACATAGCTAACTACAATTGGAATGTGGGCTAGTTCGCCGTCTCATGAGTTGAAGAGTACTGGTCATTTACATTAATGAGTGATTTACGTAATATAATTGTATCAAATTTCATTTTCTAGATATTTAAAATATTTTACTAGAAATTTATGGTAAGAATTGAACTATCGAATTTGAATGCATAGAGAAATATTATACTATGATTAGATTAATAACTGAATCTATAGTTTCATGTTTTTCGTTGATCATCGTGCAACTCTTGATGGGAAACCACTTCTTGAAGCATTCTTATTTTAAACCTGCTGGTAAGATTGTAGTCTCGTTGCATTAAATTTGAGACTCTAAGAAGCTAAAAATGAAACTCTGAATTATTTTTAGCATAGTGGGCGATAATATAAACACTTTAGAAACTCGAAATATGTTCAAAACGGTTACGCCTAGAGTCACATTAGGTAGCTCTTATCTGGAGGTAAAACTGCTTTTTTTCCCCAACTTCCTACATGTATCGAATAAAAACGTTTTTTTCCTGAAGGTTTTACCAATGTCAGATCTACTAATGTCTTTTGACAAATGTATTGTAAGTGTGCGTTACGCGAGTTAAATAACGTCTGTAGTTAGAAATATGCAGAATACAGAACAACATGTTTTTCATACGGATAACTGTTGTGTATGCATCCCGCACTGAGAGATGGCAGCAGCTCCACTCCAACAAGTGTTTGCCGCTTCTCCAGGACGTGAGCCAAATAGAAAACACGCCTGCGGAGCCGGACAAACTCGCAGAAATATTCTCTCGGAAGTTGCTCGCCCGTCCCGCTGCCGCTTTATCTCTCCCATCCTCTTCCCTCCCTCTCCCTTTACCAGGGCATCGCCTCACATCTTCTACAGAGCATCCGTGTCCATAGTTACTGGGAAGCAAAAGGATGTTATTTACATTACACGTGTTATTATTGTTAACTTTAGAATTCGAATTACAGTGTTCTTCTGCAAATAGTTTATTGGAGACCATCATTACCTAAAACAGTCTTGAAATTTGAAACATGGCCATTTTTGTTACAGCAAAAATAAAAATTAAAAAGATTTAAAAAAAAAAATTGATGTTACTCAATCATTCACTCGCGAATGTGGTTGTTGGATTCCCCAAGCTACTCCTGCTTGTGGTTTACAATATGGTACTGTAGCGTAACAGCAGACTAATTAAAAAGAAAATAGCGTTACAATTTTACAAGCTGAAGTTACAGATCGGATCCTCAGGACCGACCACTCGACTTCTAAAGATGCTCTTGTGGGTGTGACCTCTCTAAAAAGTGTCAGAACTGTAGTTCTGTTCCCACCGCCTACATTATTGTGGACAGGTTGTGTAAACAGTAGAACTTTCGCTTCCCTGGTGGCACGCAGCCAACCTTAACGTCTTATACGGGTCCAACTTCAGCTCCGTAATATAACCACTGGTATGGTAGCTATGCATTTCAGTAGGTATTCAGTTTGAGTATTTGTTGAAAAATCTGGATCACACACACTAGTTATCTAACAACACAGTAACGATTCAATTCCTGACAGAAATCGGTCAGTTACGAAGGTGGTTCAAATATTTCTAGACCTCTACCATTTGCAGCAATTTAGTTGAAAAAAAGTAATGAAATTTACTAATCATCACACATTACTTCAATTTCTGGTGATTTACAACACTCGAAAATCACAGTCGTGTGTTTTAATTAGTGTAATTTCTTAAATATTTGTATAAACAGAAATAATTTCACACACTAATGAAATCCAAAACAGTGCTGGGCAAAGTATTTAATGTTCATATCTGTAAAAGCAGCACCGAAACAACGTTCAGGAGCACAAGTCAGCTGTTGGAGAATATGTGGTGAAATCAAGGTGTCCGCGCACTTAAATGCTAGATTTACTTATAATCCAAGACATTTCAAGACAATTTCCTGGATTCAGCATACATAGAAAAATCTGGACATCACTTAACCGTGTGAGAACAGGAAATGGTAGATTGAATTACTTGGAGAATAGAAGGGAACGTTTCTTGTGACAGCGGAAATCAGCAACAACCTAACCACCATGGCAACTTGGGGTGCCCTCTTAGAAGATTCAATGGAATGACCTAGCAGTTTCATGAAGGAAATACGTATGTAAATGAATGATTTTAAAACTCTTAATATCAACTTGTAGAATCATCTTTGTCGTTTTTCATTTGTGTACATATCTACGCTTGCAATCCTGTGTATAATTATTGTCTTTGTATCCTTTTACCATACAAAGTAAGTAAATAAATTTGTTAATGATCTCTATATTGCCCCGGTGTATCGTGCACCGTAAGATGTTGCTAATTCTTGTCATTTCATATTTAGTTACTACATTATTTATACGGAATCTATTGGGGTCCAAGGAATAAGTGTTGAATATCGGGATATCGCAGTGTCTCATACATCATACGGGCGTGTCTGAGAAGCGTTCAGGCTGATGTAAACTGTATGCGGCATTGATATCACGTTAAAAAAGTTGTGATAATTCCTTCCAGCTGCAGAATCATACATTACTGCTAATGCCTTAGACTCTATGGTATTGGAAGGACATTGCAGGTGTCATCTATTATCAGAAGAACGTGCAGCCAAATATAGCTTACGTCAGCCTGAATGAAAGATTCGTTAGCTATTATTTCTTTATTAAACGTACAATTCATCTTTCTTCAGTGAAAAATCAGTGAAACACAGTTGGACGCTCTCAGACTGAAACCAGACTGTGTTCTTTGATCAACACCAGACAACAGTATCTGATGAATAATTGAATCAATAGCATGTTGGATTCGTCAGAGTATCGAGCAAATTGGAAGTTTTCTTCTCCTTCAAGAAGCAACGCCGTACTGTATAATGCTTCTGCGTTTAAATAATGGCCTGCAAGTCTGCGGCACAATGATACATCAAAATGGTCCTTGCACAGTAGATTATAAGGCAATGAGGATAACAGATAAATAAATATCCTCGATTTTAAATCATGCAACGTAACGAGCTCTGAGCGATACAAGCTTCGAAATGCCATTATATTTCTATTTCATCAATTCAGTATGTGTAATTGACAAGTATGTTCTGCATCTTTCGGCGCATCTGCAAGGATGTTGTTTGATACTCTCTGAATCTGTTAACTGGACGAGAGCTACTTCCTTATTTGTCCAATGTTTTTCAGTTACTGCATGATTTTGGGACCTTCAATAGGGAGAACAATGATGGTGGTGAAGGCGGAGTGTGACGTGTGAACCAGTGGGACAAAAAGGAAGCAAGAAGCAGAACTGGGATCTAAGGAAGCGTGACACCTTATTATTATTATTATTCCGCTATTCACTAAAAGTGTGTGGCGGAGGGTGTATTGCACCAGTCCTAATGTGTAACCATTTGTTCATCGGAAGGGATTTACGGGATGTGGCAGGAGGCACCCGTGTGCTATTTTTAGGAACCATCCCGGCATTCGCCCGGAGCAATCCGGGAAAACCATGGAAAACCCAGATCAGGATGGCCGAATTGATCTATAGAGAACTACTCATGTCAGATTTTAAGTTTACTCGCCCGGTAAATCCTACCTATTCCATTTCCTAATCGCTCGTGGGAAAAATGAGTATATAGTAATAAATCTGTTCTGACCCTGATTTCTCTTATCTTATTTTCGCGCTCATTCTTAGATATGAATGTTGCTGGTAGTAATATTTTTGTTTGTCGTCATTCTGAGACAAGTCAGTAGTGAATTTTTCTATTAGCTTTTGTAGAGAGCAACGTTTTAGGTGTTCCAGGTCTTCCCAACTTAACTTCTTGAACATCGCACTTACGCTTTCCCTTCAACTATATTTACATGTCACGAATCGGGCGGCTATTCCTTGGACCTTCTCCACAGCCTCCTTTAATCCCTTTTGATAGGGACCCCATACAGAACAAAAATATTCTAAGTGAGGACGCACTGGTGACTTATATGCAATAGATTTAACTTCCGGTGAGCACTGTTTTAAATTACGACTTAGAAATCGGAGCATACGATTTGCTTTCCCAATATGCTTTCTCGATATGCTCATTCCACGAAAAGTTATTGCGAATTGTTACCCCCAGGAATTTAGCGGAATCTACCGTTCCAAGGACAGTGCCATTTATTGTATATTCATAGATAAATCGTGTAATCTTCGTACCGTTTAACTCCAACTGCCAGTCTTCACACCACACAATTATTTTCATAATATCGTCTAGTCAAAACTGGGTTTTGATTTCACGATAGATAATAGTATCATCGGCAAATAATCTTTGCTTCCCACTTATTACATAGTACAAATAATTAATGTATATGAGAAACAACAGAGGCTCCATCACACTTCCGTGGGGAACCCCGAACCACACCTTGATAAGTGATTAACGCTCACCGTCGAGATCTACACACTGTGTTTCACCCTTCAGAAAGCCTGCAATCCAGTTGCATAATTGTCTAGATATGCCGTAACCACTAAGTTTCCTAAGTAACCTAGTGTGAGGCACAGTGTTAAATTTTTAAACTCTTATAGAGCTAAGACAACCTGGGATTGCTTATGTATAACAAGGCACAAGTGGTGAATTAAAAGTGCAAGTTGTGCTTCTTGGTATCGACCTATTCTGAATCCATGTTGATTTTGGTTTAAAAGCTCCCAAATATCCAAAAACTTCATGACATTTGAATAGATGATGTGTTCCAAAATCCTGAAAAATATTGAGGTTAACGAGATCGGCCTATAATTTTGAGGATCATTAACATTCACATTTTTAAACGCTGGAATTACGATGGCGGTCTTCCATTCAGCTGGTATTTTTCCTTGATCCAAAGAGGCGGTGTATAATTTCATAAAATACGGCGCGTATCCTTTGCGTATCTAGAGTAGGATCTCGTAGGTATACCGTCTGGTCCGGGAGACTATTTTGGTTTTTACATTCATAAGCGGTTTAGTTATTCCCTCGATATCAAGGACGTGATCTTTCATAATTTTGTTGGTACGATTGTTAAATATTTGAATCTCCTTTAAGTTTTCTGTTGTGAAAGCTTTTTTAAATATATTATTCAATATTCCTGCTTTCTCTATGCTAGTTTCAGATAATTCCCAATTTTCCTTTATCAGTGACGGCATAACCTTATGAGAGCTGTAAAATAACTTTATTAATATAATATGTTTTTTGAAATATAAGTTCTGATGACGAGAGCTCAGTTCACAATCACCACTTATATTCTTTATGCTTTGACCATGTTTGAAAGCTATCGGAACTTCATAAAACAAAGGAAATTATTCAGGGGTAAATTTTAAGAACGGTCGCCTGGTTTAGTGGGGAAGGGAATGATTTATCAAAGTTACTTACTGCACAATACACACTCCAAGTATATAGACACAAGAACACTTTTTATTGCACCGCTATAAATTGTTACATTCCGACCACCGAACCATATTTATTATTTTCTTGCATTGAATAGTATACAAGGATCACCCTGAATAATAATTACTGAAGATTTGCAAGTTCTTAGCGAGTGAGAACTTTCTTTCAATCAACACAAATGAAGTCACAAGATATTTCTTTTTCTACATTAGTGAACGACCTACGTAACTAACAGTCTTTAAGAGTACATAAGGTTCATTAGTCACTTAACCGACGCGGTAGACTTTCTCAACACGGTGACACTTTTCTGTTAGGCACAATCTTTTCTTCCCGCGCACTCATTTACTGTAACAGTTCGTGCACCATAACACATACGACTGTCTTTAAATGTACATGAATGTCACTGGGTACTTTACCGAGGCGGTAGCTCTTCAAAAGGCTTTTCTCTCAACCGGCGGACACTTTTCAGATCGGTACGATCATTTCTTCCCGCACATACATATGCTGTACAACTCGCGCGCTATATCACATACACTCTGCTACTGATACTCCTCCTAGATCGTTGAAGTCGATAATCGACCTTACACTCGCCACTCGATCTTTGCATCAAAATTGATAGGTGCGTTAACTATCGTAATGCGACAACCCCTTCCAGGTCGATGGTTAAAATGTGAAACCATAGGAAAACATTTCAACCAAACGACCTTTGAAATGGGCGAGGTTGGTAAGCATCTAGCTTAAGTCATAATACATTTTACATATAGTGGTTGGTGGTCGGTGCTAATCTAATACTTACAAAAATATACACAGAAAATTAGAAAACACATTAAAATCATAAGGTTCAAATCAATAATTGACATAGGTTATAATGTTAATAGTCATGCTGAAAATTGGTGTTGCCTTTACGCCAGTGACCTGGTATATTACCACATAAGATACCTTTCTTTATATCACGTAGCACTTCTTTATGCACAAACACTGGCTCACAATCACTTCACTCTTTACAACCTCGGTTCGAGTGTATTAAACAGATTGACACCTTACCCGAGCCCCTTACAAAATCTGGGTGAAGCCCGGTGGTTGTAAGGTCACTACTCTCTTGGGTCCTTCTAAATTGAAAGTGACAATCTCCTACAGTGGCACCATTCCTTAAGTACAAAAAAAAAATAACCTACAATGACAACCTCTTCACAATGACTATGTACAAAAAAAACACATATAAAGCATATGACAAGGCTTTGCTGGGTGTTCAGGACAAACTTTGCCCCTAAGCACTCCAACATTTCTATTCTTCTTACTTCTTTCATCTTAAGGGTATTTCTCGCTTCGCCAAACAACATTATTCGCCTCTTCTTCCTGCGTCTCTTCCACTTTTCCTTTATTCCACTTCCTCCTCTTATTTCCACATATTCTACCTCACTGTGTGGGCAATCAAGTTGATAAAATTTCGCCAAGCATCTGGGGGAGAAATCTTGCTGAATCTCTTCCCCAGAGAAATAAGATTCATCCTGCATCGATTCTGATTTGACATTGAATTGTCTTCCTTGAAAGGTTATAACCTTCTCTTCAGGGAAGTATCTATACAGGTTGACACTCCTTGGGGCCGGTTCTTGAAACATGAGCTCCCAAGGGGTCATTCCCCTTGAGCTGTGGGGAACAATATTACTAATGTATTCAAACTTCTGAGCATGATAGGCCCAGCTTTCGTGACTTTGCTGGCAATACCTTCTAAACCATTCACTGAATTCTACCATCTCTCTCTCTTCTCTTGTTTTAATACCATTATCTCCTCCTTCGTTGATAACCCTATTTGCCTTTGCTTTCGTGATAACCCCTTCCAGTTCAACCTCAGGTGATTCCTCGTCCACTAAGCTTGAACCATGTGAGCTGAGGATACCATGGATCGATTCATCTTCTGCATCTAGCTTGACTCGCTCAACTGGTTCTTTTGTTTCCTTTCCACCCGAAGCACATGGTTGTAGGAACTGCTTCATCCCTTCTCTCAAAGTTGAAAATCCTTCATCTAAGGCTTTAGTGATTCTGTAGTGGAGGGCTTTCCCCTTCTCATCTATCTCAGCTCTGATTGTTTCCTGTGCTCTTTTAATCTCTTCCGAAATTTCTACCTTCACATTTTCTTGAAGGACATTTAGGTGATACCTCATGTTTTCTTCATTCTTCACTTGTGTGACTTTTATTTGATTGAAATTTTCTTCATTCTTCCTGTCTCTTTCTTCATTCTTCTGGTCTCTTTCTTCATTTTTCCTGTCTCTTTCTTCATTCTTCTGGTTTATCAGACTGATTTGATTGAAGATGTCTTTTTGTTGGTTAATTAGCATCATCAGCATCTCCCCAACAGGGACTTCCCTATCCTGCTCTCCAGTCACTTCAACTAAAGTCTCGTCGGTATTCATGATTAGAGGTTATACTATGATACACTGCTCTGATAACAAAAGGTTATAATAGGGCCAATAACTTGCCTACCCCACGCATACACCAAACAAAAAATCTACTAGGATTCCCACAACCTAGTCCACAAAGAATCTCTTCGACTTGCGAACCAAAACAGTAATATCGAGAAAACAAACCACAAACAGAACACAGTACAACGCTGTTGTCAAAGGAAAACTTCAACATCAACATCAAATTTCAAAATAGCATCGACAGAACAGACCGGCGAGAATTACTGCTGCCAGCTGCTTCTCTCCGTTATAGCTGAAAAATACATACAACTTAAAACAATGAATTGAGCTGCTTAAAATTATCAGCTCCGGGTGTACACTGCCTCAGAGTTTACAGCTGCAGGAAAATTCCATCGACTGACAAGCTGTAAATTGCATGCATTGAAAATATTCTGTTTCAAAAAAAAAAAATTTTTTTCGACTGGTATAATTTATTTGTCGGTTGAAAGTAGTGATAAGTTATTTTTTTTAAAAAAATGAATTCTTTTCAAAAAAAAAAAAAAATTCTGACTGGTTACTAAGAGAAGGAATCAAATTTAATCTAAAAAAAATTCTCCCGAGAGAAAATTACTTTTACTGTATTACTATTGAAGCTCGGGTAGTGTCAATCAGTTATCCCAAAAAATTTATTTACTACACTGAGTTTGCTAGTTTTCGCGTGCTTTTATTTTTTTTTTTTTTTTTCGGTTCACTTATATATTTTTTTTTATTATTATATTTTTTTTTAATTTAATTTGCCTGTTCGATGTCTTCTTTTCTTCTGCTGCTGCTGCCGCGTTGATTTTCCGCAGCCTCCGTCACGTTGTTATTGTGTGTGTTCGTTGTAGTATCCCTCTGGTAAAAAAAAACTGCATTCACTTCTTGCTGCGTCGCTGGAAATACACCGCCTCGTATCTCTGGAGTTACTCCGTCGTTGCGTCTCTGGAACTCCACCGCCTTGTATCGCTGAAGCTACTTCGTTACTGCGTCGCTGGAACTCCACCGCCTTGTATCCGTGAAGCTACCTCTGACTTCTGCTTCCACTATTATCTTTCACGCGCCGTTCTTGCTCGAACAACACTCCATTGTTTACTACACTGTTTAATTGTCGTTCACTTCCCACTCGCTTGCTTGTAAATTTAGACGACTTTAACGTTCTGTTTATTCGCCTATCACTATTACAAGTCCTGACACGCAGGTCGACATGTAAAATAACTTATTTAAATATGCTTTGGTCATGTTTGAAAGCTATCGGAACTTCATAAAACAAAGGAAATTATTCAGGGGTAAATTTTAAGAACGGTCGCCTGGTTTAGTGGGGAAGGGAATGATTTATCAAAGTTACTTACTGCACAACACACTCCAAGTATATAGACACAAGAACACTTTTTATTGCACCGCTATAAATTGTTACATTCCGACCACCGAACCATATTTATTATTTTCTTGCATTGAATAGTATACAAGGATCACCCTGAATAATAATTACCGAAGATTTGCAAGTTCTTAGCGAGTGAGAACTTTCTTTCAATCAACACAAATGAAGTCACAAGATATTTCTTTTTCTACATTAGTGAACGACCTACGTAACTACAGTCTTTAAGAGTACATAAGGTTCATTAGTCACTTAACCGACGCGGTAGACTTTCTCAACAAAGCGGTGACACTTTTCTGTTAGGCACAATCTTTTCTTCCCGCGCACTCATTTACTGTAACAGTTCGTGCACCATAACACATACGACTGTCTTTAAATGTACATGAATGTCACTGGGTACTTTACCGAGGCGGTAGCTCTTCAAAAGGCTTTTCTCTCAACCGGCGGACACTTTTCAGATCGGTACGATCATTTCTTCCCGCACATACATATGCTGTACAACTCGCGCGCTATATCACATAAACTCTGCTACTGATACTCCTCCTAGATCGTTGAAGTCGATAATCGACCTTACACTCGCCACTCGATCTTTGCATCAAATTGATAGGTGCGTTAACTATCGTAATGTGACAGAGCCTATTGCTACTTTGATATACAACCAGAACTTTTTTGGAGTAGTAATCGGATCTCGGAAAATTCATGGCTTGGAATTCTTTAAACGCATCAAGCATTGCCTTGCGCACATCCGCTCCCAACTGGACTAAATTAACTTGAATAGACGTGTCCCGCGATTTCTCCACCGTGGCATATAAATGCCTTTGCCTCCTGAGCAAACGTTTCTCTTACCGATTGAACCACGGAAAGTTCTTACTAACCTTGATAAACCGCTTAGGAACAAATTGATTTAAACCGTTCAATATTACTTCTTTTAAATTAAACCAAAGTTCCTCAACAATTGATCTTTAAACTTTAAACCATTAAACCTTGATTGATGGTCACGTCAAGCATGAAGTTCAGCTTCTCCTCGTTTCTGACGCTGACCTACAGCTGACACGGGGAAATCCTTGTCGGCATCTCTGTTTCGGCAGTCAGGTATTCCATGATAGTTGGTGGATTGACTGTTGCTCTGGAATCGATACATTCGTTGTAAATGTCTTGGCGTTAAATGTGGTGGAGGCTGGGGACATAGAAATTCTAGCCAATGTATTTTCCCCTTCTGTTTGATTCTCTTGTCTCGTCCTGACACCTCAATAAAACACAGAACATGAAGTGATGAGGGTCAACGATCATGTATATTCAGCAACTTTGCCTACGTTAAAACATTTGTTCAGTACCTACTTGACCAATTTTTGGAACAGCTGGTCCACTTTTTAAATTATTTTTCGGTTCATGGTGTAGCATTTTACTTGCTAGACACTGAATTTTTGGTGGATTCTTAATGTCATATAACGTAAAGAGAATCTTCAGTTAACATACTTGACCAACCCTAAGCGAAGTTTGCTCTGTTTTTTTTATTACGAGTATAATTGGTTAATGGCGTAGCATTTTACCATCCACCCAACTAATGTTTAATAGATATTCTTCTATACTTGTGACGTAAGAATACTGATTATTGAAACGTTCCTTCAATTGGTCTACTACGCCAACTATAAGCGCAGTTTGGTCTTTTTCGATTATTCGTTCATGTTGTATCTAGGCACCGAATATTTTTATTTTAATAGTGTTATTTAAGATATTTTTTATCAGAGAAAGGAGCTTCAATTGTGTTTTTGCCGGCTTTCTGTGCGTATAAGTCAGCAAAAGCTTGGATATAATTTTGTAACAGAAGTTTATTCCTACAGATAAAATTTGTTAACTTGGTATGATAAGGAGGAACTTGCATTTGGTTTACATATCTTTCAGATAAATGAATCACGTAATTTACAAATATATCATAGAATTTTATTTAGGAACATGGGCAGTTACAACAAATCACATCTCACACAGCGGAGTAACAGTAGCAGTCTTCTTATGGCGAATTGGAGTTTCCACGGGATGGTCTCCCCACCACTCCATTACCCTTCTCGTCCGCCACTGTAACAGAAAGAGATAGTTTTTCATTTCATCTGTTTATGAAGGTACAATTAAATCGTATCAGTCCAATAGTTTTTGTTTTTTTAAGTAATAGTCCGGTAATTATAATTTTCTACGTAGGCCTACGAAATTGTGCTTAATATCTTCGTCTTTTGGTGAAGATGGGCTTTTGCAATCATTCCTCAAGCAATAACACAACAAAGTACAGTATGTATTATGCATTTCCCGTGTCCAGTTGTAGGCTGTTGGTAAGGGAGGCGTTATACCTACACAGCAACTTGCTTGGTAAAACACAGATGTTTTTCCGTGCCTTCCCCAGCGTGGAGGTGTTAATATAGTATGCTTGTAACGAGTGAATGTCGTTCATCTTGTTGAAGAGAGATGAATGAAGAGAGAGAGGGAGAGGGGTAAAACCCACTGCATACCCATTCATGCCTATTCTTATGAAAAAAATCCAAGAATATCCAAGAGGTTACCAATGAGGACTCCAATTACAATGTGCTCATCCATAGAACGAATTGCTACTAATAATGTCATATGTTTTCAATGCATATGCACTGCGTAGATGTTCGCGATTTAACTGAGAATTTGGCACATGAGGTGGTGATCAGCAACTTTGCACCATAACCCATGTCACGAATACTGAAAAATTCTCCCAATACAGTGGCTCCAATAGCTAACGTGGTGGCAGATGCCGGACAGCGGCATTGTGCAAATTGAACTGATCCAGTAGGTTTCGGAGAACACAAGAGCTTACGACTGAATAAATCCATCCACGACCAGTTTTTATATAAAAAAACGTTATGTCATTCTTATTAACAAATCTAGCTGGTATTATTTTATCGCTGACGGGATGGCTTAGTTTGATTTCCTCTTGGTTGATTTTATCTTCACGTTTTATTGAGTTTCCAGTTATTTAACTCTTACGTGGCTAGCGAGGCTTTGATCTGCACTGAAGATTTGAGCTGAAATCATTTTAATTTTTTATACCTTATCTCCAAAATTATTCTTAAAGACCCTTTACATTAGCATCAACTTCTGGGCTTCTACATGAGGTCACAGCTCCAGTATAGATGATTACTGCCTTATTCCAGTTGATAAGTTTTTCTCTATGGTTTGCTTGATATTGCAACAGGTGTGGCGGCATGGAGCTCTATGGTTTTAGTTCTGTAATATGCGCATGTAATATGTCGGAGGATTTTAATCTGCAGTTGTTACGTTACAAGAGCTTAATGTTTGTTATCATGCCCCAGATACGAGAGCCATAGAGCAGTGTAATTAGACTAAGGCCTTGTATAGGCCTACAGTGAGTTTGTTCCTCTGGTGAAATCGTTAGTTTTCTTATAATGGATCCAAGTTCAGAAAGATTGCAGGTCCTTCCCCCCACTGTGTCAAATAAGCTGTAGAAACAAAAGATTACTACCAAATAAAATCATCAACTGTCGGGTTTTTCATACTTGGAAATAATATTAGTATTTCCTTTGTGAAGCTGTGTTTTATTCAGAGTATATTTATTTATTTTTTGACATCTCGGAATTGCAATTGTGTCCATTACCCACTGTGATATTAATACATCAGTAACGTCGTATCTCAATGGTATGAGCTCCTCCTTATTTTCATTTGTTATGAAACAGTTTTTTTTCTGGAATGGGTATGTGAACTATTCTATACAGCTATCATTGAAAAATTCCACACGGAAATTATAGTCGCATAGCTTTTCAACTTTTTAAAGTTTCTTCAGAGTAAATGACTTTCAGTTTTCTTTGGAGAAATTTAATTTTAATTTTCCCAAGTGCATAATTACGCCTGTTAATTATATCGTTTAAGTTGGTTGATTAGCTGCATGTGACAGTATGGCTACGCCAAACGTATGTTCATCAGGATGGTTTATACCGTATTCGGTGGCTCGAACTCGTAGTTGAACTACAATATATCTTTTCGTTTCTAATCAGAATTCCCTTTTGGAAACCTTAATTTTTGCTGATTGGCTCATTCCAGCTAGTTCAACAGTCTAAACAGTGTCTTCTGTTTCTGAGCCATAACGTAGTTTCTCTCGCAATGCCCTGATTCATCGGAGGTTCCTTATCAAATAATGCTACCGGAATTTTCCTTTGTCAGAGAGAACCGTTAGAGGAACCACCTTTGTCATCGTTAAGTTTCTCACCGATAGGTGCGTATGAGCTACGTCTAGGCTCTATATATACGCAAAAATTACAGTTCTAGATGCTGGTGGGAGGTGCTATATATTGTCATACCAGAATAACATTCATGGATGTTTAGTAGAGAGAAGATAACCATTTAGTCCTACGTAACATCTGATATCAAGTGAAATATACCTGTAGAAAAACAGAATCTATCTCGATTCACGATAAGCGCTCTAGCACCTTTTCTATTTTCTGGTTATCTAAGCAGAACATTCTGTCTCTTTACGCAAACAGAGAATTGCATTAGTCTTAGTGTACTGTAGTGTTCATGTCTCACCGATGACTACACCTTTCTACAATCAGTAAGCAAAAGCAATTATCCTGAGTAAAAATAGACTAAACATCTCTAGAATATAACACTCTAAAGCTTTCGATTTGGGTTGTACCATGAACCTGGTTGCAAAATATAAATGTATGTAAACAAATACACACGGAAACAGAAAAATACAACAAAAAAATAATTCTGTACTAACGAAAAATGACAAGAATTAAATAATTCACTTCATACTTGTTTATATTGGAATTATTAAAAAGTAAGACTGCGAGAAGGAGTGTTACTTCTGAAAGATATAAAAATAATTTCGCAGTCACAGTTAAATAATTTCTTATTAAACTGGTAGAAGATGCGGCCTACTAGTTTTATTCGTTACAGACATATCTGCGATTTTTTTTTCTCTATGTCTATGGTTTACTGTTCCTGCGAAGTTTGCTCCTTAGGCAGCTAAGCATCTCACAGCATTGCTACAGTGTAGCAGTTATTGATCATTAAAATATTTCCACAATTTCAGTTGAATAGGCTATTTGACAGTATTCAAAATATATTACAAATTGTAGTCATTCGCGTAGATTAATGCTTAAGGAATCTATTTTTGTTAAAGTTGAAATTAGAAAAGCGAAATAAAAATAAAAATTTTCATGCGTCTTGTCACGAGACAGAAAACTCTCTGGGATTGGAGATCGCTTTAGTGACGTCACCTGCCTGTAGGCGCTGCGGCTGCATATGGAGTGTTTCCCCCTATCCAAGTTTTCAACTATTTGTTGCTGGTTACCTCTTGTTAATAATGAGATTTTGCGTTGAATATAAAATGAAGAACAATTTGTAAAAGCGTACAGCGGAAAAAATGCCGAAAATTATTTACCCGACTAGCTATAGAAACAACCACTGACTTTAATTCTACGGAGCTTGAGAATGTAATAACTTCAGTTTGAGAATTATTTACATTTAAACTGGAAGTTAGAGATTAACAGAAATCCTTCATAAGAATGACTAAAATTTTATATTAAGTTAGTTGTTTTAGGAGATATTTACGAGAAAAATGAAAGTGTAGTGGAAGGTAAACACAACAGTTCAATAACTGGATGTTATGGACAATATTTCTTAAATGCCGATAAATAATTATAGATAAATAATATATTTTTTTTTTCAACGAAACTGAATTTATTTATTTATTCACCGACCGCGTTCACTTTACCGCACGTAGAAACTGATGTTTAAGTGTTCACTATTAACGGGAAGAAAAGTAACGATGCCAAGATGTCCAGGTAGCAGCATGGTTAAAGAGTGCTATAGGAGTTTGAAGATCCTATATTCAAACCTTGATTAGGATAAAAAAAATTTTTTTTTTTTCGTCTGTACATTTTTTTTTTCTTTTTTTTTCTGTTTGCCGTT
Organism: Vandiemenella viatica; assembly: GCA_031002005.1. Taxonomy (NCBI): domain Eukaryota; kingdom Metazoa; phylum Arthropoda; class Insecta; order Orthoptera; family Morabidae; genus Vandiemenella; species Vandiemenella viatica. The sequence goes on along the minus strand of JARYHS010013630.1, from coordinate 46,409,900 downwards.
TGTTGCTTTACAGAATCATGTTTTTATTAGAAGAAGTCATAAAACGTCATGCAAACGTTTGAAACATAAATTGCTGTCATACAAGAAAACTTTTATAAAACGGTAACCTCCTGCTTTTAATTTTGAAACATACCAGAGATACATTATCATTGAAACATAACCTAAGTACTCGGCAGTGAATAATAGGATTTATTTTAACAATAACATCGCACGCTAATCTCGCAACAATTCCGGAACTCTTTGAAAACTTTTTGTTGGAAATTTTACGTGACAATACAACTGTATGATGCCTTTCTGACATAAATGCGTCTATTTAAGCGGTATTTACTTTTAATGCCCAAGTAATTTTCAGTTTTTTAAAACTTTTTATCGGTGTGCTAGTAACGTGAAGTTTCAGTTTTAATCCTTTTTTGGTTATGTCTCATATGTTTACAATACTCTTGCTATCCAAGAATTATTTGAAACATACGAAAAAAAAAATTGGAGGATTTTAGAAAAAGAATATGCGCCACTACCAACAGCAACTAGTATATAAAGAAAACGCTCACAAATAACAAAACATATTCCAAAGCGAAGATCGAACCTAAGAACCCTAAGGCCCAATTCACACAGAACGGACGTGGCGCGGACGTCGGGCGGAGACGGGGCGTGGACGCGGCGCGGACGTGGCCTGTTCAGTCCAAACAGAAGAGACGCAGAAGGGACTCGCGCGCGCGAAATGGCTTGTACCATGACTTCATCTGACGATGAAGATGTTTTAACCTTACTACATTTAAATAACATTCAACAGAAGAGGAATTTCTGGGTTCATCCTTTATGGCTGAAGAAGGGGAGGAAGTATGGAATTTTTGACGTGATGAAAGAGTTGGAAATGTATCCTGAACGTTTTCAAAAATTTTACAGAATGTCTCAACCATGTTTCTTTTATCTATTGAATAAAATTAAGGATGGCATACAGAAAAAATCTACCAACTGGAGATCGCCAGTTTGTCCAGAAGAGAGGATGTTAATTACTTTAAGGTAAGTAATCAAAACACAAACTTTTATTTGCAAAAAAAAAAAAAAATATTTACTAAAAGAAAGGAAGTCTTTCAATGTATAACCATCTGTTTTCACATCAGTCTCTGTGCTTGATGCGTAGAATGTCTCTCCTCGATTTGATGATAATGTAATGTAGACTAAAGTGGAGATGTCAATGTGCCGATACCAGCATCAGTTGTTGGCGTCACTATGTTCTCAGGATGGTCGTCACTGGTTACAGACGATATGTCCGAAGCATTCTGTTCAAGAATTTGGCTACTTAAATTCAAAATTCCTATTTTGAATTTACGTTTTTGTTGTGTTGTCATAGATTTCATATCTGGCAAAATACTTTGCAAAAAAGCCATATCTGGATCAAGTTCTAGAGCTTTTGGTTCATGTTTATTTTTTAACAATTTATGTTTTTCTTGAAAGTATTTCAGGGCAGTTTCATTTACATCGTTTATAGATGCTTTCCTCTTCTTAATATTATTGCTACCAGCAGCTGTGGATGGGGTATATGCTGAACATGGTGTGTTTTGATAAGGCGATGGTGTAGAAATAGGAGAAAGAGCATCTTCCGGCAAGGGTTCAACGTCTTCCTCATCATCGGCTGAAACGTTAATTTCTGTCTCTTCATCTATTGGGCTTTCTATCAAATTGCTCTTAGAGGGGCGAGATATCAAAAATTTCTCCAAAAATAACAGATGTGGGGCTAAGTAATATTCTTTGATTTGTTTAGCTCCATAACCTGATGGCAGAGCTTTCTTATTTGTATATTTTTTGTATCGCCCTCTAATGTTTTTCCACCGTTCTTTACAATTGTTCACTGAAAGGACACTCAACAATACAACAAATTGTACATGAAACCTCTGAGGTGATATGGGAAAAATTACAACAAGAGTTCATGCCAATACTACTACAGCTAAATGGGTTGAAATAGCTCAACGTTACTATAAACTGTGAAATTTACCCAACTGTATTGGCAGTGTTGATGGAAAACACATCAGAATAAAAGCACCGCCAAAATCAGGTTCCGCCTTTGTCAATTACAAAGGATTCTTTTCTATAGTATTGTTAGCAGTAACAGATGCGGACGGCTTATTTGTTACTATAGACATAGGCGAATACGGCCGAAACAGTGATGGTCGAGCATTTAATCGCAGCAATTTTGTAAGAGCTCTACAACAACAGAGACTTAATTTACCAGACCCTGCCCCTCTTCCTGGAGAAACAATGAACATCCCTTTCTATTTTGTAGCGGATGAAGCATTCCCACTGCAACCAAATATTATGAAACCTTTTTCTCGCAATCAGTTATCAAACGATCGCAGAATATTCAACACCAGGCTATGTAGAGGTAGGAAATGTGTAGAATGTGCTTTTGGCGTATTAACTTCAAAATTCAGGGTTTTGAATACATTAATATGTTGCTCTCCTTCTAAAACTGATTTACTGATTCAAGCCATGTGCGTTTTGCACAACGCAATACGGAAATACGATGGTAAATTTTCAACATCTCACATTGAAAATATTGTAATAGGAAATCCAATGAACGAAGGAAATCCAAGAAGGCAAAATGCATAAGAGAGTATTTGTGCAAGTACTTTGTTAAACGTGCACCCATTCCGTATCAGGATAGATATTGTGTTTATTAATAACAGTTAGTATAATCTGCTTTCTTAGAAACTATTGTTCACCATTGTAAATACCTAACAGTAATAAATTTTATGATAAATTTTGAAACTTACCTGTTTCATTTAATTCCTTAGCGATCTTTTGCCAAGCACTGTCCTGTACATTACGATTGCAATAATCTGAACGATTAAAATCGTACAGTTCTGGAAACTTCCTATGATTTCACAAAATTGTATATTAAACTCAAAATCGTCACGCATTTTTATAACTGCGAGAATGCGTCCCCTGGAGGTCCAAGCCATGCGCCCGTTCACTGCGCCTCTCGAGACTTCAAAGAGACGCGGCGCGGACCTCAAAGGGGCGCGCCCGCGCCCCGCCGCCTCTGTGTGAATTGCGCCATTTGTTAACATAGGAGCGACCTCAAAATGCGCCTCGTCCGCGCCGCGTCTCCGCCCGACGTCCGCGCCGCGTCTCTTCTGTGTGAATTGGGCCTAACTTTGCTGATACTCGCCTTAAACAGCGTACTACATTATCTCAAAGAAATTATGGTGCAAATTATATTTACAGTAAATGTTATACGACTTAGACGCAATGTCGTCTGGGTTTCTATGAGCAAGTTGCAGCGACTTTTTTCCTATTTCAGCTAATGCGGGAACACTTATGTTTATTTGGAGAGTTTTTATTGTTGTGGTTGTAGATTGATGTACTACACACTATTTAGAAACCATATTTCCAACAATTTATACATAATTTCCGAGAAAAAAAAAAAAAACAAACGTTACTTAGGTAGAGTGAACGCCTGCTGGTATGTTACGTCACGAGTGTCGTTAGCCCGCGCCAGGTACCAAAGAAAAGTTTTGTCAGGCTTTCAAATACTCTATATTTTAACGTTGAATTTTACGTAAAATAAGCACTTTTCTCAACAAAAAAATAGTACCCAGTAAATAACGTGTATCAATAAATTATTTAAAACCATTTTCAAAATATAGTCAAATAGCCAATTCAGAAATACTTCTTGGCGATAATACAAAGATTGAAAACAGTCTGGTGTCAGAACAAAAGCGTTAAAGATCAGTGGAACGAAAGTGAGAAAATTTCTCTGAAAGAAGTAAATAGTTTGCAACTTGTTGCCTCACACATATCGGCATAGGTATTCCGTATAGAAAAATCAAGCGTTAAAGAAATGACTTTTTCCTATTTGCTACTGTTTTGATGCTGAATTAAGTATCAATGCGAAATAGGTAGAGAACACAGATTGTTGCATTAGTGTTAGTTGTGAATACTAATCTGAAATATGTGAATTATTGCGTGACTGCATTGTTGTTCTTATTCATTCTAATGTAGTTTTGTGGCGCTGCTAGGTCGAGACCACTTTTTGTTTCAAGTGATCAACAACAAGTCTGAACAGTACTCACCATAAGAAGGGTCATTCCAGGGCTGTTCTTTGTCGGTGGAGAATGTAAAGTAGATGAGAAAAGTGACAACGCCAACACCGGCAGATAAATAGAAGGTCCAATTCCATGCTGTTCGCGTTTGCTGTAACATACCAAACAACAGTAATATTAACCAACCATTCTTTGACTAGATCTGTCAAAGGCGTTTGACAGAGTGATCCATAAAATGGTAGTAAATAAGGTAAAAATTATTGGAGTGGATGAGAAAGGGATTTGCTGGATAGAAGATTTTTTAAAAGGTAGAAAACAGAAAGTTAGGATAGGAAATGTAGTATCAAAAGAAGTGGAAGTAAAAATGAGAGTGCCGCAAGGAAGCGTATTGGGACCATTGCTATTCATTATTCTAATGAATAATTGTGTTGATTGTTTACTATCTGAAATTAGATTGTTTGCAGATGACAGAATGCTATATAAAAGAATCAAAACGATAGAGGATTGTAAACAGTTGCAGGGTGATCTGGACAGGATATCTAGTTGGGTTGGTAAACATGGGATGAAGATAAATGCAAAGAAGAGGCAGCTTATTAGATACACGAATAAAAAACAAAAGGTTAATTATGAATATAAGGTCGGGGAAAAATCGCTTGCTGAAGACTTGAAATGTAAATATCTTGGCATTAAATTTGATAACAAGCTTAACTGGGCAGGACACATTGGACAGGTGGTAGGAAAAGGTTTCAAAACTCTGTACTTGTTGGAGAGAGTGATGAGGGGATGTACGAGAGAAGTAAAGGAATTGGGTTACAAAACTTTGGTCAGACCATTGCTCGAATATGGTATTGTAGTATGGGACCCTCATTTTACGTATCAAATACAGGAGTTGGAGAGGGTGCAAAAAAGGGCTGCTAGATTTGTTTCTGGAAATTATGGCAGAATGCAATCAGTGACGGATATGATAAAGGAGCTGGAATGGGATTCATTGCAAGACAGGAGGAGGATGAGGAGGGTCATGGGAGTGTACAGGGCGTATACTGGCGATGAGGCATGGAAAGATATTGGTGTAGGTATGAAAAGTAGTGCATGGAAGGGAAAAGATGACCATGACCACGAACTGGCACTCGATTTCAGGGACAAGGTGTGGGAAGATTCTCTTTTTTAGGTAAGGGTGTCAGGGATTGGAATGAGTTACCAAGAGAAAAGATGAATAATTTACCAATAACGTTGAAATAATTTAAAGATAAAATTTTTAGAGGGCAAATGTAGGTTGGTGCAGGATAGGGGGAAGATTGGAGTGTAGGGAAATTGCCATCTAAGCCTGTGCTCCATTGCAATGAAATTAAATTATATTTTAATAATTACTTTTGAATCTCAGTGCTCTCATTTAACAAATATGGACAGCCCATAACACTTAAAATAAACAGACCACTTCAATAAACCTATTTGACGAAGAATGGTTACATCAGATTTATTCCAATACTGATCAGTCAATCCATTGATAAGCAGCAAGTGTCTAGACTCAATTTAAATAATATTTCAAGATAAGGTACAATGTCGCATCCGGCTATCTTTAAGATATCTGTAGTAATATTATCTTCACCAGCCCCTTTATTTTATTTTTCAGCTTTCTTATTTTCTTCATGATTTCCTCAGGATGGATATCAAATTTTTTACTATCGTCATTTCTAACAGTGTTGTTAAGCTCGTTCTCCGAATTAGACCCTCCTGTTTCTGATTCATTGTCCCTAATGCTTTCACTGAACCCGTTACTTAAAATTTCTGCCTTTTTCAAATCGTCAGTAACTTCTTCTCCATCCTTATCTATAAGTGTCTCTACACCCTCCATTCCCCTCAGTTTTCTGATATAGCCATAGAAATTTCTAGATGCATCAGTCAATGATCCTCCTGCACTGACAATACTCTTCATAAACCCATCTTTAGCCATTTTCTTTGCTGTTATTAAGTCCTTGTTTAGTTGTTTTAAATATTCCCTTCTACCCTGCTGCCTCTTAACTCTGTTATGTTCTTTTCTTACCAACCTCTTTAACCTCTTCACTTCCCTATTATAGTACATAGGTTCTCTACTTCTCTTTATTTTCTGCTTTGGAATAAATTTTTCTTCCCCCGATATTAGACTCACAGCAGTTCTCCAGGCACTACTGGGAGAATTCATGGAGAAAACGGAAGAGTTCAAGGAGATAATAAGAAAGGGGGAAGAAAAATTTATTCCAAAGCAGAAAATAAAGAGAAGTAGAGAACCTATGTACTATAATAGGGAAGTGAAGAGGTTAAAGAGGTTGGTAAGAAAAGAACGGTATACATGCAGAATAGGTGTGATTAGAAGGCTGTGATTTCTCAGGGTATAGTTCCTACCTGCCGCCTAAGACGGCGCCACCAGCGCACACAGGAAAAGAAAGCTGTCGGAGCGCGCGCATTTGAAATACAGTTTCAAGACGAATATCATACACGGTCAATAAAAACAGCACCTTTTAAATTTCCAAGTGGAACCATGTTTTTCTCGTGTCACAAGTGTACTTTAATGATATACGATGTATTTCAGTAAATTTAAAAAGCCATATATACCCAATCTAATTTTCGCACTTATTCTACATTAGCGCCGTGCAGACGCAACTTATACATGGTCAGTAAAATCACGAAGTTGTAATTCCCATGTGGAACCATGTATTATTCGTGTCACAATAGTACCTTAATGATATACGTTGTATTTCAGTTTTTTGTTTTTTGTTTTTTTTTATCGGCCTCCTCCACCCCTTACAGCCGTCCTTTCGCTCTCCATTACTGCCTTCTTCGGCATGGCTTCTCCGCCATTTATATTTATAACTTAAATATTTTCCTGTTTCCCAGGATTTGGGTTTGCCGTTACCGTCTTTTTTTTTTAATTTTTTTAATCTTCTCCTGATGTGTTGTTAAGTGATCAAAGAAGAAGACAATGGACTTTCGCATTTCCTCGCACGCCATTGTCTGAAAAAAACAAAAATTAAAATTTCCACGTATCCAACGTTCTTATTTAGCCGTCACATTATTGGTTAATTTTTTTTTATTTTATGTTTTTTTATTTTTTTAAAAAAAATTTTATTTATTTTTTTTATTATTTTTTTTATTATTATTATTTTTATTTTTTTTATTTTATTTTTCCAGAAGTCTCAAGTTCCGAAATTTTTTACTTTTTAATTTGATGGTCTTTTTATTTTTGCTATTTCGTCCAGATAGCTTCCAAATTTTGTTTTGTATTTCGTCGTTTTCTTTAAACTCCAAACTTTAATTTTCAAGGTTGATAAATACTCTTCTAAGTTCTGGGATGTCTTCTGCAGTATATCCTGCATTACGTGTCCTAAAATCCATATTAGACTGTTATGTTTCTCTATAGGTATAATCTTTAAATCCGGCTTTGTTAGGATATTGGTGAGTATTTTCCTGGGCGGTTTTTGCATCATGCGTGCCACTAAATGTTTTGTCCACGTCCAGATTGTTTGCGCTCTTCCGCAAGAGATTCGGTGTACTAGCGTATCTGTGTTGCCGCAAGTGTCAAATCTATCTGTTGGCTTGAGGTGAATACGATGTAGCTTCTCATTGGTGGCCAGGGTCTCGTTGGCTACTTTGTACCAAAGAGCTTGAGTCTCGGACGGAATTGTTTTGTTGAAAATGTTTGCCCACACGTTTTTCCAGTTGATTTCCGGGTATTTAGTTTCTATTATATTTCCCCGTTTATGGGCCATCATACATGCGTAAATCTCTTTTGTTGTCTTGGGAAAGTTGTTCTTTCTTGTCTCCATGATATAGCTGCTTTCGATGAAGTACAGCCTGAAATGGTAAAGGGAATTATTGATATGGGCAATCCCTACCGGTGCCGTTGTACTCACCGGTTTGTAATGTTCCAACAATTGTGCCGTTATGGTTTCCTTGTTTTCAGATACTTTCCTCATTGCCTCTATGAAGATCGCATTTGCTTTGGTTCTTGCATCCATTAAACCTAAACCTCCTCTTGCTTTTGGCAGGGTTAGCGTCTGGAAGTTGACTTTGAATATGTCACCTTGGCTCAAGAACCAGGCTACTGCCCTCTGAACGCTTTGTATTATCCCTTTCGGTGCAGGGAGCACTTGGGCAACATAGTTTAATTTGCCAAGGACCGCCAGATTTATTAAATTTGCTTTCTGTATTTTGTTGATCCGTCTGGTTTTGTGCAGTTGCAGAATGGCCCTTGTGCTGTTTAACACTTCTCGCCAATTGATTACACTCATTTTGAGTGGATTGGTTTCTAGCCACACACCTAAGGCCTTGTGTTTGCTCATTTGTTTGAATCCATAAGTATTTACAAGATTTTGAGGTCCTGATCCAATGTAAAGTATGCCTGATTTGTCCATGTTGACTGTGGCGCCACTTTCAGGGCCATAAATCTTTATCTGGTTATTAATTGTTACTAGGTCGTCATTGTCGGTTACGTAGAACCCAATATCGTCTACATAAGCTCTTGTAGTGTATCTTCTACCCTGGAACGTTATACCCTTTGTCAAGGAGTGGATGCTCCGTAGTAAGGGTTCCGTGTATATGGCGAACAAGACCATTGAGAGGGGGCAGCCTTGTCTCAGCCCTCGGCCCATACGAAAGTTTTTTGAGATGAATCCGTTTACTAATACACTTGTGGTAGCACCGTTGGTTAGTTTCTTGATTACTGATACGAAGCTTGTTCCCATGCCCATTCTCCTCATGGTATTGTATAAGAACTGGTGTTCGACACAATCGTATGCTTTGTCGAAATCTAGGAAGAGAATTCCCGCTTTTAGCTTCAGGTTGTCTGCCAAGGAGATGATATCTCTATGTTCCAAGATTGCATGTTGGATCCCGCGATTAGGGATCGGACCCGCTTGGTACGGGCCAAGAATTTTGGTGAGTAATGGTGTTATTCTTCGTTTCAGGATACGAGTCAAAATCTTGAAGTCGGAGTTCAGTAGCGTTATGGGTCTTAACTTTCTGATATTCTTCGTGTGTGGTGTTTTTGGGATGAGAATTATTATGCCTTCCGTGAAGGCTTCAGGCAATCGTTCAATCTGCCATATTTCATTGAATATATCGACCATCTTGTGGGATATGATGTTCCAGAAAGCTCTATAAAATTCCAGGGGAAGACCGTCTTTACCGGGAGATTTTCTAGTTTTCCCAGCCATGAGGGACAACTCTGCTTCTTCTAGTGTGATGTATCTGGTAATCTCTCTTCGCTCGTTGTCGTCCATGTATTCATTTATGTGGTTTAGGGTGGAGTCCCTGTTATCTCCGGTTGTGGTGGAGGCTCTGTAAAAGGATGAAAAATGGTTCCAGATCATTGCGGGAATTTCCTTTTGGTTGGTTGTTCTGACTCTTCCGCAGTTATGTTTGATAAGTACTGGGAGTTTCTTCTTTTTGTCGCCCTAATCAGATGGTATAGCGATGCCTTCTCTTTCTCTACTAAGTCCACGCTATCGGTGTTGACTAAAAGGGATTCCATTCTTGATGCTTGGTATTTGTTAATTTTGGCTTTATACTTTTTAATCAGTACGTGGTCGTGGATGGTGTGCACGTCTTTTTTGTACAGGTCCTTCAGACATCTGTAGTAAAATTCCATGGTATTGTTTGTCCAGTGATGTTTTACGTGTGAGTAGGCGATAATAGCTTTTCTTATTCTTGGTTTCGCATGGGTTATCCACCAGCTTAAATTTGAGCTATACTTGTGGCAGTTTCTGACACTTGAAAACCAGGTGGTGATGACGCTTTCCTTACATTCAGCATCGCGAAGAAGCGAAACGTTCATCTTCCAATATCCTTTACCTCTCTGAATATTAATTGGGTCGCACTTAATTCTGCATATGTACGCACAGTGATCGGAGAAGCTTAAGGGTACTATTTCATCGCTACTAACTGCTGGGTCTAGAGTGTTAGATACGTAAATTCTATCAAGTCTGCTTTTTGTTGTCGGGGTCATGTGTGTGTGACTAGTTTGGTTTCCGTGCAATGCCCGAAACGTGTCCTTGAGGCCTAATCCTTCGACCATTTTTGCTAATTCTTGACAGATGTTAGGGTTTGGTCTTTGGTCGCTTCGGTCAATTACGCAGTTAAAGTCACCGCCAATTACAAGTCTGGTCGGTTTCTTGCGTAATAAGTAAGGTATATCACTTTTGAAGAATTCCGCTCTCTCCTGTTTTTTATTAGTGCCTGAGGGTGCATATAAATTGACGATGCATATGTCCTTGATGTATACTGCTATACCCCTTCCGGATGTTAAAATTTCCGGGTTTGTGTAGGACAGTCCTTCCTTGATTATTATTGCAGTTCCGGTTTTGCAGTGGGAGTCTAAATTGGTTATGGTTTCGTAACCGAAGAGTTCAAACTCCCTGATTATCACTTCTTGCATGAGTGCGACGTCTATTTGATTTTGGATAAGAAATTGTTGCAAGGCATAAAACTTTGTTTTAGCTGTTATGCGATTGATGTTAATCGTTGTTAGTGTCAAGACTTGATTCATTGTGATGGTGCTTGGCCTTGGTTGTCCGCCAATCCATTAGTGTCCGACAGCAGCTGTTCCATACGTCAAGTCTGTTCTATACCGTTAAGTTTCCTGTTTACGGTCTCCAGGTGTTTGTTTCCTTGTGAGTTCGTCGCTGCGATTTATGTTCAGGAAGTCTGCCTGACAGCCTCTGTGTCTTCGTTATTATCGTTGTATGCCCAACTAAAGGACATACCTTCTGTCTCCGTACCTGTTTCTCGGTGTCTGACTGAGTTTGGATTTAACTCTGCATTAAATGTTGGCCGGCTCTTCCCGATTTGTTGCTTTTTGAGCTTTTTACCAGTGCCTTTAGCATCGTCTGTATTTTCTCTTTCAGTGGATGTTTCTCTAGTTTGTTTACTTTTCGTCTCTGGTTGTTTTCTTGCACGACGTTTCTTACTGGGTTTGGGCTTAGCTGGTTTCGTCCACTCGGTTTCTTCTGCTGTCGTCGTTTCGTCCTTCTCGTCGGCCGACTCCCTGTTATCGTCGGTTTCTGCCGTATTTTTCAACGATTCAACATTTCTCTTCTGTTTTGTCTCTTCCATGTTTGTTATTGTCTTTTCTATCAAGTCTCCTTCTTGTTTTCTTGGTAAGTTTTTCGCTTTTGTGTTCATGGTTTTGGATACCTCGTCGCACCTTGTTTCTTCAGTGTTCCTTGTGTCGTCATTTTGTTGTTCCCTCGTTTCTCTTCTTGTTTTCGTCTCCGTGTTCCCACTGTCCGTTATCGTCAGTGGTGGAAACTGCTGCTGATCTTCCAGTGGCATTTCTTCATCTTGTTCATCTTGTTTCGGTGTTCCTGTTCGTCTGAGGTAGGTTAGCGGTAGTACTGTAAGTTGTATGCGGGGGCAGTTTGCTCTGATATGTTGTATTGAATTGCATAGAGCGCAAGTTTTGGGCTGGCCGTCGTATACAACCAGTGCTCTGAAACCGCATACATTGATGTATGATGGTATGTGTTTCGTTATCTCCATTTTTACTAGCCGCACTCCATTTGCTTTCTTAAACCTGATATTGCCTCCCCATTTGTCTTCTACGATCTCTTCCACGTTGCCGAACGGTTTTATTGCTTGTAGAATGGCTTCATTGGATATTTCAAAGGGCAGATTTAACACTCTTATCTGTCTTTTTCCCATTCCTGCGTTCGTTACTTGAACATTGCTTACGTTTCCATCGGCATGATGGAATTTTAGGTTCCCGGTATTTGATTCAATTACACTAACACAATGTTCCTCGCTTATCATTTTAACAAAAACGCAGTTCTGGAACGAGTCTAGTTGTATTCCCAGTATTTCTTCGTCAATTAGCTTTACTTTATCAAACAACCACTCATGTATTTCATAGGCCGATGGTCTTACGTATGCTCGATCGAATGTGAATTTCACTGTGTTTTTTCTTGTTATGGCGGTGGAAGCCATCTCTTACCTTTTACTGCAGAATCGCCTAAATGCGGCTGCGTTGATGGGTTTTCAATAGCTCACACACAAACTTCACACTAACACTGTTATAATAGCTGCGGCGTTAAAGGAAGTTGCTGACAGCACGTCCGCGTCTGACCGCCGCTGAACGCGGAATGTGTAAATCTAAACAGCCAAATATAGTCTGTAATTGTGGCAACTACCTTTCAGGCGAACCACGCAGACGCTAGCAACATATTCTATTTCTGCCCCAATGAACAAATACTGCTTATTAATCTGTGACAGACCTTACAAGAATTATATAAATAATATCGTCAAGAACAACATGTTTTGACGGAATTATTTATTGAATTATTGTTCAGCAATTACGAAAATATATCTTCTTACCAGATTAATAATGCATAGCCTATTCATGCATTCCTAACGGCCAATATCAGCGCTACATAGTCAAAGTCTGAATCTCCACAGGACCTTCCAGAGCATCAAATTTAATAAGTTACATTTTCAACAAATTTTAAACCGAACTGTGTAAAAGGGGGGGGGGGTTAGGTCTAATTATGTAAACGTGTCGGTCAGGAACAACATGCGATCCAACACAACAGGCAAAAAAAAAAAAAAAAAAACAGAACACCAGTTGTTTTTGACGGAATATTTGTAAAATTATATGCTGCTTACTACATACTGTATTCTTCTAGTTACTTAACATACATATGGGAATTAAAGGATGTTATTGCGTGATAATAAAATATTTAATATTCACTTGTGGGAATGCTTATCACCTTAATGGAACTACATTTTTTTTTAAACAAATTTCAATAATCGTTTTTAAGACATAACCATTAGTAGATGCTAGAATTGACGACGTCACATCACCACTTCTCACTCTAAATAACATCTCACTATTGGAGTGTTTGTGACTTTTCGAGTTTGCAGGCGATGCTTTACCTTTTTTTTGCCCTGAAATGACCAATAGAGAATGTTAAATCGTCATGTAACCAAATCTTGCTCCTCTTCGGTACCCCTACATGGATTATTATATCTCATGTAACCAAGCTGCATTATTATAATTGATTTGTATTCCAATGTTATTGGGAATAAATCTAGGAGCGAATTTAATTTCTTTGTTGATGGCATATAATGGGGTCGCTTCTTTTGATCTCAGTAACACTTTGGGACAAACCTATCAGTACCTGGAAGTTCTAACCGTACAGTGCTGTCTGCCTGTCCTCTCGCAGCTTACAAGCACCTTCACGAAACTTCCCGGAATTTTCCAATTTGTGCATTATATGTTTGGATAACACAAAATGTTTTAAAATTACATTGTGTATGTTAATTTTTTATATTTATCACTATAGACGTTTATAGATTTTACAAAAGAATTTAGTGAGTCAATCTCGAAAATAGCTTTACATGGCAGCTTGAAATACTGTATGTCCAGAATATAGTAATACCACGACATTTAAACACCCAGTACATAAAACTAAACAACGTGCAAACAGTAGAAAGTTGTGAGACAAATAAGCAAACGTCTTAGTTTTGTAGTCACTTTACAATGTATTACTTTTATTTTATGGAAGGAGCTTTCAAATCATAATGCATACCATCCAAACATTCGTTTCATAGATGTCATTTGATTGAACGTAGGACGGCCTTACGGTCCGCGGAGCCAAGTCTGCTGCCGGATCAGAATGTTTCCGAATCATTGATTCTTGCAGCATTAGACTACTAACTGATTTAACAAAACCGAGTTATCTGTCAAGGTATTTAGTGTGTTGAACCCTCAACTGAGTGATGTCTGTGTAATGTCTACTTTTCACGAAATATATTACTACCTGGCTATTACACATTATGCTGATAGCAGAAATTATTTAATAAATTAAATGTTTTCCGTTCGAGAAACGTTTACACTCTGAGTAAACTACTTGCCATTACTCTCTCAAACTTTATTTTAGAAAATAATGTGGCTTAGTTTACATTACTTACAATTTATGTAGGGGTACGCAAAAGGAGCAAGATTGGGTTACATGACGATTTACGATTTTCTATGAATCATATCAGGGCAAAAAAGGATAAAGCGTCGCCGCAAACTCGCAACGTCACAAACCATAGTGATGTAAGGGATTCTACTTGGAGTGAGAAGTGGGGATGTGTCATCAAATAATCTAGCAATTACTGACGGGAATTTCTCATAAACGATTATTGACATGGTTTTAAGAAAATCTGTATATATTCAGGTGACATAACATTCCAAGACGCGAAAATTAAATAATTAATTGTCAAATATTTACTTATCATCTAATTCCTATTGGTGTGTAAAAGTAACTAGAATGATACAGTATGAGGTACGCAGTATTTGGTAACGGCGGCATTACAAGGGGGGGGGGGGGGTAGTGTCATTATATAAGAGCAGAATTTTGCAGCTGAACTTTTATTCTTGCAGCAAGCGTCTAGTGGGGTGGTCGTGCTCTGTTGTTCAGAATAATTCTCTTTTGATATCATGGCTTGTCGTGGTCGTCGAGGAAATAGTACTTGTTTTGTCGGGGAGGATGAGATATTGAATCAAAATCAGTTATTGCAGGAAAGATGGAATATTACTGAAACTCGTTCACCTGTGAAGTTCGCAATGTTCCCACCGCAATGTACAACAAGAAGGGAATCTATGTCTACATGTGGGCGTACAAAAGGTGTAATGCAAGGACTATACGCGTAGGGTCGCTCTTCGAGAAAAACAAATTAAGTTTATTTCAGATTTTAATACTGATCTACTGTTGGGCTGAAGATATGTCCCAGGAACAGATAGTGAAGGAAGCGAAGTTAGGCGTCTCTACAACGCATACTCAAGTAGACTGGTGTAACTTCTTACGGGAAATTTGTACTAAGTGGCTGGAAGCTCATCCAATTGAAATAGGTGAACTGGATGAGAATGGAGACCAAATTACTGTCTAAATAGACGAATCAAAATTCGTTAATGCTAAATACAACCGAGGTAGATATACGGAAGGACATTGGGTATTTGGTGGTATTGAAAGAGGGTCTGGCAAATGTTTCATCGTGGATGTACCTGACAAGAAAAAGACCACACTGACTCCATTAATTCGTCAGCACATCCTTCCAGCCTCCATTATAATGACAGATGCATTTGCTTCTTACCGTAGTTTGTCAACAACTGCTTACGGTATTTACGGTCATGGCGTAGTCGTACGCCAGCGAATCTTCGTTAACCCCGATGACCCTAATATCCATACGCAAAATATAGAAAATTTGTGGGCAAGCGCAAAAAGTAAGTTGAAGGTGCAACATGGACCATCTAGGTGTCTTTTTCGTAGCCACCTCAACGAGTTTCTTTGGAGAAACCATTTTGAAAAGAAGTACCGTTTCACAGGGTTCTTATCTTGTGTTTGGGAATGCTGCCGAATTAATTATACCTCCGCTAGCCTCTATCTGTTTACTCTGATGATAACTGGTTTCGATTCAATAGCCACCGATCAACAACTAATTCACCTACCACTGCTATGATGTACTGCCAAACGGCTCTTTTTAGAGCCAACACATCAATCACAAAAAACAAATTGCAGTCATAATGTCGAAAAAGGTGAACACCAAGTATGTATTATTTTTTTTTTTAAAGAATCCTTACAGCTTTACGCTTTGGCAAAGAACAGGAACGGAAAAAATAATCCATTGCCCCTTCAAAGAAACCATTCCAGTAATAGCGTGGAGGGATTTGGGGAAACCATAGAAAACCAAAATCTCGATTGCCCGACAGGGATCTGAAGGCACGTCCACCCGAATGCTCAACCAGGGCGTTCCCTCTCACCCAACACGTTCAGTTCTAGCCAGCTACTTCTGCCAACTCTTAATTACCTACTGTAAGAATTTTAATTGTTAGAATCTAACAATTTTAACAAATGTTGCTGGTTTTTCTCAACAACCCGAGCGTAGTGGATGAGTGGTTAGCGCTCTGACCTCGCATTTATCCAGATTACTCCAGGAGAATGCCGGAATGATTCCTTCAAAAGGACATGGACGAATTACTTCCCATTCATTAACCCCAGTTCCATCCCGCATCTAATGACCTCGATGTCAACGAGGCATAAAGCCACAAGTAAAAAAAAAAAAAAAAAAAAAAAAAAAAAAAAAAAAAAAAAAAAAATTGTGGTCAAGGAAAACGCGTGTATAATTAATGGAAATCTAAGGGTAGATCGTATACTGACAATTCCAGTATTGCCAGAGCAGATGCAGAATATGCAAAATTCTGGCGAAAATTAGAGACTGTATATTTGACTGTTTAAATTTACTAAAATACATTGTATGTCATTAAAGTACACTTTTGACACGAATAAAACGTGGTTCCACTTGGAAATTACAACGTCGTAATTTTACTGACCATGTCTAAGTTGCGTCTACACGGCGCTAGTGCAGAATAAGTGCGAAAATTAGATTGGGTATATATGGTTTTTTAAATTTACTTAAATATATCGTATATCATTAAAGTACACTTGTGACACGAATAAAACATTGTTCCACTTGGGAATTGCAACGTCGTGATTTTACTGACTGTCTATAAGTTGCGACTGCATGGCGCTAATGCAGAATAAGTGCGAAAATTAGATTGGGTATATATGGCTTTTTAAATTTACTGAAATACATCGTATATCATTAAAGTACACTTGTGACACGAATAAAACATTGTTCCACTTGTGAATTGCAACGTCGTGATTTTACTGACTATCTATAAGTTGCGTCCGCATGGCGCTAATGCAGAATAAGTGCGAAAATTAGATTGGGTATATATGGCTTTTTAAATTTACTGAAATACATCGTATATCATTAAAGTACACTTGTGACACGAATAAAACATGGTTCCACTTGGGAATTACAACGTCGTGATTTTACTGACCATGTATAAGTTGCGTCTGCATGGCGCTAAGGCAGAATATGTGCGAAAATTAGGTTGGGTATATATGGCTTTTTAAATTTACTGACATACATCGTATATCGTTAATGTACACTTGTGATACGAATAAAACGTGGTTCCACTTGGAAATTTAAATGGTGGTGATTTTATTGACCGTGTATGATTTTCGTCTTGAAACTTTATTTCAAATGCGCGGGCTCCTACAACTTTCTTTTCCTGTGTGCGCTGGTGGCGCTGTCTTAAAGCGGCAGGTAGGAACTATACCCTGAGAAATCACACCTATTCTGCATGTATACCCTAATATCTATCTCTTTCAGTCATATGGCCGAGTGTGGTGGTGTAACGGTTAGCGTTCTGGCCTCGCTTTCGGGAGGACGCCGGTTCGTTTTTTTTTTTTTTTAAACAGTTTAACGTCCCTTTTTAACAACGTGGTCTTTAGAGACGGGAAAGGATGGGGGCAAGGAATGGGAAGGAATTCGGCCATGGCCTTTTGAAGGAAGCATCCCGGCATTCACCTGGAGTGATTTGGGGAAACCATGGAAAACCCAAATTTGGATGCCCGGACGGGGATTCGAACCGCCGTCCTCCCGAATGCGAGGCCAGAACGCTATCCGTTACACCACCACGCTCGGTGCGCCGGTTCGAATCCCCGTCCGGGCATCCAGATTTGGGTTTTCCATGGTTTCCCCAAATCACTCTAGGCAAATGCCGGGATGATTCCTTCAAAAGGCCATGAGCGAATTACTTCCCATTCCTTGCCCCCCATTGTTTCCTGTCTCTAAAGACCTCGCTGTTAAGAGACGTTAAGCAATTAAAAAAAAAAAAAAAAAAAAATTAAGTCATATGGATAGATGGGTTACAGAGTGGGCATTGTTAACAGAACACGACATCATGCGAATGAGTATTTTCTGTTTAAAACTTGTAGGACTCAAACTGCCTCGACCTATTTCGATCAGATTAGACGTGGCGGGGAAAGAACTGCTTCTACTCTGCACTTCTGGGTCTGGGTAGATTCACGGTACTGCGACTGCCACGTGGTCGTACAAACTGTGAGGCACATTGTTCAAGATTGTTCACTCCGTGCCTTATCTGTAAGTTGGTAAAATTTAAATTTTTTCCACTCCTGAGGCAGTAGCTAGTATGGATTATCTGGATAACAAGTCGTAGTACTTACGGTTGGCGAGCCTGATGCAGCAGTCTTTTCACTTTTCTTTTTTTAATATTTTCACAGTTATAATTACACTTTGTAGCATTTTATAAATTAATTTCTATATGATCGTCACGTCATATTAGCTGAATAAAGTAAAAGAAAAACACGTCGTTGATACCCGCCAGTGTGATTCAGAGCCCTTAGGCAGCGCACACTGGATCTGCGAGGAACTGTCCGGCAGGATCGGCACCTGATCCCCTTATAACCACCGTCCTGATTACGCTTTATAGGTGACTTTCCGCAAACACCGAGACGAACGTCGGGATGGCTCCCAACATCTGATAAACTACACATTAAACAAACAAAACATTCACTTAAGACACACACAGAGCAAGAGAGATGACAAAACAAGTTTCCTTGCTGGGAGGTGTCAGGATCAGCGATAAGCCGATCGTGCAATAAAGTGGAAAGTGCAAGAAAGATGAAGAAGAACAATAACCATACGAGACGATGGCCGAGAGCTTATCTTGTCGCAGGTGTAAGCTAGTCTATGAAAAATAGGATTCGGATCTGTATGACCACAAAAATGAGAAATATGGATGCAAATATTACCTTAAAAACGGGTAAATATGAACTAACAATAACAAACATTTAAATGAAAACATGCGCAATTGAACATCATTAGTTTTATAACTTTACAAAAATTAAATCACGTGTACTCATAAGCACGAACAGAAAAAAAAATTATCCCCTAAAACCTGAGCAGTAGTGTTGCTTTCACCTAAACAGCGTAATTTGCTTCCGTGCATTCGCTTCACCATTGCGAAATAACTTTTTAAATCGCTTTCTTGAGGTCACTTTAATTTCACACAATTTACAGAAAAAAAAACTCTTTCCTCTGTACTAAGATAATCCTCTCACAATTCCTTCAAGGAACTTTGTAACTTCGCATTTAAAGAAAATTTTGTTTTCGGTATGGCGGTACTCACTGATTCCTGCAGAATTAACACTGAGCATTATTTTCAAAAGTATTGGTGACAGTGAGACATTCATTAACGCGGCTGCTGCTGCATTGTCAAGATTAAAGTTTAGAGAATGACAGTAATGTAATTATTCTTGTTTTCCTCAAATATATAGTAGAAATACAGTTCTGTGAATAATTATCTTAATTTCTTCTCATCTATAGCTTATAGTGAATTCCTGGAACCACTAAAACTTTGGCAGATTTTTTTCAAAATATACGACCATAAATACGAGCGTAGTATAACCAAAACTAGGAAAATGATCTGAAGATGCATATGCTACATCAAATAGATTTCAATAGAATCAGAAATGTTCAATCAGTGATTAATTCAGCATTACATCTCAAAAAGAAGACAGGTAAAAATAATATGACTTGTCACAAAGATCCGAACCATAATGATGTCAAATATTATGTTCCCAAATCTGATAAGCTATCTCCTAAGCGAAAGAAAGTAGGTCCAGCATCATTCTCGACTTCAATAGCGCCACATCAAGAATTTACGAACTTGAATTTTAGGTACTAATTGACCGTTGAGCATTCAGTATTCGAAGCGGACAGATGAAAGTACTCACGTTTTCGAAGGTGAAGGCAGCGACGATGTAGGGCACTATGACGCCAGTGACGTTGGCGAACGTGTTTGCGATGCCGAACAGTGTGCCGGAGAAGTTTGGCGCGAGTACCATGATGTTGTTGTAGTTCACAGCGTAGTTGAAGGCCAGACACACGGAACATAGGGCCAGCATCGCTATGACAGCAACCGAGTTACAGCCAACCAGAGCCACCCCCACCATCATAAGCGAGGGCACCAGCATGCCTGCCAACGAAACGACTCTCTCACTCCAACGAACAGGGTAATCCAACACAGGGTGCTAAATGTCAAAACTACTCACAAATAAATAATTCTGTTATTACAGAAACAAACCGTTTGAATGGTAATCAAACTACTTCTGAAATCAGTCAAAATATTTATTTCTGGTTGGAGGCTTTCACTTTCAACATCACAAAAGCTTAGGTTTTACACAACTGGGTACTTCTATTTCACGGTACGATTATTAACATAACATTAAGGTAGATTTGTTGCACTATTTTTCTTACTATATGGTATTCGAAATTTTTTGACATTAAAGTGTGCATCCAATAATCTTTTCCATAAAATTATGTTTCCACGTAGAAATGAATGTTGCAACTGGAGGACGGATATTACTGCATAAAGAGATTTAATCATTTTAAAATTATGATGTTGTGATAATTTTTTTGTAAAAAATGTAATAATGAGGAAAATTCCGATTTACATACTATCATCGCAGCGGTGATATAACTGATGCGTACGAGCCAACATTTACATTCATCTCATCCAACATTAATTGGAACAAACGAAAAAACAAAGAAATGTAACTTCATTTTATGAATTTAACTAAGTACCATTGTTATGGAGGATTTATTTTTAAGAATTTATCAACTTTTTCTATATAAAAATTAATGGCGAGTCACGATTCGTACCGCATGTTCTGTATCGTTGTACCCCCACGCAGTTTTAAGAAGACAGATCTTTCAGCGCACTGTGGGACACTAGAATTTTAATATTAGACTGATGGCTTCGCATTCTGACAATCGCGGGTTCAGTCCAGAACCCACGTTTGAATAGATTAAACTAAGATCCATGTTTTCCGTGACAGTAATGTATAAGCAAATGGAAATTAAATGTTAGTTGCTGTCAGTTTTCTCAAAAAACCCAAGGCCTGCCTTTTTGGTTAATTAATACCATAACTACTGATATTCCTGTTTGAAAATTCCACAGCACTTAAGTTGTATACAGTAAGTACTGAAGTATTCTGTAGCAAGTGCCAATACTATCAAATCCAGTACCCAGAAAAAAAAAGCATCAGTCAAGACGTCATTGTCACCCCGTCCAAAAAAATGTTGTGAAGTCAAATTAAAAATCAAAACAATGCTCATTTACTTTTTTGATGCCAAGGGCGCAGTTTATTAAAAGTTTGTTCCCCCACATCAGACCCTGAATCAAACCTTTTATTTGGAAGTTTTAAGAAGATTACACCACAGGGTTCGTCAAAAAAGACCAAATTTGTGGCAGACAGGAGACTGGTTCTTCCACCCAGGGCCGGCGTTAGGGGGGGGGGGGGGGGGGGTAAGCGGGTCAAAAGTACCCGGGCTCGCCGGCTGATGGGAGGGCCCCAATCACCAATTGTAGGGGCCCTCAGGCCATGAAGCCAAGAATCCACCCATTGTCGCCCGGCCAGTTTGTAGAGCCCCCAGGCCCGAAATTCCTAACGCCGGCCCTGCTTCCACCACGACAATGCACCTGCACACACAGCTGTCTCTGTTGCAATAAGACGCGTCTCGCCATACTATATTCATATGTTGTCCAGATTATTTTATTTTAATGATCAAATTAATTTTATACTTCAGAGCTTGGGCGATTCAAATTGTTAATTAATACGCAAGGCTGTTCAAGTATGAGGTGACAATATTATTGAATATGGTTCTATAAATGTGATACGAAAAACAGAAAAATCCTGCGTACAGCATCGATAGGCATCGTCCCAGAGTCCCGTTACGGCAACTGGACGCACTGTCGCCAGGGCAGACAAAAGGGGGATGGGGCGACCTCCCGGCCTCTCCCCAGATACAGTTAAGGTCACTGTACTGCGCTGAGCGGTAGGTTCGTGATGGAAAATAACCACCGGCCGAATATGGCCGGACGTTTCCGAGCCACGCGACAGAAACGCTACCCAGGGTCACGAATGAAATAAGTGTTAGGAGACACGTGATTTCAGCGACCACGCCTTCTACCAATCATAGTGGAATCACAAGGCACATGATTTAAAAATGTAGGTTGTTCTCTGTCCATGGGTACCGTCCACGACTAGGGATGCAGGGAAAGAGATTACCTTGTGGCAGGAGCACCTACAAGACGGGACTTGATGGCAGAACGTGACTCGAAGATGACCTGGCTCGCCTACGGTTGAGGTGCTGATGGAAGAGGACCAGCATCTCTGACTGGATGCGGCACACTCACCACTGACCATCATCTATGGTAAAATGTTACCCAAACCAGGCCTGCACCAGTTTCATGAGACTGTTCAATGTACCCGTAAGCGCTCTGGAGACAAGTGGTCTCTGCTCTTGTTTAAAACTGATCTAGGCGAACATTGGTCACAGACTATTCTAGTTCCTTGCAATTTGTTTAACAAATTCGGAATGGTAATTGTTCCCATTCCGATGGTGCCCAGTATCTGATTTTGATTGTTTGAGAACACGTTTTATAGTACGTGTTTGATTAATCATTTGTTAAATTTCATAGTTATCCATTTGAACTAAGTAAGGTGAAAGGCAACGATTATAAGATTTGTTAACGGCTTATTGTAAACTGGGGGCCTTGTTTGATATTAATATGTAAGATGTTTGTAGTAAAGATAAATGTGCCCAAGGTGTATACCCCATAAGACACAATAAATTCTGATGTTTATGTACCTGTAACCCTTCACAACCTGAGATTCATGGCCATAAAAATTTGCATATTAATGGAATTAGCTTCCAAACATCAATTTTAATAAGTAAGGTAGTGAGAAGCATCCACCTATTACACTGTTAGGCAGTTTATGGTCAAAAGTGTCATGGTTTCGCTGCCCCCCGTACCTTGATCGCCTGAGCTGGCTCCATGCGATTTTTTCTTACTTCCACGCATGAAAAGGGGCATCAATGGACACCGATTTGACAACATTGAAGAGGTGAAGAAAAATACGGGGAAGGAGCTGTCAGCCATTTCTAAAGATGACTACAGAAAATGTTTCGAACAGTCGAATCACGTTGGAACAAATATATTAGTTGTAATGGAAAGTATTTTGAAGAGTGTAAGGTTATTTTGTAAAAAAAATCGAAAATTTAAATTTAAATTTTAAAAAATTTTAAATTTAAAAAAAAAACAATTCCGGTTTTTTTGGTATCCCCTCGTATATGGCAAAGGCAATTCGGGAGATCCTTCACATACCAGACAATGGAAATGACAAGATAGATTCAGTGAAACGGGTCTTCACTGGTATTCAACACGAAACCACCGCTTGGGTTTGATAATATTGGCACTTGCTACAGAATTCCTTAGTATTTACTGTATGCAGTTAATTGCTGTGGAATAAATGCAGTATGTAAGTGGTGGAGCCTTGTACTCACTGGTGGCGTTGCCGATGCGAAAGACGCTGAGTCGAGAGATGCAGCTGCTGCGCATGGCGCTTTGGAAGGCGAACCCGATCAGCACGCTGCCCACACCTCCCGTCACGTACGGGATAGCCGAGAGGAGGCCGTTCTGAGCACGGAAACACAGCACAGTCGTTAGCGCGGCGAGCGATGAGGACCAATCATCTGAGCTGATACGAGGTACGATTACTTACACTGTGCAGGTCGAAGTGCATTATGTTGGCGAGGTAGAGCGGCAGTGCTGTCATCACCAGCACGTACATCCAGCCGACGCCGAACTGCACCAAGCAGCACGACCACAGCGCCGGACACAGCAGCAGCAGCCTCCACGGCACCTTCAGCTTCCTCTGCACGGTGCAACACAAAGGCGCATCAAGCTCGAACCACAGTAAACTTGAAGGGACATACCAGGGAAGTAGGAGAATTGCTTGGATGTGGTGGTGTAGTATGGGATCCACATTTTTGGTAACAAATATAGGAGTTACAGGGGGTGTAAAGAAGGACTGCTAGCATTATCTCTGTAAATTACCGCAGAAAACAATCAGTATTCGCCATTGTAACTTCCGTCGTCGGCAAAGCTAATTCCAGATTACTATTCGTAGGTCGTATTTTGAGAAATTGTAATGCTCATACAAAGGAAATAGCGTACAAAACACTAGTGAGTTCGCATTTGGGATACAGTTGTGGAGTTTGGGATCCGTATCGCAAGGGATTGATTGAAACGTTAGAGAAGGTGCAGAAGAAAACCACTCTATTCGTGACTGCTAGTTACGTCCCTTACGAAAGTGTTACAGAGTTGATAGGTGGGTTGAGCTGGGATTGTTTGGCGGACATAAGACGACGTTATCATTTGAATTTATTGGAGAATATGCGAAAATATTTAATGAAATATTTCTTCCGCCAACATATTTAGGTCGCAATGACAGCAGTGATAAGATTAGAGAAATAAGATGCCGTATTGATACTTTTATATATCCTTTATTTCCTCGTTCTGTTGGGGACTGGAATGCACAGAAATAGGATTGGTGCTTAGCACTCTCTGCCACCCACAGTATTTCTGAATTGCAGAGTATAGATGTAGATGTAGATGTAGAACTGGCAATACAACACCGCTAACTACAGTCATAATTGCCGTTTCATGGAGAAAAATTACTAGTGATGAAGAATTTCGATATCAAACTGCCGACTCAAGACATTGATAATGGCAATTATAAACGATTAAACTATCCACCCACCGTAAATTCGAAATCGTAATGTTAAGTACCGAATGCACCCTGATGATGCGAATAACATAATAGAATCTTTCATTTTGTGCCTACTGTTTAACTGAGCTAAAACCATTTTTGCACACTAATCTGTAAGTTGTTGATGGATAATCATTTTCGTTTCGTGTCTTGTAAATGTATTTTAATTGTTTGTTAGTTGTTTTATCAAAGACGCAATGATTATATTTGTATGAACTTAATATTTACATCTAAAAATACTATTGGGAATTTGGTAACTTCTTTTGGTTTATAAACCATGAAGATGTAAAGTTATCCCTCCTATCCTTTTAAGGCGATTAATTTCATCATTTTTATTTTAAATGGATTGTTTTTAATATGAATTATTTTCCATTTTGTCCAACTTTATAAGTAAATGATATCAAAAAGTTAGGCAATCAAAATTATTAACATTCATAAGCCATATTTGCTTTTGATATTCATTATAACAATTTAAACAATTAATTAGACTCTACAAATGATAATTTTTTTTTAGGGTGAAATAATATCCAAATAATTTTCTGAATACGTCGTGTGATCCTTATCTCTTTCTTAAATATGTGATAAAGAAGGAAGAGATGACTCCAGAACTCTTCTGTACAGTGTTTACAATAGACACAAACTAGCGTTTCTATTATTCTTTTGCAGACATACACAAAACAGTCAGCAAATCAACTCTGGACTTAAGAGGAGTGACTAAAAAAAAAAAAAAAAAAAAAAAAAAAAGATCCTTTTCTCGCAGGCAAGTGTAAATAAAGCTCATTACTTTATTACACGGACATGTAATGTACGTAATTACACCGAGATGAGAGGAGGCCAATATTGGCCTCCTACCTATCATTCGCGAGGACCGGGGTTAAACTCGGTTCGGCCATCCTGTCTGAGGTTTTCCGTGGTTTCCCTCAGACACTTAGGCGAATGCTGGGATGGTTCCCTACAAGGCCACGGCCGACCTTCCATCTCCCTTCCCTCCCCGTAGTAGTAGATTGGCTGAAAAGAGTCCCCTATGACTCTCCAGCAGCCCGCCTCCCAGCCTTCTGCTGGGAGGAATGAAATGTAAAGAAAAAAAAAAAAAAAAAAAAAAATAATGTAATTATTCCCTCGAGGCTTAAGCATTGCAATTTCGCACTTCTACTTGCCATTCGGGAGGACCGGGGTCAAACCCGGTTCGGCCATTCTGTATGAGGGTTTCCAATTTCCATGGTTTTCCTCAGTCACTCTAGGCGAATGCTGGGATGGTTCTCTTCAAGGCCACGGCCGACCTTCATCCCCCCCCCCCCGTAGAGTAGTAGGCTGAAAAGGCACTGTGATCCTCCAGCAGCCCGCCTCCTAGCTGGGAGGAATGAAATTTAAAAAAAAAAAACTAATTAGTTCCGTTTTATTTAAGTATTTTATTTTGAATTTTATAGTTCTTAATGGAGCATTCAATTGAATAAGAATCAACGGTAGAAATGATAGGCATAATTTAGTTTGTTATTTAAATTTAATATATGAAACAAGGTCAGGAGTTATCTTTGTGAAAAGCAATACAAACTACATGTTTGAGGAGAAGGACCGTTTGTGTGCCTCATAAACACTAGGAAAATGATATGAGTTACTAACAACTTTTATACACTGATGAGCCAAAATATTAACACCATTGCATACCGCGAGCCTGGAAGCCATCTGGTGACGTAGCGGGTACGTCATGCAATAAGGATATAAGCCGACCAGAAATGCTTGTATGTATGTGTGGTGAAATGGGAATGCAGCGACGTAAGTTGCTTTGACATTAGGAAGATTGATATGACCAATCGACTTGGAACGAGCATCTCGGAAACGGCGAGACTGGCCGACTGTTCGTGAGCTTCTGTAGTGAGCATCTGTGGGCAGTGACTGAAGGGCGGTGAAACTACAAGTAAGCTATAATGTACGCCTTCCCACATAACGCGGAGATCGACTTGTCCTTAAAGTGCGATAGATCTGTCGGCAGAGTGCCATACGCAAGCATTTCGGAGCACACCATTCATCGCACATTGTTGAATGTGGAGTTGCGCAGCAGATGGCCCCCACGAATATCCATGTTGACCGAACGACATCGTCAATAACGACTGCAGTGGGCACGTGGATCAAAGGAAACATGTCACCTGTTTGGATTAATCTTGTTTCTTCCAGGCGAACGGCTCCTTCAAACTTGCACGGTGCCACTCAAGCAGGCAGGAGAGGAATTATGCAACGAGGGACTTTACCTCTGCTTCAATGGAAACTGTGGCTGTAATCGAAAGCACCGTGACAGCTGTGCACTACGTGAAAATCCATTCATGTTCCGCGTTTTTCATGACGGCCACGCTACATTATAGGAGGTTATCTGCCAGTTTCACGAGGCCGCAATCGTGCTACATTGTTTTGAGGAGCAAGGTAGTAAACGCACGTTGATGTCTTGGCCACCAGATTCTCCTGACCTCAAATCTGGGACGCTATGGGGTATCAGCTCTGCTCCCACAAACGATTTGCCTATAATTAAAGAGAATTGTATGACCTGTGCTTAGACATTTGGTGCCAGATACCTCCGGAAACCTACAAAGGACTTGTCAAATTGCTGCTGGATTGCGTTCAAAAAATGGACCAACAGGCTAAAAAGCAAATGGTCATAATATTTAGGCTTCTAACGGACATACATCACGCCAATGTAAATGAATATGTAATTATTAATGAATTTTAATTATATGTACCTTGCTATGGATAATCATAATTACAGTATTATTCTTTTAGCACCGTTGGCAGCAAAGCGAAAAGTGGATCATATGAGATGCCACGACAAAGGGAATATATTACAACAAAAAATAATTGATCCTAAAAGGTTGATGCGATGAGGCATGTTTTAGAGGCGGCACTGAAGCTGAGAAAGAATGATAGATAAATAGACGTTAAGTTATGGTAGTTATAATTGTATTGATAAATAAAGTGAGTGCAGTATAACTGTGTAAAATGTTGTTGAATAATTGTGAAGTTTAGTTGGCTGCAAAAAATGTTGAAGTCGACGAAATTAACTTCCAGATACAACAGTTGTTGCCTGGTGATATGATGTACTTAAAATCAATAGACACTATTGCAGAGGAAAATGAAGTCGTAAATTTTCCAACTGAGTTTTTAAATTCTTTGGATATACCAGTAACGCAACCACACAATCTTCGGTTAAAGATTGATTCACCGATTATTCTTCTTCGTAATTTGAATCTACCTAGATTATGCAACGGTACATGTTTGGTCATCAAAAGTATCACCGGAAATGTTCTTCAAGCAACTATTTTGACCGAAAACTTTAAAGCAGAAATCGTCTTGTTGACACGTATTCCACCGTCAGAATCTCCAACAACATTTAAAAGGCTTGAATTTCCGATTCGTTTGACTTTCGCTATGACCATAAATAGGTCTCAAGGCCAAACAATGTCCATTTGCGGCTTGGACTTGGAAAATACCTGTTTCTCCCATGGGCAGCTATATGTTGCCTGTTCACGTGTGGGGAAACCATCAAATCTATTTGTTTTGGCAAAAGACAGGCTACCAAAAATATTTTGCACAAATTAGCGCTTAGATAAATTAAAATTTTAAATTATAAAATTTAAAATAATGAAAATAATTGTTAATCATGTACTAAATCAACTTCATTTATCTCATTTATAAAACTCAAATTTCAATTTATAAATAGGTAAAAAATAATTTATTTATTTTTTATAAATATAAATTTTAATATATTTTCAATTAAGTAATTTGTAATAAAATGTAAATAAAAAAAATATATATACGTTCGTTTGTCCTTAATTTCAACTTTCCGAAACTCTTTACCAATTACTTTTGAATTATCAAACCGACTAAAACGTTTTTATCTTTATAAGTGAATATTAATTTGACTACATTAGGAAGTTTAGTATAATATTGATCGTACGTACTATAACTACTGAGCTACAGCAACGCGTGACCGGGTCAGCTAGTCTACATATATAAAAATGGATGTTTGTATATCTGAGATTAATAAACTTCGACACTGTTTGACCGATCACCATATAAGTTGACACATTTATTTATTTTTTCATAGAAAAGGTTTCTCACCAAAAAAATTAAACAAACCAACCCTTCTCCCCATTTACACCCCACAATTTTTATACGAATCCACAGTTTTATTCGATGTGGATGGATACTTTTTAAAACAAAGAGAAAAATATTGTCTACATTCTATTAACTAAAACCCAACCCATCACACCCTTTACCTCATTTAACTTTTTCAAATGTTCTTTCTAAAAAAAACTAGAGTTTTTATTCGATTTCGATGGAACTTTGCACACGTATACTTTAAAAAAAAGATAAAAATACTATCTACATTAGGTTCACTGAAACCCATCACTCTCCCCATCGACCAACGTAAACAAAATTTACACTTTAAACCAGTTTTTTTTTTTTTTTTTTTTTTTTTTTGCGATACTGCAGGAACTTACGCACATATGCTTTGAAATAAGTGAAAAATGATACTTCCATTTGTTTCACAAAACTGCCCCCTCTCTCCCCCTTCTCCCCTCTTAAAACAAATTTGTATTAATCTCGAAAAATGTAGGAAAATAGGCCAAAGTGTATGATGATGTGGAATGTATACGACTTTCCGATCAAACGAGACAAAACTTTCATATCCAGCCTCGGAGAAACGTTGGATACTCTGCTTTACCGAAGACAGAAAGACTCCGAAAGCAATAGAATTATTATTTTTTTTTTCAAGTTTAATTCTTGCAAAAAAATTCATTGTCTTTCATATATTTTTTTTTTTAATCATGTAAATGTGTATGCTTTACACTTGTTTACACACTTAGAAAGGAAAATAGCCAGTTCAACGAAAGCCCGGCAACGTGATACAACAATTACAAAATTTATTTGAAGGGTGCTTTAGATAATAATTAAGAATGATAAAAGAATCATAACATCCACATACGAATAATGAAGGGTTACAAGGAGAAATCAGATAAAATGCATTAAAAAATTTACCAAGCAAGTATTGGATATTTAAACATAACGGAGGGTGGATATTTGCCATGGGGACTGGTCTGCAGTTTTGAAGTAAACTTGAAAAGAATTATACGAAGAAGAGACATAATAATAAAAAAAAGTCAGTGAGTAAGAGAACCCCGCTGAAAATTAAAATTTGAGAACAGATAATGTTTGCAAAAGGAAAATTGATCATAGAACTTTATTAACAAAGAATAAATGATCTTGCAGATAAATAAAATGCATTCCTAAGAAAGAAGCAATCTTGGATTACATATGAAACATGACAACGAATGAATAAAATGAAAGGTATTGCAATGTTCAAGATGAGCTCCTTAGAATCTCGTAACAAAAAAACAAAAAAATGAATAGAAAACGCCATTAGGAATAATAAAAGTTTATTAATCAGAAGTTGAAATAAGTAGAGAAATAAAAAAATAAACCATAGCAAATGTAGTTTTAGGAACGAAAAATTTATATTTAGGGGAAGTGTGAAAAAAAATCTATTACAAGAATACATAATCATAGGACTGCTACTGTTAAAATGTTTGTAAATGTCTCTCAGAACAGTAATTATAATAAAATGTTATTAATAAATGTTATACATTCTTATATGGTGAATATCATTAGAACTCTGTAAAGTATTTCAGTTAAAAGCACAGTATGTTGAAAAAACATCTCCAGCATCTAGTTTAAGAATTTTGCGATTGATTTGTGGTGATGTAGCTTGGGGTCAGTAAACAAAAATAAAAAAACTGAGCCAAAATCTGAAAATTTGTATAAATACTACAACATTTCAAGTTAATTAGTGTAAACGATACTAAGATCAACTTATAAATGCATTTCTGAAACCATTGTTTGATAAAGGATCTCTAGGTACATGTAACCATATTTTTGAAAATATGTATTTTCGTAACAGAGCAATAAAACATTGCATTTTTATTAGGACTGGGCACAATGAACGGAACGTTATTCCATGGCCATTTGTAATAACCGTTCCCACATTTGCATGGAGCGATTTTGGATAACGTTGGATTCCAGGACCCGAGATGTAATTCACGTCCATTCGAATTATAGACTGGAGCGTTAACTGCTCACTCATTAAAATGAATAAAATATGTTATACAGCGTACTTTTATTGTTTCACAGTTTGATTCCCACGAACGGTCACTAACAGAAATGCTGACATATTCTTTTTTATTTAAACAATTGAGGAATCGTTCATCAAATTGTGTCCAGTAGCGAATTTGGTGAGCTCGACTGTATTATCGAGAAACATTGTTGAAAATTCGAAATTTTACTGTGTACATGGAACCGCAGATAAATGGTATAATTCATACAAACCGAATACAAGGAATTTGCATTCTTTGTTCTAAAATCAATGAAAATGCTAACTCAGATTCGGAAAGTATTCAGTTTAACGCTGTCCCATGATTCCTTCGGGTTTTTTTTTTTTTTTTTTTTTTTTCTTTCGTAATTCATTGATGTGCCTGGAATATTGCCGTCAAACACAAACGTTTTATTTAAGGACTGCGAAATATAATAGTGCAATATGGTAGACGGAAACTGATTTATTTTAAATATTTATAAAATTAATTACATTCTGTTCATAACGAAAAGAAATGTAAGCTGATGAAGATTCAAAAGTAGATTGTAAAAATAAAATAGTTTAGGAACATATAGTATATAATTCTTTTGTCATTCAATTATGTGGGTAGCTGAAGGGTTTTTTAAAACAACATGTTACTCCAGAAAATAGTATTTTTCAGGTATGGTAAACTTCAACCACTCATGATTAAACCGCTTTTAGTCTTACAGTTTAGTTTGGTGGCCCTCACCCTGTCTGGCGCCTCTCCCAGGGAGGCCTCAATGTACGCCCTCTCGTCCGGGTCTATGCGCGGGTGCTCCGCTGGTGAGTCGTAGATCAGCAGGAACCACGGCACGCACCAGACGACTCCCAGCGCGCCGAAGAAGTAGAAGGACAGCGGCCAGCCTGCCGTCATCTCGCACATCACCCCCGTCAGCGCCATCGCAAACACGATGCCGATGAACGTACCTGCAGAACAACGTGAGAGTACTTTCTGTACAAGCCAAACAGGTGTGCAAGAACTGGACATCTGGTTCAAGTAAATATAGAAAAGGTATGATTTTAGTTACTCGATGATTCCAACATAAATTCACAGAGAAAGCAGTAAAAATGATGTTCTGAAATAATTATAAGATAGTTTAAACTGGTCCCTGGAGCATTCCTAAATTCCTTAGTAAACGAGGAAATGAAAATAGCACAAAATGTCATTGGAAAACGAGTTCATAAAATCAAATTTTGTTTATGAAAGTGTGTAGAACCAGTTCTCTCCATTACCGCTTTGCTAATTAGAACCAATTATTAGAACTGAAGGTATGAATCTAATGCACTACCGCATCGGTTGTTGCACACAGCAACTGTTATCACAGTACAGTAGGCCAGCGATACCTTATTTCATGTAGTAGGCCTAATAGCTGATTTGTTAAGATCTGATCGTATGTATATGTATCAATGATAATCGGGGTATCAAGTCGACTGATCGACTCGCACCTGGCTACGCAATTCACACAGAACTGCAGCCGCAGAGTGAGTTTCTGTTCATGTAAGGACTATGAAACCTTGTGTGTTCCATGTGGACGGCTTTCCGTGTCGTTAAAAATTATTATTATTTTTTTTTTAACAGTTTAACGTCCCTTTTTAACAACGTGGTCTTTAGAGACGGGAAAGGATGGGGGCAAGGAATGGGAAGGAATTCGGCCATGGCCTTTTGAAGGAAGCATCCCGGCATTCACCTGGAGTGATTTGGGGAAACCATGGAAAACCCAAATCTGAATGCCCGGACGGGGATTCGAACCGCCGTCCTCCCGAATGCGAGGCCAGAACGCTATCCGTTACACCACCACGCTCGGTGTTAAAAATTAATAATGGCAGTCGTATTCGCACCGTCATGCTAACCAGAGAGTATAAAACTATTTAATCAAGTGTTATAAGAGCATGTACCGCGTGTTTTGGTGGCGTTGTGATTGTTGTAGTGAACGTTGTACTGCACAGACTTGTTTCAACTTATATTTCTCGCTCGTAAGAATTTGCGATATTTGGAATATGATTCTGTTATATAAGAATGTTTATTTTAAGAACCTTTCGGTTGTTGGTCGGTGTATTGTACTATTAAAACTGTGACAGTAAAAGCGTGATTTTCCATTCCGTTAGGGCGTGTGTCAAATGTCATAAGATACTGTCGCATATTCACCATCTAAAATTTTTAAATATTGAGTTCACTGTGAATACACTTGCTATCCAACCGTAACGACGGCGTTACCAAAAAGAAACGACGTCTCGATACTGTAGTGGGCGCCTTAGTGGGCAAACTACGTTACAATTATCTTTCATACCTTTATGATTAATAATTGTGGATTTCTAATTTTAATTTTTATGAAGGAGTGAAAATTTATTAATTTTGCAAGAATCTCGACGTTAGTTGGAATTTAGGAAAATTGTCACAATATGACATTTATTTTCTTATCACTGGCGATTACAAGTCTGAGCGAATTTATCGTTAACATTAACACAAATTGGCAAAATCATAAAAGCAACGGTCAGAGTTACAATTAGCCGTCATGAGCAAGCAAACAATTGTATATTTACTTTTAAATATATCTCAGAATCAAAATGCAAGAAATAATGACAGTTGGAAACAATGAAAAATACAAGTTATGACAACCTCAGACAAAGGTATCATAATACTGTGACTTTACAGTTAAAAAGACAATCATGGGCGCCAGAATGAACAATATATCATTCGAAAATAACTAGTTCTGGCAAATTATGCCGCTAGCTCAGGGGTTTTTACAATTACAAAGTGAGAACATGGACCTATCCTCTCAAAGTCGTTTAAGGGTTCTGTTTCACGGAATGCACAATGAGATGGCTTGGTTGTAAGAAGTTACCATTGCAGTTCTGCGTCTGATGTCTGCGGTGACCTGAGCGGACCCACGGTATGTGAGATTATCTCACAAGTCAGCTATAGGCATCTCTGGTCTGACAATGCGCATCATCGCATTACCGGCTGTGTTGCTGTGATAAGCTTGCTCCAGCAAGGCAAGCTGGCAGCCAGAAATCGTACAACGGCAGTTGGCGAGAGAAGCCAACTTTCCAAGTCAACCTCAAACTAGGCTCGCATAGCTTGGACTCGAAGATCGAAGTCAGAATGTCCAGCTCCTCGCTCTTCGGTCCACGAGGAAACTTCTCGCTCCGCCCATTTGTAGTCTCGAAGCTCACATATAACAAAAATTCCCAGGATTTTGAGTTATACGCTCATTTGGATTGGACCTTCAGGTCGGCACCTAATATCACGTGATATCCTCGATATGTGATTTGGCCAGAGTATCTAACAGAGGTCGGACATATTCGGCTAAGTTCGCCGGGGTGAGAGACCATTCGGGTGTCGGGCGGCAGGCTTTTCCCGCCGGGTGAGTGACCCATCCCCAGGGACCAGAGTGTGTGGTCCGGCAAACCCCAAATCCGCGACGTCCTGTCGCCAAGGTTCGGGAACACCAGATTAGCTTCAAGCCTACATAGCTCAATAATTCTTTAATATTCGCTTTACCAAGATACACTGTATGTTCACCATTTCATTACAGTCCTCACTTGGAATCTTGCGTACTTTATAAAATTACAACAAAAATCTATTTAGGTGGTCGCCTAAGATTTATGTAAATTATTCTAACATTATGACATATATAATAAAAATGCACCTTGTAACGTGGCGACAGCGCGTCATGTTACAATACTAACCATTAGGCGGATTAAGTAATATACCAATATTGCTTTAAAACTATATAAAACCAGTAGTTTTACACTGTCCAAACGCGTAGGTAATGCTCCCCCCCCTCCCCCATTCCCGCCTTGTTCATAGACACTACCTTACACAAACATCACCATAAATTAAGATTCTGAAGTATGTAAAAAAAAAAACATATCTTGGGATGTACTTTTTCGGAATGCCATTAGCAACAAATTCTTTTGGAGCAGAGAACAATTTTTACCAGACCATAAAAACCGTTTTGGTGATTCACCTTTGGTATGAACCCACCATCTGTCCCAGGCGTTATAACATCAAGACTACAGGATGCATGTGCTATGATTTCCCGGCGGAAATGTTCCAGTATTTGTGATCTCGTGCTGTCGGCTAGCAAAACATTGCCGCGACACAACTTCCCACCACACTGTTTTGATAGCTTTGCGCTTCAACTTCGTTCCACTGTAGTGCTTTCCGGTTTGGATGGTCTCTGTTACTTCAAGCTATGACAGCATTATTAACTTCACTTCAACGAAAAATTTTCATACATCTACCATGATGAAGAACAATATCATGTGCTTTATCATAAGACAGAAATAAAACTATGTTGCCGTTATACGCTAAATTAGTGTAATTCTTCGACACCTTTCCCAAATCAATGTAGCTGATTTCAAGGTCTCCATTAACTTTCCTACCAAGAATGACAAAATAAAATGTCTATAGGTCTCAACGCTATTTTTCAACCACTGCAAATTTCAATTCCTTTGATTTACATCAAGCCTCCGCAATTAATCGGATTAACATTTACATCCACTTGTCATTAATACAGCAGTGGGAATATTATTCACACTAATTAATTATGTTTTTATACCTCAACCATCTTCCTCAGATTAGTTGTGACACCATGATCCTTCGCTAATCTTTGATGATCTGATTAGGGCGGGTTTTACCGTTTTAAGCTCTCCAACATGGAGGGAAAAAGTAATTCGAACAAATAACAAATCATTTCATTAAAATAACTACAAAAGCAGCGCTATATGTGTACATGTATCACCACAAAGAAAAAAATAATTAACTTGTTCACGATATCATCACATGGCGACAGTAGCAATACAATATGACTCAGATCATCGGAAAGCGAAAAATGATGAAAACTTTAAACAAAGCGGTTATTTCCTTGCAAATCAGGGGAAATAACTTCATTCAGATGTTAGCTAGGGATTGTAAGGGGTATGTTGAGATGAAAAGGTTTTCACAAGATAGGAAGGAATGTGGGATTGCATCAAACTAGTCGAGAGAGTGATGATTAAAGATATTGTATATAGTAGGTACTAATTCAGACTCACCACAATAAAGGATCGAAAACCTCCCTCGTTCTTGCTGTGGCACCCATTTTGCCATCATACACTGAATTGCTGGAATCATTCCTCCCTGTAAAACATTTTTTTAAAGTAACTTTCCTTTAGCAACAAACAGCTATAAACGCACAAGATTCTAAAATAAAAATAGCTGTGATTATATGCGCAAATATATGAAAACAACAAAGTTACACTGTACATAGAAAAGAAGTAATTACATATATACGTTTCTGTTACCGCTGTAAGATATGATGGCGCAGTGAAGTGAAGGAGTTACTTTTTTATCAAACAAATAACGGAGTTAAATCTTACAGTGATACTAAAAGCATCATTTTAAACCATTACTGTAATCCCACTTAGATGAAGTTCCGAAAATATTTGTACAATAAAAATTGATATAAAGGAAAACAAACATTCACTGTATTGACTGTCAGTTTTCATTTAAATGTCTGGCGTGATGTTGTACTAGATATAATAAAGACAACTGTGGATCTGTAACTGTTTGTGACACTAATAAAAAAAGAAGCTTCCTTCCTGTTAATACCTACACTTACTAAGTAAGAATTTACTTTTGACACAAAGTTTACTTCTAATTTCGTTTACACATTTTAATGAACACATTAATATAGATTTCATGCTCTACTTACGAAAAGTAATTAGGCCCCTATATAAATTATGTTTTAATTATCTTTTCCAGTTTCTGACTTTAATTCATATCTGTAAACTATCTTTCTCAACCTTTTTAAATTTGGGGACCAATAAAATGTCAAAAATAATCTATGGATCACTAACTTATATGCTTCTAATTTTTTACTCAGGTGTATGTTATCAACACTTGGGATGTATTCCATTGCACCATAATAAAATAATAAATTTAAAAGAATGTTTTGAATTACTACGGAAAGCGGGTTTGAAATTGGAACTGGATTATTAGAAGTGAATTATATATTGAACAAACTCATAATATTTATTAAGTAAATGAATAATAATATTATGATTGCGTAACAACTGCCCCATCTTCCAGGTCTGCCATACACTATTCTCGGCGTCAGTATAAAACATTCGCTAAATAATGTATAGAAACAAATTACTGTAAAAAAATGTTAAATGTAAGTGGGTCATAATTAGTACCATAATTTTGATGTGTAAATTTTGGTACCACAACAAGTAATGAGATATACACACATTCATCGGAAAAAAAAAATAAAAATTCTTATTGAGAACGAAATGAAACGCATTTGGCAAATAAACGAAAGAAATCAGTTGCATTGGTAGTTACTACCGCACGACATGAATTAACCGACTTTGAACGTGAAATGGTAGT
Organism: Vandiemenella viatica; assembly: GCA_031002005.1. Classification (NCBI taxonomy): domain Eukaryota; kingdom Metazoa; phylum Arthropoda; class Insecta; order Orthoptera; family Morabidae; genus Vandiemenella; species Vandiemenella viatica. The sequence goes on along the minus strand of JARYHS010013630.1, from coordinate 46,372,820 downwards.
TGGCGCTCAACACAAGGGACTCTCCATTTCGGAGATTGTTCTTGAATTCAATATCGCTTGATCCACAGCGACACTTTTGTTTATGGACCGAGAGCAGCGATAATCTCGTCGAGGTGTAAGTATTGACAGACAGGAAACACTGCGTCAAAGAACAGCACTCAATAAAGAACGTACGGCAGATGGCCTCTCTAACGAAATACGGCTTCGCGGGATATGGCAGAAGGAAGTCTAAAAGAGTATCTCTGCTAATAAATCAATATGCAAGATTTTGAGTGAAGTTTGACTGAAGTAAATTTTTTTTCTTAAATGCTGGGCAGTTCCTTGCTCTAACCTACGAGATAAGGTTGCAGCCGTTACCGTGATACAAAATACAAGCATTGTTCTTGTTTCTGTTACAAACAAGAAAAGCAAAACGTTATATACATATGAAATTTCATCCAAATCTCGATAGCCGTTTCAGAGATCCTACGGTTTACCAACTCACAAATTGCTTTTAAAGAAAAAATGGTGTTATTTTATTATATAGATAGATATCTTAATGCTAATCAAGTATTAGTTAATGGTGCACGATTAGTGATAATTCACATAGACGAGTACATCATCAGTGCTAAATTCATTCACTCCGATAAAACCATGCTCATATCTTGCATTAACCTCACAACTTCTGATCCAACCGTGCCTTTTCCAAATGATAAAAAAAGTAATTCACCATAAAAGTAACCATTAATAAAGCCCAAGGTCAGAAACTTCAAAGCGCTGGATTGTATTTACCAGTAACTGTTTTTTTGTATGGGAACCTGTACTAGCTTTTTTACGAGATTGTAAATTCGGTAATATTTATCTTTGTGTTAAAGACACATACGGTCAAAAATCAGACGATGATCCCATTACAACTGCTAAGTTATGTAAAGTATTGTATAGTAAAGAAGATCACACGTGACAAAACCAATATCTATTTTTAAATATATATTTTGTAAATGCTTTACAATTAAAGATGTAGTATTTAATGATAATGACTTTTTACCATGAAAGCGATATTTATTACTACTATTCAAAATAAAATTTCTTCATTAATAAGTAAATATACCTGCATTTATTTATTTCCATATTATTATATTTATACCATTCGGTGACTGATTACGAGACTATTCGCACGGATCAGCTACTATACAAAAATTGTTCGTTTAAAGATATAAGATTTCCTTGTAATAATCAAAGAATAAATAACCATCAGTAGGCTTTCTGGTACCTGGGACGTCTACGAGGTGGCGTTAGAGCAGTTTCTGAGATACCAAACACAAAAAAAATTCATATTTTGTAAAATCACGTTTTAGCAGGGAAGACACCTGTTTATATAAGCTTACAAAGCAAAACGTTATTAAATTAAATTAAATTGCAATGGAGTGCATGCTCCGGTTGCAATTTCCCTAAATACCAATCTCCCTCCCCCCTTTTTTCTGCATGCATCTACATATACCCTTTACAAATTTTTACTTTAAATTCTTTCAACGTTTTAGGCAAATTATTCATCATTTCTCTTGGTAACTTATTCCAATCCCTGACACCCTTACCTAAAAAAGGGAATCTTGCTACACCCTTGAGCTTGAAATCGAGTGCCAGCTTGTGGTCATTGTCATCTTTTACCTTCCATGCATTACTTTCAATTCATACGCCAATATCTTTCCATGTCTCATCACCAATATACGTTTTGTACACTCCAATGACCCTCTTCACCCTCCTTCTGTCTTCCAATGAGTCCCATTTCAGCTCTTTTATCTAAAAATAAAATTTCATCCAAATCGTTAGAACCGTTTCCGAGATACCAAATATATGTTTACAAAATAATTGCTCGTTTAAAGATATAACATTACAATCACCTCACTGTAGGGAACTTAGAGAGAAACAAGTAACAAACAATGCTACAAGTGCCTAAACATTTACAGAATAATTTACAAATAAAAAACAACATTCCCAGTGAGAAATTATGTGGAAATACACAGCTAGCTTACCTGTCCGAGTCCCTGCAGGAATCTGCCGACGAAGACGAGCTCGGCGCTCACCCAGGCGAAAGGCGGCGTGACGAGGGAGAAGAGTGCTGTGACGAGGACGCCCAGCCCGACCACGAGCTTCCCGCCGAAGCGGTCAGCCAGCATGCCTCCCGGAACATGGCCCACCGTGTAGCCGTAGAAGTAGGCGGCCAGTATCTCGCCCTGCATCTGCTCGTCCCACAGGAAGGCGCCATTCTGGTCAGCACACGGAAACCAACTAGCAACTCCAGCGCTTGCACCATCATTGTACTTGGAATCATTGATGAAAACATCCAAACAAGGGGAGAAATCATGGGTTAAAAAATGTACTGAACAGAGTAAAATGGGTTCTGAAGAGAACACTTTCCGTTGGATTTAAAGATTTTTTTTTTTTTTACTTATGGCTTTACGCTTGGTTGACGGCTAGGGTCATTAGAGGCGGGATGGGACTGGGTAAGGGAAGGAATTCGGCCATGGCCTTTTTGAAGTAAGCATTCCGGCATTCGCCTTGAGTGCTTTGGGCAAACCATGGAAAACCCAAATCTGGATGCCCGGACGGGTTAAAGATATTAGTTTTTCGTTTAATAACATTTTATTTCCCGTGGTAGGACATAGAATACAGAAGATCCAGTGGACATTATCGCTTTTTGTACAATCGACAATGAATTGTAACGCAACAAAATCTTCTCGAGTATCCAGCCGGATGGTGGTGTGAAAAACACGACGTTTCGACAGCTGACTCTGCTGTCTTCATCAGGTATCTTGTAGTTGTTCTTAGCTGACCCCACTCACACATGAATTGTAATCTTTGTCAATGTTGTATTTGTTCCTAGTATTATAGCCATATATATAACCATTAAGATTGAAGTGTTCAGAGTTTTCCACTACAAATAGTACTGACATTGTAAGAACAACTCTGAAAATCATTTCCAGAACACTTTTTGTGATTTAAATACCTTCAGTGCTTATGAATGGTTTTTCCACAATTAGACGTTATAAATGGGCAGAGAGGGAAAATAGGCAAACTATAGCAACTTCTTCGTTTTTACGTCAGCTATTCTAGCTATTATCGTGACTACTGTTTTTAAAATGAAGTCTACCATTCGTAAGTTAACATTTATATTGTATCTAGTCAGAAATTTGTTTTGAAGGCAAAACTCTAAAGGCCTGTCTTAAACATTGTTGATAATCATTTAGACCATGGCAGTAACAACCTCAAATATCGTTTAAATTGTCCCTTCTAAAAAGCTGACATTATTTGCTCTCGTGGAATATTCTGTAGGAATTTTCAGTCGAATCTTCACCACTCACCTCAAAAACACGTGAATTAATTTATGTTTACATTGAAATTGATATCTCGTATATTGCCTCGCGAATGTAACAGCAATACTCTTCGCGTTACTTCAATTGTTATACACTTAATACAACCCCACCTTCAGGTGTCCTACGTTCCTTTCATCTTGAGAAACAAATACCAATAAATTAAAGCAGTAATTACAAAATTCTTAGGTGTATATGCAGATCACACGTTGAACTTGAGGCAACATGTTCAAAATTGTTAAAACACTTAATTCTGCAACATTTCTATTGCTAGAATAATTGACACAGAAACAAAGAAGTTGGTATATTTTACATATTTTCACTCGCTGCTCACTTATGGCATCTCATTCTAGGTAAACACTTCACAAGTACAGAAGGTATTAATATCACAATAAACCTGTTCTGATAATTGTTTGCGAAGGTGTACTTACAGTGACAGCACAGTATATATATTGCCTACTATCTTCTGTAGTGGAAAATTCCGAACACTTTAATCATAATGCTTATATACAAAGCTATAATACTAGGAATAAATGCAACATTCACAAATATTACAAGTCACTGTCGATAACATTCATTTTTTCCATGGAGCTTCTTCATTCTATGTCCTGTCTCTAAATAAGATGTTATTCACGAAATCCTAGTATTTTTAAACACAATTTGAAAGAGTTTTTGCTCAGAGCCATAATACTCTGTGAAAGAATTTTACTCTTGGAATTTGGTAACTAAGGACGTTTTTTGTTGTTGCTAATGGCTTTACGCCTCGTCGACGTCGAGTTCACTAGAGGCGGGGAATGATTGCGGACAAGGAACTGGAAGGAATTCATCCCTTTTAAGGGAACTGTCCAAGCATTCGGATTTTAGGAAACCACGGAAGAACCCAAATCTAGGAAGTTGGACGGAGATTCAAACCCATGTCCTCCTGAATGCGAGGCCAGAACGTTAACCGTTCACTCACCACGCACGGTGATAATGAAGGATGACTGAGAAAATACTATATGTCTGATGTACTGAAAGAAATAGTGACAACGTTGTACACAATCACTAATGTGATTTAAGGTTTTCTTTGTGTGGAAACTAGAAGGGGTGATCAAATGAAAAGGTACGAAACGACACGGTGGGTACAAATGTAGACTTTATTCAAAATATACACCATAGGCCTGAGCGCAACGATCCCAATGATGAACAAGCCGCAGGATTCCTTGTTCCCAGAATTCCTGTGGCCGTGACGAGACCCAGTCCTTCACAGCGTCCTTGAGTACGTCGTCCGAGTTGAAGCGTTTCCCTTTCAGGTATTTCTTCAGTGGACCAAACACATGGAAATCGCAGGGTGACATGTCTGGACTGTAGGGCGGATGGTCCAACGTCTCCCACTTGAACCTGGCCAGTTCCATGTGTGTTACTCTGGAAACGTGTGGACGCCCGTTATCATGGAGCAGAACCACACCCTCCTTGAGCAGCCCCGGTCTTTCGTTCTTGATGGACCTGCGTAGGCGTCGGAGTGTCTCACAGTACACATCCCCCACATGTACGCCATCCTGTCTTCATACGGACTGCCGCATCATTTGGACGCCGCTTTTGATAAGAGCCTCTGCTCTCTACTGCGCATGCGGGCGCCCGCGCATGCTCCGATCCCAATCAGAGACTCCAATCGCATCCCGAGATGTCTCGCTACGTTCTCCCATGGCGGAATATGCAAATATTTGACTGTTACGTTTTTACGTCGTTTCGTATCTTTTCATTTGATCACCCCTTGTATTTACAAATGCAGCAATTAAATTATCTTAAAGTTGCATTAATATATGGTAAATAATATGGGATAACTTGTTTTTGTAGATAACAATGGTAATTGATTATACTAAAGGGTTTTAATGTAACTATCCGGTTACCAGAAGTTGGTAATATTATTGGTTTGTTAATAATTGTTCGTGCTGCTCGCACACGGCCTCAGAGTGAACATACGTAATATAATGTAAGAACGCGTGTGCTTGTTTTGCTTCGCCTGATTTTAGCTTTTATAATGTAACTTGACACACGTCAGCAAGCTCCGTTCCTACTGTGTGACAGTTGTACTCACCGCCGAGGACGACTCGTTGTCGTGAGTGGCCAGCTCCCCGGGGCAGGTGTCGTCTCGGCCGAAGATGTCTCCGCTGTTGGCCGCGAGGTGGCTCCTGTGCTCCGCCAGCGCCGTGTGGTTCACCATGGCCACTATCGCCACAGACAGGTTCACTCTCATCGCGAACACGCTGGCCAGGCCCAGCATGCACAGCAGACAGAGGGTGTACCGCGCCTTCCAACATCCTAAGGACACAAAACAGGTCTATTCCTTTACTTGGTAATATTCACAGCCATTTAAAACATCCGTTTTAAAAGCAGGAAGAATAGATCCAGTTGTCTCAGACATTTTCCGCTATATGTGTATCATGTCGACATATTTCTGAATACTATTCCAAAAGAAAAAGAATGGAATGGACCGATATTCAGGAAAAGTGCATACTTGCCAACTCTGAAGACGTACATACAAAAAAATAAAAGGTAGAGATGTAAGTCGAATTTTGACAAGATACAGATTGATTAATTTTTGTAATAGATAGTACAATGAAAATTCTTAACAGATGAAATCATATTAACTTGATATAAGTGATAAAATTTCACTTGTAAATATTTTATGAATCTCAATATTAGCTAAATTCTTGTTGTTTATATAAAAAATGTATATGTATTCAGGGACATTTTTTTTAAAAAAAACTTTTACATGAACTCATGGTTGATGTTAGTTAATATTTAACTTTAACTTGGGAAATTCTAAACTGAGTTTCATTGATTACAGTGTTTAACAACGTAGCTTATTAGGTTCACAGCTGTTTTTAATTTACAATGTTTTGTTTAGAAAAAATAATTCTTTAGATTCAATATCAAATAATATACTTAACTAAAATTTAAAAGATTTATCGGGATATTCGGGAGGACGCCGGTTCGAATCCCCGTCCGGATATTTTGGTCCCAAATCACTCCAGGCAAATGCCGGGATGCTTCCATCAAAAGGCCATGGCCGAATTCCTTCTAATTCCTTGCCCCCCATCCTTTCCCGTCTCTAAAGACCTCACTGTTAATAAACGTTAAGCAGTTAAAAAAAAAATATTGTTTTTTTTTTTTTTTTTTTTTTTTTTTTTTTTTTTTTTTAACAGTTTAACGTCCCTTTTTAACAACGTGGTCTTTAGGGACGGGAAAGGATGGGGGCAAGGAATTGGAAGGAATTCGGCCATGGCCTTTTGAAGGAAGCATCCCGGCATTCACCTGGAGTGATTTGGGGAAACCATGGAAAACCCAAATCTGGATGCCCGGACGGGGATTCGAACCACCGTCCTCCCGAATGCGAGGCCAGAACGCTATCCGTTACACCACCACGCTCGGTAAAAAAAAAAAAAAAAATATTGTGATCAACAAAGCTCGATGAATTAAATTAAAAATATCCTAAGGAAAAAAAAACTCTATTTATTACAAGTATCACATTTTTAGATTTGTACGTCGATCCGAATTTAAATACGGCTATACTCCTTACTGGTATGGGAAACGAGTCAACTTTACTACATCATATCAATTTAATGAGCGAAAACTGAATAAATTATTTTCATTTAATAATTACATATGGAAACAATTTTGGAATATATCAGCAAAGAGCAATATAGATTGTATAATAGTTCTCAGACATGTAAATTTGATGCAACGTTTCGAAGTTGTTCACCGACTTCATCTTTCGGTAGTGTTGGTAGGAGGCCCATATAACTTTTTGGTAATTGATATATTGGGAAAGTCACCATTTGTCAGAAAAATGGATATATGTACAAAGAAAAGGAGTCTAAATAGTTATCTGTGAAATAAATTCCACATTTTACTTCTACTTTATGGCTACGTAATATACCTTGAAATCATCTGTTTTCTGATTATGTCTTGTAGCCACCAATTTACTACTGTCAGAAACTAAATAAATAAAAATAATTCTGATCGTGAAATTACGCTTCAGCAACGGTGACGTCATTAGAGGTGGAGAGGATTGGGGCAAGGAACGGGAAGGAATTCAGCCTAAAATTCTTTTGCTGCAAACATGGTGGAATTTATCTGGCGTGTTTTAGAAAACCGAAATGTGGATAGCTGCCGAATTCTAGTCCGGAGCGTTACCACTCACCGATCAGGCGTGGTAAAAGAAGACAATGGGGAGAAACAGTTTATACTTAAAAAAAGAGAGGCAGTACACACAGTGTGTTCTACCGAGCGTGGTTGTTGAGTGGTAACGCTCTGGCCTCGCAGTCGGGAGGACGCGGGTTCGAATCCCCGTCGGAGCATCCAGATTTTGGTCATCCGTGGTTTCCACAAATCACTTCAGGCGAATGCCGGGATGCTTCCTTTAAAAAGACCATGGCCTAATTCTTTCCCGTTCGTTGTCCCGCGTCGACAAGGCGTAAAACCCTAAGCAAAAAAAATAAAAAAATTCTAGGCACTTCAACCAGATACAATTTTTGCATGGTACCAAATCGACGAAGAATATTTCTCTCGCCCAGAAAAGAGTCACTTTTCTCAATAGGTAATTAAACGTAAAACCTGAGTTCTGGAGTGTCGAATTGTTAATATTTTATAGAAAGCAGTAAACGACCAAGTTTCAGCTCCTAGAGGACAACCGTAAGTAAACCTAATATGCCATTTAATTGAAATAACCAGCAATTCCATTCCAAATAACAGTAGAACTTTAATTAAAATGGGAACATCGCATCGAATATCACCTTTTAATGTTGTTTCAACAACGCGGTGTCACATGAAGGCCAACCGGTTTTTTTTTTTTAAACTAAAATAGACTGCTTAGGCGTCTGACGTTGTGATGGTGGTAGAAATACCTTCTAGCAATGTGGTGTAATGGAAATACATCACTGACATTCATGAGGACAGGAATATCCACTGTTTATGTGACATTAAAGGGGGTCTTCACAAAACTAACTGTGAGGCTTGCCTCTCGGTTGACCCTTGCACTTGCATTTAAAAAAATCGACTTTATAAGATTTTCAGTAAATTATCTATTCTGGTCGATCCACACCGTTACCACTTAAGTATGTCATCATTTCACACAATTATTTTCCCATTCAACGAAAATTTGTTCAGTGGTTGAAACTGTTTATGTCTATGCTCAAATTGTTCATACCTATTTGATTCTTCTGTGAAATTGTGCAAATGTTATAAAAAATATACAATCTCTAATAACTCCAAGTTGTACATCTTGACCTACATGATGGGAGAACCCCACTACAATACCAAAACTAAGCGAATTCCTCTCACAGAACGTTAGTGAACTAACTTTCCTAAACTATACGAAATGTATTTCAAAATACAAATACATCTCTAATTTGAACCTCGTTGATACAATTTGTTTATTATTGTGAGATGTATATACGTGGGATATATATAATTTCGAATATTTATATCTTAAACGAGTTTTATTGCTTGGTATATTCTTAGTCAGAGGTTACCGAATCATAATAAATGTACTCTTTGGTGTAATAATTGGTGTGGTTGATACCGTATACAGAAATAAGGTTGGCTGACCAGTCAGTTGTTTGAAAGAAGTTAGTTGTTGCTGCACTTCAAGCACTTGTAGCCACCAATTTACTACTGTCAGAAACTAAACAAATAAACAGAGTTTTGATCGTGAAATTACGCCTCATTGACGGTGACGTCGTAAAAGGCTGGAGAGGATTGGGGCAAGGAACGGGAAGGAATTCAGCCTAAGAGTCTATTTGCTGTGAACATGGCGGAATTCAGCTGCAGTATTTTAGAAAACCGAAATGTTGATGGCTCCGAATTCCAGTCCAGAGCGTTACAACTCACCGATCAGGCGTGGTAAAGGAAGACATTCAGGCCAGACCAGTCTACTGTAATATAGCTGTGAGTCATTTAAAAGAATTACCTGCTTTATTAAAAAGTACATTGATTATATACTGAACTGGAATGATACAGGGGAAAATCTTTGATCAAAATTGACGTAATGTTATTACAAAATAACAATTAACATCAATAATTATTTATTCCATAAGAACTTACAAAGAGCTGCGAGAATACTTAGTAGCTGCCTTAAAAGTTGCTATCGTTTGCAGACGGGCTTTTAAGTTAAAAATAAATGTTCTCACACCTTCTTCTGCATCAAAAGGATTCGTATGACATCTGTTGGAGTTGGAATGCTATTGTACATGACACAGCACATTATACTTCCCCGTGATTACTGTTAATGAGAGCCTTTTAGAGTGTCTGTTGGTGACATATGTAAACAACGTAAGCACAGGAATATAACGAAATGAAAGTGTCGGAGTACTTAATTTTAATTTTTATTTAATTGCGGTGGAGCGCACGCTCCGATGGCAATTTTCCTACACAACCATTTCCCCGCCCCCTATCTTGTACCTACCTACTTTTCCACTCTACAAATTTCAACTTTACACTGTTCCAACGTTTTTGTAAATTATTCATCATTTCTCTTGGTAACTTATTCCAGTCCCTGACACCCCTACCTAAAAAGAAAAAAAAAGAGAGAATCTTCCTACACCCTTGTGCCTGAAATCCAGTGCCAATTTGTGGTTATGGTCATCTTTACTCTTCCATGCATTACTTTTCACTCTTACACTAATATTTTTTCACGCCTCTTCATCAATATATAACTTGTACACTTCTGTGATTCTCTTTACTCTCCTCCTGTCTTCCGTCGCATCCCGTTCCAGCTCTTTTATCATTTCTGTTACTAACTGCGTTCTGCAGTAATTTTCAGGGACATATCTATCAGCCCTTCTTTGTACCCCCTACAACTCCCGTATTTGATATCAAAAATGTTGATCCCATACTACACCACCACATTCAAGAATTGGTCTGACGAAAGTATTGTAACCCAGTTTCTTTGCTTATTTTTTACATCCCTTCATCACTCTTACTCTGTACAATATGTGGTGCCCAGTTGATCACGTTATAAACTGTTATGCTAAGATTATTACATTTCAAGTCTTCGAAAAAGCAATTCTTTCCTCACCTTATAATCATAATCAATCTTTAGTTTTTTTATCTTTGTATGCAATAAGCTGAATTTTCGTGCATTTATTTTCATCCATGTTTATCAACCCAGGTAGATATCCTGTCCTTATCACACTGCGGCTATTCTCATGGCTCTACAGTTTAGATCTTGACCATAGTCAACATTAAAATTTTAACGATATCATTCAGTGAATGATATTAAATGCTTTGTAGACAATAGTGAAAACACCAACACAGTAAATCACTCTTATTACCAGAGCATCACAAGAGATGATTTTTTAATTTTTTATCTGCTTAACGTCTCTCTAACAGCGAGGTCTTTAGAGACGGTCTGTTATCTTGGGCAACGGTATGAGGAATGCAGAAGGCAGATAACGTTCCAAGTGCAACTTCTATCTATAGCAAAGGTGCTCATAATGGCGAATGATCTAGTTTACATCTACATATATACTCTGCAATTCACAAAATTGTGGGTGGCAGAGAGTGCTAGGCACCAAAGTTAATCTCTTTGTTGTGCATTCCAATCCCTAATGGTACGAGGGAAAAAGGAATTCATATAAGAATCATTGCGGCACCTTATTTCTCTAATCTTATCTTTCCTGTCATTCCGTCTCATATTAGGTTGGTGGACGAAGTATTTCACTACACTCGTAAGCGAAAGTGGGATTACACATTACGGTTTAACAGGAAACCTAAAGAAATTAGTAACTATAATAATTACTCTGTAAAAGAAAATTGGTAGTTAGGGGTAACGTTTATAAAAATGAGAAGATAGATATAAGATCGGACAAGCTTAGTGAAAACCGTTGGCGTGTTCGCTTTGAACTTTAAATTGCTGCTATGAAAGAACTTGTAAACATTCGGATAATGAAGGATATTATGACACGATAATAAAAAAGGAATTAAGTCATATAAGTTTATTATTTATTTGAAGTATGAAGAAAGATTCGAATAAGCAGTAAGCTGAAGATTTACTCACTCACGAGTTAAGACTAGCTACGATACAAAAAAGGAAGAATATAAAAACAAATCATTCAAAGGGAGTATCATCATAGAAAATACGACGACAGGTAGTAAATAAAAATAAGACAACATGTTTACCAATAAGTTTAAACGAAACTTACATCGTCTATCTACCAGAGACTCCCAGCCTAGTCTACTAATCAGTTCTGTGACGCTATCATAAGGATTGTAGCAAGCGGTAACGAATCGAGCGGCTCTTCTCTGTACTTTCTCTATACTTTCGATCAACCCCTTACGAAACGGACCCCAAATGGCACAACAATAGTCCAAATGTGGACGCACAGGATATTTGTACGCTATCTCCTTTGTTTGTTCATAACAATTTTTCAAGATTCGACCTATGAATCGCAGCCTAGAATTAGCTCTACCTACTATCGAATTAATGTGTATGTCCTATTTCATTTTCCTTTGTACTGTTACTCCCAAATATTTCATAGAATCAACCATATCAATAACTGAATTGTTTAACTCGTATTTCTGAACAATTGGATTCTTTTGGTTAGTTATGCTCATTTTCTTGCACTTTTTACAATTTAGAATAAGTTGCCACTCAGCGCACCATGGCAAAATAACATCCAGATCACGTTGAATTTCTTAGCAATCGGCCAAATTCCTTACTTACCTATAAATAACCGCATCATCAGCAAACAATCTAAAAGGCTTTTCACTTTGTCTCCAAGATCGTTTATAAAAATTAAGAAAAGAAGTGGTCCTATTACTCTTACTTGAGGTACACCCGATGTAACATCTAGATTATAAGAACTTTCTCCTTCAATTACGACATACTGCGACCGACCAGTTAGAAAATCCTTTATCCATTCACAAAGCTGATCCGATGTACCGTACGCTCGTAGCTTCGCTAAAAAGCGGTTGTGTGGTACAGAGTCAAATGCTTTATGAAAATCTAAAAAAATTGCATCTACTTGTGAACCTGCATCAATAACTTTCATTACGTCGTGTGTAAGTCGGAAATCGAGTTGATTTGTTGTAAGCAAATTATTTTCATCTAGAAATTTCATAATGTTCGAGCATATAATATGCTCCATAACTCTACTACAAGCAGATTTTATTGATATGGGACGATAGTTTCCAGGATCACTTCGATCACCTTTCTTGAAAATCGGAATCGGAGTTACTTGCGCGATTTTCCAGTTTGAAGGTACTTTTTGCTCTTCTAATGATTTACTGAACATATCAGACAGAAATGGCCTGATTTCCGCCGCATACGCTGAAAATACTCTTTCTGGAATTCCATCTGGGCCCGGTGCTTTCCCCTACTTCAGGAACTCGAATTGCTTTATGATACCTGCAGTATCTATTCGTAATAATTACATCACCAACTCGACACAGCGTGGGAAAACGGTAATACTATCCTTATTTTCATCAGTAAATGAATTTTTGAATACAGTATTTAGTACGTTAGTTTTATAGCGGCTTTCATTATCCTCGGAACCTTCACAAAGTAGTGCTGGAATATTGCTATTGGTACAATTGACTTTTCGTACATACGACCAAAATTTCTTTGGGTTTTCTGTGATACTCTTAGAGAGAGAGTTGGTTGACATAATGCATCAAACTGCCAGTGGTACGCAGAATGTTTTCACAGTTACTTTAAAACAAACGGTTTCTCATTATGATCTTCATTCAGTGCTCCCAGCTATTTCCCATCTTGCTCTCTCTCTGTCGCACCAACTCTCCGTCGTCACTTTGCTTCAATTTTCTGCTTATTTCAACATTCATTTCTCCACTCCTTTCATCCATCAATTCCTGGATATTCCTCTGTGACATTTAACTTGTATCTGAATTTCATGGATTTTTCTTGACATTCTATGCTGCCCCATTCTCCTGACATGATCATAGCTTTCTCTATCCTTTCTGCTGTAGGTTCCTCTCCCATTGTTTCCTTAAACGTGGTTAAAATTAATCATACATTGCTACATGGGGAACGACATTTGATATCGCTGATGTAAATGAACTTGAGACCTTCTTTTTTTATTTAAAATAATACTTATTTCATATATAAAATAAACTTCGAACAAAGACGATTATATTAAAAGCTTATATCTTTCGAAAATAGCGAAGAAAACTCTGTAACTAAATTACATAAACTTGTTCAGACAATTAAGATTTAAATGTAACCTGAAGATGCTGGAAGTAAAAACACAAAGCAAAAAATAATATAACAACGTCCTACAAAATTATCGGTTTGAGCTTATAATGTTCTAGAAATAATGGTATGTTACAATCATAACAAAATTTACGAAGAATAATACACATTTTTATTTGTTTGTATATATCTTTCTTGAAATTACGTGTTTGAAAAACTTGGCAATATTATCATTATCAATGATCAATTTAGCTTCCCTTTAGCTGAGAAGGCTCACAGAAATCCAACAGATCACAAGAATTCACCTATAATTGTTAAATAGAGAAAATAAAAATTAAGAAATTAATAGAGCATCGAGAGTTATAAGTGTATTAAAACAATGAAGGAAGATGGTTACGGTTCCATGAAAAGACCATGGCCAAATTTCGTCTCGGTTTTAGTCTTCCCGTCTTTATGCCTTTAAAGACTTGGAATTAAAGTTATAAGTAAAAACAAAATACAAGTTGCGACAGTGAGATAAACTGAAATATTCTGGCATAAATAGACAGCCAGCTAACTCAGTTCCTTATTACTATTAACTGCATACTCCATTTTATGTGCATCGTTTTATGAAATTTATTTCTATCTGAGGAATAATTGGTATCTATAAATTTCACTCACTTCTGACTAGAATTCTTCAAAATCGGCCACGAAATTCGATCAGAAAATTTCAAATGGTTCAGTACAATTTAAGACTAACACTGTAACCAATACTCGACCAAATTGAATTGAATAATTTGCAGATATTTTGTGGTATGTATAGCCTACGATACAATGTTACGAGAGCAATATAATCTCTTGACTCCTGAATGTGTGTAGGACACCAATAATAGCAGCTCTTGAATGAAAGCAAATTTAAAAACACAGTTCATTAAATTGACTGATATTTGTAAAACGAATCTTTACAAAATTAATTGTACTTTAATTATTAATACAACTTTCGCTATACGTTTTGGTATTGTGTTTTTTTTAAGTTTGTGGAAGTTTTCTTCGAAGCATATACAATGTTGCTACATACTCTCAAAACTTACATTAAACAGAGATTTTCACACTTTTCTATTCAAATTCTTTAATAGACACATAAATAACTAGTATCCGAAAAAATTAATAAAAAACTCCAATTATCTCGTTTGATAAAAAATAATCTTAAAATCGCATCAGTAGATGAAGAAAATGTTTTCCATAGTTCATTAATTTATTTTTGCCTCAATTTTTTTCTAGCATTTAAAATATTTTATGATAAACACATTTTCTGTAATGCAAATGAGATCTGTTTGCGATTGGAGACTTTTTAAATAACACATGGTACATTTGGAATACTTCCTTCATCTGTTGAATCTGAAGTTGTGAATACTTTTATTCCTATATGATAATTACCTACCGAACCTTTTTTTCAAACAACATGCTAGGTCCAATCAAAAGATGTTTTCATCATGTATTTTTAGTTAATGACGACCTTTAACCGTTTCTACAATCTCCTGCTGAAAGATACCATCTCCTGCTGAAATTTTCTACTTGATCACCAAGTTTTACCATGGTATTTAAGTATTTCTATTGATAGCCGAGAAAATCAGGAAGCAACGAATCATTTGAAATTATAGTGCCACTTTCTCTTTGCTATGCAGAAAACAGGCCAGAAAAAACTACACCAGCACAATAATTTAGCGACAAAAATTTAACAATGATTAGAACACAAGTAATATAATAAATAATAGAATTATAAAAGGTTACCGCGAAGAAAAACAAAATCCGTAGGTAAACCATAAATGGGGTAAGCAAGTTACCAATGCGTCACTCTAACCACTAGACCAGACTTTATAGATGTTATCAATGTTACTATTACATCATTTCAAGACAGAAATTTGAGGATAATATTCTTGAGACTGATCAAGTGTTATACCTTACCACTGCCTCATACAATTACCAGTTGAAACTCACACGTATTCATAAAATTTGATAAAAATCCATGTCACTAACGTCTTGTGGGCTCCTTGCAAAGAAGGATAAAAATACGCGTTTGTTTTTCAATTATCGTGATTTTCAGTCAATGTGTAAAACAATCTCTACTTACTTTGTATATGTTATAATATGCTTGCTATCTAATTACAATCCAGTTAACATCACTATTACAACTGTGAAGGAAAATCTGTCTTAATTCAATTATGTAGCCGCATTTCCATTAAATGCTTGATGATCTCAACACATTTTTACCCACCATCTACCACATACATATATCGATATTTACCATGCTGTATTTTCAGTATTTTCCTTTACATACATTTATCGATATTTACAATGTTTTATTTTTAGTATTTTACTTTTTTAAAGAAAAATATCGTTGTATTCAATAATGACAAAACGCCCTGTTCTAATCAGTGAATTTGTATGTATCAGTCTATTGTACCATTCCAAGACAACCATTCCACCGTTTCGGACGCAGTATCCCTATGAGGTGCAATCGATCGTTGAACCTGGTTAGTTTTTGTGATTAACTGTATTTGATGCAAATCCCAACAGTGTTGCAGTATTGTCAGAAGAGACTTACTTGTACTTCGTGGAGTTTCTGCTTAGTGTTGGTGTTACTATTTTATTTTTTTAAAGTGAGATGATGAAATCAATTTTTCCGTTATCATTTCTTCCAATTACGGTAAATAGTTAGTTACATTGTGGTTTGGGCACTAATGATCCTGCTGCCGACGCGCTCGTAAGCCACAATAATAACAATTATTGTGTATTAATCTCGAACGTTACGTCCGATAATACGGTCTAGTTTACAATGTTAGTTTCAGGTAAATTATCTTCCTGATCAAATAGCAGATGTATATGTAAAGAGCAGTGACGAAGGTAATTAGTATATGTGTTTATATGATAACGTCATAGCTAAATATAGGCAATATCTACACTAAACATCTGGGCCGGAAATTAAACATTAAAAAAATATCAGCCGATGAAATACGAAGATGTATCCAAGGATCTAATATTCTTTATATAAATGATGATTCCGTCATAGTCAGTTAATAAATATATGGATATGTGTATGCTATGACATTTTAAACTTGCACTCAACGGTTGTCGGATACTTTACCGAGCCTGCTAGATAAGCGAAAACGCTGGGGCCAGGCGTTCGGAAGAACGCTGTTTCAAATCCCCGTCCAGTCATCCAGATTGCCGTTTTCCATGGTTCTGGAATCACTGCAAGCGAATTTCGTGACGATTCCTTCAACAGGCAGGGTAAAATTACTACCCGTTCCTTCTCCCTTCCTCCACCCAACGTCAAAATCCTCTCTCGGCTCTTATGAGTGATTTGGGGAAGCCGTGTAAAATCCAAATCTGGATGCCCGGACGGAGATTCGAACCCGCGTCCTCCCGAATGCGAGGCCAGAACGTTAACCGTTCACACATCGCGCTCGGTCTTATGGCCTCAACCTCGACAAGCCATAAAACCTCAAAAAAAATGAAAAATAATTGTATCGTATACGATAGATGACCCCTTAACTGTTTTAAATTAAACAACTTCTATTAACAACTGTTTTATTGATTTTTAAACGCGTTTATTCTTTTCGGTTTGGGTCATCTTGAGTGGGATGATTATCATCACATGTCAGCCCGAAAACGCACTTATGCACTTGTCTGGACTGATATTCAATTCCAAAATTCAGCATTTTAATTGCAACCTTTTTATACAATTCACTGTTTCTAGTATTTGTTTTTCTCCTAACCTGCACTTTTGTTAATTACACCCAACTGGTTTTAGTGTTTTCTGTGATGTCACGTTATTACTTTCTTAACTGATCAGATGTTTAAAAAATACTGTCTTAATTTTCCCAGAACATATTGAGGGTTGTTGTTGCCACATTCTGGAAATTATTTCAAAGGAGTGTTTGTATAAAGACAAAGTATGGGGGAAGGTGATTATTTGGACTAGGGCTGTGTCTAAGTCCAAGTAGATTGAGCTGTGTGTGGAAAAATACGTCACTATTTTTATGCTATTTTTTACTCGCGATGTTTTTTGTGTAATTGTATCAGCAATTCTAATGGAGCTGAGGACTCAAAGAACGCTTAGAACAAAATATTCTTGCCTAGAGCTGTAGCTGAAACGTTAACCCGTTCAGCATATATCCACGTTGCCATTAATTAACCTGTCGCTCCCACGAATTAGTACTGCAGGATATACGAAATAACGTATGTAACCCATACCTGTTAAAATGCGCTAGTAGTTACCCGTAATCCAAGCTAATACGAGGACATCACTTTATGGCTTTACATTTGAATTAAGAATCTCCTAAAAATCAAATATTATAATCAGATATTAAATTTTTAATTTTTAAAATTTAATTTAATTGCAATGGAGAACATGATCCGATGGCAATTTCCCTACATAACCATATTCCCCCATTCCTGCACCGACATACATTAGCCTTATACAAATTTCAACTTTAAATTGTTTCAACGTTTTCGGTAAATTTTTCATCATTTCTCTTGGTAACTTTTTCAAATTCCGGAACCCCTTCCTAAAAGAAGAGAATCTTCCCATACCCTTGTGGCTGAAATCGAGTGCCAGCTTGTGGCCATGATCATCTTTTCCCTTTCATGCATTGATTTTAATTCTTACACCAATATCTTTCCATGCCTCATTACAAATATACGCCTTGTACACTCCCATGACTCTCTTCATCCTCCTCCTGTCTTCCAAAGAATCCAATTCCGGCTCTTTTATCATATCTGTTACTGATTGCGTTCTGCAGTAATTTCCAGAAACAAATCTATCAGACCTTATTTGCACCTCTTCAATTCCTGTATTTGATACTCAAAATACAGATCCCACACGCAATGGTCTGACCAAAGTTTTGTAACCAAATTCCATGACTTCTCTCGTACATCTTCCCATCATTCCTTCCAACAAGTGCAGAATTTTGAAACCTTTTCCTACTAATCATAAATTTGCTAAAACTACATAAATGTAGAAAAGTTCGTAAATTTAGTTTATTAATATGTACAAATCAATTCAAAGAATTCCAGATAGTATGTTGAATCACTTACCATCTCGAAGGGTGACGAAAACTGGGTTCTACCTTAGCTTTTCCTTGAATTATTTTATATCTTAATAGTTAATGTATTTTATGTTTCTTTTTTCTGGTTTTACGTTCATAAAGGTCATTAGAGACGGGAAAGGACTGGGGGCAATGAAATGGAGGGAATTATGCCCTGGCCTTTTGAAGGAAACATCCCCCCAATCACCTGTCGTGATTTGAGGAAACCTTGGATATCCGGACGGGAATTCGAACTCACGTCCTGCCGAA
The DNA here is from genome assembly GCA_031002005.1 of Vandiemenella viatica. Classification (NCBI taxonomy): domain Eukaryota; kingdom Metazoa; phylum Arthropoda; class Insecta; order Orthoptera; family Morabidae; genus Vandiemenella; species Vandiemenella viatica. The sequence goes on along the minus strand of JARYHS010013630.1, from coordinate 46,353,942 downwards.
GCAAGGCAAAAGCTTTGCCACTCACCCATCATGCTTGGTTTTTTATGTTTCGTAGATTTGTGACACCATTGCGATTATGACGATGCTTAAGTGCCACAAGATACCGGTGACATCGAGAATGACACAGGCCGTTAAGATGAAAATGTGAGTAAACCAGAGTTGACCTTTACACATGGAGCAAACTATTTTAATTTAGAAGAAATAAAGAACTAAAGCAATATTGTTTGATCATTTCAAACTTACCGCCATTCACAATTGTATTTCTTTTCCTTTCAAATCTTACATACAATTCAACAGAAAATGCGATCAGTTTGTAACATCTGTAGTGTGAAAAAACTAATGCTAACTGCGATTCATGGGTCGAATTTTCAAGAATTATAACGAAGAACTGTAAGGTAAAAGAAATAGCATAAAAACACTTGTAGGTAAATTATTGTCCTGTGTGGGGTGCTTATAGCAGGAGAATAGTTAATTATTATGTAGAATGTGCAGAGAATAGCCGATTGATTAGTAATCGCCTAAAATATTGCTTACGAAAGTGTCACATAATTGATACAGAGATTGGGCTGGATTAGTGTGCTAGGGAGATAACGTACTTTTCTCTTAAATTTATTGACAATAAGACAACAAATTCTATCATTTATGAATGCAAGAAGTACTAAAGTTTTTGACCATGATAGGATAGATAAGATCAGAAAAACAAGATTCCATACTGATAGACATCACAATTCTTTCCTCTCTCGTGACGTGGAGTGCATAGATCGGAGATTAGATTAGGTGTAAAGCACCATTTTCCACTCACCGCCTTCTTCTAATTGCAGAGTATGGATGGAGAGCAGTGTTTCCCACAGGGAGTGGTACCGTCCACAGGTGAGAGTTGAAGAGATCACAGGGGCATTGAGGGCCAATCGCCAACCCTCCTCCCCCACACAGGGAATACAGGAAAACAGGGTGGCTTTCCTGTATTTTATACGGGTTTAAGGCCTGCCACAAATAAGTTTTAAATAGATTTCCTAGATCACATGCAGCTAAAATCTGGTGTAGCGTAGTCAGTAGTTTTATTTACTAAGGAAAAAAAGTGAAACACGATGATTTAAGATTGCTGATGACAAATAAGACACCAAATATTGAAAAATCAGTGCCATTTTTCCGAGCACAGCACTATAAATAATAATATTTTTTCATAATTTGTATTTGCTAATCAAACTGTGAACAATATACGACTATTGGTAATATCTTTCAAAAAGTAATTTTAGAAATAAGTCCTTGTTTTTATACTGTATATACCATATTCCACAATGCACATATCAATCACTGTTCCAAAACGTTGCTTACAAGACAAAAAAAATAAAAAATTGATAACTATGGGTTACATTAAGACGGTTTCTCTGAAAAGGGGAAGGTGAGATTTTTTTTTTTTTTTTTTTTTTTTTTTTTTTTTTTTTTTTTTTTAAAGGCCGGGAAGGTAGCGGTAGGACAAAACAGGTTGTGAAGCTGTGATGCAGAGGAAAACTAACTGTATCGATAAAGTGTCGCGATGATTTTTCTTCGGGCTTCATGGTTTGTCGAAATAGAGGCAATTACAGCTGGTAGAGGATGGCCGACAGGGAAAGGGAAGAAAGTCGACGACGTCTTTTTGAAGGAACCATCCAGTCATTCACGTGGAAATGTTCCGGGAAACAATGAAAAACTGAAATCTGGATGGTCTGACGGGATTTTGAACAAGCTTCCTTCCGAACGCCCGGCTCACCCACGAGGCTCTGCTGGATGAACGCACTCGTTCGCCTGCTGAGCTGGTACTCACCTTTGGCGTCTGCCTGTGGCTGCCTGGTCTTCTCCTCTGTGGCCATGGTGGCTGCTGCGTGCGCTCAGCTGCGAGAGGCGTCACTCTATGAGCCCAAGATAGTTGCCTCCTTTCCCCCCAACCCGTGACCTAGACGGGTAGGCCCATTGGCAGATGCGCTCAGCGTTACGTCACAAGTGTCGCGGGCGATTCTTTCGCGGCTCTGTGACGTGCCTCGTTTGTCGCCTAGACAGCAGACCACTAGAGCGCGCGCGCAAGCAGACTGGAGTCCAAGACACAGCACAGTATCTCCTGAGTAATGTTTCGGTTACAGACGCGTCTCCGTTCCGACTCTGCAAGTGTCGTAACTATAATGATTCGGCGCCTTTGGACAGTGCGAAGTAAATCTCAAGTAGAAAATTACCAGAGTTTTTAATGCATTGTGGGAATCTAGCATTAAAACCTACAACCTGTTTATAAAGGAAACATATTAAAGATTTCACTGGAGTTTAGAGCTGTTGAAGAAACCTGCTTAGCTCCACCTTTCAGTAACCAACTTCCGTGACAGTGTACATATGATTAACCAGACCAGGTTACATTAAAATTAATGATACTACTTCTTAATATGTAATACCAGATTCCGGGTATAGGTGGTTACTCTGGAGGATGCAGACCCACCTACTCTACGGAAACTTCTTTGGGAAGATAATAATAACTAGTGATCTCCCAGCGGTAGAAATTCGACCATAATTCATTAAGTTATTTAGTTTCTTTCGTGAAAGAGTAATTATCATTATTTGAATTTGTTCTATTGCGTTTGCTGCGAGTATAGATATATGCTGTATACATTGACATCGTCGGCTGCGAGCGTGTACCAATATGTTATTAGCTTATGTTGTTTGCCTTAATTCCCTACAATACCTACAAAATTAAAATGATACACTCCACGCGTGACCGTTTAAGAAATTTTAGCTTCTGAACTAACCGTAGCAAATGATGAAATGTATTTACCTGTATGAATGTTTTCAGAGTAATTATTGATTTTCTATTTTACTGATGGTTCATTTGAATTCATTCCACCATAAAATGATTTAGAATATTCACTTTTACTTATGGCCGGTAAAACTGATTTAGTTTTATGACAATATTAAATAAATGCAGTCCTTTCACCTGAAGTGGCTTCTGATTCGAAATGTTTTGCATTGAAAAACCTACATTGTAAATTCGGAACTATAAAAATTTCTTGGAATGACATTTTGTGAGCATTTAAATGTATCTATCAAAATAATTTTATCATTTTGTGTGTTCACTATTTAAATTTGGTCATTTGGAATTTCACGCAAATATATATTCCTTCTGTCTCTCCGACCTGTCAATGTTCTATATCAAGACATAATGGAAGTAGATGCAAATATCTGAATGAAAAAAAAAAAAAGTTTAACAAATTATTGAAAATCAAAAGACCCTTAACCAAAGTTTATCCTTTTAAATAATTATAAGACCATACAGTAACTGGCAGAATTGCTACATTCCTTTTCGCAATGTTCCTTTCATAACTTCAAAGATTAATGCGACTCTTTTGTTTCATCAAAGACCACAGAGTATCTCAGTGTTGGAAATACACGTAAGATAGTTGGCTACAATCTAATTTCACGCTCACACACGTTCGCGAATTTATTTTTTAGTTGGTAATGTATTTGTCACATGTATTAACTATGATTATTATTATTTTTTATTTACTGTTGACCAAAGGCACCAGACATTGGTAGAATCGCTAAATCACTGCTATTAACAAAAAAAAAAGAATTTAAACAACGAACGTTTTATTGCATTAAATTTAATGTATTTGTAACACATATTATATACAGATTTTGGCTTGCTGCACTTCTTCGCCATATAAACTTTAACGATGTCAAATCTCACACTCTTCCTTTTGCGCAATATTCTTAAAAAAAAAAAAAAGGGATCCGAAGTTTTCGCTTAGCGTATTAGATAATTCTGTTAGGTCGAAATGATCTGGGGACAGGGTTTCTACTGGCTGAGCATTCCGCAGCTGTAGTGACCGCCATACCCTAACCCAGCAATCCTATCGGGGGCAGGGGACCTACAGTTTGACGTGAAATCCGAACCACGGAAGCGTTCTGGCGTACTTCACATTATACAGCAAGCTATGCCAGAGGTGAAGGTAGGGTTAAGGGCCTATGAAATCCCCGCCGAGACCTTTCGATCTCCAGTCAGACGCCTCGACAGTGCTTGTAATGAAAGATGAAAATATAGGGTGAAATTTGGTGCCGGAAAATTCAGGTCTGCTTTTCGTAAAGACACGAGTGGTCCACTATACTTAACGTCTCCATCCGATGCACGATTCACCGTCAGCAGTGTCGTCTGCCTTCACTCCATACGTACTAAGGAGAGGTTTCTTTCACCACCAGGACGGAACCATCTAACCCCGTGACAGCGCCGGTAACAATCTCGGTGCCGTTGCCAACAGAGCCAACGGAGGGGAAAGGGAACTAATTAATCACAAAGCATGCCGATCGTGTAAGACAATAACATCACCACCTCCAAACAGATAAGATATATTTCTACATAAGAACGAAGTTTCTCTCGCAGTTTAGAATGAATAGTCTATAGTCTTCTCGGGTGACTAGATCATCAGAGGAGAAGGCAGCGGAGGAGGCAGAGAAACATCCGACCACTCCTGCACCAGACACGCTGCCGACCAACGAGAAAGAAGACTAGACGAACTCATCGCCCTTCTCATGAAGCTGATAAATCATCTGACTGCAAAAGAAGACATATCTGGCTCCTTGAGGCAGCCTTAACATCACCACATAAAACGCGGCGTGCTACTTCTGATAAAGCAAGAAGGCCGCGGCGGCTACCATTTCGAGAAGAAAACACTGACAGCCTAACGCGAAGACATACCGACAGAGAAGTAACAACCAATCAAAATGCACAAGGAGTAAATGTCTAGCGACAAACACTCCACCACATTCTGCTCAACGGAGCAGCAACTAGGCTGTACCGAGCGAGCCGAAATATCATGTGAAAACACTCTGCTCACTCGGCTAGTCATCCGAGAAGACTATATTAAATAAGATATATTTCTGTCATTAACTATAGTGATGGAAGAACAGCATCGCCAGAAACATGTCGCTAGTAGCTTCAAACTATTCGTTATGACACTTCAAACACTTTACCAATAGAAGAAAAAATATGCTATACCCGATTTTGTTTCCTTCTAGAATTCTGTTCAAGCAGTGGTTTGCTTCGTATTTCACTAACAATTAGTGTCCTTTTTTGAAGGTAATTGCAAAATTCCTTGTCCTCTATACAAGGCGGATGTAAAGTGTCTCAGCTTAGTTCGTCCCCTATTATCCTTCTTTTGTTACTACTCCCTTAATTACGAGGGTAAGATGAAAAGTTCTCGTCTTGGCACAGAGATGTGATGTCGGAACACGTGTTGCAAAAATAAACGTGAGTGAGGTAGCTTTCTTTATACGGTTTTTATGGTAATATGTATTGCGTATATTTCGTTGAAGTAGATGAACAGGAATTTTGCGCCCTCATAAAATTCTTGATGCTCTACTGCCAAAATAAATTCATCCTCGTTGGTAAAGGTTTACAACGAGTCTCTCCATTCAGAAGGGAATGGGAGACTGAATTCAAATGAGGCTGTACATCTCTTGAAGATGATCAACGTGAAATACAATGGAAACGAAAAACAATAGTCACCGATGAAGATGTAGAAAGGGTGCACAAAATGGTATTGGACGATTTACGATTAATGATACAGCATAGCTGAGGGCTAGGCTTATCAGAAGAACGGGTAAGGTACAATTTCCCAAAACAATTAAAAATTAGAAAGCTTTCTGCAATAGGGTTGACACATTTGTCAAACACTGGCCAAAAATAAATTAATGAACAATGTTAGGACCATTTGAAAAAGCAACCTTCCAATTCTGTGCACCGTTTTGTTGCTATGTATGAAATTTGGATCCGAAGCTGCACGCTAGAAACACAACACAATCAAAGCAGTGGATTGTAGCCGGTAGCTCTCCACCAAAATGCGAATTATTTTATTTGCCAGTTAGGTTACGGCCAATGTTATCTGGGAGGGAAAACAGATTTTTTAAATTAATTACCGTGAAAAGCAACCGGCTGAAAGGAAGCAATTCTTCTGAAGTAACTGAATGAAAACGTTCGTGAGATTAAAAAGGAAAACAACTTTTCATTTCTTTATCTTATTTCCAAATCTAAATATTTTTATGGCTGAAAACTTTTTGAATCAAATGAGGAGATAATAGCAGCAGCATATGTCTAATTTTCATACCTAGAATCATACTTGAGGGATGGAATCCATTCCTAGGGGAAACGCTGAACTAAAGAGGTATACGTGGAAAAATAAATGATTTCCTCGCAAGCCATTGGGATCTAATAGCTCGGCTACTTTGTTTTTCTATACTCACAAGTGTGTTTTAATAACTGAATATACGATTCTTGTTAATAGAATGCTTAGAATGAGTTGGGACAGCGTCACCTGTATTTCCTTGTTAATGTTAATCTAGCGTGGTGATAGAAACCTCAGATTTTAAGGTTTCAATTTGAAATCATCCTCAAAAACCATCGAAATTATGCCAAATAATAAGTAAACAGCGTTAACGGTCGAAATAGATCTCAAGTTTCTATTCCGTTTAGAAAACGTGAGATTATGAAACATACCTCAGTTTTTATGTCACAAAGGTTTTAAACAGGCAAAAAAAAAAAAAAAAACCTGAAATTTAGTTCTGAATTTTCAAACTTGTGCAAAATTATGTATACGTATAATAAAACTGTAGTCGGGAAAAAGTCTGTAAATTAGATAGATTTTTTATTAAAAAATGATCTGGGAATACTATTCATATGCAACAGAGAAGAATTAAACTTTTTTTTTAAGATAAAGCCTTTTTCTGTAAGATGGGATGAAAGTGATTCATTTAAAAACTGCTGGTCAGGTTTTGAGTATGTTCCGTTTAATTTTTGTAACTGCCTTCATCCCGCGGGTAAAATATGGTATGTTTCAGTTTTTGTCTGACGTAAAAAAGCTGATTTTTTTAAAAAAAGTTTCAATTTTTCGTTGTACGCTTTCCACGGATTTTGATGGAGTTTCGTTTAATGTACAACTAATATTCCTGCGGGTTAAAGGGGTACGTTTTCTGCAGGTGGAGTAGAGTATGTTTCATTTTGATGTGATGTAGCAAAACTAGAAGTTTACCAAATTGACATCATTTTTGTTTGGACGTGATTCACTAATAAACGCTGGTCGAATTCTGATATCCAGGAACTGGAAGGCAATTGCCTTTTGAAGGAACCATCTCTGAATTCGCCTGGAATGATTTGACGAAACCATGGAAAACTAAAAATAATTTAAGTTATTTAATAGCACCGGAGCTCACGATCCAGTGACAATTTCTCAAAAAAAACACCTGTTTTCCCCCTTTCTTGTTCCTTCCTACGAATTTTGATTTTAAATTCAAACAGCGTTTCTAGTAAATTGTTCTTCAGTTCCGTTGGTAATTTATTCCAGTCTTTGACTTCCTTCCCTGCTAAAGAAAATTTCCCCATGCCTATATGCGTGAAATTGAGTGCCAGTTTCTGGTCATGGTCATCTTTTCCTTACACAGCTGCACAGGGATTGGAACCTACGACCTCCAGAAAGCGAGGCCAGAGCGTTAGCGCTCACCTACCACGGTCGGTGTGTTTTGATTGAATACCAAAACCACAAATTGAATTTAATGTGGTCAGTTTAACGTACAACCCGTGGTTACGGGATATAATAGGTTCTTTCTGATTCGATTTCGGAGGGCTGAGAGATTTAAAACATTGGTATCAATTTTTCGTTGAACGCGATTCACTAAAAAACATCGGATGGGGTTGCAATTAATGTTCAGCTTAATGTGATTAATTTAATATTCCGTAGGTATAACAAGATACGTTGCATTGGAATCTGATGAAAAAACTTAGAAATTTGGAATAATTTTTGATGAATGTGATTCACAAAAAAACTACCTTACCGTTTTTAATGGAGTTTCGATTAATGTATAACGTATGATCTCGCGGGTAAAATGAAATATGTATAATTTAAACGTGAAGAAGAAATATGATGATTATTTATTATTTTTTAATTATTATGATTTGGTTGAACGCGATCACCGTAAAAAATACAAGTCGGATTTTGATTTATGTTTAGCTCAAGGACCCACTGGAAATATAAGTACGTTTTATTTTAATGTGAAATCACAAAAATCTGATAAATTGAAGATGGTTTTTACTTAAATGTAATTCATGCAAAGATTACTGGTCTGATTTTGATGGATGTTTCGATTTATGTACGGCACGTGGTTTCACGGCTAAAATGTAATTGAAATTTAGGGGGAAAAAAAACTACTTGTATTTTGATTTGGATTTTATTAATTTATGGCCCTAGACTCCACGGGTAAAATATGGTATGTGATGTCGAATAGCTTAAAAGAAATTGAAGATAGCTTATCCTTCAAAATGAATCTCGTAAAACCTGTTTGACAGGTTTTGATTGGATTTCGGTTAATATTCAGAATGTGCTTTGAAGTATAACGGTTTTTATTTTGATGTTTCTTAGAATAGCTAAGAGACTAAAATAATAGAGTTCACAAATTAGTATCAGATTAGAGGTAAATTACTTTTCACAACCAACACGAGTATCGTGACATCAGCGGACCTGCGGTATCATTTGAGGAATAAAGTTAATTTTGTTGTGGAGATTATTCATGTAACAATAATTTGTGTTCAGTGAGCCATATGGTTCGCGTATTACAAAGTTCATAAAAATGTTGGTTTAAGAGAGTATGTTTAATAACAGTCCGTGCGAACGAAGTTTCGGTCTACTGTTAGTAGGTAAATATGTGTGGAGTTCAAAACAGATTTTAACCACCTGCGCCGGTGTCAGGTAACATACCGTCTTAACACAGATTTTTAAGTCAGTCACTAAGCTCTCAGGCTGTGAAAGTCTCATCTAAATACGCTTGGTCTTTTCCTTGCGATGTCGGAATATACAGACACGGCATGCAACATTTTTCTATATATAGAGAAGTTACCAGATCTACAAAGGACACAATGACAGAAATATGTATTCTCCTGAATCCGTTTACCTTGAAAAACCTTAGTCTCGTGTAAACCTCTTCAGTTCGGCTCTCTTACTGACAACATATTGCGTGAACCTGTATTTCCTGTCGGGTTAAGGGCTTACGAAAAATCCCCGCCGAGACAGGGATTCGAACCGGATGCCTTTCGATCACAAGTCAGATACCTGAACCATTGAGCTGCCAGATCGCTACGATTATTATTGTAAGAATATATGTGAAACAAGGTAGTATTCGAGATTGGAGGCTTTCATGGCGTATCGATGAAATGTAGTCTTCACGGGTTTTCCGCCGTATGTTGTTGAAATGCGACAACGAGCTTTCGGCGGCCGAAAGCTCGTTGTCGCATTTCGACAACATACGGCGGAAAACCCGTGAAGACTACATTTGAAGGTAGTATTCATTGGAATACTGTGATCAGATAGAGCGACCGACTGCAAGGAATAAACAGATAAGAATAAACAAATAATGGTCGGAGGATCCTTTAGAGTATGGGATATTGGAATGAGTATGAAGTAGACTACGCTATGGGATTAAACAGAAGTTGAGATATCTGTTCTCAAATGGAATTTATTGTTTTGCAAAAATCGTCTGTGATAAGTATACATATAAAAGTTCCTGAGTTGTAAATCGAAATTTGTAAGGTGGAATAAAAAGTGCGCTGATTAGAATTAAATAAAGACTTGGTCAATATTGAGAGGGTAAACGATGTAAGATGTAAACTATTAGAAGCATAAGAATTCTAAGGATATCCTAACCTGACAATAAACTAAAAGTTCTGACATAATGAGATGTATGGGTATAGAGATGATACTCTTCGGATTAGGGGAAAGCTAATTTTTGGGTAAATGATTTCAATTATGTTCTATTCCAAACCTAAAATATTATAAAACTGATGACAGCTAAATGGACCGAAATTAAAAACGATAAGTTGTTAACCAATATGATAATCATCAACTTTGCATCATAGTCTGTGGATGTATTGATTAACAGCAATGAGTAGTAAACCAGTAAATAAGTTCCAAGGATAAATTTTTTAAGCCATTGCGGTAGTTGTCAATGAATTTGTTGTAAAAAAAAATGTTTTTGAATACAGCGTGATAAAGTTACATTAACAAATTTGTCATTTTTTGTTTGGTGTAACGTACGTCGAGTCAAAGATAAATGTAGTAAGTATTTTTGATATGATACATTATAAATGTTGAATTTGTTATTAAATTAATTATTAGATATTAAATTCTATTTTACATTCGCTGAGAAAAAACGAGAATATTGTTTTAAATAAGAACTTACAGATAATTGTGAGATAAATCTTTGTTGTGCTTCCCATATCGAAATAAATATTATGTTCGGGAGAAAAAATTCTTCTGGAACAAATAATGCTGGTTTGAACATATGGAATATACTAATTCCTATTTTAATCAGCGCTTTTACATTACGGACAGTACATGGAAAAGAAATTGGATCCATTCCCTCTACAGTATTTACACTGTTAAAGGAAAAACGAAATGAATAGTGTATTTAAGAAACGTTTTTATTTTAACCTTGTAACACCAGTAAAAGGTATTTATGAACTGTCAAGGTGTGCGATAGAAAATTAAAAAAGTTGGAGGGTAATAATTTTAAGGGAAGAAGATCAAGGTACTTGGGAAAAGAGCTATTGCAAAACTCCGGAACATGCGACACAAGTAGATTTGCTGAAGGATGATCGAGAAGTGAGTACCCATCTAATCTAATGTTAAACATGTTGATTAACCAAATGAAACATATCGAGACTGACAGAAGGGGTGCGTGGCAAGGTATGCGAAATAAATTCATATCCGAAATGCAGGAATTAAAAGAAAACTCTGCGAGCAGCTAAAAAGAAATTTATAGTGTTATTGCAGAGAACGCAAGAAGCATTAAAGATATTGTAACGGAACAGTGTGTAAGCATGAGAGAGGACATGGATACAAAAATTAATTAGTTAATTAGAGATGTAAAAAGATATATTATGATTTGTGGGGCAAAACTGAAGAAAATAGGGAACTAAAACAAGAAGCACAGGACATAAAGCAATACGTGTCTATAGCTGAAACAAAACAAAAAAAAAAAAGAAGAAGATACAAACCAACAAAATAAAAGAAATTGTAAAGTTATGCTATTCAAACAAAGAGGAACTAATCGACCCTGTATGAATGATGTAGTTATTATTGCACTACGAATCACTGTAGATTGCCAAGAATAAAAATTGTTACAAAAGGATATGTACATCCAGTAATCTTCATGAAAGCTTACAAAGATAACATGGCGAGGTTTGGGTCCGGATGGAACAAGATAGAATATATACGCAATAGTCTTGCTGAATTCTAAAAAAAAAATTAGAAATATATTGGGTTAATCATAAACAAAGGAAAATGAGAAATAATTTTTAGTAATGAAACACTATAACCGGCAAGACGGAAAGCTATTTGAATTCTGCTGGCGAATATTTAGGGAGTTAAAAGATTTGTGTTGATGTAAGTGAATAAGAGAAAATCTAATGTTTTCGAAAAAAACTATCTAAAAACGTTAAATAAAAAATTGTAATGCTACAGTGGGACATCCTCTCTCATCTTTGATATTCTTCTCTCTATAGACGGTAGATAAGTGGCAAAAGTCTTATAACATAGTGTGAAAAGTAAATTATTATAATTACTGGAAGAATAGAAGAAACCGTTATTACGGAGGGGAATTTCTGAAAAAGAGAGGACTTGAAAACTGAACGAGAGCGTTATGGGAGGCATAGTGAAGAAACAGAAGTCATAGCCTTCGAACAGATTATCAGTGAAAATCTTGGGGGAGAGAACGGGGAGAATTTCGCAGAGTAGAAAACAAACAACCGGGCTAAAGTTGAGCCATTCGGCACAGGTTGGGTTAAAGAGCCATTTAATGTTCTGAACAGGAATAAGAGTGATAATGGTTAAAAGTATGCACAAGTGTGATTAATATGTAATAGCCAGAATAGTGGAAATGAACGAGGATGGGGATAATCAAGGGGCGGAGAAGATAAAACCCATACAGGAAAATGAACCGATAGAATTATGGGATTGTTATGTGTTTGAAACCAAGGAAACAAAAAAAAAAAATATTCTTCACCTTGAGATCAAAACAGGCGACAAAGGTGAGGTACTTCAGAATGGAGAAAGGACAAGAAGTGAAGAAAATAAAGGAGAACGGATTGAGATTGAGTACAAATAGTGCAAGACAATCCGGAAAATGATAAAGAATGAGAATTGGCGAGATTAGCAAAGAACAAACAAGACTGAAGAAGATGAGAAGAGAAAAGAATTGAGGAGTAGAATAGGTGCGAAGGGGTGATAGAGAATAAAGAGGAAAAGCAAAGTATTTTACAAACATTTCATTTATCAGAAAACACTGGCATGGAAGATATCAAGGATCATTTTGGTCGCAAGAATTCTAAGTTAGGTAAGCCAGATTTGAAATTGTCCAATCCTTTTAAAGGTAATACACAGGTGCAATCAATATAAAAAACTGCAAATCCAAAATACATTATAAAGATTTCAAGGAATCTGAAAGGTAAGAGGTTTCTGGTGATACTGCTGAAAGATTTAATGATGGACGAAGTGATGAATATTGGATTAGTAGTAAAACAACAATAACTAGTGAAAACCTCACAAACAAAAATTTAAAGAAAAGACTAATGATACCTGCAACATACCTTTCAACACCAAACTTGAAGCCATTTTATGCAAATTGTCGCGCGCCTGGTTATAATTATAAATAACTCAGTTCTACGCTTTTAACAAATTAACATTTATTGTTCCCAATTCTTATTCTTCTAGGAACTACATCGGTCTTAAAGTATCCGAAGAATGCAAAGTTCTTAAGCAGTGAACTGGTAACAAAGCAACCGTTCGGTCTGTACGTCGCTAACCTCTAGCTATCTCTTGATCTTCTTATTGCCATGGCAACTTACTTTTCCTTGCTATAGGAGTAAATATATCATTTTTTGTTTAATTTCATGGCACAAAAATATGATTTTCTTATGAAATTATTCTGTTCTGTCACATGCCTCCTCAAGTTCACCATGTCTTTGCTTAAAAGACATTGGTAAACTTATAAGAATAACCTTGCATCCAGCGATACTCTTTCCTCTGTTCCTATTAGAATTTTTTACAAAACATTTTACAAAATATTCTCTTCTTAATACTAACAATATACAGAAATGAACTAAAAAAAACATGTATTGTCTTGAAATATCTAATAATGAAAACATACATACATACAGCATTCTAGCTTAACATCACACAAATGCAAGTCCTGTCGCGGTATTGTCTTGAAATATCTAATAATGTAAACATACATACATACATCATTCTAGCCTAACATCACATTACCATGACATCAAAATAAAATGTAACTGACTACATCTTTCCAAGTCAAAGCTACACTTTCTGATCTAAGTAGTTTCATTTCTTTTGAACTATTGATCAGGCAATCTTTTTGGGCAAAAATAAAAATTATTAATTATTTTCCCATGAATATAACAATTTCTACTGTCTGTTTCAACCACATTTGTATATGTGTGTAACAATAGATGAGTTACTTGGAAGTAGTTATTCCGTAAGGAAAAGGGTACCTGGACCAAAAAATTATTTCTATAGCATTAAACTATTGGAAATGCTTCATTTTTATTTTATTTCTTCAGTACATTACATTATATTCTCCCCATAAGTAATAACTTCTCTCCACTTTACTTCATCTTGAATATTCATATCTAGGCTATGAGATGTAACAACAGAGTCATTTGAAGGTTCTACCTGGACCTCAGCTATGCCTGTGTTAACCAAATCCCGAACCTTTCGGTATCATTTAAAGGCAATGCCTAGATAGTGGCCTTATTTACAGGAACTGAGTCTTGACTGTGCTGTTGTACCCTCTCTATATGATATTTTACTTCTTTAATTCATTACACATTTATTCTATCATAGTAATACCTCGTTTCTTCTCCACTCATTCTAATGCTCCGGTATACCTTACAAACTATATATTTTTTAAAAGAAAGTCCTAATAGACAATAAACTTTTATGTAATGGTATGCTGTGGTAACAGCCGAAGACTGCACATCTGACCAAGATCGTCAATATTGGTAAATGACAGCTTCCACTTAGTGGTTATAAACCTTACTATCATTACAGTTGAATTGTGCGCAACCACAACAATCAGTACTATTTACAAGTGTTTTGTGGCACTGAATAACAACAATATGCTAACTATAACTTAATAATAATAGGAAATTCCAATATGATGGATTTACACACCTGTGCCTTGCACTAGTGTTAAATCTTTTCATTCACCTTAAACTAATTCATCATTTTCTGAGTTGTAGATTCAATATCCTGATCGAATTTGTACACAGGATGAGGCAGTAAGCATAGCTTACCCCTCTACAAAAAGAAAACCTTTTTTCTATATTTCCAGTTCACCTTTTCCCAGTTATTCATACAGTTAAAGGAGGAGTATATCTCAAAACTGTTAATGAAACTAACTGGATGTACTTCACTAGTACCATTAAAAGTTGAGACATAAAATCTTTCTGGAGCTGCTAAAATTATTTTTTCTTGTGAAATGGAAATATTATGGTTTTGAATTGAATCAAGCTTATTCTTTATCTCCTGTACTGCAGTGCCTTGGGTATGTGTAATCTGTGTTAATTTGTTCACTTCTGCTCCTATGTCTTGTACTGTAACGGTTATTTCAGTTTGCAAACTGTGAAATTCAGATTTAATTTCTCGTGTTTGCAGTTGCAAAGTCTCCTGACATTCCCTAATTTGTTCATCGTAAGTCCTACAGACTTTTTGTAAACCTGAATTCATTTCCTGTTCTAGTTGTGAGTGGACATTATCACAGAGGGAAATGTGGGTGGTAATTTTGTCATCAGGGTGGAAATGTTTTGAGACCATTTAGCTTCTACACCCTTAATACTCTGTGAGAGGGTGTATGATTGTTGATTTATTTTTTCCTCAAAGTAACCTAACTTCTTGTTTATTTCTTGCATGATAACCTGAGATTGGGATAATTTATTACTTAATTGTTTTTCAAAGGTGTTTTGTAACTCCAAAATCTTTGCATTTTGACTTTCTTTTAATTCCAAAATCTGTGCATTGAAACTATCTATTTTTGTAGTTTGGTCCTTTATTTGTGCTTCGAAACTATCTATTTTTGAAGTTTGGTCCTTTATTTGTGCATTGAAACTATCTATTTTTGAAGTTTGTCCAGTGAAACATTCTTTTAGGTCCTTCACCTGTGCAATTAATAGGAGAAGGAGCTCATCTGTGGAATGTTTGGTGATATGTGTGCTGGTACAGGGTGTTTGTTCAAGCCTTTCATTTGGCTGAGATTGATTAGAAAATCCCAGAAAATCTTCTCCAGGAGTGGATGTAGAAAATTGAGTCACGTTCAAAGAATCCCTATCCGGACTATTCAGCATAATACTGTTGTTGGGAAGGTTTATATCTGACATTGTGTTAGTAGTAAGATTGGATTCTGTATGTGAGATGACCTCTTTTACCGGCGATAATTCACCAGTTAATCCTCTCTCCATGTTGAAGAACCAGAGAGACAGGTAGATTAATATTCAGGAACTGATAAAAGTTGCTGCGAAAAAATAAATAGGTATTTCTCGTAATTACAACAGGAAGATTACAAGAAGAAAGTACGATCTTAGTCAGAGAGTTACCCACTATTTGATAAATAGTACCGTTTGAATAAGGCACGCGAGTGTTCAGTATAATTAAAACCTACCAAACAAGCAAGAAATGAAATGATTTAATAAGTTCTATTCAACTCCAAAGTTCGTAAATATTCCGACTTCAAAATGAAACCATGAAATTAACTTCACTCTTGGAAGGTATTTTATAGTCATTTACGTCAGGACGCTCCACTGGTAACGCCTCATAAACATATACTTAACTTAAACGAAAGATTCGTGAACAAATTTCGCCGACAGCAGACATATGTTTACTCCAAAGACTGTAGCTTCGTCGTGTCTGTTATCCGCGACCAGATGTTCGTCGTAGATATGCTCCAACAGCCAGAGATGAAAAGAATTATATCGGTTGTTCTCGTCGTCGTAAATTCCAGCGATTCTTCTAGCGGCGTTGTCGAATCTTCGTCGTATCTGTTAAATGCTTTTCCTTCCGTAGCCAAGTTGCTTTGGTTGATACACTTTTTCCACTGCCGAGTCATCTACACGTCGCCATGTCGCGCGCCTGACGATAATTAAAAATAACTCAGTTCTACGCTTTTAACAGATTAACATTTATTGTTCCCAATTCTTATTCTTCTAGGAACTACATCGGTCTTAAAGTATCCGAAGAATGCAAAGTTCTTAAGCAGTGAACTGGTAACAAAGCAACCGTTCGGTCTGTACGTCGCTAACCTCTAGCTATCTCTTGATCTTCTTATTGCCATGGTAACTTACTTTTCCTTGCTATAGGAGTAAATATATCATTTTTTGTTTAATTTCATGGCACAAAAATATGATTTTCTTTTGAAATTATTCTGTTCTGTCACAAAATGTGGTAAGAAACTGGACAGTATCATCTCACCAAAAAAAAAAGATTTTTCTGAAAATTAGATTAATCGAATTAAAATTCTAAATTTCGCTTAAAAGGTGCTACTCTCACGATCGCTGAAGATATTAGTTGGCTTATGGCTATAGAAATAAGTTTTGTAGTAGAAGAGCTACCTGTTTGAATTAGCGTATGATAGTTATTCACAATTATTAAATTATTGATGGAGAACGTTTTCAGAGCTTACGATATGTTGCTTTGGGATCACGAAGAAGTTTCTACGAATGAAATTTTCTACTGACGTTTAAATATGGTGCTCGATGACGGTCTGTTTTCTTGCTACTGCAAATCATGATCGTCATTATTCGTTTAACTCATATCTAAGAGTCGCAACCCCATTGGATTTTTCACTGCGTTTATGAAATGAGGGAGGTCAAATAAATCGTCCATGCAATTAAATTCAGTAAAACACCTGACTTCCATGAACCTTTGGGAAGAAAAGTAACAGGTGTCAGCTTGGAGTTATTTACATTCAATAAATTTTTGCTACTAACTTTTCAGTGTTTATTTATGAAGAATTAGTTTTCTTTACGTCATTTGCAATGAATCCATGTTGGATAATTATTAACAGTTAAACGTTTCAAACCTTTTCTATAAAACCCGAATAATACAACAATAATTTCCTAGTCGATACATTTCAAGGTGTTATCCGCTCTGAGCACTGATCTGCTGGAGATAAATAGTTTCAGGAACGAGACTGTTTGTCCCTCCATAGATTCTGAGAACGAACTCTTGTGCTTCTCTTTTGCAAGGAGTCACATTACGTCTGCGCGAAATGGTCGTGAGAAGAAAGGGACAAGGTCATTCGAGTGCCGAGGGAACACATTGCGTCACCATTGACCTGCGACTAAAGTACGAATCACACGCAACGATTTTGGTCGCACAGTAAAAAGATAGTCGTTGGCACTATTCCATTAGTGAAGGTTTTTTTTCTGTTTATCGTCTCTTAACAGCGAGGTCTTTAGGGATGGGAAAAAATGGGGGGGGCAGGGAATGGGAAGGAATTTGGCAATGGTCTTTTGAAGGAAGCATCCCGTCATTCACCTGGAGTGATTTGGGGAAACCATGGAAAACCCAAATCTGGATTCCCGGACGGGGATTCGAACCACCGTCCTCTCGAATGCGAGGCCAGAACGCTAACCGTTACACCACCATGCTCGGTATTAGTGAAGTGAAGAAGTACATGGGACTTATCACACAGAACGATAACAACGAGACACCGTGGCCGTGTAGTTGAGCAGTCGTCCTA
Source organism: Vandiemenella viatica (assembly GCA_031002005.1). NCBI lineage: Eukaryota > Metazoa > Arthropoda > Insecta > Orthoptera > Morabidae > Vandiemenella > Vandiemenella viatica. Next base: position 46,336,134 of record JARYHS010013630.1, on the reverse strand, counting down.
TGGAGCTAGACATGAAAACCGTCGTGTAGTTCCAGGCAATCAGTGGTCATAATTTGTCTCGTGTTCAAAAAGCGTGTAGAAGTTGCCAATTTCCTCGCTCTGATTGACCGGATGAATCCGAGTACTGATTAAGTTTCTTCCTTTTTCTGTGACGAAGAATTAACCACAGTAATGTCTTATTTAGTCAAAGAAACATGCTATGAATGACGCGGACAAGAGTTAGAAACCAAGGCTGAAACAACGACAAAAAATCGGTGCGTGCGAAACCATCCTTAGTTCACTGCACTCTCCCCGCATTCTAGTAAGTTTTAAAAAGGATATACTTGGATTAATACTATCCGAAATATGAGAATTGTTGTAAGACATAGTGAGAAGTCAGTGAGGAACCGGCGAGTGGGAGAGAATTCACAGAATTGGTATTCGAGATTTTCATACTTTACTGTTTCATTAATAATAATCTTAGAGGAATAACAAGCAGCCATTACACTCTAATTATCATCTGAAGCTCACATGAGTACCCAAAGTATACCTCAAGGAAGAAATCTCTGTTAGAATCACCTGGGTCTTGCAACACGTTTTTAACCAAATAAAAAAAATTACGTCATAAGGAAAAATCAAATTACAACCAGTTGACTAATTTCATTTGTTACTCGCAAAAACTGAACTTCATTCTATTATCTCTTTCATTTACATTTTATTATTGCGGAGTCAGTTACATGCATTGATGCTTGCAATATTATTTCTCACTTTGATAATGGACCAAAAGTGAAATGCTCCTTTCTTCTTGTAACCCTTCTGTCTTTTTTTTTTTTACTATCAGTTTAAATACGTTTATTTTAATACTTTCTGTTTCCATAGGTTTTATTAGTTCTGATGATCCTCTCCCACACGCACTTCGTTGTTTTACTTACTATCTGCAAATATTTCCTTAGAAGCAAAAAATGCTGTATTGTTACCATTAAGATGTCCTGTCATATATATATATATATGTGTGTGTTAATGACAGATTTCCATTCTCAAGTCTTTAATTTGTTTGCTGTTAACAGATATAATTCTCATACATTATGTCATGAAAGCTGAAATGAGTGAGGCATCTACATAATAATTAGCGCATTTTTAAGATTAGCTTAATGTAAAATCAATCCTTAGTAATTTGTAAATTTGATAAGATGGATCAGTTAACGTGCACAAAAGCATTAAAAAATTAGCATTTGTATTAGTGTTTGAATAAAGTGAAAGCCACGTTCCTAGTGAAACTGATTTAATCCCCACCAAAGAACAAAGCCTTCTAATGTAGTGAGAAGTCCCAAAGTTTCCAAAAAATTTGTTTTTATGTATCCTTAACGTACAGTACATTTACCATATGACTTGAAGCTTCCCAGGCTTGCTGCCCTTAGTCACATTTCCACTTGCACTACCTAACTAATACTATTTAGCAGAAAATATTGAAAGAATATTTAAACTGCAACAAACATGAGTCAAATTAGTAGAAATAAATTGTCATATAATACCTATGTGATTGATGTTATCAAGAAACTTAGTTACGTGTGTAACCTGAATATTTTCTTATGGGTTAATGTTTGAATATTGGTGGAGTTGTTGAAATGTAGAGGCCGCAACTGATGAAGGAATCATATAACTAGTAATTACTTTTGGAGGATCATAAAAATTTAAATTATGGTCATGACTCAGAGTTTGCTAGGTGTCATAAATGTTATGTTTAAGAACAAGTGATGAATGGAAGGAGTTTTCCTATAGGCAAACCTGAGTTAGTTTCTCGGCAACTTGTTTGATGAGTATTCTTTACACTCCAGATCTATCGCAAGAAGATTAAAACCAGATGTCGCCATTTTACCAGGACTGTGGCACGAGAAGAAGCGAAGTGTTCTGCTAGCAGGCCACACACGTTGCCGATAGCAATCTGCTGAATCATAGCCATATTCCGTCTCGCAACTGCAGGTTGAACTACTCGGGAGGTTTCAGCTGATAAGGACTGCGTTGAGCGGAAGTTTGGAATTCATTCAGCGGACGCTTCTAACTACTGGGGGAACTGAAATAAAATGCATTCAGATTCGCTGTGTTTCTGCAGAGATCACGAAGAACACTGCGTGTTACTTTACAGTCGGGTGACTAGTTAAAAGATTCAAAAAAAAAAAAAAAAATTAAACCCATCCAGTACATGAGATATTTGTTCATGTTAATGAAGAGAGTAAAAAATCTGTGCTTAATGTACCTTTTGAATTTGTATAAAAATTAATAATACTTCAGTGCGCTTGAATTTTAATTCTTTTTATTTTCATCTTTGGCGTGTCACTCTATTTTTAGAACATCTTCAGTTGTATCTGTGTGGCATTTGTAAATTGTGTTAGCTACATTTAATTATGGAAACAATATGTAACACAGTATAAGTTAATTTTACTTACGCTTGATTGCATTTCATGTTTGATTCGTCTGGGAGTCAGGATTTGGTTTGTTGTGCAATTTGAACTAAAGCGTTAGAACTTCACTAAAATGTGAATTGCAATAACACAAACCTAAACTGACACATTTTTTCACGGTTTCTCCAATAAGTTCTGATGATAATAGCATGTTCAAACTTTATATAAATACCACACCACATTTTTAGATTCTCTATTACATAGAATGAATGTTTCGTTTGAACTTGAAGTTTCTTTGTTTCTGTAATTTACTTTGTGTTATCTTTGCTGATAGGCGGGCATTTGAAATGGTTGATTTTCCTCTTTATTCTATTTCACCCCTTTGCACCTATTCTACTCCTCAATTCTCTTCTCCTCTGATCTTCTTCGGCCTCGCTTGTTCTTTGCTTATCTCGCCATTCTTGATCATTTTCCACATTGTCTTGTATTATTTGGTCTGAAGCCCTTTCAATCTCAATCCATTCTCCTTTATTTTCTTCTCTTTTTGTTTCTCCACTCTCACGTTTGGTTTACAATTTTTTGCGCTTAGTATGGAAAAGACAATTCAAATATTGGAAACACAGTGTAATAGCAGATATTTTATTGAGATGGAGCATATTCCCCGATGACAATTTCCAATATCGTCTAAAATTCCATGTAATCAGCTTTCATTTTAAATACTTCGAGTACAATATACTTTTGCCATTCACGAATTTGTATTTCAAGTTTTTAATTTCTTGAAGAAAATTGTTCAGCGTTTCCTGCCGTAACTTATTCCAGACCCTGACTCTCTTACGAACAGAAGAAAAATTTTCTCTCTTATGCCAGAAATGAAGTCTATGCTTGTGCTCAAGGCCATCTCTTCCCTCCCACATACTAACTCTAATTTTTTTAACAATATTAATTCAAGATTAATCGCTAATACACCCCTTATATATACTCATAGTAACATCTTTACCCTGCCCCGTGTTACAATGACAAGTTGGCAGAGTAGTTCGTAAGCTTGTGACAAATTGATCCGGAGATAGAGTTACCGAAGGTGGAAAGTGTTAGGTTGGTTGGAAAAGTTACTTGCTGGGTGAAGGAACTGTTAAGAAGCAGGAAGCGAAAAATAGGACATATAATGCAATATCAAAAGAGTCGGATGCGAAAACAGGAACACTGTTCACTTCTTTAATGAAATATTCTGCTAATTGTTCATAGCCAGAAGTTAGGGTGTTTCGAGATGCCTACATGGAGATCATGAAGGGGTACCTATCTGGGAATGTTAATACAGAACAAAAACAATTGTCAAAAACATTAACTGAAATTCCCATAAATATCCCCTCCTAAAACCACGTCGCTGAGGTATAAACCAATTTCTTTCCTCACAGACATTTCTCATGTGGTTATAATATTATATGCATCAGTTTATCTACTACTGATGTCAAAGAAGTGGGCCTGTAATAATTAACACTATTTGTTTAATTTCCTTTAGGAACCGGTGTTATTATGGAACGTTTCTGCCATGGTATACCGTAAAATTACAGTCTCAACTTATATAACGTTTCAAGTTCATGCATATCGGAGAAGAACCATACTTCATCTTCAGTTATTAATTAAACCAGATGAACAATATTTAGTACATTCAAAATACTTTTTTTATTAGTATTATTGTTATTGACAGTATGGTCATAACTCTTGTGACTTATTTCAAAGCTAAACTGGATAGAATATAACTGAACACAAATACTACATACGAAGGTGCTAGGCAGTTTCTAAGCTCATACCACATACGATATTACAAATTTAGTAAGACTTTGTATAATTAACATTTTATATCAAAACGTAAGTAAAGAGTGAGACATAAGATAAAAATTGTTTGTAGCGAGATCATAAATCGCTTCTGCATGATTCTTTCTATCGCGTTTGTAAAACGGTTACCTAAAACTTACGTTAGGTAATGGTAACAAAGCATAACATCTATTAGAGAAATTATCAGCATCTACAAGGAATTAATGTTATTGCGGTTTCCCAGACTTCCGCGGTCGTTGTCATTGTTATCTTGCTCGTTTGGGTGGAACCGCGTCAATTTATTGAATCCTGACGTTTCAGCCATAATTGTGTGGCTTTCTTCAGAGTACTGTGATAACAAATAATAGTATTCATGTTAAATTCAGCACGCTAAAGAGACATCTTGGTCCAGAAACATTAAAAAACTAAATCTGAAAGAGTCTAGATGCTTCCTTGATAAACCTGAGCGGAGAATCATTTGAGCATAAGAAGTGAAGATCAGCTGAAGATTAGAAACAAGCATCTTGCGAAATGAGTATCCTATTCTCGACCATCGCAACTATTGAGGATATGAACCTAAATCTTCATGACAGCTTTTTGAAATCATGTCACGAGAGAGACGTTAAACAGGAGAAAGTGATTAAAAACGTGGTTATATCGCAATCTGTAAGCTTGCTTTACCTGTTCTTCCCGTCACCACATGGCTCGAACGCCGTCTGCGGTCTCCAAACAGTTCTCTGTTTGGGGCTACGTCGATTCGAGTCACCAGAGGGTGAGGCTCAATGTGGTCCAGCAGTAGCGGCGACTGCTGACTCCTGCCTGCATTCCTGGCCTGACAGGATTGTCGTCCGTTGCGAAATTCGTCCATTGTAGAACTCCGCTCTTTGCCTACTGACTATGCAAACTTTTACTCTACAACCGGCACAGTGAACTATGGAAAGTGGCGCTCCTCACACTCCCTCCGTTCTGCGCGCGGGCTGGAGCTGGAGTGAAGGTCAACCTCTGCCGAATGGTCGTTCCGAGCAAAAAGTTTCCGCGGGTTGCCTACATTTCCCGCCATACAGCACGCCTTAGGCCACCCACTGCGTCCGTTGAACTAACTCCGCAATTCATTTTGCAGTACATGTTCTTTGGCTATTGGAGGTGCCCTTTCACTAAAGGATCCTTCGTATATACACTGAAGAGCCAAAGAAACTGGTATAGGTATCCGTATACAAACATAGAGATATGGCGCTGCGGTCGGTAACGCCTGTATAAGACAACAGGTGTCTGACGCTGGCGTTAGATAGATTACCGCTGCAACAATGGCTGGTTATCACGATTTAAGTGACCTTGAACGTAGTGTTATGATCGGCGCTCGAGAGATGGGACACAGCATCTCCGAGCTAGCGATGAGGTGGTGATGTTCCCGTACAGCCATTTTACGAGTGACCCGTGAATATCGGGAATCCGGTGAAACATCAAATCTCCGACGTCGCTGTGGCCGGGAATAGATCCTGCAAGATCGGGACCATCGACGACTGAAGAGAATCGTTCAACGTGACAGAAGTGCAACCATTCATCAAATTGCTGCGGATTTCAATGCTGGGCCATCAACAAGTGTCAGCGTGCAAACCATTTAACGAAACATCGTCGATATGGGCTTTCGGAGCGTAAGGCACACTCGTGTACCCTTGCTGAGTGCACGACACAAAGTTTTACGCCTCGCCTGGGCCCGTCAACACTGACATTGTACTGTTGATGATTGGAGACATCTAGCCTGATTTGACGAGTCTCGTTTCCAATTGTACCCAGCGGATGGACGTGTTCGGGTATAGAGGCAACCTCATGAAATCATGGACTCTGCAAATCAGCATGGAACTGTTCAAGGTGGTGGAGGCTCTGTAATGGTGTGGGGTGTGTGCAGTTGGAGTGACATGGGACCCCTGCTACGCCTAGATACAACTGTGACAGGTGCTACGTACGTACGCTTCCTGGCTGGTCATCTGCATCCATTCATGTCCATTGTGCATACCGACGGACTTGGGCAATTCCAGCAGGACAATGTGACACCCCAAATGTCCAGAATTGCTGCAGAGTGGCTCCAGGAACACTTTTCTGAATTTAAACACCTCCATTGGCCACCAAACTCCCCAGACATGAACATTATTGAGTGTATCAGGGATATCTTGCAACGTGCCGTTCGGAAGAGATCTTCGCCACCTCCTACTCTTACGGATTTATGGACAGCCCTACAGGATGCATGGTGTCAATTCCCTCCAGCACTACTTCAGACATTAGTCGAGTCCATGCCACGTCGTGTTGGGGCACTTCTGCGTGCTCGCGGGGGCACTACACGATATTAAACAGGTGTACCAGATTCTTTGGCTATTCAGTGTATTTGTTTAAATTCACTACAAGCTCCCTGAAACTTTCACGGTGCTATAATATTGCACAAAACCTTAGCGCGATTAATATTTTTTTGCTGTAATATTTCTTTTTTTTTCTGTTTATGATAGAACTTGTGGTAACAACTTAAGAATCACTGACAGAATGGCAGAAATAATGAAGCAACACAGATCACTAATGAAAAGAAACCAGTGGTCGCTGAGTTAACTTTTAAGAACAAACAAACGAAATTACCAACTAAGTTACTGTATATAACATATCAAAGTAGAATACCTTGAAGTTGACATTATACGTTAACAGAATGGAAATTGAATTGTAAAAAAATTTGTAAACCGCATTTCAAATACTGCAAAGACGTTTCTCCATACTATATTTCTGTGTAATTAATTCCATTAACGGCCCTAAAACCTTATTTTTTTATCGCTAAAACTCATTTTGTGTCACATTTAGACACTGCGCAATCCATTTTTGTTTTAAACCCACCTTGAAAGGTCCAAGAATGTTCAAACGTGTATAAAAGGTTACATCAGGACACCTAGAAATCACATGTGGCTTTAAAAAACATTTTTCTCATAATATTTCTGTACTTGGAAATATTCTAGAACAGCGACTATACTCAAAACACTATTACTAATTTACACCTAGTGTATATAAAAACAATACCCTCGATCAGTATTCCATTTACTAACAGTGAAAGAGATCGAAAGATTTAGATAAGGGGAGATACTGATTTAGAATAACTGAACACTGTTGTAAGAACGGAGACATTCCCAGCATATGAATGCAATGAAGTCTTCACGGCTGTACCTCCTGAATGAATTGTGATAGCCGTGAAGACTGCGTTGTAACTGAACACTATCAGAATATGATGTAATAATACTTCCACCGTATGTAGGATGTATGCAAGGTTAACGACGCTTTTCACGTTAAGACGAAAGACTCTTGGAATCGAACATTTGAGAGAGTAAAACACCATTAATCACCTATTATTAATATGGGCATTTGATGGTTGTGTTTTCAATGGATGTTGTTAAACCACGGATTCTCTACCAACTGCCAATTCCAGTCATGTAGCAATTACTTTAAATCAGTGTGTCAAGAACTAACGATTAAAATTAAATGGAATAAACAAAATGTAACTTATTACCTCGTAACGTGTGACTGAGTTTGGGATTAAGATAAGGAATATTTAGAGGGGGATTTCACTGCAGCCTATAACAGTGAAATGTTCTTATGACTTTTATGTACAGAGTGTTTCAAAGTTTTACCCATATACTCAACAAAATTATTTCTATTAGAAGGTTAGGTTTTTCTGTATAAAATTATTGGCAATTTTTTTTTGTTTTTGAAAGAATGTGTTGTCGTATTAAAATTCAGAAAAGGTACATGAAATTAGTTATAATGCCTCAATCTTAGCTGTAGCAACAGAAATTTTGTTTTGAAACCGAACACTGCTTTTCAGACAAAAATAGTTTGTATGGCTATCAATATTGAAATGAAATTTATGGATGCACAAAAACATTGAGACGGTTCCCAATTTAACTTAATGAATCCATCACATCTAATTTTGCTAGGTAAAATATTTTAAATATGAAGGCTTAATGGAAGAACTTGCCTGTCACCTTTATTTAACGGGGAAGACCAAATTTTCAAGCGAATTTCCCAAAAAGCATTAAATGATATTGGACTATGTATGCATTTTGCTCAGGAGTAGTGGTGAAAATAAATCAGATCAGTTACCCAGAATATTTTTAGATTCCCTGACTCATCCACAGAGAGCACCTAGTCGTGAAGAAGCTTAATAACAAAATGAATGTCATTAACGAGTTTCTTAGTTGACCTAAGAACTTGTGGGTTTAACAGGTATTCTGAGAGATGTGCATTCAGAAATGAGTTCGTTATTTGGATGTGGATACTTTTTGAAGCGACAGAATAACAAGAGTAGTTTCTCTGATAGTGAAAATTTGACTTTGAATAGCATTTGTTGAGTGTGGAATGGATTGATAATTTTTCGAATTTAGTGTGTATATTAGCGATGAGGCATGGATGATTGTTGGAAGAAGAATCAGGTGTGGTAGGTTGATCAGAATTATAATAGTGAACGTAATTTTGAACGTCATTTCAGGCACAAGGTAATCGGAAAATTTTCTTTCGTAAGTAATGAATATTGAAGTAACTTACCAAGATATATACCGAGCACGTGTGTTAAGCATTGAAGGTTTTAAAAGGAAAACTCTGAAAATGATAAAGTTCTTACGTAGCTAAAGTGTTACCTTGGTATATGCACCATCACAATTAACTAATAATAATTTTACCTCTTAACGAAATTAATATTTCTCCGCAGAAGTCTCGCCTAAATTTTTTCTGAACGGGGAACAAAATATTTTCTTCATAAGGAACATGTACAGAGTATGATGTAAAAAAAAAAAAAAGATTAATTCTAAGATAATTTTTAATTTTCAATCATGGCAGTCAATCTGACATATTTACCTCATTAATTCAATATTTAATCCGGATACGCCAGAACTTAAATTCTGTATTAAAAGTTTTTGAGAGATGCGATATCATGCGTTCTTGACCCTCTTATATGCGTACGCTGTACTTGTGGTGATTTCTTTCATCTCATTGTTCATAATAAAGATGCAATCTTCATCTGATACTTTAAAAAGATTATTCGTATGTGAATTATTAAGCTACCTAATGTTCAGTAATTATTTTGACTTCTTGTTTTCGTGAAAAAGCTTTTTCAACCATGTCACTGATAAAAATAAAACACAGTAATTGACTGGATGTTAACGCTGCGTTCCAACACACAAACATATCACTGCAGCCAAGAACAGCAAATCGTCTTACAAAGAGGAACATGGCATAATGTATCTAAGATTAGGTTTTGTACTTAAAAGGCTACCTCCATTTTTTTATTCCTCAATTCGAAAAATATTTCTCCAAAATCCGGCAGTCACCAGAGATTAAATCGTTATTTTTCTGTTCTTATTGTGCTACGTAAAAGTTATGGTATTTATTGCTTACCTGACATTAGTCGGCTTTCGTATTATATTTAGGTTTCAACGTATTATCTTGGTTTTATGCCATCTCTGAGTATTTACTGTGTGCATTCAACGCAAATGAGCAGTTTGACACCAGTAGACCACTTTGGAATTATGTTTATCCTTTAGGTGTGTTTTTATTCAATTATTCAAAATTAACTACGTTTGGATAGCTCACGTGACTAGGTGTCGAGTAACCATTGTGAAAATTAGTTGGCTTTTTGCATATATTTATATTTTAACTGTGTAACTTTCTTTTGCTTAATCCTTCATTATTTTCTGTTTAAAGTAGGAATGCCTTACCATTTGTTTATTACTATTGAAGGCCTGTGTTTCCGTCTGCAGTGATCACTGATTCGGAAGTGTATTCATAGTTTTTTTTCGTTTTGTGGTTTAGCTTTATTTCTTAAACTTCGTAGCTTGTGGCTTTTGAGGTAGGCATGAGATATAAATGTGCTGTAGTACGCATTCGATATTCACTGAGTCATTAGTGTGTCTGTTTGAGGTTTCGTTGACAAGAAGATAGAGCGAATACTTGCGCCTTGTGTTAAATGTGTGTCGGATGTATATGCGATAATCGTCACACGTTATATGTGTTAATGTATCAAAGGACTTTTTCAACAAACATATTTTTTCTTGTAAATCATCACTTGTAAAGCAGCAACCTGTCATTCAAGCAAGAAACTAAACAATCTATAGTTATTTATTGTGAGGGAATCCTATATTCCATTATCCATGATAAATATTGACTCTTGAAAGACTGCGTGAAAGAATATCAAACAGACTAATTGCAGAATATTTAATTAATTAACACGACGTTAATACCTAACTATTATGTGACATTTTATCAAAGATCTGTGATAATTACTGAGGCCAGTACATTATCCCTACAACGAACTTTTGATTTTCTTCTGGTAATCGCAACAAGGATATGCGAATTTCCAAAACAAAAAAGTTAAAATACGGCAGAGACGTTCCAAATCCTAGAAGAAGTCGGATTGCCATTTAGCGAGGATTTAGTAGTCGACAGAAATAAGGAAACTATGTAATTAGAAACAAGAAAATCCTGGATCACAACTTTCCAGAATAGACCTTTACAAGAAAGAAAACTTTGCGAGTGTTACATGTGAAAAAAGTTTTCCTGAAGATGTTAATAGGTGCGTTATAAGAAAATACTGAGTACAATCAAATAAAGTGTAACGAAAACTAAAAATGATATTCTTAAGAAATTGTATGCATGTAATTATTTCTTGTGTCAGTGGATTTTGTCTTGATTAAAAAGCAGGAGAAGTTCAGAGAAATCATGTTTCTAATGACTTATATATCCAAGAATGATGGTAATATTCCTGTTAGTATTGAGTGTCGAAAAGATCAAAATGGAGAAATTGTAGATGCAAATCATGATTCCGTAAATAATTTAATTTTGAAAAATTAATGCATAATTTAAAAGTCTGTCAAATAATGTGAATAAAGTGAAGAAATTAATTTTTAAGTGGATAGTCGGAGATATTCCATGATGTGTTGATACCCTTAATGAAAGAGCTGAAACGAGATGTAAGTCAGATATAAAAGGACGTAATTAGATGGATAATACACGTAAAAAAGCAGCAAAAGCTTGGAAATAATTTTAAGTATGAATCAGGTATAGTGAAATTAGTAGATTATCTTTCTAAAGCACTGGTTGATGGTTACATACGTTCTTGTATGAAATAATAGGTGAAATATCATGAAGACTTAGCTGTAACGTACGCTGAAATGGAAAGAAACTTTTTGATACTTCGTGACAAAATAATAAAGTTTAATGACGTTGTGTTTAAGTGTAATATCGATTTAGAATTATTCTGAAATGAGTATGAAGTAAATGGATTTGTAACAGAGCAATTGTAAATGTTAAAGTGTAAGGAAAATATAGACAATGTGTTATAGACAAATTAATAATTTCAGTACGTTATTCTCACAGGAATTCGATTTGAAAGAAAATGTGACGGTAATGTAGATTTAAAAATAAATATTCCTGTTGAAGTAACAGATTTGGATAATCATGAGTCTATAATGAGTTTTTAAAGTAGCAACGAAACGATTGTGTTTGTAATACATCGTGTGTAATCAAAGATGGTGATTTCCAGAATGTTATGTAATACCAAATGATCAATTAAGTGTAATAGATGAAGATATAGAGGTTGAGGTAAGAGTATGTCGCTGAGTGTAATATCGGTAATGTATATGTTCCAGACTGTGCAATGATATGTTGAAGCTAAAGAACTAACGAAAACAAGTAAAGTAAATGAGTATGACTAAAATAAAGAGAGTATATCAGTTAATACAGAGCTCGACATGTATGGTACTGTACTGTATTTATGAAGCATGTAATAATTAAGTAAATGAAAATTGTAACTATGCTGGTAATTTATCAGTGAATACTGAATTTGACATTATTAATTCTGAGACGAGTAATGGAAACGATGAGGTAGTGAATGCTACGGAAATCATTAATGTAATTGATGTGGTAATAGGTAATTGATGACTGTGGCATAAATGACGACCAAACGCCGAGAGCTTAATATGGGTAACGGTATGAGTAATGAGATAGGCAGTAAAAGCTATGTGTGATGAATTGGGAAGCCGAGTGCTTAACACTTGTTTATGGTGTTAATGAGCAAATGGTCAGTGAAAACGGAATTTTTGTAAGGTATCAATGCGACATAAAAAATAATATTTGTGTAACGATTTTGACCAAAAAAAAGTAATTAATAACGTTTACAGTAAAACTAATCTAATAGATGTGAAAAATGGTCCCCAATTTTGGTGTAAATGTTAATACCAATTAATGTAACATTAATTTAAATTTAGTGAGTTTTGAATCTGTTAATGATTTCTATGTGGCAAGGTCGGTACACATGTCTTGGACCATGACAGCGTCTCTATCGTCCGAAACTACAATGTTCAACTGGTGTAGGGAAGTCTGATAAAAGGATTACGAATATTTATCGAAATACTTATATTTCTAAAGCAGAGAAATTGTCTGATGTAAATAATAATGCAAGTGAATAGAATGGAATATGGACAGAGTATTCGGAAAGCTCATGTTGCCACAACTCAAATTGAATAAAATAGATAGAGATCATGTGACCGACCAGAATATGGATCAATGCTCTAGAATCAGCTATTTTGTGTCTACAATTGTAGAGATGTTTAAAAAGTTAATTAGACTGAAAAATTTGGCTGTTACAATTAGTAATAAGTTAAAAAAGATCTGGAAGTTTAGGAAATCATAATTAAATTAGTTTTTGAATTACGATTTTTCGTTCGCACACAAGGCAAACCGCTTTTGCACCACTAATTTGATCATGATGTAAGTATTTCTTTTGTATTTTAGTTAAGTGGTTTTAGTTTGATTTTAATGATTTTGTTTTTCCTTTATTTTGATTTGATTATGGTATCATTTTTTGAGTTTGATAATTTTGATTTGTTGTGAAGTAGGCCAATTAATGTTTTAGTTTTATTATTTTGATTTGTATTCTTGAAACAGGATAAAAGTAACTATTTCGTAGTTAATCATGTTTTTTATAAAGTCGTTAGTGTACTCAATCAACCCCCCTCCCCTCTTTTGATACATTCCATCCATTTTTCAAAAGTCAAAACTATCCTAGATCATGTATTGACGGTTTGCGTGGGAGAACACCAAGCAGGCTAATTGGTAGAGTAATTAATGAACTAAACAAAGTTAATACCGCACAGCACTGAGAGAGTACGGGGAGTTAATAACATCAGAAAGTGTATAAAAAGGCATGTCGTTGTGTGACTGCTTTTTATAGCCCACTAGAAAGTGTCACCAAATAGGTGCAGAGGTTGGGCTGGAATTGTCAGGCCAACCTATGACGTAGAGAATATATGGGCAAACACTCGAGATCGTACCTTATTACGGCGGTGAAATGCGACTCCCACCTACAAATTTGTGTCTCAATGAAATGTCTGATAGAATCATAGAAATTAGTTGACGCACAGATGTTTATATGAATTCTTTCTTCGTTTGTGCAGTTCAGTATAGACAGAATATATTAAATTTTGTACAAAGCACATCCATAATTCAGTGAATTACAGAATATAAATGTAAATGAAGCGCTTGGAGGGACTGCGGAAAATCATGAAAAACCTCAGTCTGGAATGACGGACGGGATTTAACCACCACCTTCCCCAATGCCAGGTTGGGGGTTGCAGGTTGGACGTCGCTCTCCAAGAGACTCGGTCGCCGAATGCCAGGTTATTGGTCACCTATATATTCGATGGAGTGTAAGGGTTTGGGAGAGACTATATTATGTTAGAAGTCTTAAATTTTTTTAACTGCTTAACGTCTCTTAACAGCGAGTTCTTTAGAGACTGGAAAGGATGGGGTGCAAGGAATGGGAAGGAATACGACCATGGCCTTATGAAGGAAGCATCCCGGCATTTGCCTGGAGTGATTTGGGAGACCATGGAAAACCCAAATCTGGATGCCCGGACGGGGATTCGAACCGGCGTCCTCCCGAATGCGAGGCCAGAACGCTAACCGTTACACCACCACGCTCGATAGAAATCTTAATAAGGCTAGTATATTAGATTACTTAAAAAGGGAGATAGAACGACTTAAGCCACATGTGATCGGGATTGGTGAGATTAAATGGAAGGATGCACAGGATTTCTGGTCGGTGGAATACAGGATAATCTGCACACAAGCTGTCAGTAGAGTCACTGGTGAAGGATTTGTAATGAATGAGAGAGTGAGTTATTGTGAACACTTTAGTGACAGGATTATTTTGATGAGGGAAGAAACTAAACCCGCTCTAGCATCCTTGCTACAAGTATATAAGCCAACGTCACAAGAAGATGATGAAGAAAAAGAGAAAATATATGCATAAGAATTAAATCATTTTACGAAGGAAGAGGAACATCTAATAATCATGGGTTATTGGAACGCGTTAGTGGGAGAAGGAAAAGATCTGGAATACTGTAGGAAGTTTTGATCTCGGAGAAAGAAATGAGCGAGGAAGCAGGTTGATAGAATTTTGTGAAAAATATTAGCTCATTGTGGCGAACACACTATTTAGGAATCATGTACGAAGGATATACACCTTGGAACGTCCAGGGAATACGGGTAGATATCAGCCTAATATATAATGTGCAAACAGATATTCAGGACTCACGTTCTAGACTGTAAAGCATATACAGGAGCGGACATAGACTCAGACCACAATCTGATAGTTATGAAGTGCAGGCTGAAATTCAGGAAAATACGGAAACAATTCAAGCAAAACAGACTGGAAGTGAATAAACTGAAACAATCTGTCATTAGAGAAAAGTTTGCTGTAATGGTAGACGTGGTTCTAAGAAGTAAATTTGAAAGGAGCTCAACTGAGGATGAATGGAATGCATTGAAGACTAGGCTTTAGGGAACAAGTCGTCTGAAAAACGTTGATCACAGAATTTTTTTTGGAATTGATAGATCAGAGGAAACAGGAAGAGAGCAATACAGTCAATTTAGAAATCAAATAAACAGGAAATGCAAAAACGAAAAAGAAAAATAGCTCCAAGAAAAGTGCGAAGAAGTATTTTTTTTTATTTTTTGCAACTTGTGGCTTTACGCCTCGTTGAAGTCGAGGTCAATAGAGGCGGGATGGGAGTGGGGACAAGGAACGGGAAGGAGTTCGGCCTTGGCCTTCTGAAGGAAGCATCCCGGCATTTGGGGAAACCATGGAGAACCCAAATCTGGATTCCAGGGCGGGGATTCCAACCGCCGTTGTTCCGAATGCGAGGCCAGAGCGCTAACCGCTCACCCATCACGCTCGTAGTGTAGAAGCAAAAAAGGAATTGGTCGTAGGCAAAGAAGATACGGCATATAGTAAGATCAAACAGTATTTAGGAGACATGAAGAAAGGAGATAAAAACAAAAATGCAGATGGGAAACCTCCTTTTAGCCTCATAGGTAACCGAGGAATACAAAAAAAACTGTACGACGGGACTGATTTGAACAACAGTGTACTGAAAAAAGAAACTGCTGTCGTCATCAATGGATTAAGTGATCCTGTTTTTAGGACAGAATTTTATAGATCTCTGAACTATATAAAATGAAACAAGGCTATTAGAACTGCAGAACTTATGAAACCCCTAGGAAGAGAAGGAATTCAAAGATTATTAAAACTAATATCAAAAAGTTATGAAACAGGACAAATTCTCATTGATTTTGATGAAAGTACCATCTTCACACTTCAGAAGAAGTTGAAAATTGTGAGAAATATCCAAATCAAACACCACATGCTTCAAAATTACTGACCAGAATAATATAAACTAGACTGAAAAGTGTAATAGAAGGGATGGTAGGTGAAGTTCAATTTGGTTCAGGAAACACCGTGGTAAAACATAAGCAATTCTGGGTTTAAGACTAATACTTGAAAGGTGGATTAAAATACAAAGATACTTTTATGGCGTTTGTTGATTTAGAAAAAGCTTTTGATAATGTTAGGAGGGACAAAATGTTCAAAAGAAGTCAGGCCTAAAATATCGAGATAGAAGAATACTTTATAATCTATATAAGAATAAAGTGCCTATACTAAAAGTAGAGAATCATGAGAGACGTGCATCAGTTAAAAAGAGTGTGAGACGAGGTTTTAGTCTATCCCCGTTAATATTCAATTTGTATGTAAACGAAGCAATAAAGGAAACGAAAGAAAGATTTTAATGTTGCATAAGTGTTGAAGGAAAAAATATAAGTATGCTACGATTTGCTGATGACATTGTCCTGTTAGCAGAATGGTCTGAGGATTTTGAGAAGATACTGAATGGCACGAACAAAATACTGAAAGAAGATTTTGGACTAAATATGAACAAATACAAGTCAAAAATAATGAAATAAAACAGGAATGATGCAATAACAGTAGATTAAATGTAAAGATAGTATCAAATCCAAAGGAGAAGTAAGTAAATTTTGCTAATTAGGAAGTAAAATCACAAACGACGGCCGGAGCAGGAATGATGGCAAAAGCAGAATAGCACAAGCAAAAAGAGTCTTCATGAATAAGAGAAATCATTTAGTTTCAGATAGTGACCTAGGTGTTAGGAAGAACTTTTTAAAACTCAACGTGTGGAGCACAGCGTTTTATGGCAGTAAAGCATTGACTTTAGGAATACCAGAAAAAAAGAAAATTGAAGCATTTTAAAATGTGGCGCTACAGAAGGATGCTGAAAATTTAGTGGTCAGAAAAAGTAGTAAACGAACGTGGTTTGGATATGGTGAGTGAGGAAAGAAATTTATGGAAGATTCTAACATAAAGAAGAGATAGTTCACATTTTGAGAAATGCGGGATTGGTTATTTGTTGGTGGTGGGAAAGGCGGAAGGTAGAACTGAAGAGGACGACAGAGATTAGAATATATGAAGTGGATAACCGAGAATGTGGGTTGTAATCACGCTTTTAGATAACCTCGCTCATGCTCATTTGATGACTCATTTAAAAAAAAATAAAAAAAATTAATCTGCAAAGTGTATTAACTAGTATCGACGAGAGTTTCACTGGCTGATTCGGAAGAGAGTAACATCCGATACCGGAAATATTTAGGGTTCCATACAAATGAAATAAAAACCTTCAAACTTCTTGACAGACATAAACGAAGTAGCAGACACCAACTAGTCTTGCATAATAGTGAATATCGCATCTAAATCCGTCCAGTAGATTTCAAGTTATAAACGAACAGACAGGCAGAGTAACAAAGAAATATTTTTCATTTTGTAAATTCTGTTTCAGGCCAGACATTTAAATGGGTTCGGCCTTTTTAAAGTTATTAAAATTTATAGTAGTAATAGATAGATAACCAATGATTTGTGGATTCCTACTAGAAATCAGGATTTTATTATTGCATTTGATTTTTGTCTACAAGGATCGCTGTCGTGAACGAAGTCGCGGGTACAGCTAGTAATTAATATACAGAGAAGAAGGGGGGAAAAGGCTTAAAGATACTAGTTTGAACAATAAAGAACGAATACCTATCATAAAAATAAAATAATTATATTAATAGTGTGTAACATATGTATTGGTACCTACTTAATGTACACAACTTTACTAAGAATTGTATAGTCAATAAATCTAGTTTAATAACCCTTTTTAAGAACCTACATTTATAATTTATATACCGAGTTAAATTTTTTTCTCACTGTAAACGTATTTTTCGAACTACAGCTTTAGTTATAAATGTATCAGTAATATCTTATAGGTGCAAATCATCCGCTATTTCTCGATTTACGTGTTCTACCATCTGATCATTCAATCTTTGCTGCGTCACAGTACGCCTCAAATAAGTTTATGTTACCGTAATGATAAAAATGACCGTTCTGCGGTGCGTGTCGATACTGGAATAGTTGAAACGATTTTTAACAATCTGTTGACTGCAGGTATCATATCTTGGATAGATCTGCAATACCAAATTATATATATATAACTCTTTTATATAACTGCTGCTTGCATCATGTTGATCAGTAAGAAATAGTTCCGCGTTACTCAAATGCTGGTAACTACGTCCAATGACTTTATTTGAAACTGCAAAATATATTTTTATATCAGTCATCTGGCAAGGAAAATTGGTACGGTTCACTTCATGAAACGTCTATATTTTTACATATCCTTCTTTTTTGGAGTAATTAATGTTGATTTGTTGATCATCCAATACAAAAACTGGATCAACGGTCGATTTCCAAAGGTTTTAAAATTTTTCATCAGTTCTTGGGGATGTTTAACGTGCTTGACAATAGGCCCATTAATATTATCTACAGCTTCTTGCAGATACAAAAAATCTTCTGTAAAGTTGCATTTGGAGCTTCAAAACGGTCGAGAATTTATATCAGAAATTTGATAGTAAAAGGAGACTCAAAAAACCGACGACATTTTAAAAAACATTTTTCTTTCGCGTAGGCATCATCTTTTTGAATTTTTGTGTCGCTTAAAAAACATAGCAGTGCCCTGTAATTGTTGAAAATATTTTTCAAGGAAGAAATACAGCCCTATCTTGTTGATTAAAAAGGTCGCTCAGAAAGGTTTTTAGCATCGCCAGCTGCCTGTAGTGATTCAAAACAAGCCTGGTGTTTCGGTGAACCACGTACGACGATAACACGCTAAAAAATCTCTTACTACATGTACTTATTTCATAGTGTCTTGAACAACCAAGTCTGATGAATGAATTACCCTTACCTCGATAGCCCTAACCCACAATTGAAGTCCAGTCTGTGCTGTAACTTTAAGAGCACAATCTGTATATAGACCTCTACACATCTTGATTTTTATGTCGAATCTTCTTAGTACTGTACGACATTGAAATTTTCAAACAAATTTTGTCGGATACTGTTGATATTGTAGGTTCTGATAAAAGTTTCGTGAATATTACACTTTGAGTCCACGAAACGAAAGAAGAATGTGACTTGTTCGTTACTGGAAATATCACTAGTTTTACTAACCATAACTGAAAAAAGACTGATTACTTTATGCAGTACTTCGAATTTCAGAATTGTACATGCTTCGTTAGTGATGCCGTGTGACAACCACCCATATTTGTTGCGGTGGAGCCACGTGTTTAACTCGGGGATATCCTGTGATCACAGCTTCAACATCGAATGCAATTTGAGTATTTGTCCTCGTGGTCGCTTATGGCTAGGCATCCGGGCACTAAAAAACAATTTGTTTTCATGTCATGTAGTTTGTGATAGCATGCAGTGTACATTGACGACACGTTCTAAATTGGCTTTATGCAATACAAAACAAGTGAGCTTCAGGATTGTCATGTTTTTTAAAGCTTCATTTCATGATGAAAAACCACATTAAGTAAATGGTTTAAAGTGCTCATCTCGTCTTGATGATTTTTTCGACACAACTAGACATTTTTTCTTTACAGATTTGGCAAAATATATTATCTATTTCTTCATAATTTTAACAGCCATGGAATAAGTGATTGCACTTACTTTGAAAATAGCGCCTTTTATTCTGTTCAACTGAATTAACAGAAATAACACCTGTTCAGCTGAATTTGTGGAAATAACATCTTCTGGTTGGATTTGTTGAGCTATACTAAGCTGAGAAGAGCTGCTGGTGGAGGGCTATTCAGGTTTGGAACAGAGGACGAATTTATCTAAGGAAACTTAATAATTTTCCGAAATAAACAGGATAACATCAAGCATAAAGTGCTCTCAAAGCACGAGCTTCCGTTTACCAGCTCGACTAGGAAAGATGAGACACCTGAGACAGAACTGCGAGCCGCGGCCGCGAAAGCGCTGGCGGCGCGACGATGGATGAAGCGCGACGGATGGCGGTCTAGTGTTTGCGCGGGGCGAGTTGTTTGACTTTTTTGTGTGCGTGCTCTTCACAAATCAAACCTATTCTTGCTTACTACACACTATATAGTGTTAGGTACGACCTAACGTAGTGTTTATATTCTTCTAGGGCACGACGCGCACATTCACATCGTAAGCAAATGAATCCTGTTGAGATGTCTTGCCTCGCCGCACGGCGTGTAATGTAGGACCACAGGTGTCGCTCAAAATCTATTACTAATTAGTTTCAATGTCTATGTTCATGGGTGTTCCGCACCCGCTATTTACCCCTCATGGGTGCCAGAGCACCCGAGCACCCTCAGGGTCGGCGCCCTGGTTGTAAGGGATATGTTGAGAATAAAAGGCTTCCAGAATACAAACTAAGATCCTACAGTAAGCTCACGAGCACTTCACCTGTGTCCGCTAAATACATTCAACAATGGAAACTTCAGTTCCTCTCCTTCAACCATTTTCACACTGATGTGTACCCGTCGTCCAATTGCACCTGATGGATTATGATACGAAAATAAAATCCCAAAACTTAAAATGTAAAATAAATATTTATGAATTCTAGCAATCTAGCAAAATAATTATCGAGAAAGAAAATATATACTGAAAAAAACCTAATAAGTGTAAAAACAATGTAAAACTGACAGCGTAAGCAAAAGTCTGATATAATTAAGCCTGTAAGCTGAAGAGTGGATGTCACCCAACGCCAGCCCACTCCAAATTTATGAGGGAATGGAATAAACAATATATCGTGCAAACTCATGGGTGGAAAGGACTAAATTAGGGCTTTATATAACAATTTAGATTCAATGTACCTTTTTAAATTAGTTTTTCCTATTCTCAAACCAGATTTTATTGGGACCGATTCCTGATCACAATGTTCGTGAAAAATATTAGTTAATTAATGGTGGAAATTTATAAGCCAACGGAAAAACGACGAACAGATTCTACGATGCTGAAGTCACTGGTACTGCTAGTACAGAATAAAATTACAACAGAGCTGATGGCCTTTGTTAACCAGATTTGTGTAAATTTATTTTCTTTTATTTATTCCTTAAATAATAATTTTTGTCTTAGCAAGAAAATAGTTATATTTTGTATACAATTTCCTTGTCATAATGATAATATTTCCCTCTTATATGATAAAAAAAGGAAAAAAATCTGTGAAAAAGGCGTTCATGATGGTGGTGGTCTCCTTCGTTACGACGATAAATGGAAGCCTATTTCTTGAAAGTTATGCTGAATTTTTACAATACAGATTTAAGCTATTTAAAAAATCTGCAAGATTTTTTTTTAATGGACTTCTTCTTCCCATAGCAAATAACAACAATTAATGTGGGCACGAGAAAGTTTTCCAGGAATAAAATCTGTTTCACTCAAGTCAGTCGTAGATGAAAATCGCCTTTTGATAATTTTATGCAAGTAGAAATGTCAATGAAAGGGTTGGGACATATTTCAAACGAGTAACTAAGAAACTAATCGGAATTATCTCCATTTCTAAGAAAAAAAATAATTAGCTTCAGTGAGTATTAAAAAAAATAATAAAAATCAGATTTCTTCTTTGGGAACTCGTGTTAATGTCTCAACAAAGAAAAGAATTGTTTATATGATGTCTAAAAACTAAAAAGTTGAGAAGAGTGCTACCCTCATAAAAACCGTAACATTCTTAAAGCAGGCTTAGGAAATAGTTCACAACCTTTATCTCTGTAACTTTTTTTAGTAGAAAGTCTGATTAGAGAAATCGAGCTGGAGTAAAACGGAAGGAGATAAATCGGTTCCAAATAACGATGATATACTACCAGTTGCAATGAAACCAAATATACATATACCATTGCCATAAAATCAAAGTTTCATGCGATTTCTGAAATCTATTATAAGAACACAGACTAAATGAAAATGTTAATTAGTTGGTAAAGATTGTATATTGTGACTAAAGGAACTGCAGTTTTTCTCAATTAATTAAATATAAAATTATTAGAAACTGATATAATTCAATTCCTATTATGATACACCAAAATCAAAGGTGAAATCCTTGTTTTAAAGTTTGTTTTCAAAACCAACTTTAAAGACGTCTGTTAACCATATCTTGAGTGTTTACAATGCGAACTATATAACCTGTTTTCAATAGAAACAGAGGGACATATCTAAGTGAATTTATGAGCTTATAAATCTGGAATGCAATGACATAACATGCATAAGTAAACAGGTGAAGTTTTCGACTCGCATTGTAAATAAGTTTCTTTGAGAGTCTTAGTGCAATAGTTTTTTTGTTGTCATAATTAGTACAAATTTTGCTGTTTTACCTGATGGGATCAACTGAACCCAGGTACAGTTATTAACCCACGCTTCGTCATGGTGTAATTTCATATTTTACAACTAGCTAAGCCCGTGACCGTGTTTTTTTTTTTTTTTTTTTTTTTTTTTTTTTTTTTTTTTTTTTTTTTTTTTTTTTGCCTATTGTCAAGCTCCAGTTTTCAGGATGAAAGATTATGACATGATTTGACCAAATATAAATTTGACCTGTGTTTCAGGGTGAATAAAATCTCTTGAGCTTGAAGAGCATTAGTAGAGGTAGGTATTAAACACGAACAGGGACGATAGTGAAATCGTATAAGTGTTTCAAAGGTCAATAAAACGAACTTGCTTAAATACAAACTTGAACTTTTATTCGATCCTTAAAGTTCACTCTGCAAAATTTAAACAAATTCTGTTTGCTTTAAAAGCACCCTTCTTTTTTTTTCTTTTTTTTTTTTTTTTCACTGAGACTAGCAAACACTAATGTAATCATTGGTCACAGTATCTGCGACGGCCAAAGAACTTATTACACATTCCATATTATTAAACAGTTAAGCAACTCCGAAGAAATAGTCGATTCGGTAACATATTTGGTCTGAATTCCACTTAAAATAATCTAATAACTTACGTACATCGAACGTGAACAAAGACCATTAACGAAAGTAGTCAGTAAAATACCTGAAAAGCAAACAAACCGTAATACAAAAACTTTGCAACAACATTAATGTAATGACTAATTGGCATCAGTGGTTACAGCAGAGACCATGTGTAATTGAATTTTTTAAATTTTTTTTTTAGGTTGCTTTTATTACCATCATATTACTGAAAAGTAGATCCACGTTTTCGTAACCGCAAAATTTATCATTATTTTTTTAACTATGAAACGCTACGAAAAGCAAACTTAATAAATGTATTACGACAGTTAATTTGGTAGCAATTTCTTAGCTATTAAATTGTTGACATAACCACGGATTTCTTCTAATGGTATATCCGCTTTCTGTTTTGCGAGCGAAGGCTGACACGTGACACCGTTCTCTAGGCAATAGCTATCGAGGTGAGTGAATGAGTGACCTTTCGAAATTATATAGGCCTAGTAGATTGTATGTATTAGGCAACTGCGGAGATACGACTTTTCAGAACACCGTCCTTTTCGACGGTCATTGAGGCTATCAGGAAAATATTCTTTTAGCTTCTGTTGTGAAAAGATCGCTATTTAGGTCTATATAACATGAAAGCTTCGAGTTGGTTTAAGACAGAATAAAAAAAAGCCACATTTGTGAAAACAGGCTATTGCGAAAATAAAGTTTGGATGAAAAGAAAAGGTTTTATTTGCTTTTTCTGGCATGGCCGTTTGTTTATGCATGAGTAAGTCCTTACGGGACAAAAAAATGAATTTAGATTATAGTTTTAGCAGTTGTACATTATGTATCATTAGCTAACGTAAGTGCATGTCTGCATCTGAGAAATATGTGCTGAACTTTTCAGAACCGTTTACAGAGAACGATAGATCTATGCAAATATACCTACCGCATGAATACAGGCGGGAAGAAGTTGCTGCCTCGCCTGTTGCTACGCAATCAACCAATCCTGCTTGATACGAGGTTTCCACCATCTCGCTATTGGAGGGACACCATGGACCGCGGCCTCTGTGAGAAGAACCCTAGCCAGCCTCGTCGGGAAGGGGGCGTCCACTAAATTACGCAAGGTAAAATTGGGGGGGGGGGAGGGATCCAACTAAATCTCACTAAATCTCATCAAGAGGGGAGGGGTCGACAGATGTCTCATGTCATTTTTTTTAAATTCCTTGAATAACAGCAGATCTTTAAAAAAAATGTCCTACAAACGACGTCGACCCCATCGCCCTTGAAAACAAGAACTAAAAAAAAAAATCACCTCACCATAGGGGGACAGGGGTTCCCACCAGATCTCACCAAATTTCACCACATGGGAAAGTCCAGATTTCCGAAAAAAAACACCCCACGTGATTAATGGACGCCCGCAAAGTAGAAAGGAGGATGACACATCTTTTCCGATGTCCACATCTGTCGGTTCGGCACTGGTGCTGGCCATGTCTCAATGATTCAAGGCCCACGAATTCATGAAAATTTTGTGTGGGAGGCGAGTTAGTCGGCCGTAGAAGACGGCCGACCTTTGACGCCACCAGAAGCGCTTTAAAACTCCACCGGATGCGCAGCTCCAACTAGCATCACACCAAACTTATGTGGCTGAAGCAATAACGAGGCGAGAAAAATTGCTTCTTGCAGCTTTCGACTGTGGTCATGTTGCATATATGAAATTTTTCAAGGCGAAGCGGTACTAGTCAGGAAAATATACCTTGAGTGACATCCAATCCTTCATACTCAATAAATACTTTTGTTTGTATGACGAGATATATTAGAATTTATCACAAAAACACGTCACTAGAATTCAAGTCGGAGTGTTCAATAAACGCATTAATTAAGAGATCTGTCATGATAACACTGTGATGGAAGTTTCTCTCGGCGTTGACAGTTAATATAGTGTTCTCGGTTGACTAGCCGAGTGAGCACCCTGCTCACTCAGCTAGTCATCCGAGAACACTATACTCGTATTAATGTTAACTTGTATTAAAAAAACTCATACATTCTTAAAACCGTTCATTCCTATTCCTATATTTAAGAATATTTCACGCATATTAATATAATAAGAAATTAATTGTTTATTAAAATATCTATCAAACAGAAATTAACATTAAAACATGTACTGCAATTATTCAGGTTGCGACATATATTGACGACGTTGTTGGCTACTTATCTGTTACATCTACTATCGACTTTCACTATCGTCAGCAATTGCCGGTATTTTGAAAACCAATTAGTATTTTATCCTTGCTTCGCTCGCTTGGTCCCTGGTGTGTGAAGAAATACTTTACCCGTCTTATTGTAGAACCAAATATTAAAACGAAGTAGTAACACTGTAAATGTATTCTAAAAAGATTCTTTTCTTTTAGTTATTACCTTAAATTCGGTTTACATACAGGTGTCGGATTTTTTTGTTTTGTTTTGGTTTTTTTACTTACAATTTAACGGAGTACAATATATGAAATAAATTAAGGTAACGTGAAACATTATCCGATTCATATGTAGATATGATTATTGTATATTAGTAACATTGCATCTCACGAAGAAATGTAGAATTAGATCGCTAAAAATTTTTGGTAGGATGATTACAACTAAAAATAACTTTTTTTTTAGTTATGGCTTTACGACTCGTCGCCGTCGAGGTCATTAGAGGTGGTACGGGACTGGGGACAAGGAACGGGTAGAAATTCGACCATGGCCTTTATGAAGGAAGCATCCCGGCGTTCGCCTAGAGTGATTTGGGGAAACCGTGGAAAACCGAGTTCTGGATGCCTGGACGGGGATTCGAACCGGCGCCCTCCGAATGCGATGCCAGAGGGTTAACTGCTCACCCACCACGCTCGGTCACGAAAATATCGTTGCCGTAATAGTTAACTTTTTTTAAAAATAATATTTTTAAATGCTGATATGAAATAAAACAATGAAATTATTTTAGGCTTTAATATCAATATTAAGTGCTAAGATGTCTACAGTAAATTAATAATTGTAATTTGGTTACTTGGTTACGCTTATGGTAATGTTAAAATATGATGTAATGGTTTAATTAACAACGTTCAACAAAACAACAAGCCATCATATTTTAATATTGACATTAGGCACAAAGGTGTTCGTCGTTAATCAAAAATCACAACTCCGTTACACTTATAGAAGTATTATCTATGAAGGAGTGGTTGATTAACGTATTATGTTTATTTTAATTTACTGCATTTCACAAAACTGAAGAAATAAACAGCGAAATTTAAAAAAAATGAAATAACACAATCCAAAATATAATAATCTTAAGTGAGTGTCTCTTCAAGACGAAGTTGTTTTCAGTAAATTTAATACTTGTAATACCTATTATTTTTTATTCACGTATTACGTTTATTTTAACGTACTATATTTTGTGAAACTGAAGTAATAAATAACCGAAGTTAAAACAGAATCCAAATAATAGTAGTGCGATCGTTTGTTAGTATTTCTTGAAAGGAGTACTCATCTCAACACAGAATGATTTGTAGCGCATATTTGTCCCATCTGGAAATGATTATAACTCCTTGCTTCTTTCCGCAGTCACATAAGCAGTAACATATTTTCGTAAATCTTAAGGTAGACCATATTCTCTCAAAATTTGAAAACACCTTCAAATTTTCTATTAATGTTTTTGGGTAGTACCATTCCAAACCCAAAAATCATGCAGCTCGCGTACCAGATATTTAACATTATAGAAACTCAAAATCTTTCTTGGTGAAATACCTCGTTAAAGTACTCAGTCCTAGATTTCCGTCTTGTTTCAAACTTGTAAGCGTAGCACGAAGGATTTTTTCTTCCGGTTCGTTATCTTCATGTCATTCTCTTTTCCCAAACGCTCCGTTCAGTGAGTTGTTAAACAGCTGCAGAGCAAACTAGCTCGCTCCGGTTGTCAGTTAGTCGATACTGTTTCCATATAAGCATTAGCTCCATCGGGCAGTCAACTTCGCCTATCTAATCATCATATATATTATTTCTATAAGGTATTTTTTTGTCACAAGCCTATATCTTTCCTTCATACTTAACCGAAATCAATTAACGAGGTGTCATTTTAAAGCTTATGGTCTCCACTTTGGTTAAATCGTATTTAAGCAAAGAAAGTTTTCGGAATTCGACCCTTAAAGGGCAAAATGTAATTTTCTAAAATGCTGTTTTTCTGTGTTACGAGTCAGTCATCTCCTGGATACCTATCTGAACTCGTTTTAATGAAGTATCGTTTAAAGATTAAGATCTCCGCTTTAGTGACGTCATTATATAAGCCAGAAAGTTTTCGGAATTCAACCCTTAAAGGGCAAAAGTATCAATATTTTTGCAATGCGTTTTTGTGTCACGAGCGATTTATCTCCCTTAATATCTAACCGATATAGATAAATGAGGTATCATATTAAAGAATAAGGTCTCCGCCATGGTAACATTATATTTTAAGAAAGGAATTTTTCGTAATTCGACCCTTATAGGGCAAAAATGTCACTTTTTCTAAAATGCGTTTTTTGTATCTCGAGCCATTTATCTCCCTGGATATCTAACCAAAATCGATAAATGAGGTAGGATTATGAGGAGTAATGTCTCAGCTTTGTGACATCATATTTTAAGAAAGAATGTTTGGAATTCAACCCTTAAAGGAAAAAGTATAAATTTTTCTATACGATTTTTGTGTCACGAGCGATTTATCTCCCTTGATATCTAACCGATATAGATAAATGAGGTATCATATTAAAGAATAAGGTCTCCGCCGTGGTAACATATTTTAAAAAGGAATTTTTCGTAATTCGACCCTTAAAGGCAAAAATGTCATTTTTCTAAAATGCGTTTTTTGTATCTCGAGCCATTTATCTCCCTGGATATCTAACCAAAATCGATAAATGAAGTAGGAATATAAGGAGTAATGTATCAGCTTTGTGAATCATATTTTAAGAAAGAATGTTTTTGGAATTCAACCTTAAAGGAAAAAAGTATAAATTTTTCTATAACCGATTTTTGTGTCACGAGCGATTTATCTCCCTTGATATCTAACCGATATAGATAAATGAGGTATCATATTAAAGAATAAGGTCTCCGCCGTGGTAACATTATATTTTAAGAAAGGAATTTTTCGTAATTCGACCCATAAAAGGCAAAAAAGTCAATTTTTCTAAAATGCGTTTTTTGTGTCTCGAGCCACTTATCTCCCTTGATATCTATCCAAAATCGATAAATCAAGTACGATTGTGAGGAATAATGTCTCAGCTTTGCTGACATCATATTTTAAGAAAGAAGTGTTTGGAATTCAACTATTAAAGGGAAAAAGTATAAATTGTTCTACAACGTATTTTTGTGTCACGAGCCTTATATTTCCCTTGATATCTAATCGATATAGATAAATGACATATCGTATTAAAGACTAAGGTTTCCGCCGTGGTAACATTATATTCTAAGAAAGGAATTTTTCGTAATTCGACCCATAAAGCGCAAAAATGTCAATATTTCTAAAATACGTTTTTTGTGTTTCGAGCCATTTATCTCCCTGGATTTCTAACCAAAATCGATAAATGAAGTAGGAGTATGAAGAGTAATGACTGAACTTGGTGACATTATATTCAACCTCACTATTCATCGCATTTTATTCGCGAAATTTTCGCACGGGTCGTCTAGTATATATTATTTCTATAAGGTATTTTTTTGTCACAAGCCTGTATCTTCCTTCATACTTAACCGAAATCAATGAATGAGGTGTCATTTTAAAGCTTATGGTCTCCACTTTGGTAAATCATATTTTAAGAAAGAAAGTTTTCGGAATTCGACCCTTAAAGGGCAAAAATGTCAATTTTCTAAAATGCTGTTTTCTGTGTTACGAGTCATTTATCTCCCTGGATACCTATCTGAAATCGTTTATGAAGTATCATTTTAAAGATTAAGATCTCCGCTTTAGTGACGTCATATATTAAGACAGAAATTTTTCGGAATTCGACCCTTAAAGGGCAAAAGTATCAATATTTTTGCAATGCGTTTTTGTGTCACGAGCGATTTATCTCCCTTAATATCTAACCGATATAGATAAATGAGGTATCATATTAAAGATAAGGTCTCCGCCATGGTAACATTATATTTTAAGAAAGGAATTTTTCGTAATTCGACCCTTAAAGGGCAAAAATGTCATTTTTCTAAAAGTTTTTTGTATCTCGAGCCATTTATCTCCCTGGATATCTAACCAAAATCGATAAATGAGTAGGATTATGAGGAGTAATGTCTCAGCTTTGTGACATCATATTTTAAGAAAGAATGTTTTGGAATTCAACCCTTAAAGGGAAAAAGTATAAAATTTTCAATAACCTATTTTTGTTGTCACGAGCGATTTATCTCACTTAACATCAAACAGATATAGATAAATAAGGTATCATATTAAAGAATAAGGTTTCCGCCGTGGTAACATTATATTTTAAGAATGGAATTTTTCGTAATTCGACCCTTAAAGGGTAAAAATGTCTATTTGTCTAAAATTCGTTTTTATGTATATCGAGCCATTTATCTCCTTGGATATCTATCCAAATTCAATAAATCAAGTGAGATAATGAGGAATAATGTCTCAGCTTCGGTGACATCATATTTTAGGAATGACGTTTTTGGAATTCAACCCTTAAGGGGAAAAAGTATGAATGGTTCTTCAACGCATTTTTGTGTCACGAGCTATTTATCTCCCTTAATTTCTAACCGATATAGATAAATGAGGTATAATATTAAAGATTAAGGTCTCCGCCGTGGTAACATTATATTTTAAGAAAGGAATTTTTCGTAATTCGACCCATAAAAGGCAAAAAAGTCAATTTTTCTAAAATGCGTTTATTGTGTCTCGAGCCACTTATCTCCCTTGATATCTATCCAAAATCGATAAATCAAGTACGATTGTGAGGAATAATGTCTCAGCTTTGCTGACATCATATTTTAAGAAAGAAGTGTTTGGAATTCAACTATTAAAGGGAAAAGTATAAATTGTTCTACAAACGTAATTTTGTGTCACGAGCCTTATGTTTCCCTTGATATGTAATCGATATAGATAAATGACATATCGTATTAAAGACTAAGGTTTCCGCCGTGGTAACATTATATTCTAAGAAAGGAATTTTTCGTAATTCAACCCAATAAACGCAAAAGTGACAATATTTCTAAAATACGTTTTTTTGTGTTTCGAGCCATTTATCTCCCTGGATTTCTAACCAAAATCGATAAATGAAGTAGGAGTATGAAGAGTAATGACTGAACTTGGTGACATTATATTCAACCTCACTATTCATCGCATTTTATTCGCGAAATTTTCGCACGGGTCGTCTAGTATGATTAAATAGGCCAAAATTTGATGGTAAACGTTTTGGAATTTTTCGTCAGAACACGGACGCTGTGGCTGTAATAGCGCCGTACGGAGTGCCACGCTATCGCACGGAGGATTCTTCCGTTCCCGATAACAATTATTCCCTAAAATGGCGTTTCCTAAAATGTCGTGGATTGCTGTTCAGACACTTGTTCCAAACGCGTACCGTATTTGTATTAATCTTGCGGGCAGGAAAAATGTTCAAGGCGGGCCGCGGGTTGAAGAATCCTCATGTAGAGACTACTAATTCCTTAATAGAGTCGTCGAAGCTGAAGTAACGGCGGTGTGATATGCGGTAACGTTTCGACCGTGCTATAACAACATTCTGCAACACCATCACGTGTGAACATCAGCTGAGATAATTTGGTGGCCTTGGAGTCAGCAGCTGAGAGAAACACAAAGTGACAACAGCTCTTTCAGACTAAGCCCGTAAGATATGTAGCGGGACAGCGTTTGATGAATAACGGAATAGAACAAAAATTGATGTACGATGAAAGAAGGACGAAGAAGTATAGCTTCAACAGAATTTATAGTTCACAAAAACTGCATGAAAATGTAAAACTATTGGCGATTTTCACCAATAGTAGCCCAAGTCTTTGTGAGAAAGATGCAAAAATCTGAAGTTTGCTCAAGAAAGTTTTCAAGAACATTCGAAACTGCGTAACTAGTGAGATTAGTGGTTCTTAATCCCTATTGTATCAAACAAAATTCACAAAAAGTCAAAATGTGAGTGAATACTCCAGAATAATCTTAACCTTTATTCCCATCGCTATAAACAATAGAATAGAAAAAAATTTAATCATCAAAAATTTTTAATATTCATGTAAGTTGTAATGACGTTTTTACTACTGCTACGTCGTCTACTAGACTTTGAAGGACTTTGAAGACTTTGAAGGACTTTGGAGATCGGAACTGAAACATTAAGTCCACCAACGCTGTATTAGCGTAGAATTGAAGTGAGACTAATGCTATAACTCAAATTCAGTGACATTTCTTCTAATTATCGCACACGAAATGCAATATGAACGACTAATTCGTTGGGTAGATACTAAGCATATGCTGCATTTTCCCTTTATCATCCAGCACATGAACCAGTGTTACGTACATAACCTTATATTTGTGCGGAAAAGTAAATTTTGTGGTGGATAGTGAGAAATGAGACAGAGTTATACGTTCAATAATGATTTGGAAGCACTTTTACAGTCATTTAACTCAATTGGAAATTGATTAAATTCATGGGTTACTGAAATTACGGCTTTCCAATTTCCATCAAGAGGCGGAGTGTTCTTCATTTGTGACCTTCCGTCTCTATAAAAATCAACTCAGTACCTCCAAGGACTTCTGCTTGAAATAAAAAAAGTAGACGAAACAAGTCAAAAGAAAGGCGAGGTTACGTTAAGAAGTAACATATGTTATGGGATATAAATCCGAACAGAATTTGCTTAAAGGGAATGAGATGGTTTTGGTTGTTCGTAACTTACATATAGGCCTACGCCTAATGAGTGAATGTAGTAACCGTCATTTTTTTTCTTTTTTCCTTCTCTTAGATAAAAACGTCTCTATCAATAATGGTTGCAGTGCACTTTTAGATTTTTTTTCTTTTTTTAACAATGGTTACATGAGCCCAGATTAAAATAACAGTACTGCTACTGACTCGTCTGAATGTACGAGAACATATCCTCAATTGCTCGAATTATATTGGCATACCTGTGTTTCAATGGTTTATGGTATCTCGATTCAACAAGGAGGTAAATTTTCTTGAATAAATAAAAAGAGAGAGAGCGTTTTTTTTTAGTTTGATACAATCATCTGTTAAAATAACGGAGGTTTAACACGAAACATTTCAGATTTTTTTTTTAAGCGATACTCAAAAGATCATTTCATTACAGTTCGTAATGTACTATATATATATTGGAACATTTTAAAGTTTTAGAATACCATTTAGGAGGTAAAAATAAGTAGAAACAACCATGTATTAGAAGAACTTAGTAAATGACTTTCAGTTTTTATTCGATAGACAAATTTATCACTTAGCCTTGAACATTGCTGTAATTCCAAAAATAATTTTATAATTTGTTTTTCATTTTCGCTCTTATCAGTTCCACAGTAATTCTCCACCTGATTTTCGTAGTGAATACAGACTTACAGTTAACAGTAAAAATATTGTTTTTAATCAACCAGTTGTAACATCTTTAAATTGTAGACAAATTCAAGGTTACAATAAATGAGCACACATAACCAATAATACGTTGTAAGGAGGCGTGGTAACTAATACGCTCCGGAGAAGCAATTATATTAAACGGCAGATACCAGACGTTTCATGACACTCAAAATACATATGACTCAAAGTACCCTCTATCTGGCACCAGGGGCAAAGATTGTCGCCTTTCATATTCCATTGCCGTAGTTTTACCGGTGTCGCAAGGCTGTCGGTAAGGAATCAAGGCTGTTATTACGTTTTCCATACAAGTTTACTAATTTATTCTCTGACTTACTTATACATTGATTCTCTTATTTGGTATTAATGCTGCTAACTCGATCTGATAAGGTTCCTTCCTGTTGGTCGGAAGTTTCACCCACTTTTCTTGGAAACTTTGCCTTGTAATTCTTGAGCTTAGAGTTACTGGCATGAGATTATCTGAAAAATTGGTTTTAATGTGGAGATAATTTGAATAAAGCTGTAGTCTAGTCGAAATAGTTAGGTTTTCTGGGTTCATCATCAGCGTGATTGGGTGAACGGTTAATGTTCTGGCCTCGCATTCGGGAGGACACCGGTTCGAATCCCCGTCCGGGCCTCCAGATTTGGGTTTTCCATGGTTTCCCCAAATCACTCAAGGCGAATGTCGGGATGCTTCCTTCAAAAGGCCATGGCCGAACTCCTTCCCGTTCCTTGTTCCCCATCCCATCCCGCCTCTAATGACCACGCCGTCGACGAGGTGTAAAGCCCAAGGAAAAAAAAAAGCGTGATTGGCTTCGAAGACGCAACTCCTGTCAATAAATCTCCGACCACCTCAGCTCCTGTAGGTCGCCATTATGGAATAAATAGGGAAGGAGGGCATTCCAGAGAGGCAAATGTCGTTGTTCATTAATTTTGATATGAGTCTTGCCCCATTAGCACGACCGATTTGTAGAAGGAATTTAGGTTGTGGAGATAAGCTTCACTTGGTGCTGTGTACATAAATGTTAGTTAATTTGACACACACTAATTCTTATTCGTAATATATAGATATATATGTTTACTTTGATGACATTTGATACAGTGATGTGGAAGAGTACATACCACATTTTATTTTTATTTTTGCTGTCATCAATATTTCGACTGGTTTGATGCAATCCTCCATTCCTTCCTATCTGGCCATACCACTTAAAACTCACGTTCTCAATTATCTGCTTGATATATTCCAATCTCTGTCTTCCTCTAGAGTTCTTACCATCGACTGTTCCATCCACTAACTCATTAATCAATCCTGCAGTTCTCAAAATATGACCTGCAATCAAGCCCGTCTCTGCTTTCTGTAAGACTCCTCCCCAAACTTCTTTCCTCGTCCATAATTTCCAAAACTCGTTCATTTCGTTAATTTTCAGCATCCGATTTCAAATGCTATAATTTCCCTTCTTCCTAGCATTCCTAAAGTCTATGATTCGCTACCATAAAGTGCTGTGCTCCACACAAAGAATTTAAAAAAACTTCTTTCTTGGTCTTAGATCAATATTTGAAACTAAAGATTCCTCTTTTTCATGAAGGATCTTTTTGCTAGTGCTGTTATGCTCTTGACATCATTCCCGCTTCGTCCATTAGTTGTAATTTTACTTCCCAAGTAGCTGAATTCATTTTCTTCTTCTATCGCATCAGATCCTATTTTAATATTCAGTTTTCTATTATTTGTATCTTTTCTGCTACATTTCATCACTTTTTTCT
Source organism: Vandiemenella viatica (assembly GCA_031002005.1). Lineage (NCBI taxonomy): Eukaryota > Metazoa > Arthropoda > Insecta > Orthoptera > Morabidae > Vandiemenella > Vandiemenella viatica. The sequence goes on along the minus strand of JARYHS010013630.1, from coordinate 46,301,993 downwards.
TGATTTGGTTTATATTTAGTCCAAAATCTTCTTTCAGTACTTCATGACATTCAGTAACTTCTTAATATTCTCAGCCTGTTCTGTTAACATGACAATGTTGTCAGTAAATCATAGCATTCTTATTTTTTCTCACTGAACACTCACGCCACATTGAAATTTTTGTTTTACTTCCTTTTATGCTTCCTCTACGTGCCATTAACAAACCATCTACTGATATACGGTTAGACACTTACCATCCCATTAGTATAATCAACTGCAATTGATAAGAACAAATACATACCGTCACTTGTTAGTTACTACAAATGAATGGAATTTCCAACGAAAATAAAATCATGCATCATATTAATGATTGTGTATAACTTTGTCACCTACCTACTCCATACACCAAACATATAGTATTTTCTCAATCATCTGTAGTTAGTAAATTTCAAGTAAACATTTCCTCGCATTGTGAAAGGTGCTCCGACGCAAAAAGTCTTTGTATCTGGATTTAAATCTGTCATACAACATTTGTTTCTTGGGAGAGGACATTAAATAAAAAAGATCTGGTGATGTTATTCCTTTATGTACTGTACAATTGACAATGACTTGTAATTTTTGTGAATTTTATTATTAGTATTAGAGCTGTCTATGTCAGCATTAGGGTTAAGTGTTCAGTATTTTCCACTGCAAAACATGGCATTGTGCTGCACTGTAAGTGGATCTAGATATTTTTCTTATTCCTTTACACCTCCGCTTCATCGAGGTCATTAGAGGAAGGAAACGAATGGGGGCAAAGAACAGGGAGGAATTTGAGCATGCGCTTTTGGAGGATCCATTGCCCTGAATATGGATGGCTGGACCGGGATTCGATCCCGCGTCCTCCCGAATGCGAGGCCAGAGCGTTACCGACCTAGATTTCTAAACAGATTTTTGCACGATGTCCGTGGAGATGCTCCGCAAATAAGCGCACGTTTTTCTGACTTAAATATTTTTGATGCTTGTGAACAGTTTTCTCAAAAAGAGATGCCACAAGTACGGTGGGAACGAAAATATGCAAACGATATCAATTTTAATGTTTCTATATCATCTATTCTAGCTATTATCAGTAATGAAAATGTAGCAGAATTAGTTTTTTAAGAAGCTGCTGAATATGTTTCTTCCATTTCAACTTATATATATAGGCCTCCAGTAATTTTTGAAAATGATGTCATGGATTACTTTACCTACACATGTCACATTATGGCTGTATTTTGCTTTATCTTTTGTAGTAACTTGAAGTTATTAAATCTTTTCTATTTTTAGTATTTACTTATTTGCACTGTTCCACCGGTTAATTTTCTTTAGAGTAGCATTTGCTGTCTTTTAAAGATTTTTTACTGATGATTGTTTAAATTAAATGCTAGTATCATCTTCAAAAATTACTACCTATTCACTATCACCTAATATGCTTGGAAGATTATTGACAGAAGAGGGCCTAGAATTTATCCCTAAAGTATAACACAATATATTAAAATTTCCATAATTTTTAATAACTGGTAACCAAGCTGTCGCCGACTTGTTCATGGATTACAAAATAAGATAGATAAGTCATCATAGAGGTAGAACGTACGTTGGTGGAGTTATTCCAGTGAGGTTCTTGTTTCCCTACTGCCTTGTTTTCGTCACACGAACTTTACATTCGGTTAAGTGGCTGATTGACCTGCCGTGTCAATACAAGTTACGCAACGCTGCTTCTAGTTTCAAGTAGCAGACGGAACAGATCCCTGACCTTGTACAGTAAACAACTAACAAATCGAATTCCCTTTTCAGATACGTAATAAGAGCAACCCATAAAAAACTGTAGGTTAAGTACTGCGTTCGGTTGATAGCAGAAAGTGCTTCAGCTGGTTCTACTAACAATAATCTAATTTCTGTAGTTCTTATTAGTAAACAGAAGAGTTTGTGCAGAATTCAACTCTTGCCTTTTCATTGTTCTATCTCGTCGCATACATTGCACCTGGTATAAGGATCCTCACCATGATAATTACGTGTAAGTCTTAATATCACCCACTTGGGATGAAAAAATAGTCTATATAGTACCATAGAGTGTTGTACCTAGAAGAACTGATTATTTGCAATTTTAGGTGACAGCAAACTTGTCGTTTGTGAATATCATCCTCAAATTGCTGGGGAAAAGATTTATACAATCGAGTTATGATATTTACAATTCAAGCTTCTTCGACTGAATAAAGTTTAACAACTATTAAGTTTTTAATTCATGTAGAGATGCCAAGTTCTTCTAGGAAAATTAATTTATAGTTTTTATATGACAATATAGACAAGATTTCTAGTTCATTACTATTGACTAAACTTGTAAAGTTTTATTTTCTGCTGCACTCTAACAAACGTGTAACAGCCGTTTAGTAGCAAAGGTACCTGTCCCGTTAACTGCAGATTAGCCATAGCTCAGCAGAAAGTACCATATCTGACATCCATTGTCTCTGAATGACATCGTTCTACAGCTCTACTGCAGCAAGTACCTAGTACTTTTTGTTTAGCCTTGGGTTTATCTGACTTTTGGAACAACTTGAAAAGTACTTTCCAACACTGCTGTAGTGTTAAAAAATATAGCAGTGGTTTCCTCTCCGTTTCTTATTACACAAGTGAGACGAGTGTTCGTTAGACCGTCGGTCCAAGAATGGTGCAATGTATTCTATGTATTCATTACTAACATTTTTGTGAAGAATTTAATTTTTGGGGTGGAAACTGAGACTCTCCCACCATTTTTCTAAATAATATCAGAAAACCACTAAGAAACTTTTCTCAGTTTGACAGTATGACATGTCTGTCATTTTAACCTGGGAACATCGTACAACCATATCCACATGTGCTGAACTTCAGCGTTCAACGTTGCAACACGAAACTGAGTGTACCTAGCGTATATGAATTATTCTGATTTAAATTAAACCCGAATTATTACTCTTTTTCTTTCCTTACGAACTTCGGATACTTAATCCAGTATCCTAGATACAAATGAAGGGTCACGGGGAAGAACGATCATAGTCCATTTTTCCGCAAAGTTGAGATTACATTGGGAATTGGTAGCTTATAACAAACAATTTGTAACTGTGATACCATTCAAGCAAGAAAGAGCATAGTGCCTGAGTTATAACAGCGAAAAGATTGGAGGTGACGGGGAATAACGATCAGTCTCCATGCACCGTCTAGTAAGAATGATCACGGCCACATGCTTAATAACGTAGTATTTCCAATAATAAGTCACTCCTATATGGAGGTTGACAAGGATATAAATCTTCCCAATGCTAAATCTTACACCGAGACACCCAGTGACTGGATGGACGTCATCAGAAATAGAAGAGTCAAACCAACACCTTACACCGTCATCAATTGTGCCACAGATGTCAAATTTGAAACTTGGACTGACTATTTATCTGGGATTTATGTTAAAAAGTGCCATATGCCTACACGGCCAATAAGAATTTTAAATTTATTTATAAACGTTTCTCGGGAAACAAACCGAGTGATGTTGTTATTAATGCACAATATTTCGGCGACTTTATACTCCGTCGCCATCTTCAGGTGCAGTTGCAAGTCTTGAAGTCTGCCTTGAAGTCAGCCTTGAGCGTGTTGTTTGTAAACTGGCATGGCAACGACAGATGTTGTTATGTTGCCTAGCAGCATCTCAGATGTCATTAGACGCCCGCGGAACACAAAAAGCAGAGCGTTGGTGATGAGCAGCCTCAATTACAGGAATCCATGCATCACTTATCTGGAATGCACAATCCCTGTTTACCAAATCAGACGCGAGCCGAATTTCAAATGCTTCTTTAATGACGCTGTCCCAGAAGCCTCTCGCATGTGTCAACACCTTAGTCGCTTCGAAATCGAAACCATGTCCTTCTGTCAAACTATGTTCCGCCACTGCTGATTTATCTTTTTGCCCCAGGCGAACATGTCGGGCGTGTTCCAAACAACGTTGTTGTACGCACCGTATGGTCTGACCGATGTATTGCTTTCCACATTCACACGGGATGCAGTAAACTCCGGGTGTACGCAGGGCAAGGTCATCTTTTGGAGAGCGCAAAATGTTTCTCAATGTTGGTGGTGGTAGAAAAATGGTCTTAATGCCATTTCTTGCCAGGACTCTTCCGACCCTAGATGTTGTGGCGCCAGAGTACGGCAAGAAGGCTAAGACCATTTAGAGCATTAGACCACCACCACCAAAATTGAGAAACATTTTGCGCTCTCCAAAAGATGACCTTGCCCTGCGTACACCCGGAGTTTACTGCATCCCGTGTGAATGTGGAAAGAAATACATCGGTCAGACCATACGGTGCGTACAACAACGTTGTTTGGAACACGCCCGACATGTTCGCCTGGGGCAAAAAGACAAATCAGCAGTGGCGGAACATAGTTTGACAGAAAGACATGGTTTCGATTTCGAAGCGACTAAGGTGTTGACACATGCGAGAGGCTTCTGGGACAGCGTCATTAAAGAAGCATTTGAAATTCGGCTCGCGTCTGATTTGGTAAACAGGGTTTGTGGATTCCAGATAAGTGATGCATGGATTCCTGTAATTGAGGCTGCTCATCACCAACGCTCTGCTTTTTGTGTTCCGCGGGCGTCTAATGACATCTGAGATGCTGCTAGGCAACATAACAACATCTGTCGTTGCCATGCCAGTTTACAAACAACACGCTCAAGGCTGACTTCAAGGCAGACTTCAAGACTTGCAACTGCACCTGAAGATGGCGACGGAGAATAAAGTCGCCGAAATATTGTGCATTAATAACAACATCACTCGGTTTGTTTCCCGAGAAACGTGTATAAATAAACAACGCCGAGAAAGATTACATTCATTTATAAGAATTTTAAAGGTTGACGAAAAGGAGACTAGATTCGTTATCCACGAGGCAAACTATTTTGGAAGCTACTTAAAGTCTCTTTTTGTAGGGAAACAAGGCACAAGAAGCAAGAAACCAAGAAAATCGTCGAAACAAAGTGAACCAACCGTACTCAGAGTACTATACAATGGACAACTGCCCCTGAAACCAGCAAAATTGAAGGACCTATTACATTTAAAATAGTTCTTGACCAATCCTGATTCTCAAGCATTCAACAATTTGATGGTTCCTGCCCTTGATTTGGATGAGCCAGACGAAGTTGATACTGAGTACGCAGACGACCCACCAATTGATACTACCACCATAACTGGCAAAAACGATCAAAGATCCTCTTGTTTCGAAAATTTTCTGTTCATGTTCCATCCATTTAATGTCATTTTTTATTGCTGATTATAAAATAAAAGATGTATTTATACAAACATAGCTTAAAAAATATTTGTATACATATTTTTCAGTAATTTATTCGACTTGGAACTTAGAAAATTGAATTTCGGAAATTGTGATATGTGGTACTATGATCGTTTTTTCCCGTGGCCTTTCAAATATTAGAGACCTTCTTATTTCAAATGATCTTTCTCATGAAATTTTATTAGCCTAAATTTTCACTATCTTGATATAATCTTTAAACTCTTTTTGTTATTTTTCCAGAGTTTAGTTTTTTGACGACGGCGAAGGTCACCAAGAGTAAAGAAATCTAAGGCTGGGAAGAAAGTGCCTTCATTTGTTTGAAAACCGTGAAAAGTTTATTTTAATGTGATAGTTTTATTATGTTTGTGAAACATGCAAGTTTTAAAGCAGAGGTTTAGAGACATTTGCTTAAGCAATAACAGAGTCGCCTAAAACATTTGCGGCTGCAAGATTGGAGCCTTTTCCGGTCGTAAGTATCCACACCTCTTTCAAGCACTTATGGTTAACAGAACTCATTTGTTCGGTAGCTTGAGTTTCAACTCAATACAATACATTCATTTACCATTCATCTCAATATAAGAGACTGACTCTGTGGAATGTGGAACGTTGCCAATTCGTAATTGAAAATTTGCACAATAAAATAATACATACCAGTTTCAGTCTTCTCATTTTTTATACTTTGATATGTTCAAATGCAAGTTGTGTCTCTAAATTAAACATTTTACGCAATTATCTGCTGTACCTGGTTTCTTTTTATATACAATAATAATGTTTTTATCTACAAAAAATATTCCTAATGTTGTATGAAGCTCTACAGAGACGAATACACTTAAAACAAGCAGACAACCAGAATTTAGTTATCACTATGAGGTCGAATATATCCTTATTACCTAACCTTATTTATCGGTGAATCATCATATATGTTATTTCCATAAGGCGTTTTTTTTTTTTTTTTTTCACAAGCCATTAACCGCATTCATAACTAACCGAAAAGTATGAATGAGGTATCATTTTAAAGCTTAACGTCTCCACATTGATCACATCATATTTTAAGAAATGATTTTTTTTGGAATTCAACCCTTAATGGGCAAAAATGTCTATATTTCTAAAATGCGGTTTTCTGTACGACGAAACATTTATCTCCCTACATCCTAGCCGAAATAGATAAATGAAGTGTCGTTTTAAATATTAAAATCCCCGCTTTGGTGAAATCATATATTAAGACAGAAATGTTTCTGAATTCGACCCTTAAAGGTCAAAAGCATCAATATTTCTACAACGCGTTTTTGTGTCACGAGCCATTTAGCTCCCTTGATATCTAACCGAAGCAGATAAATGAGGTATAATTTTAAAGAGCATGATATTCGCCGTGGTTACATTATATTTTAAGAAAGGAATTTTTCCGTATTCGACCCTTACAGGGCAAAATCATATACATTATTTCTATAAGGTTTTTTTTTTTTTGTCACAAGCCCTTATCTCTCCTCATACCTAACTAAAGTCGAGAAATGAGGTATCACTTTAGAGATTAAGGTCACTGGTTTTATCAAATCATATTTTAAGGAAGGAATTTTTCGGAATTCGAACCTTAAAGAGCAAAATTATCATTGTTTACGTAACATATTTTTTTTATCATGAGCCATTTATCTCCCTCGATATCTAACCGAAATAGATAAATGAACTATTTATTAAAGCTCTGCTTTGGTCACATTAAATCTTAAGAACAATTTTTAGTTGGAATTTGACCCTTACGGAGCTAATGTAATAACTGTGAATGTCGGGCGTATGAGATAGTTCAGAGCCAAGCCGCTAGATAACAGTAGAACATAATCACAGAGATATTACTAAACTGCTTCACTGGCGTCGACTTCTGTTACGAACCTGTTACACTGAACAAATAAACCATTCAAACAAATGAGGCGGTTCTTCTTTCTTCCTGTTACAAACCTCCAACCTTAATATTCGTTGTATTCCCGAAATTTTCGCAAGGGTCTTCTGGTTTTAATTAAACTTAACTCCGGGAAGCTGTTTGTAGAAATTTAATAGAATGATCGAAAATTTATTATGGTGTCACCCAGAGTTACTATTACGGTTTTGTTAGATCCTGATATTTGGTTTTCCATTCTGAGAAGCCCAACCAGCAAATTTTTGCTAGTGGTTGCTTCTTCAGAAATTTTGCTAAAAAGTAGAAGGTTTGGGAGTAAATAGACACTAACGTATTATGTCTGTTAAACTTAATTTGCATTCGAATGTTTATAAAACTTGAAAAGCTACAGTTTCTACGTCGTGTGCTTTATATATTTTCTACGATATCTAACTAAATCATTGTTAAGTTTTCTTAACAAAATATTAAAAAACCCGTGAGTTTTGCTTCTGGCGTGACATACTGTTGGTCCTCATTAATGATTTGGCCGTTTTTCTGTAATTATTAGAGCAAATTCCTTTTTAATTTCACAGTTCACAGAAAATAGTGGTACGCTCGCAAAATAGACGAATCATACCCTCTCATAGAATCCAGCAAATGTTGTTAAGGCATAGGCAGCTGGTTAACAACAACTTGATACGATTCTTCAAATGTGTGTTTACATAATTAAAGCTTACATAAATTTATTTAGATAATCTATAGAATATGTCAGTAATGTTGATGTTGCCGGCACCAGTATTAGGCGGAAGAACGGACCTCTAGTTTAGTTATGTCGAAGTGCAGCTTTGAATCATAGTTAGTATATTTGTTACCATCAAACGGTAAAATTAATATTGTTAAATAATAAGACAATTATTTTGTCTACCGTAAGCCAGTAGTGTCTCCAATCAAGCAGGTTACGAGAAACCTGTTTCCAATCGTCTGAACTCGCTGCTCCATTTCTGATTACCTGCGAGCTCTGTAAATATAATATATTTTTCATTCTTGTGTGTTTACGACACATACTGGGATTGCACGCTTCCTGTAGCAACTATTATTGTATTCAAGTATTGTATCATGATAGAGAATTTGTTTGAACTACTGTGGGATATGTTGTCGAAAATTTTGATTATGGATCTTTTTGATAGTTCAATGGTAAAGTGCCTAATCGAGAATGGAAGGATCCTAGGATTGAATCGTAGTATCGGCCATAGTTTTTAGCGAACATCAGCTGTGTCAAACTTGTTAGTGTGTTGGTGAAATACTCTGCAAACAAAGACCAATAGTCATTCCACCTTGTAATTGTATGTTTTGAAGAAAATAATAAGCCAACTTACTGTGACTTAGCACCAATCCTGTGGGATTATACAACCAACATTGGGGTATCAGAATAATTTAGTTAAATTCGATCAACTCTCATAGGGTGCCAATGACCTAGATGTCGACGAACCCTAAAACGCTAACGCCAATAAACAACAACAACAACTCTCATAAATTAATATCTTTAAAAAAAATCAATTCTGGATCCAATGATTTCTTTATTGTTTATGCTGGATTTGGTTAACTTTTGGAAATCAACATCAACTTTGAACGATGAGTTTACCGAATGACCTTATATGAAAAATGTTTTGAAATCCTTGAGCCGTCAGAACTACGTTTTTCATCAAAGATAGTATAAAATGGAAGTAAATCAAAAGGGGAAATTTTACCTTTAGTCAAGAGATTTCAGGTCTTTTTTTTATGAAACTAACTTGCTGTGTCGTGTACCAACCTTTGCTTACTCTGTTTGTCACATTTACTTCTCGCCTCAACTAACAGACAAGGTCGCATAGAGTAAACACCCGCTTGGAGTCAGTTACGCAATAAGGAGCCGTAATAAACAAGAGTAGTGTCGACGCTGGCTGTCTTATATCATTGTTCAGCGACGTGTACTTAACGAGCCAAGCTTTGCTACGTCATACGTCTGAAGAATGTTGTTTGTTGCTGGAATTTTGAGTCAGCATTTGTCAGAGAGTGATTAACAATACATGAGTAACGCATCAGTCTCATAAACCAGAGTTAGTTAAAAAGACAAAACGGATTTTGGACATATACACTAGATCTCCCAGACTTCTAATGCCAAACTGTTCCTGAAATTCATAAAACAAATGTTAATGCTTGGGTGTTTGATAAGATCAAACAATATAATACATTATCTATATAAGCTTTTTTTTTGCCATTTGGGGCCATCCACAAATTACGTCACACGAATTTCATGATTTTTGGACCCCTCCCTCCCCCATGTCACAGGTTGTCACATTTGTGCCCCCCCCCCCGCTCCCCTGATGTGTCGTCACATATTTTGCAATTTTAAATTTATAAATTAAAACAGCAGTTTCAAAATGATTTATGTAGCTCTAGTTAAAAAATCATATCAACAATAAATCAAACATTTAAGAAAATATTTTAAAAAAATACATAAAAATCGAATTAATGATACAAAATTGAGCCATCATATGTCATGGATTTTGAACCCATTCCTTGATACTGTTTATATTGGCATAATAGTCACTTCGTTCTTGATTTCGATAGTGTTGGGAACATTCGATGTGTCAACATCATCTTCATCTTCCGCCACGAGCCAAAAAGTAATACAAATTATGCATGTGATGTCACAAAGTTTATGAACGTCCCCCTCACCCTTGTCACACAATGTCACACTTTGTTGACCTCCTCCGCCCCTCAAGGTGTGACGTAATTTATGGATGGCCCCTTTGTTGTCAGTACTTGCTTCAACGGTTCCCTCTGCTACCAAACTGACAACTGCTGCATGTCGTAAAGTAACATACTCTCCTTCCCCACACTCGTTTCTCCCCTAACATATTTTCTATTAGAAGACTGAGATATATATATATATATAAATCATCCAGAACACCCTTCTTTAGATCCAAATTTCAAATTTTTATTCTTATTGTTACTACAAATGATAGATTGTCATTTCCATTGAGAGCTGTGTTCGAATCGAAGAGTTTAAAAAAGTTCTTTCTGAGTTGTTAATCGATATGTGAAAAAGAACCTTTTCTAAGTGCTAACATGAGGTTGATACTACTTTTTCTGGAATTATCATTTGTAATTTTATTTCTAAATAACCCAAATCTTATACTTATCATGCTGCATAAGAAACTGCTGGTTTTGTCATAATTTCAGCCTCAGTTAATGATTTTTTTTTTTTTCGTTCAAACACCTCTACGTACGTTTTCTTCGAGTACTCTGCAATTACTCAATATCCTAACCCCCATCTTACTTAAAGAGCATCAAATTAGAAACCATTATGATTGACCTGCACTAGGTAAGTTCTTAACTACATCTCTGTCATTTCCCGTTCGCAGTCCAGACCACTGGATATATTAGATTTCCTGTACCATGATGCTGCTGAGTACTGTTTCTATTGTCATTTACAATTTATTGTTTTTAAGATCAGAATTAATATGCTGCTTTGCGGAACAGTGTTACAGATTTTTTTTGTTTGTTATTATTACTATTTATGTAAATCAGGATTCTTCATTTAGACTATTTAAGGCAATGAACAGATTTTCTCTTATTACAAGATGGACCCAAAATTCTGAATTGATGCTCAGGTATCAAACCCTTAGTTTGGTTCATACATTCCAATGAATTATCAAGTAAACACCTACAGCTTTAGTTACTTTGACATCTTATCATTGGTTTTACGAGTTACGATATGGAAGTGATGTCTTAGTATTAGTAAAAAATTTTAAGAGTCTATTTATTTGACTGCATTAAAATTAATTGCTTCAATCTCTTGTCGATACACATTCTACTATAATCTTCTATAGTTTTTTGTGAATAAATTGAAGCGATATTTGAGGATGGTGAATATGATATTGCTGGCTACTATGAGATGTGTGTGTTTTGCTGTGGTGACAGACTAGACACTTAACTATGTATTGTGTGATTTGAGACAAAAGCGTAAACTTTTCTCGGTTACAAGGACGTCCAGCTGATAGAAGGGAAGGGTGTAACTGCTATGTTCTGTGTTTACGATACGTAAATTTTGCCCTCAGAGTGCAATGTGTCCCCTAGTAGAACATAAATTGTGATTTAGGAAAGAACTTTTCATCCCGATAATGAGAACGGCAAATAAATTTTCTGCAGCCTTGCTTTCGTAATTAGCTCGAGCTCAGGAAAGCATAACGTTGTTCAGGTACAAGGAAACGCATTTCGGTATTAAACTCATTTACTGCAGACTATAATTCATTATGAGCCATGTCCTCATCGAAACTACAAGCTAATTAAATCGGCGGCGTATTAGCGCAAATTGACCAAAAATATAAACACATCTTGTTACATTGTAAGAATTTAATCAACCTGCTGAGGTATAATTTATTTTGTAAACGTAAATTTAAGGAAATTGGCTAACACAACTAACAGTTCTGGTAAGCCAAATATATATTCAGATTATTTTGCGAGCTGTTTTTTACTGAATTTGTCCATTAAATAATAAAGATAATGTTCGTCTAAAAATTTAATTTCGATCCTTTGAATGATTTCGAAATCTATTAATGAGACCTTAGAACTCAGAAAGTCCGATGGCTATTCTTAGAATTATTTAAGTTTTTAATTTAAATGTAATTGAGCTGTTTTTGTCGAAACTTTTCTAGAGTTTGGTGCTCCTGCCTACGTTTAAGAGTTCATTGCTCTTTCTTCAATATTCTAATTAGTTTACAAGCAACTATGAATTAATGTGTTTCTATAAGAATGAAATATCTGCTGTACATTCGATAGCTGTTGTTAAAACTCAAGTTAATTTTAAATTCGTTACTTAAAGAAGCCTCTTAGAAATTTCGTTGTACCGCAGAAATCAATTTTCATGAAATTATAGACTCCTCTTTCTATTCACAACTCTAATCTCATGGAACTAATTTCAAATTGCCAACTCATTTTTTTGCAATCTTGTGTCAGATTTTAGCATTTATAGACCTGTAAAAAACCAGATATTCGCTACAATTATTCCAACTAGTTGTCTGAAATAAGATTTGTTGTGATGTAAATCTGACATAAAATTTTTAGTTGATACGTGTACGGGATACCGCTTGAAAGCTGTGAAAACCCACTGCCTTTACCTTGTCTTTTACATGTGAGTTAATAGAAACTTTGAGGTAACTTCGCGCGGCTGATCACCGGCTTTGGTGAGAGTCAAACAGAAGCAGCTAATGCAATAATGAAGCAATGTTTTATTTGTGGTCGAAGACAAATTGACCCTAGGCGATTGCGTCATCCACTCTTCTGTCCCTCACTGATACATTGCTACTTCTACATTTTAATCGCCGGGTTCCAGGCCATACTAAGCTAGTATTCAGTGATCCAGTTGACTAAAATCAGCTGTTTTGATTTCAACAGATTCTGAGATCATGCTGTCCCAAACATCTCTGACACTTCGAACTGAAATGTATGCCACCGTGAATGTAGCCGTGCTTGCATCAGATAAACCAGCTGTTTTTCGAGTGTGTAGCAAATGTTCGCTAAGGTCAGTAAGGAAAATCAGCGGTGGCCAAACAAGGGAAGCAGACATTTAAATTATAAGAAACAAGAATTTAAGCTCGTAACTGCTTTTTTTTTGGGGGGGGGGGGAGTGTAATCTCAGAAACTGTTGAAATCAGAACATCTGATTTTCAGTCGACGGGGTCACCGAATGCCAGCTTAGTGTGACATGTAACCTGGCGATAATATGTTGAAGCAGCTATGTATCGGTAAGGGCAGGAAGAGTGGATGATGTCATGTTCCATGGTCTGATTTTGTATTCGATAGACAGTTTGGTATTTTAAAAAATCGTTTATATCAGTGTATTTCCCATTGACAGACGTATCGTCAGTGAAATGACTCCCCATGTGTCTCAGCTCCGCTTATAGCACAAAATCACAAGGTGGAAAACTCCAAGATCGATTGTTTGGTAAAAATTCCATTATGCTATAATCTCAAAAGTGGTTCAGATAATTATTAGAATAGTAATAGAACGTAATTCATGAGTAACACGCACAACATTTGAGCTGTTTAAATAAAATTAATCTTATTACGAACATGTCCTAGATATAATAATTTCGGAAACGTTTACATCAACTGAATAAAACATTTATTAAGGAATGAAATTGGTGTAAATTTCCATAAACGTGTAAGTCGGCTAAAAGTAAACTAAAACTTTCGAAAATAACTATAAGATTGCAGGCATTTAAGATTTGTCGATAAAATTAGTAATATCTATGAAAAAATTATATACAGTATTATAACATAAAAGTTTCTTTCAGATAAAAATAATGTTTAAAAAACATAAAAAACCGCTTCAAAAAAAGCACTAAAAATTTTAAAATAACTTTCTACTTGCTTAGGAACAAGTAAATCTAAATAGACAACATTTACATTACTTTCATTGAAATTTTGACATTAATTAGTTATTTTTGGAGTCGGAGCCAGCTGTCACATCGCGAAGATCTAATTACTGAACTTTTTTGGCGTTGAGGCGAAAACGGTAGTACGAACAAAAATTCCCAATTTTTACAGCATGTTGTGAGGCAGATTGTGTTACTGTGGGAGACATCTTAGGGAAACTAATTAATAGTATTTCAATCTGTGGCTTGGTCATCAAGAAATATCTCTGGAGCTACAGTGTCAGTTGGTAGGTTGCATCATGAAGTAAACGATTTACAGAGTATAATATCGGCGTATCATGTATGTTTCAGTTTTGTTGAAACGTGTTTCTAGCATTAATTGTAGGTAAGCAGTAACATGATTTTTAAGTATTATGTTATTCCTTATTGTTTTTATCTTTTTGTTTTTCTTGCTTCGCTGGCACCGACTCCAAAAATAACTAATTAATGTCAAAATTTCAATGAAAGTAATGTAAAATGTTGTCTATTTAGATTTACTTTTTCCTAAGCAAGGTATGTAAGGGTTTGGGAGAGACAATACTAGTCTTTTCCAACCAAATGTCAACCTCTCCTTCACGTGGTGCACCCTGTTTGCACGGACGAGGCTCTGGCGACTGAAAGATTCCCGGTATAAGGAGTCACCCACTGCTTGCCAACGGCCTCCGAAAGGAGGGCGGAAGAGCGGGGAGTGGTTCAGGGCACCCTCTTGCCCTTGGGGTTGGAAACGGCCCCTAAAGGCGGATGAATCAGAAATGATCAATGGCATGGGGATGCAGAAGGCAACGGGAAACCACTGCATTAAAGACCCAAAGGGTATCCCGAGGAAATGTAATCCTCTCAAATTACATATACCATGATGGCTTCTTCCTGGGTAAAATATTCCGGAGGTAAAATAGTCCCCCAATCGGATCTCCGGGTGGGGACTGCTCAGGGAGGAGTCATCAGAATGGATAGAAACATTCTACGAGTCGGAGCGTGGAATGTTAGAAGTCTGAATAGGGCAGGTAGGTTAGAAAACTTTAAAAGGGAGATGGAACAACTTAAGTTAGATGTTGTTGGGATTAGTGAGATTAAATGGAAGGACGCACAGGATTTCTGGTCTGGGGAACACAGGATAATTAGCACACAAGCTGTCAATGGAGTCACTGGTGTAGGATTTGTAATGAACAAGAAAGTAGGGAAACGGGTGAGTTATTATGAACAGTTTAGTGACAGGATTATTTTGATGAGGTTAGAAACTAAGCCCGTCCCAACCACATTAGTAGAAGTATATATGCCAACGTCACAGGAAGATGACGAAGAAATAGAAAAAATATACGCTGAAATTGAAGAATTAATCCAATATGTGAAAGGGGAGGAAAATCTAATAATCATGGGTGATTGGAATGCAATAGTGGGAGAAGGAAAAGAAGGGAATACTATAGGAAGTTTTGGTCTAGGAGAAAGAAATGAGCGAGGAAGCTGGTTGCTAGAATTTTGTGATAGATATAAGCTAGTAGTGGCGAACACACTGTTTAAGAACCATGCAAGAAGAACATACACCTGGAAACGTCCTGGGGATACAGGCAGATATCAGCTAGATTATATCATGCTCAAACAGAGATTCAGGAATCAAGTTCTAGACTGTAAAGCGTACCCAGGAGCAGACATAGATTCGGACCATGATTTGATAGTAATGAAGTGCAGGCTGAAATTCAAGCGAATAAGGAAGCAGCATAACCAGAACAGACTGGCAGTGAATAAGCTGAAACAATCTAGCACAAGAGAAAATTTTGCAGAAATGACAGACTTACGTCTAAGAAGTAACTGTGAAAGGAGCTCAACCGAGGACGAATGGAATGCATTAAAGACCGAAAAAATGAAAGCTGGCAAAGAAACATTAGGCTTTAGGGAACAAACTGCCCGAAAACCATGGATCACAGAAATTTTTTTGGAGCTTATGGATCAGAGGAGAGGGTACAAAAATGCTCAGGATGAAGCAGGAAGAGAGCAGTACAGGCAATTTAGAAATCAAATAAATAGGAAATGCAAAATAGCAAAAGAAAAATGGCTACAAGAAAAGTGTGAAGAAGTAGAAAAGGAAATGGTCGTAGGAAAAGTAGATGTTGCATATAGAAAGATCAAACAGAATTTTGGAGAAATGAAGAAAAGAGGTATGAACATTAAAGCTGCCGATGGGAAACCTCTTTTAAGCTCAGAAGAAAGAGCTAATCGATGGAAGGAATACATTGAGAAACTGTATGATGGGGACGACTTGAACAATAGTGTATTGGAAAAGGAAGGCGATGTCGACATTGATTACTTAGGAGATCCTGTTTTGAGAACAGAATTTAATAAAGCTCTGAATGACTTGAAAGAAAATAAGGCAGTTGGAATTGATGAGATCCCTGCAGAACTTCTTAAATCTCTAGGAGAGGAAGGAATCGAAAGATTATTCAAGCTGATATCAAAAACTTATGAAATGGGAGAAATTCCAACTGATTTTAACAAAAATATCATCTTCACACTTCCAAAGAAAGCACAAGCTGACAAATGTGAGAATTATCGCACCATTAGTCTAACATCACATGCTTCAAAATTACTAACCAGAATAATATACAGAAGGATGGAAAGGGTAGTAGAAGAGATAGTAGGTGAAGATCAGTTTGGGTTTAGGAAAAATCGCGGTACAAGGGAAGCAATTCTGTCTTTAAGATTAATACTTGAAGGGCGGATCAAGAAAAACAATGATACTTTTATGGCATTTGTTGATTTAGAAAAAGCTTTTGATAATGTTAGGTGGGACAAGATGTTCAAAATTTTAAAGAAGTCAGGTCTGAAGTATCGAGATAGAAGAATACTCTATAAACTATATAAGAATCAAGTGGCTGTAATAAAAGTAGAGAATCACGAGAGACATGCATCGGTTAAAAAGGGTGCGAGGCAAGGTTGTAGTCTATCCCCGTTAATATTCAACTTGTATGTAGAAGAAGCAATGAAGAAAGTCAAAGAAAAATTTCCATGCGGCATAAGGTTTCAGGGAGAAAAAATCAGTATGCTACGATTTGCTGATGACATTGTCTTGTTAGCAGAGAGAGCTGAGGATATTGAGAAGTTATTGAATGGCATGAACAAAATACTGAAGGAAGATTTTGGACTGAATATAAATCAAAGTAAGACAAAAGCGATGAAATGTAGCAGAAATGATACCAATAGTAGTAGATTAAATATAAAAATAGGATCGGATGCTATAGGAGAAGTGAGTGAGTTCTGTTACTTGGGAAGCAAAATTACAACCGATGGCCGAAGTAGGAAGGATGTTAAAAGCAGAATAGCACTAGCAAAAAGAGCCTTCATGAAAAAGACAAACCTTTTAGTTTCAAACATTGATCTAGGAATTAGAAAGAACTTTTTAAAACTCTATGTGTGGAGCACAGCACTTTACGGTAGCGAAACATGGACTTTAGGAATACCGGAAAGAAAGAAACTTGAAGCATTTGAAATGTGGTGCTACAGAAGAATGCTAAAAATTAGGTGGACAGACAAAGTAAGAAATGAACGAGTTTTGGTAATGATAGGTGAGAAAAGAAGTTTATGGAACAAGCTTACAGAAAGAAGAGACAGGCTGGTAGGTCATATTTTGAGACATGCTGGATTGGTTAATTTGTTAGTGGAGGGAACAGTCGAAGGTAAGAACTGTAGAGGTAGACAGAGATTAGAATATATGAAGCAGATATATGAGGACGTGGGTTGTAAGGGGTATGTAGAAACGAAAAGGTTATTACAGGATAGAAAGGGATGGAGGATTGCATCAAACCAGTCTAAAGACTGACGACAGCAAAAAAAAAAAAAAAAAAAAACATATAGCAGTAAAATACGACGATTGCATGGTTTCTGATAAATTTTCTAGATATTTGTTGGTGTTATTTTATCTGACCTAAACCACTAAGGCACATTGGAATTAGTTAGACAGGTTCTGAAGAAAGCCGTTTCAAAAATTGCCGCCCGCCTATGATACATTATGTTACAAATTCATTAGGAAGAGATTCACGGTATTTGACCATCTTCATTAACTCGTTGTTCTTCTACGAAATACATTTTATAAGTCTGCCATTTGCTTTCGCACAATCGCAGTAACACTGTCATTCCATTTCATTATGTTGTTGAAGCATTCAGCTAAAGATTTACGCTATCCATTTTACGACCCTAAATTGCCTATTGCTTATACAATACTGGTCAACTGCTGGCTGGTAAGAGTTGTCTTTAATTTACAATACTTCCTACTTTTTTGTTGTGGAACATCTACTGGCGCGGCTGGGGGGTAAGCAAGACTCATATTACGTGACGGTAAACGGCATTACGCTGTCTTATGACGTCATGCCGCCACTCCGCCGCTGTTCTCTACTCCCTTTTGTTTTCAGAAAATTATTGTTAGAACTGTTTAAAGATTTTAAATCAGTGAAAGTATTATTGAGTTTAAATACGAGTGACAGTGATGATCAAGCGGCCAAGAAGAAGGAAAAAATAAAACAAATAAAGATGATCAAAGTGCAGACTGCATGTTTCCTTTACGAGGCACAATCTACGGATTCAAACCAAAGGTTGGTAAATCATTTATTCATATATTATTACCATTCTATTTTATTTGTTCATCTGGGGTTAGTAATGCATATACTGATACCAAAACAAACGGTCCTAAAATCCTTGAACCTTCGCGACTATGTAAGAGTAACCGAAGATAATTTAGACGAACTTCCGATGATTATAGCAGGAGAATTAAAATTAATTTTAAAGCAAACGATTCAATCCTTTTTACAATATTTCTTGAACAAAAAATAGATTTTAAAATCAATAATAAGCCAACTGAACCTACTCCTAGATACGGAACAACAATCGATGCCGTTTTTTTGAAAATACCGCGGTAACATTACGTCTAATACTTTTGTTACATCCTTCAGTTACCATCGGCCAATAATTTCTTTAATACCGTCTAATTAACGTTCAACAGCTACTCATACACAAATTACAGAAGATACATCAAATAGTATTTTGAAACAGCATTCTAAGAATAGTCTATTTTAAAAATAATCCTTGTATTTATATTCTGTATATATTATTATAATAAGAAAAATATATTTATCTTACTGACGAAACTTTGTTTTTATTCATTTAACTCCATATTTATTTATTCTTTCAATAACCCGCAGCATACGTAGATTCTTTCAGTTGTATGGTGACTTGATTTCCTTTCCCTGTCTCAAAACTTCACCTCTGATGAGACAAATCTTCAAAGTAGAGCTAGTATAGTTAATAAATGTAATTAAAATTGTTTACCAAGATTAATGATGTTATTTCGCTTACAAGTAGTAAAAACGTGTTTCTGAATTTGAATGAACCTTCGTATTCTATTAAATAATTAGATCCAAGACCCGTCAAAACTGAAGAGTTGAAAGCAGTTTTCTAGCAAGTGACTTTTTTTGCAGTTCCTTAACAAAATAAATTCGTTATCAAATAACGGTCCACGCAATTTCTTGTCCCTCGGACCCTTGCACTGTAACAAAAAGTTTTAGTTGAGGTCCTTGTTCAGGCTGTATTTTAACCTTACCACGAGCTGCGCTAATATTGTTGCTAGGAAGATTCAATCACACGCGCCTACTTACGCTATGCTGCGTAATGTTGGTTTTTATAGCGGTCTATGCCACATAGATCATGATCATCAAAATGAGGTAATGATTTCATACCATGGTGCTCATGAAAGCAACCTAAATTATTACCATTATTTTTTTAAGGGGAAAAAAACTGTAACGATGAAAGCTAGCTAATATTTCTGCTCAAAAATTAAATCTTCCATTTCACTCACATTAATACATCCGCTGCATCGCAATATAAGCGTGATACCTTATTTGTTTGCTTATTATATAACAGCGATCAGAGAATTGAACGACGGCATCCGTATCGATGGAATATAAATAAATATCAAGAAACTAATAATTAATTTGTTGATTTGAACATATTACATACTTTTCTTTCTGTGTTGTATTATTTCTTAGCAGCTGCTTAACCAAATAGAATAGCAATTTAAAAAAAGGTAATAACCTAGACTTTCCAGGAAGGTCTCTGGCCGTTGTTAGTTCGGCACCAAAGGCCATGAGTGTGAAGTCACCATTACGAACGTGATGGAGCAATGACGACGTATAGCCTTCTATTACTGTTGATATTTATAACCCACGACAGGAGACATTCGACCCATCAAGAAAACGCCTGCGATACGCCGTTTGTTTTCAACTTCAAAAGGAGCTAATTACGTCAACTTATAAATGTGTATAAGTAGTTTTACAAAAAATCATGTTTCGAATAAAAAAGTAGACTTTAACACAAATGATTCTTTATGAATCAGATTGAGGGATTCGTGAAAGGTGATCACTTGCTTTTAATGTCATATTATTCGATCACATGATACTTTTTAGTTAGCTACAGAGATCAGACATTATTAAGGTTACTTCTAGAACGATTGCTGGTCGTTCCGTTCTTGACCGTAGCGTTATCTGGGCGCTTTTCCGTTTGCGCCACAGAGTAGAGAAACCCAGCTTGACTTAGTGTTCCCTGCAGGCTGAATTGTGGACCACTGCATTCTCGTTCTGGAGACGTGTGATGGAGCGGGCGTGGAGGGGTGGGGGGGGCGGAGGGAGGAGGGAACAGCAGTCCGTCAGCGGACTCTGCGCCTAGTCAGCGCTTCACTCGCCATCAACCGATCCCAACCCCCCCCCACCCCCATTCCCTTCATGGTGCAGTGTGGGACGTCAGCAGCCAGAATTCGCAATACGTTGCTGTGCGAAAACAGTCAGAGAGCTTAACTAAGATATAACGTGTCATCGTGAATTCCAGTGCTTTACGATAATTATACATATACCAATATCATGTGAAATATTTATTATCTGCCGTAGTTATTATTAAACTGACCGGTAAATTACATAAATGGCAGACTCCCATATAAATTACAATATTTTTGCTCCTGCTAATTTTCGAAAAATGTGTCTCATACAAAAGATTTGTTGAGTGAAAGACATGAATAAAGTGTAGTTATTGAAGTTTTTACACTCTGTTAACCTAATTAAATTTAGACACTACACATCAGTAGATAAATACGAGATTACACGTAAATCTGATAGTTAAAACTGAAAGGGTCTGTTTTTCCAAACTGATACACACAGACATCTTGTGGAATTCAGATAAATTCGCTTCATCCTACTCCTTCAGGTAGGTATTCTAAGAAACACAAATATTTTTTTACTACTACACGACTTGTA
Source organism: Vandiemenella viatica (assembly GCA_031002005.1). Classification (NCBI taxonomy): domain Eukaryota; kingdom Metazoa; phylum Arthropoda; class Insecta; order Orthoptera; family Morabidae; genus Vandiemenella; species Vandiemenella viatica. The sequence continues at coordinate 46,281,087 of JARYHS010013630.1, read as the reverse complement.
CAATAATTTTCCACACTTTAACTGTGAACAGAGTAAGAAAATATGTTTTTGTATTTTCATGTTGGATTTCATGAACTATACATGAAACATATCTAGTGAAGAAAGAAATATCAATCCTTTAAAGTGTACTTCACTAACTGCTCTTAAAAGGGCTATCTGGTTCAGAAAAGTGTAGTGAGAGAATTTCAGTTATCAAAGGAAAGCTATGTCAAGATTTGATTTTAAACTAAATCAAAATTATTTTTATAGTTTGAAGCGATTGTTAAATAATAATTTGTGATGCAATTTTGCATTTGTACATGCTTTAGATAGTGAAATCACCTGTAAGATTGAACCCCTATTTTTAAACACTTGTATTTGACAATGATACGTATATATATATATATATATATATATATATATATATATATATATATATATATATATATGCTACTGTAAAATAATTCTAAAGACACGTATTTATTAGAAATAAAGATCTTTTAGGGTATCAACCATTTTGCTTTATAATGATACTTTGACAAAGAATATAGTAATAAATGTAATTGCACAATAAAAGAAAGCAAGAAGAATAGAAAAAATCTGGATGAATGATGTAATTTTGTTGTTCTGTAAAATTAATCTTGAAACACAAATAAAATAAAAAACTTGATAACATTGAGACCGTATAGGTTAGTTGTAGCAATCTTCCACAAAGCATTTGTATATTGTTACATTGTTTTTATCCTGATTACCGGGTATACAGCTTATTTGATTTGGAAGCTATCCAAGCCAAATGCTTTGTTAATGACTACAGCGAAAACAACTTGCATCAGAATAATTACAATGTTTTAAAAGTAGAACATTTACTGTGAAGCGTATTCATCACAGAATATAAATAGGCGCTTTACTCAGAATCTTCTGAGCCATTGCAGCAAGAAATAGTGTAGGAAAAGCTTAAGATATTAAAGTGGCGTAAAAGGTTACTCTCCGGGGGAAAAAAAACTTCTGGTTTATTTCTCGTTTTTTTCGAAATGAAAAAGAATAAAACAGGTGGTTTTGTGAACATAAACTGTTGGTATCTTATTCTTCCAAGCAATTTACTTTGATTCGATTCCGATGTGTCCCGTTCAATAATGCCACTTACTATGACCTTTATCCCGATAGTAAAAAGACTGTGGAGAAAGATAAGAACCTTTCGAACTTTTCTGTTATTGTTCGGTGACGTCTCAGATAGAGGTCATTCTCGTTGTCCGGCGGGAACTCCTAACTTCTGCAACCATAGCAGCCTCTCTTTAGGAACTAAAACCCCGACCCAGCATCCGTCCTGTAAGCCGTTTTTGAATCTGTGGCACTCTGCAATCTGTGGTCGTCGGGATTACTGGGCTTAATGAACGCTTCTAATTACTTCACTTAATGTCCGACCGAATAGCCGTTATACGAGCAATAAACATGTTATATGCGCAGCGGCGGCGTGAGGATAAGTTGCTGTATTGGACACCGTTCCAGGATACCTGAATCCATAAGCTTCGCTCTGTCCTTAACATTTCGCTCACTCACTAAACAGAAAAATTCCCTCGCTGGAATTTTAATTTACTTTTGGAGTTCTTAATACATAAAATTCCAAGAACGTATATTACTATTACAGCTGACCGTGTCAATTTTCGCAGTTAAGTTTTTAATTGATGCTTGCAGCTAACAAGAATCAATCGTTGAGTGCCGATAACACTAAACCTTCCGTAATCTATTATATCACTGATACTTACCACCTACTCACTAACGAATTCTTGACCCATTTTAGTTACCTGCTTAAACACAAAACAATTTCTTTTACGTGCAGCAATATACTTATGTCGTAATAAGGCTTTAAGTATTTTAATAGGTATTGCTTATGTTATGAAGGAAAGGAAACTAATTGACAAAGTACTTATAGAAATATTCCGTCCTAAGAGCATGCGTACTATTCTTTTTCACACTTCTGGACAGTTAAAAACATTGTAACACTTGGTATTCTCCAATTCGATGAGTTTCTATGTCAATATTGTCAGGGATAGCTCTCCGGACTAGCCCAAAATCTTCATTCCTACGGTAATGTAGGCTTCAAACATATCTCTGGAAAGTATATTAATGTACGACAATGTAAAAGAAAAATCTCTAATGTATGCCCAATAATTGAATTTTCATCTACGAAATAGTAAAATATTGATACCCAATATATTATATGTCTTTATTTCACAATACATCCAGAAACTACAGGAAATTTCAAACATCGAGGTACTAACATTTAAGTCAAGTCATTTTCGCTTCAAAGTTCTGAAATGTCCTCTAAAATCTTCCTCAAAATCGTTACTCTTTTATGTTTGTTTTAAAAGTGTAAGAGTACATTATTATTTATTTATGGGTTTCTCCTGGTGTATGTTATTAATTTAGTAGGCACATATTCACTACGAAAGGAAACAGGAAAACCTTGTGACACAAACAAAAAAGTCACTCCCACAACCAACATTTGATGGTAGCGCGTAAATCATATCAATCTACATACCACAAAAAAAGGTTAACAAATAGTACATACCATTTATGATTTTTTTTAAATTAAGTTGATTTTGAGGAAGTGATGCGAATCTAAAAGTATATTACTTAATCAATAAGGACGACAGGAAGATAAGCTTCTTTATTTTTTATTAAGAGAGATTTTCCTCACTACAGAGGTTTTAATCCAACATAACAATATAAACTCAGAACACAGAACTTGACTTCATATTTTCAAAATATTTCTACAGATATTTTGATGTTGTATATCTTCCTCTACTGCACCAAGTCTTCTAGGTATTGTTTATACACTTTGGAGCCAGGTAAACATGGCCCGTTCTCTTTTCTTTCTTCCTTGAACTTCCCATTCCTGTACAAGTTTTAGTATCCTAGTGTCTTCCATTCTTCTTACATGACCATAACATTGCAATCTTTTTCGTTCTATAACTTAATACTTTTCTTATTTCACTTCCATTAGCGGATAAGCTTTGTAACCGTTCGGATTATTTAGAAGACAACTCGACGGTACTTCTTCACCTTTTATTTTTACATACCTTTCTAATTGAACTCTTCACAGTAAATTAATAAGTTGCTTCGTGTACAGTTATAATAAATGGCCAGACTTTTCATTGCGGGAGTATTTCATGATTATACTGATTTTGTACTGCAGTAAATTGACGACGTCGTCTGTAATTCATGTGTTAAAGTATCATTTGTTTGTATTCATTTAATTAGAATTACCGCCTTCAATATTAAATAATATCTCTGTTGTGTAGTTTGCAATCTGACCAACCTGTAAACAGTGATTGTTGTTACTCTGTGCAAGCTGCTCTCGGCTACATTTCTATTGTCTAGTTACTTGTATTTTTCATACCAATAAATACTTCTCGTGTTAAATAATTGCTTATACCATGTTTCATACTCAACAGGTAATCGGCCCAGTAGCCGGGTATATGTAAAAGTGGCGAATATCTGACGGAAATAAAAATTACAACCTAGGCAACACGGGACATTCCAAAGTGCGGAAAAATATGAGTTCAAGCAATCAGTTAGCTTTGATTGATAAACTCACTGGTCAAGAAAATTACTTGGCATGGAGATTCGCTGTAAAAACCTATCTGGAACACGAGAAATTATGTAACTGTATTGAAAATGCGAATGATGATTACGTCGATTCCAAACGCGATTTAAATGCCAAACCAAAAATTATTCTGCTAGTGGATTCCATCAACTACGTCCACATTCAAGAAGCCAAGACAGTGAAAGAAAATGGGACAACTTAGCAAATGCCTTCGATGATTCTGGATGAACACGACAAGTGGGTTTACTTCGTGATGTGTGCACAATAACTCTAGTCGGATGTCAAAATGTAGAAGAGTACTTTACCAAAATAATGACCACAGCACACAAGTTGCGAAATATTGGATTTAAAGTTATAACGAGTGAGTTGGATTTCTGCTTTTCTGTGGTCTTCCAGATGTATAAAATCCGATGATAATTGCCATGAAAAGTTCCGGTATGAAAATAAGTGCTGACTCTGTAAAAGCTAAAATTTTACAAGATGTAATAATAAGTGATAATTACACATCAGCTTTTTCCGTAAATTATAAGAACAACAAAAGCTTCAAGAAACAATTTCAAAAGGTACCTCGCTGCTACACGTAAGTGCACACTGCAAGTCTACACCAAAGAAGAAACACAAAGTCGAAAATCATAGCTTCATTGAGTAACAGTTATTCCTAGTATACAGACTCCGGTGCAACTATGCACATGACCATGTACAGAAATATATTACAAGTTGAACCAGTACCACTCCCCAAGTCAATTAAAGTTGCAAATGACAAATGCTTGCCAGTAAAAAGCTCAGGTAAGCTGAGTTTGAATGTGCGTGATGCTAATGGTCAATGTAAGAAAATTTTGTATCAAAATGTCCTTTATGTGCCAGAGTTGTTAAAAAATCTGCCATCTGTCAGCAAGATAATTAGAAATTGTGGTCAAGTGAACATCAGCAGTAAAGGCTGTATAATAATGAAATAGTTGGGAAAGCCAGTTTAATCAACACTATGTACAGATTAAATGTATATAATCATTAAGCATATATATCTGATGTTGATGAGCAAGACATTTTCCTATGGCACCAACGAATTGGTCATTTGAACTTTAATGATCTGGAGAAAATAGTGGAGAATGCAGAGGGTGTAAAATTGTCCAAGAAATCAGATACATTAGTTTGTACAACTTTCTTAGAAGGAAAACAAAACAGGTTATCTTAAAATACAATGGATCCAAAAGCTACAAAGGTACTTGAGCTAGTACAGTGTTACATTTGTAGTGCAATGGAAACCATGTCATTGGGACATTAGGTGTGTGGCATTCTTTGATGACTATTAAAAAAGATATTTGTTTACTTTCTTCATAAAAAGTCAGAAGCTTTTGAAAAATTCAATCATTTTAAAATGCAAGTTGAAAAACAATTAGGTTTCAACATAAAATGTTTAATCTCAGACAATGGCCTTGAATATGTTAACAAAAACTTAGTTCTTACAAGGTGCTGGAATAATCCATCTAACAACCACACCATACACTCCAGAACAAAATGGTGTTTCTAAACGAATGAACTTAACATTAGTAGAAAGAGCAAAATGTATATTAATCAACGCTAATTCCTAAGCTACATTGGGGTGAAGCTGTACATACTGCTGCTTAATTCATCAACAGAGCTGACAATTAAAACACCAGAAGAAATGTGGTCAGGGAGAAAACCAGATGTGAGTAATTTAAGAATATTTGGTTGTGAACTAAATAAAAACGAAGGAAATGGTATCATAAAGCACAGAAAGGGAAATTTATTGGATACTGTGAGAATTAAAAACATTGTAGATTTATAATACTTCCTTCTCAGATACTGATTAAAAGCATATTTAAAACTCAACATAATGAATAGTAAAATTCGACTGTGTGAATTATATTAAAAGCAACCAAGAGTAATTTCTTTGGCACTATCTTTTTTTCATGCGGTTATAGTCAGTTCATTCATAATATACAACTTAGAAATAGATAAATAGATAATCTACGTGAACAACGCTGCAGCAAGATACAGGAACCCAATATAAACGTTGGACAGTGGTTTGTAAAAGCCTTTCAAATTAAAGCATTGTGGAAGAACTATTGTAGGTCTAAGATAGCTAATTCGTAGTCACTTGAGTGGTGCTGAACCTGGATTCGAGCAGTTGAAGACGAACAGCTGCACTGTAACTGTACCAGTTTCTAAAATGATCTGCATTTAGCAGGAAAAAGTACATTTCGCCAACAGAAATTAGTGGCTCTGACACGATCAGCTTCAGATCATTGTACGGTCTATTCACGCTGCCCACATAAAATTACAACAACGAAATATTGCGCACGAAATTTTGTCTCGCCCACGCTCGTGGCGCGACTGAGTTATACGAAAGAGCTACCCTCCATGAAGGCTATCCTCGAGGATTCAATAATGGCCGGCCGGCCGGCAGGGATTGAGCGTGGCCACTGCGTCGTCTGATGAGCCACAATGCAGCCAGCTTCTGCCGGACCGGCAGTAATTGGAATTTCAAGTTACAAAGCAGAGAGCTGTCAAAGAGCTCGGCCTCCATATGAAAACTGGGTATGCGCTCTGATATTCGTTACGGCCAGCTGAACCGTTCCTTGTATCTTATTGTCTCCCCTTTATTGTTACACTGGTCCTGCCAACAGTAGAGATGTAACCTCAATTATAGCATTAGTTATTTCTGAAACGATCAAAATCGGCAAAACGGCGTAGTATCTCCAAAAATACTTATTGTATAATTTTCTAGATATTTAAATATGATAAGCGCAAGTAGATCTTTATTCTCGTCTTATTAAATATTACTCATTTTCTGAAGTTGGCCTGTGAATTTGCACTAGGAGCTGAAACAGTGCAATTATTTCTAGAAACAATTTTAGTAATGCAGAAACGTATGTATAGACATGTTCCTACCGTGGCATATGCTCGATTGTAATTATTATAATTAATAACAAGCATATACATAGACTTTTCGCGACTAGTGTTACAGTAAGTCCATATCTGTGATGAATAATTCGTCAATTTGAACTTTTAGACTCAATAAAAAAAGGTATACGTGACTATCGGCATAAAAAAATTATGTTTTAAGAAATTATGGGATAGAATAACATCAGTATTTTAGGAACTAATTTAAATTAGAGATTTTAGATTGACGAACCTATTAAATATTACATTACGTGATGTTGAAACACTTTAAAATATTCGTAGCTTTTCAGAAAACTAGTACAAGAATGTGATATTATTTCCAAGATGAATTTCAATCTGCCATTTTGTCAATTACTTTTTCCTACTATTCGCGGTTGAATCATGATACATAAGAACAAACTCATCGCTTCGTTGAAGACAGCTGTTGATGCTACAGTAGTTAATCCTTCTCAAAAATAAAAGTTTCCCTCTCCTTAGGTAAATTATACAGTGTTTGCTGCTCAGTTTTACTGTTTTATTTCATTACCATGAGTTTCTATTCAGTTTACTTCACTAATATTTAAGTGAGTATATTTATAATTCCTCATACCCCGTCTTCTTCTAATTTTTCCGTTGTGCGTTGTTTTACTTCAAGGATAACAAATCAACACTAATTTCCTTGCTGACAAATACTTAAAAAGAAGTTGTGAAATAGGCGTTTGATCACTAGTTTTGGCAGATAATTAATTAGCTACGTCTAATTCATCATCTACCAACACATTTCTTCATTTTAAAAAATAATATATTTCTTTCCAAATTTTTATTTAAAAAATAATAGTTATTTAATTCCTAGCTATTGCCCGTCAAGAATAACGCTAACCACCTCTGGTGATAGTAGAGAAAAAACGAATAACGATTAATTATTATCTTTTTCATTGATATTTTCGTGGAGTACACTTTTTCTGGTTAGATTCTCTGAGTATTTGGCTAGGAGATATTCTTTTTTAAAAGCATGTGATTTGTATAACGAAAATTTTATTGTTATGAAAAATTTCTATGTGAAATATAATTACGGATCAAATAACTATTATTTATTTGATTACTATATTTCAAGGTTACTAAACTTTCGTGATTTTAATAAACTTCCGTGTTTCTTATCGTCTGTCAAAGAAATTCTTAGGATATGTTGTGACCTGGTTACAGTAACTGCGACAGAAAATGCAGCCTAAATATCGGATGTCCTTCTCCTTACATGAATTTATGCATCTAGTATTTGTCAATAAACAAAACTAAACATGTAAATTTAAATGAACGTCGCACTACATTTTTTTTTTAATCTCTGCCTCCAATTATGTTTTTTATCTCGGCCTTTCGTATTTTTGTGCAATTATTTTCACAACTGTTATCTGTCAACGCAGTGTCATATTCTTTCTACAATACAAGTGCAAATAAACATAAATGTATTTATTTATATGCAATTTACATTTCGTTTTAACAATATAAGTCAAATAATATCAGAAGCAGCTATTTATTTTAAATTTCCTGGTTAACCAAGCAGCACTGTGGTGGCGGCCAATATAAATAACACTTCGGCTATCATCGGACTTTCAGAGGGTTACCGAGCTATCAAGTTCACCTCCAGTCTCCAGGTTCAACGCATTTTATTAAAATGGAAGCTGCTTTTCGTTTTTCATTTTCTTATTGGAAAATTCATTTGCTTTGGATGCTTCAAGAGTTCTTCAAAGTTGGAATAACGTTAAAAAAATTATATCTCACATTATCCAAGGAATAATTAACTATCTCAATCTCACTTACAACGAGCGTCAGCGACCTAAACTCAAATTCTGTTTCCAAAGAATCACTGAAGGAATGAAGACTTTGCTGAATATCTCTCCCTGATGGCTACTATGCTCGATTGCTTCATCAGTTTGGAGCGCATATGTAGTACCTTCCGGTATCTGTTAGCTTAGTAGATAATGCGTCTGTCTTCTCACTCCAATCTACCAGCTTCAAATCCCCTCGCGGTTAAGACTTCTATGGGATTTGCTTGTTAATATTAGCTACGACAGTACGCTCCGGGATTTTGATTCCATGTTAATCCTCAGGTTTGCTTAGTATGTCTCCTCCTGGAGAATCGTAACAACTTACGGGCAGTGGATTAAGTTTCGTTTTAATGTTGTAACTCAGTTCCCAGGAACCAACGACATTTGAGACAAAATCTATTATAATTGTATATTTTAGAAGGACACGTATTATGCAGTGGAACAAACTTGGCGTGAACACAGTGTAGGTAATTTATGCTTCTTCTTTATGAGTCGGTGGCAGCATCAGATATGAGGTAGTTTTTCTGCCAATGCTGTGGCTTTGTCACTAGCTGACTGTAGGTATGAGTAACATTCGATATTTATCGATATTGTCAGAAAATTTGGCTCTGTTGTAAGAGCTTTGGTTTAAGGTTTTGTCAGGAGGTAACTTGTTTCCTGTTACCAAGGCACGTCGGACGTTGCAAAATATAGCACTGATGGAGGCACCTTGGTTGTACCCTGGAATTTATGCTGAACCCAAACAAATTAAAATGTGTAGTTTGTTACCATAAAATTTACAGAACACTAGTATTTTTTTTCCTTTTATTCTTCTGTTTCTCCGTTCCAAGAACTACACGGAGATCTACTTTGAAGCACGTATCACCTTAAACAATAATTTCTTGTAAACGGTGGGTACTACATTACCACAGATACGAGCAAAGGATCTGCGAGAACTCATCCAACGGTTGAACAGCACTGCATGGGTTTTTACAGCGCACATTAACCTCCCTCGGGCCGTGATAAATTTCTAACGGAAGTGCGATAACACTATGACACGCTTGTGGAATTCGAAATTGTTAACTTGTATGCATTTGCCCTGTGCGTGCTCTACAATGGAAAAACATATCGTTGCCGAAAAAAAAACATTTCAGCCCAAACATTTAACTATACGTCATCAGCGAGCGTGGTGCGTGTTGGTGTGAATTATTGAGAAACATGCTGTGTACAGACGGCGCAGCGAGAGAGTATATCATCATCGCTTTTTCAAGCCACGTAAAAAAACACGCTCGATCCATAACTGTGACACTCATCGAATCGGTAAAAACAAAGTTCACCGCCGAACAAATGATGATACATTTACTTGACACAATGTTACAACGGTAAAGAACTATTTGCGCGGCAGCGGATATGCATCATTCGAAATTAAAAGACTCATTGCCTTTCTTTCGGCTGGAGTAATGGATGGTCATAGTTGACTCCAAGCCGTTATGATATGTCAGAGATTGCTGACATCATCACAAGCAGAGATAAGGCAGAAAAACAATGAACTTATATTCTTTTGAAACAATATTAGTTGAAATTTAACTCTTTACGTTGAAATTATACTAGTTGTTGCAGGAAAATAATAGTATAGCAGAGGCAGACATAATTTACGCCTAAGGAAGTGAGGGAAGCATATTGTTATTAGATGATTAGGACTAAAAACATAAATTTTCATGGGTGTGAGAATACTTGCACATTAAATAATTTAAAAAAAACACGTAACAGCGGAACAGAATTGTGATTAACCTTAACTAGTTCGAAATGGCAATACCTATAAAAATATATGGAAGAGATCCATAATACCATACCTATAAAAAAAACAAAAGTGTATAAATGTTTCTGATAAACTACTTAACAGATATCGACAGGGTTTTTATCATCATAATGCTTATTACCAGACCTGAATTGTTAGGAAAGCCTTGTTTCAACGTTATAAAACACCAAATTTGAATTTCACTTACACGAAGCGTACGTCATACTTCCTGAAAAATAAATGGCATCTACCCGTACCTTCCTTAAATTTCGGTTTTCATTATTTGAATCCAGCGCAGGTGCCACACGAGGAAACTACGTAAATGAATTTAACTGGCATAATGGGGAAGAACTCCGGAGAGCACTTTCCTTTTTGAAACTATGATCTCAGGCCACACAGTTACAATCTCTGACGTTTGGAAGTGAAATTATATTCACTGTTCATAATAAGTAATGCATAACTGCTGGGTTTTAACATGAAAGTGATTTGTTCAAAGATTTAACTGTTGGCCTTAATAGCACTTCAAGAAAATAATTATAGATTCTTGTTATTCAACTGAAGTTTATTTGGTAGTACGGTGTATCACGACATGCCGATTTCTCCTATAATATAGGATGTTTTAAATTGTTGGACTACTATTACTACCTGGACAAATCGACCTCGACCATACCAACTGAGTTCTCTGCTGGTTGCAAGTAAATTAAATGCTGTAAAAGCCATATCTTAATGCTAAACCACCATTAAATTGTTATTTTTTTTATTATTTGTTTCGGTGGAATAATTGTAATGAAAACGAATCGATGGATCGAAAAGAAAGCAAGAAATCTCATTTTCCTCAGATTAGATAGATGTATTTTTCAGAGATGTACTTACACATGAAAAATGTAATACTTAGAGATATAAATTAGCTGTAGGCACACAGTTAATTCGTGTCAATTAAATTGTCAGTTTTCCTCTTTCAGGAGTATCTAATTTTTTTACAAGGTAGAAACAAAAAAATTGACCTCTTTTCTGAGCCTGATCAACTCTAGATACGACAGATTAAAGGAAAACTCATAATTGTTTCACAATGAAAAACAGTTAATTCCGTTTCATAACTGTCATAAAAACCGTAATAGTTTTATCCTGGTTCTGAAAAGCTTCTGAAATCAAGTATAGTACTTATCAGGAAGAACTAAGGAAATGAATGAAAGCAGTTATAAAATTTCTACAGTTCTCTGGGATTACTGCAAGGGAGGTTTATTCTTGTATTTTATATGTTTCCTTATACTCCGCTTCTTATAGGTAAGTCGATTTCTGTCAGTTGTCAAATGTGCTTAATATCAGTGTAGCCCCAAGCAACAAATGTAACTACAACAGGACGACACACCTTAATTTTCACCTAATTCGTCGTATACTGAATACCACGACTCTGCGCTCTTTTGATACCACACCTCGTAAATAGATAACTTGTAATCAGGGAATGTGTTATATAAATCAAGCGTTTAATTGCTTGAATGGGTAGCTAATTATAACCGTGGATAATTAACTACTGGCGTGCAGCATTATATGAAAATTAAATTGAATGCTAAGAGATATTTCATTTAACATTTGTCTTTCGCCAGTACTATTAATTATCAAAAATTATTAATTGGTCAATTAACTTAATAAGTCATTAATTATTCAGTGATAGTTCGGTTCGATCTTTAATAATATATAACATTTTTAAGCCAGCGTTTTCACCAAGTTATTTTCGTATACTGCTGAATCCGGAGAAAGTGAAAATCATGATTATTTACTTATTAAAATGTCTGCTTGCAAAACTGCCAGTTCACACTCTCGAGGAATGACGTAGATTAATTTTTTATTTCTGCGATTACTCAGAAAACTATAATGACCAGGGGGGATGTACTGGACATTTCTTTAAAAATCAACTATTATTTTGAAAAAAAAAAAAAATTTGTCCGCAAAAAATACTAAAATATTTATATAGTTAACAGTATAGTGGTTAGGATTCCTTCCTAGAGTTATAGATTCTTAAATATAAAATTTGTAGTAGTAGTTTGAACACAATAACTTACCTGCTAGGAGAGCGTATTAGAACAAAAACTTTTCCAAATAATGCTGGCGATTCGTGTCACAAATATACCTGAAAACTATGATAAAATATATTTAAACAGAGTAAACTGTTATTTCGTGTCAAAAGAAATTTTTTTATTAGGGCCTGATGGGGCGTCATCAACGAGGTGGATAGAGCTGAGTGAGGGTTGTGGATAGGAAACGGGAAGCTAATCAGCCAGGTCCTTCACCTGAAGTGATTTAGAGAAATGGTGTAAATTCAAAATACTGTTGACAGAACTTGGAATAGAAGCCGCGTCCTCCCAAATATCAAGCCAGAATAAGTCAGTGATATCTGGTAGCTCAGATACGCAATCAGAAGGATTTGTATCTCGCACGAGAGCAAACAAATTGGTACGTCGAAATTTTTTGAGTTGTTCCCATATATTTCACTTGTAATATGAACAAATTAAATATATTAATTCATTTATGTGCAAAAATTAAATCAAATGCGAAATTGTTACAGCTATTATCTTTAAATAAAAGCGTTTATAGAAGGTACAATGACGTTGAATTTACAATTCCATAGATGTGTGTTTGCCAGTTATGCAATAAACCGTTCTTGCGTCTACGGAGTACGATGTCTGATTAGCAAGTCGAGGCAGTAATTTTCAATTAACTGTAGTCTGTTCTTTGCGTCTTGCAAAACTTTGTTCGTTCATGAGAATTCCTACAGAAAGCCTCTGTGGTTCGTATTGCATTTAAAACTGCGGTTGAGCATGTACCAGATAAGATTAGGTCGTGAGGTGTATACCGGAATTTCGGACCCCCCCCTTTTCTGGTTAGATATCGACCTTGCAGTTTTTTGAGACCCCTTTTTTTGCTCTCTAGCTTTCGAGAGCGGTTGTACCCTCCTAATGTATTCGCGTCGTTTCTAGACCTTATACCCCCCTCCCCCCCACAACCAATGGCTTTTTTTTTTTAGCTCTCCTGTAGTTCAATAATTTGAAAAACTTCACGTGAGATTTCCGTCAACCCCCCACCTCCCCCTTGGTGAGATGTAGTGAGATTTCGCCGGACCCCCCTATTTCAACTCACGTAATAAATGATCGCCCCCTTACGGGAGAAGTGCATTTCACAGTCAGTACAAACCCTTAACAAAATACAAAGCTGACTACTATTATTATCAGTTTTGTACATTTTTTAGTATAAAGAACAATAATATCTTATCACAACCGCACAATGTATTGCAAATTTGCTCCATGGTATTTTGTTTCCACTGAACTACCGTCTTGGGATCAAAATGTTACAAAGTTTTACCTGCGTTTTTGTAAACTTGCTTGAGGATAAGAATAGTCTTCCGAATTGCACCCGTAATATTAATGTAATTCTCAGTCTTTCGGACGTTGCTTACACACGTTTTAGTCTTCTCAAGGATAATAGCCGCGTACACCAGCAACCACCAATATGTTACTATTACGCGACTGTTCTATCAAGCCATGTTTGAAAGGTCTACTCTATTAATGGTCCATTTGCTGATAGTCGCTAATCATTGGTGATAATCGTTGTTTATAAAACTGATATAGAGCTTGATGTATTTTTTTAGTTATATTCAGAGAAATGATTGTTTAATTACTTTCGTTTTTTACCAGTTTTAACAGGCACAGTGTTGCTTAGTATGTTACTGGACGGAATTATAACTATATATTTATCGTTATATCTTTTGTATTGTGTATTAAAACGAGGTCTCCACGGTGAGTAGATTGTTAAGTTGGCAATATATGATTTGATGTTAGCGGTTGGTAATGCGGCAGTAGTTGTTAGAGAGTCGGCAAACAAGCAAGCAGGCCGGCGAGATGATAGTGTGTGGTAGGACTGAGTGATTGTTGGCAGTATTGCCACGAGATGCGAAATGTATTTGGTATTTTTTTTTTGTGTTCTTGTGGATTTTAAAGAGTGTTTACCGGAAGGATATGATTGTAAAAGTTTGAGAAAGAACAGACCACAAAATATACGCAGTAATTAATGTTGAAAGTGTATATTTTTTTGTTTGATCATTTTCTTTTGAATGTTTTCCTATCAGTAATTGGAATTTCATGTTTTACCTTTGCGTAACGTGGGCTATCGTCAATATACCATGGCAATATGGTTTATTTAAAATCTACAACGACCTCGCCCTTACAGTAATATGCGGGGTAGCTTGTAAACGGATTTGCAAATGTCTTCTGCATTAAATGGATCAGAAAATACTGTCCATCTACCAAGACAGCAAGGGTTTCACGTTACAGACTGTATATATACAATCAATTGCTTTGAGGAAAAGGTTACTTCTTCTTTGATGCTCTGAATTGGAATGGTTTCGACAGAATTAAAGAATTCTTTATATTAATTTTACTAAGAAGGTTTTATTACAGGTACATTAATTTTTCTTCAATTATGTCACATTTAAAATTTGTTAACAGCTGTAACAACGTGAATTAGAGACAATTTTTATCGAACATTTAATTACTACTCGTACGTCAATGCAGTCTTCGCGGGTTTGATACCTGATGGTGTTATAGTGAGACAATGGTTTCGACAACGTTATTAATTTATTTTGCGTCTGCATTTATACGCCTTAGACGTTGAGTTTACCAAGGCGAGAAAGGACCGTGAGCAAGGAACTGGAAGGAATTCGGCCATGGTCATTCGCCAGGAGTGATTCTGGGAAACTATGGAAAACCCAAATCTGGATGGCTGGACGGAGATTCGAACCGGCGCCCTCCCGAATGCGAGACCTGAGCGTAAACCACTCACCCATCACGCTAGGTAAGTAAAAACTGTTCTAAACATCCGACATATTTATCTATCATCTGACATAAATTAAAAACTATTCAGCGAATGTAGGTAGACTTTTCACAGTTGGAAACTTTAAAGCCCCATTTTAAAATCAGAGATTACTTAACTCACACTACGACACATGGCGTGGGAGCAGGAAACAAAAGTTACTTCAGAATATCGAATTCTTTTACCTGTACTGTTAAATGAAGTAACACTATTGAACTGTTTGTCACGGGGTTTTTACAAGTTGAAATCGAAGGGTATGGTTTAAAATTAGTGACTTAAACTGTCACTTTACTCTACCAGGTGACTCAGTATTAAATTAATAGAAAGTGTTCTATCGCAATCTATTGATTTTTCTACGAGTATCGGGTATTCAGCCTCTAAGACCAATAGATAGCCTTGTTTTCATTTAATATTAATTTCCCTATTCTCAGAGGGGATTTAACATGATGTGAATGTCGAGGCAAGTTTGTTGTTGGACACAGCATTTATTGCAGTAAATGCCATAATGAGGAATCTGGGCGAAAAAGCTTTAAATACAACTAAATTGTTGACTAACCACGTAAATCGTACGAAATACTATTATATTATTGAAGATATTGTGCAGGTTGTGATGAGACGTTAGTGCATGGATAGAATCAGTTTCAATATTTTAGTTAGAGACGGTTAGACTTGCATCATAGAAGGCTAAGGAAGACGTGCACTCGGCCGAATGCTAAAAGCTGCTGAAAGCGAGACGCCGCCACCATAAAACAGTTTGTGAAATAGCTGTCGGCAGTGTGTAAACGAGGTATGTGAAGGGGCCTGAAGTCGGCTTGGTGCCTAATGCCCAATGCTTTCCGGCGCCGTGGAAGATAAATCGCTTTATTGAAGGCAAGCGGCGACTTGTAAATGCATTGGTAATAGTTGCTACAGGATACGAAGAAGCAAAGCGGGTTTCCAAGAACTCCACATCTATGAACACAGGAGGGACTCTGCCGGCATATGAAAAAGTTCGTGACACTCCACTCCAATTTTTTATAAATCTGTTTCATTTGAATCTGCAAATCAACTTGGAAATAAACTTTCAGTGTCTGTCCGATTGGTTGAGGCGACAGTTCAAACGGAGAGAATTACTTCCCGAGTGGTACAGATGGTTTGAGTGTGAACTTGAGCGTACCTGCTTGGCTTACCTTCACTATCATTTGTGGATTGGAGGCACGCCTCCATTCACCCGCCAAGTATTTCAACTTCAAGGATCAATTTCACCAGTAGTGAGCATACTTGGTAAAGTGACACAAAGTATTACGACATGTTTGTAAAGTGTCAAAGGCCCGAAAGGTACCCGTGATTAATTACTCTGACTAGATAAAAATTTGTTAAGTGAGTCAGCCAAACTTAAACTCTGTGAGACTTGTAAATGTAGCAGATCTTGTCCTCATAACGAAATCATGGATTTCTCAAATAAATTAAATACTTACTGTGAACTTTGTAAGACACTGAGATATGTCTTGTGCGGAGTAATCCCGACTAATTTAGCCGTCTGGAACAATACAATGTGCCAATCAAGCTCAAAACAGTACAACCATCATCAAAAGTTTATAGTAAGGCCGATGAAAACCGACCGAGAATAAATTTCATTCTGCTGGGCAAAGTGGCAGTTGAAAGCTACTATTTTTGTTGGTTTCTATTATTATTATTATTGACCACTTAGGATCATGCTACAATTAATATCTTATTCTTCTCCTGTAGTTTCATTTTTCTCCAGTACTCCTTCATAAGTGCGCTGTCCTGGTGCCCTGTTCATCCGTCCAAGTTCTTCCATTCTTTGTCGATCTTTGTACTTGAAACCCTCCCATATTACGAATCAAGTTTCGAAACGTATTCCTAACATTTGGGCCTCTGGGATGTTGGAACTTTCCAGATCTTTACGAACGTCCTACATCCACGTTTTAGTTGTCATCTTGTTTCGCAGATAGTATAAGCTTTCCAAGTAATTAAAATGGCTGGCCAACTGCCAGAATTTATCAAGATAGACCTCGAAGATCTACGTTGATTATTATTATTCTACGTTTATTATTATTGCGACACTAAACGGTGATGGCAGCGTATTTTTGGATGAATTAGACCTATTTCGTCATACTCAACACGTGCGAGCCCTCACCTTAGACAATTTTTATTAATATGGTTAGTTATGTAACCACAAACAAACGGAAGGTATTGTTACGGCTAGCGTCTCAAATAAAAATGCACTGTTCTGATCAAATACCAATGGATAAAAAAAAATCTGCTCCTTTAATCAATTATATATACTCATACAACATCCAGGCAATCTTCCTAACGCAGATTATAAACTATTACAGCTTCCCTACGGTGAAGCACAAACTCGCGTCACGTAACATTATCTATGCGGTGCAACACAGCTGCTTCACCTCACTCGGCCAGCGAACAATAATAATGCGCCCAGCTGTTGCGGGCCAAACATCCTATAATACTGTGGTGTGACAGCGTCACCCACAATGAATATAATTAAATTATTATTAATTATATTCATAATTCTTTTTTTATATTATTATTATATTCAAATTTATTAATTATTTAGTCTTGCAACGTGTAATTAATTGTAAATAATGAGGGTTGTCTGGATAGGTTAAATGTATGTTTAAAACCAGGGCGGCCAAAGGTATATTTTATTGTAAATCAATTTTTCTGTAAACGCATGGCTCAGAAGGGCTGAATATCGAAGGCTAGAAACTGCCATTTCGGCGGTTGAGAGAGGAACAATGGAGCAGGCGAGGCGACTCGATGGCGCCGGGACAGCCCGGCTTGAGTCCCGTTCGAAATCGGGCGGTGACCTGCCCCTACCCCGCTACTACCCCGAAGGCCACGTAGGAAACGCGCGAAGGAGACGGCGAATGCGACGCATGATATTAAACACGTGACGACGGAAATGTGTAGATAGCCAATCCTGAACACTTATTGGGGTCTACAATACTAATTCCGTGGAGTTCTTTTACATGTGGCGAGCAACTAGCCGAGGAAGAAGAAGGAGCCATTTTAGACATCACTTCTGTCCAAGACGAGCTGATGAACGGACGTGAGTTGGGTCCAAGACGAGCTGGTGAATAGACGTGTCAGGCCTGGCACGCTCTCTGATGATCATTGTGGTTGATCATTTCTTGCTTTGGAAAGCGAGATGTCGAGTGCATGCTTGCCATTATTTGGAAGTTATGCTAATAACGCGGTCGTAGCCGCTTATTTAGCTTCCATTGCTGCAGTGGCATTGTGTTTGTCGCTCACCATCACGGCGATGATTCTATGGTAATGTACCAGAAACGACGGTCACTATTCAGTGGATTTTAACAGACTTATGTGCCCTTAAGCGACGCCTGGGTTAAGACTCTGCTCCCGTCACTTAAATTCTGAGCTAGCTGAATTTATATTTCGATTCAATTTTTTTTTTCTCTTAAGCATCTTGCTGTTTGTTAATTCAATTTTGATGCTTTTCATTCACTTTATACGGCGCCCCCTGGGATTTTCCTTTGTACAGTAAAATGTTAGCTTCAATTTGATGGCCTGTGTTGCCATGTTATTTCAATGTTAACTTTGCTGTTTTTATTACTTGTTTGAGATATTTCATTCAGTTTTGTTTGCTTACTCCGGCGAATTGTAAACGTCGGGTATTGCTTGTTTTTGCTGATCTAATTGTGTTTAACGTAACGTTAATTACTACCCGACCTTGTAAGGGCCATAAGACTCAATGAATGAGGTTTTATTTTGTGTCTGAAATTCATGGTTCTAGTTAGTAACCTATTAGATCCCCTTATAACATCATTATTATATGTATTTTTCCATTTTCAGGAATTATTTCAGAATTTTAATAATTCCCCCCTCCCCTTTTTTTGGCAACTCACGTTTTTCTTAACGGTAGCCAACAAATGGTCCCTATTACAATTGGCACCCAACGTTTCGGGCTTTTGCAAGTCGAAATTATTTTGAGAATTTCACAAGTCTAAAAAAATCCATGGATGTGACCTGTGTTGATTCATTTTATTATTTTAGAATAATTTTATGTTGAAATTTGTTTGCTTTGTTTGCCATGCTTGATTTAAATCTAAATGTGTGATTTATTTCAATCAGTTGTTCAAGTATATTTTCGTTCACTTGCATCAAGCATGGTTAGTTTAAAATTAAAGATAGAGTCAGTGCTTTTGAAATTTTAATGCATGGTAAAAGTTAAGATTTTTCTTTATGCTGATTTTGCTCATGTGTTGAGGTATTTGTGTCGCATGAAACATCGTTGTTTTTCCTTGTTGTTTAATTTTGGATGGGTTTTATTTCATGCTGAAGGGATTTATGCGCGAAATTTGTTTAATGCTGTACTTTTCGAGTAAATCGTGCCGGTTGTATTTTGTTTGTTGTCGATTGTTCAAATTGTTCGGAGTTGAAATTTTGTATCTTACGATCAAATCTATGAAGTTGAGATCACGCACCATTAATAGGGCAGATCAATCTATTGTTCATAACATTTCCGAGCAAACTAACGCGATGGATCAAGCACCGGAAGTACGCGAAATGCCGTTGGCGGACAACGAGTGTAATGATACTCCTAGTACGCGTAGCATCCATTCAAATGCATCATTAGATGGGGAACAGTTAGGGATTTTTCCAACCCCAGACAATGAAACCGTTCAAAATCCACCCATGCGGGCAGAAGTTGAAACACGTGCGTCGCAAATAACGGTAGAATTGCCGCCGGCGACCGCACAACCTCAAGAACAAAACCTAATACTTAACATGCTGGCAGAATTCAGTAGACAAATAAATAATAAATTAGATGCACAAAGTCAAAGTTCTGTCTCATTGAGGAGGAGTTAAGTAAACAAATAGCTTCGCAAAATCAGAAATTAGATGCACAAAGTCAAAGTTCTGTCTCATTGAGGGAGGAGATAAATCAAATGCTTCGCAAAATCAGAAATTAGATGCACAAAGTCAAAATTCTGATTCATTGAGGCAGGAATTGAAAACAAATAGCTTCACAACAGGAGGACATAAACAAGCGTCTAGATGCACAAAATCAAAAATTTGAGTCGCAAAATGCTTTGTTGAAGGGCATGGACGGAAAATTGTCCGTTTTTCGCGAGGAAATGACCCGTGAAATGAGTGCATTCAAATCGGAGATGCGAGCGAATGTTTCAGTGTTGGAGAGACGCACAGATACGATTCAGGCAACATGCACTGCATTGCAGGAATCAAGCGCGGAAATCTCGAAGCGTTTGGACGCGACCGAAAAATCTGTCGAGCACGTGCGGCAAGAAAGCCACCAGAGTCTCGGTCAGATCTCGGAATTTGTCCACGAGATTAAGGATAATACTGAACGAAGCTTGCAGGCTGTAAATGCAAAGATGTCGGAGGTTGCAAGTTCGGTTGAACAAGTACAAACGGCACAACAGGATTTGCAAGCGTCACAGCAAACACTCGTGCAGAACACTAACTCAAAGCTGGCGCAGTTGGAATCCAAGATGAAGGAAGTGGGTAATTCCAACGCTAGCGGGAGTATTGTTCACGCGAATTACGCACAGTACGCAGCAGCTAATATCGAGCTTAAGTTGCCACGTTTTGGGTCTCGCAAAGACGTAAATCCTAGGATTTATCTTACCGAAATGGAGCGGTATTTTGAAATCAAAGGAGTGCCTGATTCCATGAAGCTTGTGTTAGTCGAGGAATCATTTTCAGAAACAGACAGACTCTGGCTGAAAATTGCGTCCGAAACTAACTTATCTTACGCCGAGTTCAGAGTCCTGTTTCTTGAGACCTTCTGGTCGAAAAAGATCCAGAACCAGGCGAGGATAAAGCTGTACCAAGGAAGGTACATTCCCAAGTGGCATTATTCGATGGAAAGCTACGTGAAAACTTTGCTGGTGCAGTGTAGGCAATTCGACGACAAAATGACGGACGGAGAGTTCATAGAGATGGTGATCGCGCACTTTGGTCCACAAGTGCAGTCACTCATTAACCCCGTGGTCATTCGTACGATACCAGAACTGCTAGAAACCGTCGGTAACCTAGACAGAATCGGGAAAATGGCCGATAATCTGGCGAGACAAGACGCGGAACGAAACCATGGCGAAGCGCAAAGCGAGTCTAAGCGACCGCATGGCGGCAATAAAGCTTCCTATGCTGATGGACAGAATGGGAAATCTTCCAATCAAAATTCCGGCAATCGTAATGGAGGGAAGAAATGGAAGAACGGAAATGCACATGGAAGGATGATAAAAATCATCAGCGGTCGGGAAACAACCGATCCGCGTATCCACAAGAATTTCCAGTGAACGCGATCTCGATTGAAAACGCGGAACCGGAAATGTGCAAAGGCGACGGAGAAAATGTGGGCGGCGTTAACAACGCGTCTAACTCCCCGCCGTCACAATGAGATTTTTCGGGGGACGCTGCAAACGCCGACAGCATTTGCCTCGGCAGTTTGGAATATTGGCGCGGCGAAGGACCGGAAAATATCGACGAAGAAGAAGATATGGTATCCGGCGACAGCCTCATGGCGCGCGCGAAGTGTCCCCGTGTAGATATTATTGCATATGGCATACGGGCGAATATTTTAATTGACTCGGGATCGTCTGTCTCCGTAATGTCTAAGAAATTTCTGCTACGCTTGAAAGATAAGAATCCGCGGCTAAAAGAAATTCCCACAACGCAAGTACGGTGGTTCCTGCAATAGGAAAGAGAGAAAAGATCGTTAGCACGCAAGCGCTAATCCCCGTGAAAGTCGCGAATAGCGAGTTAATGTTGCCACTACTTATAGTACCCGGTTTGACGCAAGATGTGATCGTTGGATGCGACCTCTTAGCAAAACGTCAAGTCATTATGGATTGGGGAAATAAGACGGTGACAAATTTGGTTCCGGAGGTGTTGCATTGGAAACATGAGGCCTGTGAGCAGAGCCTTGGAATAAATAGTTCCAAACCAATGCAAGACACCGCGGAACGCGAAGGCAATTTGAATAACGGAGGAAGAGCTATATGCGCATCAGCTGACGAGCAAAATCTCATACCACAGAACCCAACCGACAAAATGCGGGAAAAAGGAAAACTTGACGCCAGCACGGAAGCCAAAGCTATGCCGATACTGACGAGAAACTTGACGACAGCACCACAGTCAAAGCCAAAGCTATGCCGATGCTAATGAGAAACTCGCGATCATTTCGTGCGGGATGAGACTGCGTCTGATTCGTATCAATGTAAAATTTAAGGATCAACCCGAGAAGAATCCCGAGGATGACATCAAGAAAGCACATGAATTCTTGGTAGAGAAAGCTACGAAGCGGCAACGCAAGCACGACGGATTGCGGACGCAAACGTTTAGCGTCGGGCAGCAGGTGCTACTTAGGACTATGACCCCGTCTGACGCACAGCGAAAATTAATTTCCAAATTCTTTCTGCTGTATTCGGGACCGTTCTCAGTAGCGCGGATTATCTCCCCAAACTGCTACATGCTGACCGACGGCAGAACGGAGCTCGGCCCGCATAATGCCCGGAATTTGCGCCCGTTTCACACAGCATAGGCTACAAGTTCCTAGACGGATGTTTGTAAATATAGCTTAAGGATCAATGTACATTTAGTTAGGTAATAACGTAGAGCATATCTTTAGAAAGTAAGAGTGTCAGTCTTGAGACACGTAATTGCCTAACAAGCGTAGCGCTAACGCAGCGAGAACAGGTAAAGGACGCTCAGCTGTTTGGATAGCAGCTGTGCCGACCGCCAGTTTTCCTGGAAGGATTGCAATCAGGTTAAACGAAAACAGGTAGCCTGAGCCGCAAGCTTAACGGGACAGCGCTTACTGACAACAACAGAGCGGGCAAAGTGGAAACAGCTGATCGCTTAGTTTCACCGCTATAATGTCTTTGCTACGAGTGTAGTTTGGAAAGCATAATATAGTTCATTTTGCGAGAACCGTCTTTCTTTTGTATTGTATGGATAATTATGTAAATTCGCGGAAGGATTAAATTATGTAAATTCGCGGAAGATTTTTCTTTTCCATTTGATTTTCATGTTATGTGGTTTCGGCATACTTGTGTCGGCCTTGATAATGGACATTCGGTGCATTCTTTATTCTTGTTGTTGCTGTATCTAACTTCAACACATGTGCTAGATTTGCATAGCCCGTTGTAAATAATTAATTGAGTTGTCTAGTTTTAATGTTAATATCTTGTGCTTACATCATTTTTTTGTTTATTGATTGAACAGATCTATTTTGTCGTTCATTTACATCTATGTACCTGTCAATGTTTTATGATGTTTTACTTTGCATATTAGGATAAGACATTTCATTATTTATGTTAACCAGAGTCACGTGTCGTATTTACATATTTAAAGAGGTCACATGTATGCGATAGTTCGAGTGAGCTGGAACCATGAAACTATAGTGTAGGCAATGATTTTGATGCAACTGTAGGGTTAGAATAGTTCAAATAAAATTATTGGCATAATTTTATTTTGATTGGGTAGCAGGTATATTGTGGTGTGACAGCGTCACCCACAATGAATATAATTAAATTATTATTAATTATATTCATAATTCTTTTTTTTATTATATTCAAATTTATTAATTATTTAGTCTTGCAACGTGTAATTAATTGTAAATAATGAGGGTTGTCTGGATAGGTTAAATGTATGTTTAAAACCAGGGCGGCCAAAGGTATATTTTATTGTAAATCAATTTTTCTGTAAACGCATGGCTCAGAAGGGCTGAATATCGAAGGCTAGAAACTGCCATTTCGGCGGTTGAGAGAGGAACAATGGAGCAGGCGAGGCGACTCGATGGCGCCGGGACAGCCCGGCTTGAGTCCCGTTCGAAATCGGGCGGTGACCTACCCCTACCCCGCTACTACCCCGAAGGCCACGTAGGAAACGCGCGAAGGAGACGGCGAATGCGACGCATGATATTAAACACGTGACGACGGAAATGTGTAGATAGCCAATCCTGAACATTTATTGGGGTCTACAATACTAATTCCGTGGAGTTCTTTTACATGTGGCGAGCAACTAGCCGAGGAAGAAGAAGGAGCCATTTTAGACATCACTTCTGTCCAAGACGAGCTGATGAACGGACGTGACTTGGGTCCAAGACGAGCTGGTGAAGACGTGTCAGCCGGCACGCTCTCTGATGATCATTGTGGTTGATCATTTCTTGCTTTGGGAAAGCGAGATGTCGAGTGGCATGCTTGCCATTATTTGGAAGTTATGCTAATAACGCGGTCGTAGCCGCTTATTTAGCTTCCATTGCTGCAGTGGCATTGTGTTTGTCGCTCACCATCACGGCGATGATTCTATGGTAATGTACCAGAAACGACGGTCACTATTCAGTGGATTTTAACAGACTTATGTGCCCTTAAGCGACGCCTGGGTTAAGACTCTGCTCCCGCCACTTAAATTCTGAGCTAGCTGAATTTATATTTCGATTCAATTTTTTCTTAAGCATCTTGCTGTTTGTTAATTCAATTTTGATGCTTTTCATTCACTTTATACGGCGCCCCCTGGGATTTTCCTTTGTACAGTAAAATGTTAGCTTCAATTTGATGGCCTGTGTTGCCATGTTATTTCAATGTTAACTTTGCTGTTTTTATTACTTGTTTGAGATATTTCATTCAGTTTTGTTTGCTTACTCCGGCGAATTGTAAACGTCGGGTATTGCTTGTTTTTGCTGATCTAATTGTGTTTAACGTAACGTTAATTACTACCCGACCTTGTAAGGCCATAAGACTCAATAAATGAGGTTTTATTTTGTGTCTGAAATTCATGGTTCTAGTTAGTAACCTATTAGATCCCCTTATAGCATCATTATTATATGTAATTTTTCATTTTCAGGAATTATTTTAGAATTTTAATAATTCCCCCCTTTTTTGGCAACTCACGTTTTCTTAACGGTAGCCAACAAATGGTCCCTTTACATAAGGGAAATAAAGTCTCGCGACAAAACTGCGCGTTTTATAAATATTTATGCTGTCTCCTTTATGAATCGAATTTAGAAAGTTCATTGCTTAAAATGTGATGTGACAAAAGCGGATACCTTAAACTTTAAAAGATTCCTCATTTTTCGTTTTGGTTAGGTATCAAGGAAAATAAATTGCTCGTGGCAAAATACTTCTTTTAGGAAATAATCTATACTTATAAAAACGCAAGTTTTGGTCATCTGTTACGCCATGACGTCACTCTATGGCGTTAGACTATGACGTCACGCTTTTTGCCTCCGCTGTCCAACAAACAACGGACGGGGAAGATTGAGGTTATCCGCGTTATTTAATAACAGTTCATTTAGCTCTGCATCCGCGAATAAATTAACTGTTGCATTTGGTGATGAGGCACAAATGTCATCGCAAAGTTGTCTTACTCACCGGTGACCTGGTGATTGATGAACAACCACTCTCAACAATTTTCTGACGCCAAGAGGGACTGCTAGAAGGACTATGCGCTGAACTGTGGCCGCAGACTTTGTATCACACAGCGAGCACATTACGCACTAACTAGCCACAAAGCCGTCAAAAATGACGGGTTTATCGGAGTGTTCTTGCAATTAATTTCTTTTTAGTTGCTTACCTAAATAGAATTGTTATAAATAAAGATCAATGTGCTGTAATTTCTCGTCCCTTGTGATGTAGCACAAAGTTTCAGTTGTCAAGTTGAATGACACCAGTGACACGAAGGATGACAACGAAGGATGCCAAAAATAAATCTTAACAACTTACGTTATGCCATGTAATATTAGTTTTAATTTTAGTTTAGCCCGCATAGATCAATGTGGAACTTCTTTCATTCAAACCCAAGTAATGATTTCAGTAAAAAGAAAA
>JARYHS010013630.1:46235591-46254299 GCA_031002005.1 Vandiemenella viatica | reverse complement strand
TACTGTTATTTTAATCTGGACTCATGTAACCATTGTTAAAAAAAGAAAAAAAATCTAAAAGTGCACTGCAACCATTATTGATAGAGACGTTTTTATCTAAGAGAAGAAAAAAAGAAAAAAAATGACGGTATACTACATTCACTCATTAGGCGTAGGCCTATATGTAAGTTACGAACAACCAAAACCATCTCATTCCCTTTAAGCAAATTCTGTTCGGATTTATATCCCATAACATATGTTACGTCTTAACGTAACCGTGCCTTTCTTTTGACTTGTTTCGTCTACTTTTTTTTTATTTCAAGCAGAAGTCCTTGGAGGTACTGAGTTGATTTTTACAGAGACGGAAGGTCACAAATGAAGAACACTCCGCCTCTTGATTGAAATTGGAAAACCGTAATTTCAGTAACCCATGAATTTAATCAATTTCCAATTGAGTTAAATGACTGTAAAAGTGCTTCCAAATCATTATTGAACGTATAACTCTGTCTCATTTATCACTATCCACCACAAAATTTACTTTTCCGCACAAATATAAGGTTATGTACGTAACACTGTTCATGTGCTGGATGATAAAGGGAAAATGCAGCATATGCTTAGTATCTACCCAACGTATTAGTCGTTCATATTGCAATTCGTGTGCGATAATTAGAAGAAATGTCACTGAATTTGAGTTATAGCATTAGTCTCACTTCAATTCTACGCTAATACAGCGTTGGTGGACTTAATGTTTCAGTTCCGATCTCCAAAGTCTTCAAAGTCCTTCAAAGTCTTCAAAGTCCTTTAAAGTCTAGTAGACGACGTAGCAGTAGTAAAAACTGTCAGTACAATTTACATGAATATTAAAAATTTTTGATGATTAAATTTTTTTCTATTCTATTGTTTATAGCGATGGGAATAAAAGGTTAAGATTATTTCTGGAGTATTCACTCACATTTTGACTTTTTATGAATTTTGTTTGATACAATAGGGATTAAGAACCACTAATCTCACTAGTTACGCAGTTTCGAATGTTCTTGAAAACTTTCTTGAGCAAACTTCAGATTTTTGCATCTTCCTTACAAAGACTTGGGCTACTATTGGTGAAAATCGCCAATAGTTTTACATTTTCATGCAGTTTTTGTGAACTATAAATTCTGTTGAAGCTATACTTCTTTCGTCCTTCTTTCATCGTACATCAATTTTTGTTCTATTCCGTTATTCATCAAACGCTGTCCCGCTACATATCTTACGGGCTTAGTCTGAAAGAGTTGTTGTCACTTTGTGTTTCTCTCAGCTGCTGACTCCAAGGCCACAAAATTATCTCAGCTGATGTTCACACGTGATGGTGTTGCAGAATGTTGTTATAGCACGGTCGAAACGTTACCGCATATCACACCGCCGTTACTTCAGCTTCGACGACTCTATTAAGGAATCAGTAGTCTCTACATGAGATTTCTTCCCGCGGCCCGCCTTGAACATTTTTCCTGCCCGCAAGATTAATACAAATACGGTACGCGTTTGGAACAAGTGTCTGAACAGCAATCCACGACATTTTAGGAAACCTCATTTTAGGGAATAATTGTTATCGGGAACGGAAGAATCCTCCGTGCGATAGCGTGGCACTCCGTACGGCGCTATTACAGCCACAGCGCTGGCGGCAGATTCCGTGTTCTGACGAAAACTTCCAAAACGTTTACCGTCAAATTTTGCCTATTTAATCATACTAGACGACCCGTGCGAAAATTTCGCGAATAAAATGCGATGAATAGTGAGGTTGAATATAATGTCACCAAGTTCAGTCATTACTCTTCATACTCCTACTTCATTTATCGATTTTGGTTAGAAATCCAGGGAGATAAATGGCTCGAAACACAAAAAAACCTATTTTAGAAATATTGTCACTTTTGCGCTTTATGGGTTGAATTACGAAAAATTCCTTTCTTAGAATATAATGTTACCACGGCGGAAACCTTAGTCTTTAATACGATATGTCATTTATCTATATCGATTACATATCAAGGGAAACATAAGGCTCGTGACACAAAATTACGTTGTAGAATAATTTATACTTTTTCCCTTTAATAGTTGAATTCCAAACACTTCTTTCTTAAAATATGATGTCAGCAAAGCTGAGACATTATTCCTCACAATCGTACTTGATTTATCGATTTTGGATAGATATCAAGGGAGATAAGTGGCTCGAGACACAAAAAAACGCATTTTAGAAAAATTGACTTTTTTGCCTTTTATGGGTCGAATTACGAAAAATTCCTTTCTTAAAATATAATGTTACCACGGCGGAGACCTTATTCTTTAGTATACGATACCTCATTTATCTATATCGGTTAGATATTAAGGGAGATAAATCGCTCGTGACACAAAAATGCGTTATAGAAAAATTTATACTTTTTCCCTTTAAGGGTTGAATTCCAAACACATTCTTTCTTAAAATATGATGTCACAAAGCTGAGACATTACTCCTCATAATCCTACCTCATTTATCAACTTTGGTTAGATATCCAGGGAGATAAATGGCTCGAGATACAAAAAACGCATTTTAGAAAAATCGACATTTTTACCCTTTAAGGTTCGAACTACGACAAAATCCTTTCTTAAAATATAATGTTACCACGGCGGAGACCTTAATCTTTAATATTATACCTCATTTATCTATATCGGTTAGAAATTAAGGGAGATAAAAAGCTCGTGACACAAAAATGCGTTGAAGAACCATTCATACTTTTTCCCTTTAAGGGTTGAATTCCAAAAACGTCATTCCTTAAATATGATGTCACCGAAGCTGAGACATTATTCCTCATTATCTCACTTGATTTATTGAATCTGGATAGATATCCAAGGAGATAAATGGCTCGATATACATAAAAACGAATTTTAGACAAATAGACATTTTTACCCTTTAAGGGTCGAATTACGAAAAATTACATTCTTAAAATATAATGTTACCACGGCGGAAACCTTATTCTTTAATATGATACCTTATTTATCTATATCTGTTTGATGTTAAGTGAGATAAATCGCTCGTGACACAAAAATAGGTTATTGAAAATTTTATACTTTTTCCGTTTAAGGGTTGAATTCCAAAAACATTCTTTCTTAAAATATTATGTCACATAGCTGAGACATTACCCCTCATAATCTTATTTCATTTATCGATTTTGGTTAGATATCCAGGGAGATAAATGGCTCGAGATACAAAAAACGCATTTTAGAAAAATTATCTTTTTTGCCCTTTAAGGGCCGAATTACGAAAACTTCCTTTCTTAAAATATAATGTTACCATGGCGGAGACCTCATTCTTTGATATGATACCTCATTTATCTATACCGGTTACATATTAAGGTAAATAAATCGCTCGTGACACAAAAATGCGTTATTGAAAAATTTATACTTTTTCCCTTTAACGGTTGAATTCCAAAAACATTCTTTCTTAAAATATTATGTCACTAAGCTGAGACATTACTCCTAATAATCCTACTTGGTTTATCGCTTTTGGTTAGTTATCCAGGTAAATAAATGGCTCGAGATACAAACAACGCTTTTTGAAAAATTGACATTTTTGCCCTTTAAGGGTCGAAAAACGAAAAATTCTTTTCTTGAAATATAATGTTACTATGGTCGAGACCTCAATCTTTAATATGATATCTCATTTATCTATATCGGTAAGATATTAGAGGAGAAAAATCGCTCGTGACACAATTACGCATTGCAAAAATATTGAAACTTTTGCCCTTTAAGGGTCGAATTCCGAAAAATATCTGTCTTAATATAAGACGTCACTAAAGAGGAGATCCTAATCTTTAAAATTATACTTCATTAAACGATTTCAGATAGGTATCCAGTGAGATAAATGACTCGTAACACAGAAAACAGCTTTTTAGAAATATTGACAATTTTGCCCTTTAACGGTCGAATTCCGAAAACTTCATTTCTTAAAATATGATGTGACCAAAGTGGAGATCATAAGCTTTAAAATGACACCTCATTCATTGATTTTGGTTAAGTATGAAGGAAGATACAGGCTTGTGACAAAAAAATACCTTATAGAAATAATATATATGATATATGATTATTAGATAGGCGAAGTTGACTGCTCGTCAGTTACGATGATGGAGCTAATGCTTATAGGGAACAGTATCGACTAACTGACAACCGGAGCATGCTAGTTTGCTCTGCAGCTGTTTAACAACTCACTGAACGGAGCTTTTGGGAAAAGAGAATGACATGAAGATAACGAACCGGAAGAAAAAATCCTTCGTGCTACGCTTACAAGTATTGAAACAAGACGGAAATCTAGGACTGAGTACTTTAACGAGGTATTTCACAAGAAAGATTTTGAGTTCTATAATGTTAAATATCTGTACGCGAGCTGCATGTTTTTTGGGTTTGGAATGGTACTACCCAAAAACATTAATAGAAAATTTGAAGGTGTTTTAAAATTTTGAGAGAATATGGTCTACCTTAAGATTTACGAAAATATGTTACTGCTTTATGTGACTGCGGAAAGAAGCAAGGAGTTATAATCATTTCCAGATGGGACAAATATGCGCTGTGTATGATGAGTACTCCTTTCAAGAAATACTAACAAACGATCGCACTATTTGGATTCTGTTTTATTGTTTGACTTCGGTTATTTATTACTTCAGTTTCACAAAATATAGTACGTTAAAATAAACGTAATACGTGAATAAAAAATAATAGGTATTACAAGTATTAAATTTACTGTAAACAACTTCGTCTTGAAGAGACACTCACTTAAGATTATTATATTTTGGATTGTGTTTATTTCATTTTTTTAATTTCGGCTGTTTATTTCTTCAGTTTTGTGAAATGCAGTAAATTAAAATAAACATAATACGTTAATCAAACCACTCCTTCATAGATAATACTTCTATAAGTGTAACGGAGTTGTGATTTTTGATTAACGACGAACACCTTTGTGCCTAATGTCAATATTAAAATATGATGGCTTGTTGTTTTGTTGAACGTTGTTAATTAAACCATTACATCATATTTTAACATTACCATAATCGTAACCAAATTACAATTATTAATTTACTGTAGACATCTTAGCACTTAATATTGATATTAAAGCCTAAAATAATTTCATTGTTTTATTTCATATCAGCATTTAAAAATATTATTTTTTTTAAAAAAAAGTTAACTATTACGGCAACGATACTTTTCGTGACCGAGCGTGGTGGGTGAGCAGTTAACCCTCTGGCATCGCATTCGGGAGGGCGCCGGTTCGAATCCCCGTCCAGGCATCCAGAACTCGGTTTTCCACGGTTTCCCCAAATCACTCTAGGCGAACGCCGGGATGCTTCCTTCATAAAGGCCATGGTCGAATTTCTACCCGTTCCTTGTCCCCAGTCCCGTACCACCTCTAATGACCTCGACGGCGACGAGTCGTAAAGCCATAACTAAAAAAAAAGTTATTTTTAGTTGTAATCACCGGTGTAATCCTACCAAAAAATTTTTAGTGATCTAATTCTACATTTCTTCGTGAGATGCAATGTTACTAATATACATATCTACATATGAATAGGGATAATGTTTCACGTTACCTTAATTTATTTCATATATTGTACTCCGTTAAATTGTAAGTAAAAAACCAAAACAAAACAAAAAAATCCGACACCTGTATGTAAACCGAATTTAAGGTAATAACTAAAAGAAAAGAATCTTTTTAGAATACATTTACAGTGTTAACAGTGGTTCTACAATAAGAAGGGTAAAGTATTTCTTCACACACCAGGGACGAAGCGAGCGAAGCAAGGAGAAAATGCTAGTTGGTTTTCAAAATACCGGCAATTGCTGACGATAGTGAAAGTCGATAGCAGATGTAACAGATAAGTAGCCAACAACGTCGTCAATATATGTCGCAACCTGAATAATTGCAGTACATGTTTTAATGTTAATTTCTGTTTGATAGATATTTTAATAAACAATTAATTTCTTATTATATTAATATGCGTGAAACATTCTTAAATATAGGATTTTAAGAATGTATGAGTTTTTTTAATACAAGTTAACATTAATACGAGTATAGTGTTCTCGGATGACTAGCTGAGTGAGCAGGGTGCTCACTCGGCTAGTCAACCGAGAACACTATATTAACTGTCAACGCCGAGAGAAACTTCCATCACAAGTTATAATGACAGATCTCTTAATTAATGCGTTTATTGAACACTCCGACTTGAATTCTAGTGACGTGTTTTTGTGATAAATTCTAATATATCTCGTCATACAAACAAAAGTATTTATTGAGTATGAAGGATTGGATGTCACTCAAGGTATATTTTTCTGGGTACTAGTAGTTCGCCTTGGAAAATTTCATATATGCAACATGACCACAGTCGAAAGCTGCAAGAAGCAATTTTTCTCGCCTCGTTATTGCTTCAGCCACATAAGTTTGGTGTGATGCTAGTTGGCGCTGCGCATCCGGTGGAGTTTTAAAGCGCTTCTGGTGGCGTCAAAGGTCGGCCGTCTTCTACGGCCGACTAACTCGCCTCCCACAGAAAATTTTCATCAATTCGTGGGCCTTGAATCATTGAGACATGGCCAGCACCAGTGCCGAACCGACAGATGTGGACATCGGAAAAGATGTGTCATCCTCCTTTCTACTTTGCGGGCGTCCATTAATCACGTGGGGTGTTTTTTTTCGGAAATCTGGACTTTCCCATGTGGTGAAATTTGGTGAGATCTGGTGGGAACCCCTGTCCCCCTATGGTGAGGTGATTTTTTTTAGTTCTTGTTTTCAAGGGCGATGGGGTCGACGTCGTTTGTAGGACTTTTTTTTAAAGATCTGCTGTTATTCAAGGAATTAAAAAAAATGACATGAGACATCTGTCGACCCCTCCCCTCTTGATGAGATTTAGTGAGATTTAGTTGGATCCCTCCCCCCCCCCCCAATTTTACCTTGCGTAATTAGTGGACGCCCCCTTCCCGACGAGGCTGGCTAGGTTCTTCTCACAGAGGCCGCGGTCCATGGTGTCCCTCCAATAGCGAGATGGTGGAAACCTCGTCTCAAGCAGGATTGGTTGATTGCGTAGCAACAGGCGAGGCAGCAACTTCTTCCCGCCTGTATTCATGCGGTAGGTATATTTGCATAGATCTATCGTTCTCTGTAAACGGTTCTGAAAAGTTCAGCACATATTTCTCAGATGCAGACATGCACTACGTTAGCTAATGATACATAATGTACAGCAAATCTGCTAAAACTATAATCTAAATTCATTTATTTTGTCCCGTAAGGACTTACTCATGCATAAACAAACGGCCATGCCCAGAAAAAGCAAATAAACCTTTTCTTTTCATCCAAACTTTATTTTCGCAATAGCCTGTTTTCACAAATGTCGCTTTTTTTTTATTCTGTCTTAAACCAACTCGAAGCCTTCATGTTATATAGACCTAAAGAAGCGATCTTTTCACAACAGAAGCTAAAAGAATATTTTCCTGATAGCCTCAATGACCGTCGAAAAGGACGGTGTTCTGAAAAGTCGTATCTCCGCAGTTGCCTAATACATACAATCTACTAGGCCTATATAATTTCGAAACGTCACTCATTCACTCAACTCGATAGCTATTGGCTAGAGAACGGTGTCGCGTGTCAGCCTTCGCTCGCAAAACAGAAAGCGGATATACCATTAGAAGAAATCCGTGGTTATGTCAACAATTTAATAGCTAAGAAATTGCTACCAAATTAACTGTCGTAATACATTTATTAAGTTTGCTTTTCGTAGCGTTTCATAGTTAAAAAATAATGATAAATTTTGCGGTTAAGAAAACGTGGATCTACTTTTCAGTAATATGATGGTAATAAAATCAACCTAAAAAAAAAATTAAAAAAATTAAATTACACATGGTCTCTGCTGTAACCACTGATGCCAATTGTCATTACATTAATGTTGTTGCAAAGTTTTTGTATTACGGTTTGTTTGCTTTTCAGGTATTTTACTGACTACTTTCGTTAATGGCCTTTGTTCACGTTCGATGTACGTAAGTTATTAGATTATTTTAAGTGGAATTCAGACCAAATATGTTACCGAATCGACTATTTCTTCGGAGTTGCTTAACTGTTTAATAATATGGAATGTGTAATAAGTTCTTTGGCCGTCGCAGATACTGTGACCAATGATTACATTAGTGTTTGCTAGTCTCAGTGAAAAAAAAAAAAGAAGAAAAAAAAAAAGAAGGGTGCTTTTAAAGCAAACAGAATTTGTTTAAATTTTGCAGAGTGAACTTTAAGGGTCGAATAAAAGTCAAGTTTGTATTTAAGCAAGTTCGTTTCTTATGACCTTTGAAACACTTATACGATTTCGCTATCGTCCCTGTTCGTGTTTAATACCTACCTCTACTAATACTCTTCAAGCTCAAGAGATTTTATTCACCCTGAAACACAGGTCAAATCATGTCATAATCTTTCATCCTGAAAACTGGAGCTTGACAATACGCAAAAAAAAAAAAAAAAAAAAAAAAAAAAAAAAAAAAAAAAAAAAAAAAAAAAAAAAAAAAAAAGGTCACGGGCTTAGCTAGTTGTAAAATATGAAATTACACCATGACGAAGCGTGGGTTAATAACTGTACCTGGGTTCAGTTGGTCCCATCAGGTAAAACAGCAAAATTTGTACTAATTATGACAACAAAAAAATTATTGCACTAAGACTCTCAAAGAAACTTATTTACAATGCGAGTCGAAAACTTCACCTGTTTACTTATGCATGTTATGTCATTGCATTCCAGATTTATAAGCTCATAAATTCACATAGATATGTCCCTCTGTTTCTATTGAAAACAGGTTATATAGTTCGCATTGTAAACACTCAAGATATGGTTAACAGACGTCTTTAAAGTGGTTTTGAAAACAAACTTTAAAACAAGGATTTCACCTTTGATTTTGGTGTATCATAATAGGAATTGAATTATATCAGTTTCTAATAATTTTATATTTAATTAATTGAGAAAAACTGCAGTTCCTTTAGTCACAATATACAATCTTTACCAAATAATTAACATTTTCATTTAGTCTGTGTTCTTATAATAGATTTCAGAAATCGCATGAAACTTTGATTTTATGGCAATGGTATATGTATATTTGGTTTCATTGCAACTGGTAGTATATCATCGTTATTTGGAACCGATTTATCTCCTTCCGTTTTACTCCAGCTCGATTTCTCTAATCAGACTTTCTACTAAAAAAAGTTACAGAGATAAAGGTTGTGAACTATTTCCTAAGCCTGCTTTAAGAATGTTACGGTTTTTATGAGGGTAGCACTCTTCTCAACTTTTTAGTTTTTAGACATCATATAAACAATTCTTTTCTTTGTTGAGACATTAACACGAGTTCCCAAAGAAGAAATCTGAAATTTTTTTTTTAATACTCACTGAAGCTAATTATTTTTTTTCTTAGAAATGGAGATAATTCCGATTAGTTTCTTAGTTACTCGTTTGAAAATATGTCCCAACCCTTTCATTGACACAAGTTTCTACTTGCATAAAATTATCAAAGGCGATTTTCATCTACGACTGACTTGAGTGAAACAGATTTTATTCCTGGAAAACTTTCTCGTGCCCACATTAATTGTTGTTATTTGCTATGGGAAGAAGAAGTCCATTAAAAAAAATCTTGCAGATTTTTTAAAATAGCTTAAATCTGTATTGTAAAAATTCAGGCATAACTTTCAAGAAATAGGCTTCCATTTATCGTCGTAACGAAGGAGACCACCACCATCATGAACGCCTTTTTCACAGATATTTTTTCCTTTTTTTATCATATAAGAGGGAAATATTATCATTATGACAAGGAAATTGTATACAAAATATAAACTATTTTCTTGCTAAGACAAAAATTATTATTTAAGGAATAAATAAAAGAAAATAAATTTACACAAATCTGGTTAACAAAGGCCATCAGCTCTGTTGTAATTTTATTCTGTACTAGCAGTACCAGTGACTTCAGCATCGTAGAATCTGTTCGTCGTTTTTCCGTTGGCTTATAAATTTCCACCATTAATTAACTAATATTTTTTCACGACATTGTGATCAGGAAATCGGTCCCAATAAATCTGGTTTGAGAATAGGAAAAACTAATTTAAAAAGGTACATTGAATCTAAATTGTTATATAAAGCCCTAATTTAGTCCTTTCCACCCATGAGTTTGCACGATGTATTGTTTATTCCATTCCCTCATAAATTTGGAGTGGGCTGGCGTTAGGTGACATCCACTCTTCAGCTTACAGGCTTAATTATATCAGACTTTTGCTTACGCTGTCAGTTTTACATTGTTTTTACACTTATTAGGTTTTTTATTCAGTATATATTTTCTTTCTCGATAATTATTTTGCTAGATTGCTAGAATTCATAAATATTTATTTTACATTTTAAGTTTTGGGATTTTATTTTCGTATCATAATCCATCAGGTGCAATTGGACGACGGGTACACATCAGTGTGAAAATGGTTGAAGGAGAGGAACTGAAGTTTCCATTGTTGAATGTATTTAGCGGACACAGGTGAAGTGTCGTGAGGTTACTGTAGGATCTTAGTTTGTATTCTGGAAGCCTTTTATTCTCAACATATCCCTTACAACCGTGGCGCCGACCCTGAGGGTGCTCGGGTGCTCTGGCACCCATGAGGGGTAAATAGCGGGTGCGGAACACCCATGAACATAGACATTGAAACTAATTAGTAATAGATTTTGAGCGACACCTGTGGTCCTACATTACACGCCGTGCGGCGAGGCAAGACATCTCAACAGGATTCATTTGCTTACGATGTGAATGTGCGCGTCGTGCCCTAGAAGAATATAAACACTACGTTAGGTCGTACCTAACACTATCTAGTGTGTAGTAAGCAAGATAGCTTTGATTTGTGAAGAGCACGCACACAAACAAGTCAAACAACTCGCCCCGCGCAAACACTAGACCGCCATCCGTCGCGCTTCATCCGTCGTCGCGCCGCCAGCACTTTCGCGGCCGCGGCTCGCAGTTTGTCTCAGGTATCTCATCTTTCCTAGTCGAGCTGGTAAACGAAGCTCGTGCTTTGAGAGCACTTTATGCTTGATGTTATCCTGTTTATTTCGAAAATTATTAAGTTTCCTTAGATAAATTCGTCCTCTGTTCCAAACCTGAATAGCCCTCCACCAGTATCTCTTCTCAGCTTAGTATAGCTCAACAAATCCAACCAGAAGATGTTATTTCCACAAATTCAGCTGAACAGGTGTTATTTCTGTTAATTCAGTTGAACAGAATAAAAGGCGCTATTTTCAAAGTAAGTGCAATCACTTATTCCATGGCTGTTAAAATTGTGAAGAAATAGATTAATGTATTTTGCCAAATCTGTAAAGAAAATGTCTAGTTGTGTCGAAAAATCATCAAGACGAAGATGAGCACTTTAAACCATTTACTTAATGTGGTTTTTCATCATGAAATGAAGCTTTAAAAAACATGACAATCCTGAAGCTCACTTGTTTTGTATTGCATAAAGCCAATTTAGAACGTGTCGTCAATGTACACTGCATGCTATCACAAACTACATGACATGAAAACAAATTGTTTTTTAGTGCCCGGATGCCTAGCCATAAGCGACCACGAGGACAAATACTCAATTTGCTTCGATGTTGAAGCTGTGATCACAGGATATCCCCGAGTTAAACACGTGGCTCCACCGCAACAAATATGGGTGTTGTCACACGGCATCACTAACGAAGCGTGTACAATTCTGAAATTCGAAGTACTGCATAAAGTAATCAGTCTTTTTTCAGTTATGGTTAGTAAACTAGTGATATTTCCAGTAACGAACAAGTCACATTCTTCTTTCGTTTCGTGGACTCAAAGTGTAATATTCACGAAACTTTTATCAGAACCTACAATATCAACAGTATCCGACAAAATTTGTTTGAAAATTTCAATGTCGTACAGTACTAAGAAGATTCGACATAAAAATCAAGATGTGTAGAGGTCTATATACAGATTGTGCTCTTAAAGTTACAGCACAGACTGGACTTCAATTGTGGGTTAGGCTATCGAGGTAAGGGTAATTCATTCG
Source organism: Vandiemenella viatica (assembly GCA_031002005.1). Classification (NCBI taxonomy): domain Eukaryota; kingdom Metazoa; phylum Arthropoda; class Insecta; order Orthoptera; family Morabidae; genus Vandiemenella; species Vandiemenella viatica. The sequence continues at coordinate 46,242,256 of JARYHS010013630.1, read as the reverse complement.
TTAACTTGTTGTTCAAGACACTATGAAATAAGTACATGTAGTAAGAGATTTTTTAGCGTGTTATCGTCGTACGTGGTTCACCGAAACACCAGGCTTGTTTTGAATCACTACAGGCAGCTGGCGATGCTAAAAACCTTTCTGAGCGACCTTTTTAATCAACAAGATAGGGCTGTATTTCTTCTTGAAAAATATTTTCAACAATTACAGGGCACTGCTATGTTTTTTAAGCGACACAAAAATTCAAAAAGATGATGCCTACGCGAAAGAAAAATGTTTTTTAAAATGTCGTCGGTTTTTTGAGTCTCCTTTTACTATCAAATTTCTGATATAAATTCTCGACCGTTTTGAAGCTCCAAATGCAACTTTACAGAAGATTTTTTGTATCTGCAAGAAGCTGTAGATAATATTAATGGGCCTATTGTCAAGCACGTTAAACATCCCCAAGAACTGATGAAAAATTTTAAAACCTTTGGAAATCGACCGTTGATCCAGTTTTTGTATTGGATGATCAACAAATCAACATTAATTACTCCAAAAAAGAAGGATATGTAAAAATATAGACGTTTCATGAAGTGAACCGTACCAATTTTCCTTGCCAGATGACTGATATAAAAATATTTTGCAGTTTCAAATAAAGTCATTGGACGTAGTTACCAGCATTTGAGTAACGCGGAACTATTTCTTACTGATCAACATGATGCAAGCAGCAGTTATATATTATAATATTTGGTATTGCAGATCTATCCAAGATATGATACCTGCAGTCAACAGATTGTTAAAAATCGTTTCAACTATTCCAGTATCGACACGCACCGCAGAACGGTCATTTTTATCATTACGGTAACATAAACTTATTTGAGGCGTACTGTGACGCAGCAAAGATTGAATGATCAGATGGTAGAACACGTAAATCGAGAAATAGCGGATGATTTGCACCTATAAGATATTACTGATACATTTATAACTAAAGCTGTAGTTTACAGTGAGAAAAAAATTAACTCGGTATATAAATTATAAATGTAGGTTCTTAAAAAGGGTTATTAAACTAGATTTATTGACTATACAATTCTTAGTAAAGTTGTGTACATTAAGTAGGTACCAATACATATGTTACACACTATTATATAATTATTTTATTTTTATGATAGGTATTCGTTCTTTATTGTTCAAACTAGTATCTTTAAGCCTTTTCCCCCCTTCTTCTCTGTATATTAATTACTAGCTACCCGCGACTTCGTTCACGACAGCGATCCTGTAGACAAAATCAAATGCAATAATAAAATGATTTAGTAGGAATCCACAAATCATTGGTTATCTATCTATTACTACTATAAATTTTAATAACTTTAAAAAGGCCGAACCCATTTAAATGTCTGGCCTGAAACAGAATTTACAAAATGAAAAATATTTCTTTGTTACTCTGCCTGTCTGTTCGTTTATAACTTGAAATCTACTGGACGGATTTAGATGCGATATTCACTATTATGCAAGACTAGTTGGTGTCTGCTACTTCGTTTATGTCTGTCAAGAAGTTTGAAGGTTTTTATTTCATTTGTATGGAACCCTAAATATTTCCGGTATCGGATGTTACTCTCTTCCGAATCAGCCAGTGAAACTCTCGTCGATACTAGTTAATACACTTTGCAGATTAATTTTTTTTATTTTTTTTTAAATGAGTCATCAAATGAGCATGAGCGAGGTTATCTAAAAGCGTGATTACAACCCACATTCTCGGTTATCCACTTCATATATTCTAATCTCTGTCGTCCTCTTCAGTTCTACCTTCCGCCTTTCCCACCACCAACAAATAACCAATCCCGCATTTCTCAAAATGTGAACTATCTCTTCTTTATGTTAGAATCTTCCATAAATTTCTTTCCTCACTCACCATATCCAAACCACGTTCGTTTACTACTTTTTCTGACCACTAAATTTTCAGCATCCTTCTGTAGCGCCACATTTTAAAATGCTTCAATTTTCTTTTTTTCTGGTATTCCTAAAGTCAATGCTTTACTGCCATAAAACGCTGTGCTCCACACGTTGAGTTTTAAAAAGTTCTTCCTAACACCTAGGTCACTATCTGAAACTAAATGATTTCTCTTATTCATGAAGACTCTTTTTGCTTGTGCTATTCTGCTTTTGCCATCATTCCTGCTCCGGCCGTCGTTTGTGATTTTACTTCCTAATTAGCAAAATTTACTTACTTCTCCTTTGTATCTGATACTATCTTTACATTTAATCTACTGTTATTGCATCATTCCTGTTTTATTTCATATTTTTGACTTGTATTTGTTCATATTTAGTCCAAAATCTTCTTTCAGTATTTTGTTCGTGCCATTCAGTATCTTCTCAAAATCCTCAGACCATTCTGCTAACAGGACAATGTCATCAGCAAATCGTAGCATACTGATATTTTTTCCTTCAACACTTATGCAACATTAAAATCTTTCTTTCGTTTCCTTTATTGCTTCGTTACATACAAATTGAATATTAACGGGGATAGACTAAAACCTCGTCTCACACTCTTTTTAACTGATGCACGTCTCTCATGATTCTCTACTTTTAGTATAGGCACTTTATTCTTATATAGATTATAAAGTATTCTTCTATCTCGATATTTTAGGCCTGACTTCTTTTGAACATTTTGTCCCTCCTAACATTATCAAAAGCTTTTTCTAAATCAACAAACGCCATAAAAGTATCTTTGTATTTTAATCCACCTTTCAAGTATTAGTCTTAAACCCAGAATTGCTTATGTTTTACCACGGTGTTTCCTGAACCAAATTGAACTTCACCTACCATCCCTTCTATTACACTTTTCAGTCTAGTTTATATTATTCTGGTCAGTAATTTTGAAGCATGTGGTGTTAGATTTGGATATTTCTCACAATTTTCAACTTCTTCTGAAGTGTGAAGATGGTACTTTCATCAAAATCAATGAGAATTTGTCCTGTTTCATAACTTTTTGATATTAGTTTTAGTAATCTTTGAATTCCTTCTCTCCTAGGGGTTTCATAAGTTCTGCAGTATTATCAGTTCTAATAGCCTTGTTTCATTTCATATAGTTCAGAGATCTATAAAATTCTGTCCTAAAAACAGGATCACTTAATCCATTGATGACGACAGCAGTTTCTTTTTTCAGTACACTGTTGTTCAAATCAGTCCCGTCGTACAGTTTTTTTTTGTATTCCTCGGTTACCTATGAGGCTAAAAGGAGGTTTCCCATCTGCATTTTTGTTTTTATCTCCTTTCTTCATGTCTCCAAATACTGTTTGATCTTACTATATGCCGTATCTTCTTTGCCTACGACCAATTCCTTTTTTGCTTCTACACACGAGCGTGATGGGTGAGCGGTTAGCGCTCTGGCCTCGCATTCGGAACAACGGCGGTTGGAATCCCCGCCCTGGAATCCAGATTTGGGTTCTCCATGGTTTCCCCAAATGCCGGGATGCTTCCTTCAAAGGCCAAGGCCGAACTCCTTCCTATTCCTTGTTCCCACTCCCATCCCGCCTCTATTGACCTCGACTTCAACGAGGCGTAAAGCCACAAGTTGCAAAAAATAAAAAAAAATACTTCTTCGCACTTTTCTTGGAGCTATTTTTCTTTTTCGTTTTTGCATTTCCTGTTTATTTGATTTCTAAATTGACTGTATTGCTCTCTTCCTGTTTCCTCTGATCTATCGATTCCAAAAAAATTTGTGATCAACGTTTTTCAGACGACTTGTTCCCTAAAGCCTAGTCTTCAATGCATTCCATTCATCCTCAGTTGAGCTCCTTTCAAATTTACTTCTTAGAACCACGTCTACCATTACAGCAAACTTTTCTCTAATGACAGATTGTTTCAGTTTATTCACTTCCAGTCTGTTTTGCTTGAATTGTTTCCCTATTTTCCTGAATTTCAGCCTGCACTTCATAACTATCAGATTGTGGTCTGAGTCTATGTCCGCTCCTGTATATGCTTTACAGTCTAGAACGTGAGTCCTGAATATCTGTTTGCACATTATATGTAGGCTGATATCTACCCGTATTCCCTGGACGTTCCAAGGTGTATATCCTTCGTACATGATTCCTAAATAGTGTGTTCACCACAATGAGCTAATATTTTTCACAAAATTCTAACAACCTGCTTCCTCGCTCATTTCTTTCTCCGAGATCAAAACTTCCTACATATTCCAGATCTTTTCCTTCTCCCACTAACGCGTTCCAATAACCCATGATTATTAGATGTTCCTCTTCCTTCGTAAAATGATTTAATTCTTATGCATATATTTTCTCTTTTTCTTCATCATCTTCTTGTGACGTTGGCTTATACACTTGTAGCAAGGATGCTAGAGCGGGTTTAGTTTCTTCCCTCATCAAAATATCCTGTCACTAAAGTGTTCACAATAACTCACTCTCTCATTCATTACAAATCCTTCACCAGTGACTCTACTGACAGCTTGTGTGCAGATTATCCTGTATTCCACCGACCAGAAATCCTGTGCATCCTTCCATTTAATCTCACCAATCCCGATCACATGTGGCTTAAGTCGTTCCATCTCCCTTTTTAAGTAATCTAATATACTAACCTTATTAAGATTTCTACGAGCGTGGTGGTGTAACGGTTAGCGTTTGGCCTCGCATTCGGGAGGACGCCGGTTCGAATCCCCGTCCGGGCATCCAGATTTGGGTTTTCCATGGTCTCCAAATCACTCCAGGCAAATGCCGGGATGCTTCCTTCATAAGGCCATGGTCGTATTCCTTCCCATTCCTTGCACCCCATCCTTTCCCGTCTCTAAAGACTCGCTGTTAAGAGACGTTAAGCAGTTAAAAAAATTTAAGACTTCTGACATAATATAGTCTCTCCCAAACCCTTACACTCCATCGAATATATAGGTGACCAATATCCTGGCATTCGGTGACCGAGTCTCTTGGAGAGCGACGTCCAACCTGCAACCTCCAACCTGGCATTTGGGAAGGTGGTGGTTAAATCCCGTCCGTCATTCCAGACTGAGGTTTTTCATGATTTTCCGCAGTCCCTCCAAGCGCTTCATTTACATTTATATTCTGTAATTCACTGAATTATGGATGTGCTGTGTACAAAATTTAATATATTCTGTCTATACTGAACTGTACAAACGAAGAAAGAATTCATATAAACATCTGTGCGTCAACTAATTTCTATGATTCTATCAGACATTTCATTGAGACACAAATTTGTAGGTGGGAGTCGCATTTCACCGCCGTAATAAGGTACGATCTCGAGTGTTTGCCCATATATTCTCTACGTCATAGGTTGGCCTGACAATTCCAGCCCAACCTCTGCACCTATTTGGTGACACTTTCTAGTGGGCTATAAAAAGCAGTCACACAACGACATGCCTTTTTATACACTTTCTGATGTTATTAACTCCCCGTACTCTCTCAGTGCTGTGCGGTATTAACGTTGTTTAGTTCATTAATTACTCTACCAATTAGCCTGCTTGGTGTTCTCCCACGCAAACCGTCAATACATTATCTAGGATAGTTTTGACTTTTGAAAAATGGATGGAATGTATCAAAAGAGGGGAGGGGGTTCGATTGAGTACACTAACGACTTTATAAAAAACATGATTAACTACGAAATAGTTACTTTTATCCTGTTTCAAGAATACAAATCAAAATAATAAAACTAAAACATTAATTGGCCTACTTCACAACAAATCAAAATTATCAAACTCAAAAAATGATACCATAATTAAATCAAAATAAAGGAAAAACAAAATCATTAAAATCAAACTAAAACACTTAACTAAAATACAAAAGAAATACTTACATCATGATCAAATTAGTGGTGCAAAAGCGGTTTGCCTTGTGTGCGGCCGAAAAATCGTAATTCAAAAACTAATTTAATTATGATTTCCTAAGCTTCCAGATCTTTTTTAACTTATTACTAATTGTAACAGCCAAATTTTTCAGTCTAATTAACTTTTTAAACATCTCTACAATTGTAGACACAAAATAGCTGATTCTAGAGCATTGATCCATATTCTGGTCGGTCACATGATCTCTATCTATTTTATTCAATTTGAGTTGTGGCAACATGATCTTTCCGAATACTCTGTCCATATTCCATTCTATTCACTTGCATTATTATTTACATCAGACAATTTCTCTGCTTTAGAAATATAAGTATTTCGAAAAAAATTCGTAATCCTTTTATCAGACTTCCCTACACCAGTTGAACATTGTAGTTTCGGACGATAGAGACGCTGTCATGGTCCAAGACATGTGTACCGACCTTGCACATAGAAATCATTATCAGATTCAAAACTCACTAAATTTAAATTAATGTTACATTAATTGGTATTAACATTTACATCAAAATTGGGGACCATTTTTTCACATCTATTAGATTAGTTTTACTGTAAACGTTATTAATTACATTTTTTTTGTCAAAATCGTTACACAAATATTATTTTTTATGTCGCATTGATACCTTACAACAATTCCGTTTTCACTGACCATTTGCTCATTAACACCATAAACAAGTGTTAAACACTCGGCTTCCCAATTCATCACACATAGCTTTTACTGCCTATCTCATTACTCATACCGTTACCCATATTAAGCTCTCGGCGTTTGGTCGTCATTTATGCCACAGTCATCAATTACCTATTACCACATCAATTACATTAATGATTTCCG
>JARYHS010013630.1:46202205-46234591 GCA_031002005.1 Vandiemenella viatica | reverse complement strand
CAGAAGAAAAGGTACCAATTTTCAGAGTAAGTGGCAGACAATTATTCTATGGCTGCTAAAATGATGAAGATAAGATAATGTGTTTTACCAAATCTGTAAAGAAACCACGTCTACTGGCGTTTCTGCGTCGTAAACATCATCAAGGTCGTTTTGATCATGAAATAAAGCTTTAAAAAGCATAAAAAAGCCTGAAGTTCACTGTTTTTGTGTACTGTTTAAAGCCAATTAGAACGTGCGCCAATGTATACTGAATTCTAGCAAAAAGTAAACTACATGATATGAAAACAATAGTTTTAGTGACCGGGGAGGCCTAGCCGTAAGGGACCACGAGGACGTATATTCAAATTGCATTTGATGTGAAGCAGTGATCACAGGATATTCTCGAGTAAACACGTACCACGTACAATTTTGAGTGACAAGTACTGCATAAAATAATCAGAGTAGTACATAATGCGGTCCATTAATCAGTTATGGTTGGTAAAATTAGCGATATTTCCAGTAATTAACAAGTCATATTCTTCTGTCATTACGTGGACGCAAAGTGTAATATACACGAAGTATTTATCGTCCACCTCTATGAAACGGTATCAACTATCCTACAAAATTTGTTTGAAATTTTCAATGACTGCAGTACTAAGAAGATTTGACTTAAATATCAAGATGTGTGAGGGTCAATATACAGATAGTGCATCTGATGTTGAAGCCCGTACTAGCCTTCAATTGTGGATTGAAGCTACGGAAGCAAGGGAAATTCATGTGCATTGCACCGCTCACTCGTTAAACCTGGTTGTTCAAGACACTGTGAAAGAAGTACTAGTAATAAGAGATTTTTTTAGCGTGTTGTTTCCGTACGTGGTTCATCGAAACATTAAGCTTGTTTTGAATCACTACAGGCAGCTGGCGATGAACCTATCTTTGCGGCCTTTTGACAAACAAGATAGTGTTGTCGTATATCTTCTGAAAACTATTCTAAACAATTATAGTGTTACGTTTTGTTCTATGAACGACATAAAAGTCAGAAGGATAATACCTGCACGAAGGCAAATAGTTTTTTTTAAAAGTTTTCAATTTTTTTGAATCTTCTTTATTATTATTTCTGATAGAAATTCTCACTCGTTTCGAAGCTTTAAAGGCAACTTTACAGAATATTTCTATGCATCTGAAAAAGCTTTAGATAATATTAATACTGTCAAGCACTTCATATCATCCCAACGAACTGACGAATAATTTCAAAACCCTTGGAAATCGACTCTTGACTCAGCTTTTATATTGGATGATCAACAAATCAACATTAATAACTCCAAAATAAGGAAGATACATATAGATATAGACGATGCATCAAGCGAACCGCACCAATTTTCCTCGTCAACTCACTGATATAAAAAAATGTATTTTACAGTTTTAGATATAGTCATTGGCCTTAGTGACGAGCACTTTACCAAAAATGCTATGACACATTTGAGTAACGTGGAACTATTCTTACTGATCAAAATGATATAAGCAGAAGTTGCGTGAAAGAGTTCCACGAAGATCACTTTGATGTGGATCGTTTGGTTCTTCACCATAATACTGGAAGCTGCACGAAAAAAGATATCAGGCTGAACAATGTGAAAAAAGGTTGAGATGCCCCATTCTGTAGATCTCATTATTTATCAGTAACAAGAAATATTGTTGTTAGAATCAGTAGTTTTATTGCCACAATGTATTTAATTTACATAAGTTCATTTCATTTGATTTGAGTGCGGTTCTCGACCGACAAGGTTGTCATGAGGAATGTTTAATATTATTACTTGCCGTAGAAAGGATAATGGTTGTAACCTAGTGGACAGGCTAGTGAGTAATAAAGAATGTACTTTATTGAGGTCTGGTTGACGTTCAAAATAACAGACTTCCCTTGTGTTACCGAGTGTTTTGGGGCATTAATTTACCGAAGTTATGGAGAGCTTCTCGGATATAGTAGAGGTTTGTTTAAAACAATGGACACAGTGTTACATTGTGAGCTCCCCTGTGTGGATGTTCGACGAATGAAAGGTTTCTTTGAGAACCCTAATCATAAAATGTTCCAGCCGAGCTGTCAGACATTTCGCAGACGTCACTGGCGAAGAAACATTCTATTCACAACAAACTGTTTGTTCGTAAGAAGTGCAGCCCACAGAGACTATGGTTATATGGAGGGGGATGACCTACCAAGAAAATGACGCTGGTGGTGGGGTTATCCCAGCCAATGGAATTCATTCTCGCTGGTTGCTGATATTTTTGTTTATTATTATTATATATTCGACCAATCGGGAGAGAGAAGAGGAACGAACTCCGCCCAAGGCGAGTCTACGAGGAAGGCAGAATGGACGGAGGATGGACACTTGATGTCGGACCGGCGGAGACTGGACGATAGGGACTCTGGTTTCGGCGCGACCAGACAGCAGCGGGCGATCTGCGCTACCGAGGCCACATTGCTGAGGTCCCGAGGGTTGAGGACGAGCTGCCGGCTGTCACGGAGGAGAGATACCAGACGCCACTCCACCCTTCGCTCAGCTGATCTGCACTACCTGGGGCCTGCCGAAACACGACGCAGCTCTGCGCCACGCTGCCGCGGTTGTCGACACAGCCCTCCTCGCGGGTTACCAACACGACACATCGCACGGCCTACGCTGCTCAACATTACGGTAACACAATCGTCCACAGAGACCACAAGGAGCTCCAACAAAATTAAAGAACTGTAAATTCCAGTACCAAAGAGGGAACAACCATTTACCCATTCAAGTAATTGTTTCATCCAAAACTTTGCTTTCTATGTATAAAATCAATAAAATCAGTATGTTTCTCATTAATAATTCATGTGTCACTTGTATTAATGTGAAGGACCACTTCAGAAGAGAACCCCACCCACAACCATTTATCTAAGTATTAGTTAATAAAACTGTTTATATAGTAGTTAATCCCAAGACATACAGAGCGGGTCACTACTAATTGGCGCCCAACTCGTGGCTTCCGATGGTCAAAATTCACATTTTAACCCTCAAGTTGAATTCAAAATTTTTATTGGAGCTTGTTTGTTCAGTTTAATTTTTCTCACTTCATGAGATATTTAGTTAATTCTTGAATATGCATGTCAGCTAATTTCAGATGGCGAAGCAGGTGAACTTCTGTCTTGGCGGAGTGAATGATTTGTGTTTCTTGTATTTGCTGTTTGTTTTCCTTTTGTGGAGCTTGTAGAATATACAGTGTGTATTTTCTTTCCAGCTTCAGCTTAATGCAGTCTGGGTTCAGATGTTGTGTCGATTATTTTGTTTTTTTATCACATTTTGTTGTGTCTTAATGTATTGAGTTTTCTGATGGTATATTGGTTTCATTGAAATTTGTTGTGGTATGTTCGTTGCAATGCGGCGTTGTTTCATTTGTTTGTTTTGCTTTATTGTGATTTGACGTGGGGTTATATTGTCATTTCTTATGGTATGCCGGATTGATTACAATTGTTTCATATATGAGCCGTGTTTTCTGTTGCTGTGTTAAATTTCATTGCTTGTTGGGATAAATTCTGTATTATTTTGAAGTCCATTTTTACATTAATGCGATTAAGGAATAGGATCATCAATATGAATGCCGAGGAAAATTCTGTGTTACCGGGGACAAGTATTGAAGTCGAGCCGGTTGATCAATCTGAAATTCACGAAGTTGTAGATTCGTTATTACCAACCGATAACTTAAATTCACGGGAAGAAGCTGTTGCTGAATTCCAACCGATAAATTTGGGATCAATAATGGATTTTTTTGAGAGGCATGCAGTCCGAAATAAAATCACAAATGGATGATTTTCGGACTGAAGTGAAGTCACAAATGGAAAGAGTAGATTCGCGTTTGGAAGGAGTAGATTTGCGGTGTGACGCAATCGATCGGAAATTAAATGAAGTGACATCGCAAATGGACGATTTTCAGGGAGAATTTGCTGCAATAAGAACAGAACTGAGATCCGAATTTCGTACAATTCTCGATCAAGAATTGAACGCTTCCAAAGAGGGAATGTCGGAAGAAATAAAATTGTTGCAAAGTTCAAATATTTCTCTCAAGGAAGACGTAAAGGAATTCAAATATGGGCAAGAAAAATTAACCGAACGTTTGGAAGAAACGCGGGAACGAACCAAGCAATGTATTGATGATTTACGTTCTGAAACGCAAGCATCGGAGGTGAAGATAATTGATATAAAAGGCGGTATGGACAGAATGCGGAGTGACGTGGCACAGAACAGAGCGGAAATCGAGGCAATTCGCCGAGAACAAATTAAGCTCTCGACACAGTCAAAAGTTTGAACGGCTGAAATAACATCCGAAGTTTGTGAAGAAAGCATATCGTCAGAGGAGGGTGAAATTTCGGGAAGGAGAGCGCTTCCGCCGGGAACAATTGACTTACCATTACCCAGGTACGGAGCAAAGAGACATGTGAACCCGAAAGCATTTCTAAAGAAATTAGATGGTTACTTTAAGATTAAAGGAGCTGATTACTTTGGCTCGATACTTGGACCAGCCTATGACGGAGTCAGAATTATGCAGCGCGTTGCGTTCGCATTACCCCAGACATGTTCAACAGCTGCTAAATCCAATGTATGTGACGACGTTGGAACAATTTCAAGGCACATTGAACATGGCTGACGCGTGGATGAAAAGAAAAGGGTACGCCAAGAGGACAAAGCAGGACCAGATGAAAATCCCAGGGCAGAAAGGCAGTTACAATGGCCGAAAAAGCAGTGGCCTGCAAACCAAAATCGAAGGCCATGGCAACGAGATAACAATCCGCGTCCTGAATACGGGGGTGGTAATCGGAATCCGCAGTGGAAAGAAGCGCCGATTAGGGCGATGGAACGGCGTGATGTGAAAGAGGAGAAATTGAAATTCCGACCTGAAGCAGAGAGACGCGACCACCCGGCTCGCGAACACACGGGATCGTCCATTGTTAATTCCGCGGAATGACGAGATTCCGAGGGCCCCGATAAGCAAAGCGGAAGTTTGTCAAGAGTACAAGCTTAGCTTATTGGAAAAGGGGTGGATTGGAGCTTGATGAAGATATCGGAGAAGATTCAAGTTCTGAGGAGTCGAAACTACCCGAGTGCCCTCGTTTACAAGCTTCGGTATTTGATGTGCCTTGCACTATCCTTTTGGACTCTGGCAGTATGGTGTCTGTGATATCAGAGCAGTATTTGCATCGAGTGAAAGCCACAGGAAAGGAGTTGGAGATGGTAAGAGGAAGGCGCGTGGTACTTGTTCTGGCATTCGGGGCAGAGGAGCGGAAGTGTAACATGCAAGTGGGCTTGCAAATTTGCGTGGACGGAGCATTGTTCTCAATGATCGCGTTAATCATAGCCGGCTTAAGCGTGGACATTATCGTGGGATGCGACACTCTCGCGAAGAGGCGTGTTGTTATCAGTTGGGAAACGCACACGATAAGAAATTTAGTAAGCGCAGAACTTTCGTGGGCTACCTCACAAGCCGGACTGGGCATTAAAGTGGTTTTGTCGGACGCCTGCGAGCGCTCGGCGCCTGCAAAAGCGGAGTGGGTAGGCAACCTGCTACAAGCAAATATCGCAGCGGTTAGTCACGAAAGAAATCTCGTGCTAGATACGCTCAGTTCGAAGCTGCATGGTGTGAAAGAATTGAATGCTGAGCAGAAATAAAGGTGACGATCCTGTTGCTGAGGAATCTAGATGCATTTTCGTATCGCCCGGGAAAGGTTAAAGGAATAATATACAACTTCCGTCTCAAGGACGACGCGCCCATTAAAGGCAGAACGTATCCCATTCCACTAAAGCACCGGCAAGCCGCACGAGAAGTAATTGAAGCATGGGAAGAGACAGGCATAATTTGCATAGCGTCATCACCACATCTGAATCCTTTAGCCGCCGTGGTTAAAGCTGACGGTAGCTTAAGACTATGTCTTGATGCTAGAGCATTAAATGCCAGGATGGAAAGTGATGCAGAGAGGCCCAAACCAATTAAAGACCGACCAGTAGATTCCACGGAAAGAAGTGGCTCTCCACTCTGGATATAACATCTGAATTTAATCAGATAGAATTAGGAGAATCTTGTCAGCCATATACGGCCTTCTTGTTCGAAGGAAAACAATTTATGATTCGACGTCTACCATTTGGCTTGTGTAATTCTTCAAGTGTGTTTGTGCGTACCATGAACGCAATCTTACTGGTAGAAATGAAAGAATTTTGCACAATCTACATAGATGATATTTTAATCAGCTCAGAAACCTTTCAGCAGCACTTAATTCACCTCGAGGCCCTGCTCGAACTGCTCCAGAATTATGGAATAACCTTGCGCCCTGGATAAGACCGCACTATGCACACAGGAAGTAAAATACTTGGGTTTTATAATCACACCTGACGGTATAAGACCGCGGAGGACAAAATCAAGAGATTATGGATTTTCGGCGTCCGCCACGAGGGTTACGCGAATTACGCCAATATCTCGGTGTCTGTTCCTATTACCGTGGTAACATACCGAACTTTTCGGATCTTATGGGCCCGCTATATAAGCTTCTGAAAGGGGACAGAGTTGGGAATGGACAGAGAAACAACAGGAAGCTTACTTAAAGTCTAAAGAAGCTTCCAAGCAATCTGTCTGTTTGTCCCATCCTAATTACGAACGTGATTTCTATTTATACTGTGACGCAAGCACAGAAGCTGTCGGATCATGCCTTCAACAATTAGATAACGAGGGAAATTTCCGAGTGGTAGCAATGGCAAGTAGAACATTAAGGGAAGCAGAAAAACAGTATTTTTCTACTGAATTAGAGATGCTGGCTCTTTACTTCGCCGTTACCAAGTTTCCGAGCTTATATTTTGGGTCACAAAACGTATTTACGCACAGACCATCAAGCGTTAACGTTTTTGCAGAACGCCCGGTACTCGACCGAAGAATTACTAGATGGGCCCTAGAATTACAACAATATGATCTAGTGATTGAATATTGTAAAGGCAGCGACAACATAGTCGCGACTGGTTAAGCAGACCTTCACACGGTCTTGGCGTGCGACAACAGAGGCGTTGGTGGCGGTCATTCGTTTATACGAAGGGCAGACTGCTCGAGAGATAAGACGAGAGATTATCTGCGCGCAAAAGGCACAAGAGGACATAAGAAATGTGCGAGTCTTTTTGGAAACTGGTGAGAAGGGAGAGGATGTGCGTGTTCGAAACACCGCTATGCTGTGTACAATGGACAGTGGAGTTTGCTTTAGAAGAACGAATGCCAGTGAAAAATGGAAAATTTGGTTGCCTCGGGACATGCTCTCTAAAGTTGTGAATCTCTACCACAGGCATTTTGGTCATCAAGGAACAAGGAAGCTGTACGCCATGATGCAACAGGAATGGTATCATCGGTCTTTAAAGCGTAAGGCAGCGGAAATCACCAGAGCGTGCGACCTATGCCAGCGAGTTAAACATCCTAACATTCGTTATGTTGGAGAGTGCCATCCAGTAATTACAGATAAACCTAATCAGCTGGCCTGTGTAGATTTTTATGGCCCCCTACCGAGGTCGCAATTTGGTCGACAGTACGTCTTTATTATTGTCGATGCATTCTCGAAATTAGTGAAACTATATCCGACATCGCGCACACGTACACTCCAGTGTTTAGATATCATCTTGCGGCAGTATATACCCGAATGCGGTAAACCTCTCTGCGTGTTAAGTGATAACGCCACGATATTCACAAGCAAGCGATGGGCTGAGGGCTTGCAACGGCAAGGCATACGACCTATATTTAGCTCGATCCGTTCACCAGAGTGTAATTTATCTGAGAGATACTTACGTCAGATAGGAGTATACTTTCGACTTCTGATTAAAGACAGACACACCACGTGGCTGAAAGCATCTCCCTGAGATTGAACGGTTCTTCAACACCACCATTCACTGTAGCACAAACTGCAAACCAATTGAGCTGCACTTCGGGCCGGACTACGAAGACATTAGCCGAGGAACTAGTAAAAACACCCAAATGATGGATGTGCGGAAAATTGGATAGAGAAGCAAGAGAAGGCAAAAGAATTCTTCTGGAGAAGGCAAAACGACGCCAGGAACGGGAAAATAGACAGACTACACAGAAATTTGAAGTAGGAGACTTAGTTCTCTTAAAATGTCCAAAGCAATCGGATGCTACCAAGAAGCAGATTTCAAAATTCTTCCATTTGTTCTATGGGCCTTATCGGATTAAGGACTTGGTCGCACCAAACGCGCACCTGCTAGAGGATGATACTCGAGTAATAGGAGTATATAATACCAGGAACCTGAGACGGTATTATGCGGGTTCTACACACCCAGATTAATGTGCAGCGAAGAGAGAAATAGGTTGTAGGGGCAACGATATTAAGACGAATACCAAATCATGTACTTTTGTAGAATCAAACTTTCTTGGTTTGTGCACCTGGAAAATTTGAAGCTGTTGATTCATGAATGTTTTGAGCTCGTACATGTGGCCTTGCTACATGAATGTATGTGATTGATCAGTAAGGATATTTAAGTTTAGTTATTCTAGGTAGTTAGTGGGAATATACTCGAAAGTGAGTGATATTAAATTTCCCTGTACTTAAGATGCAGATAATTTAAATATATTTAATTGTACTTTGGTAGAAGGAATAAAATTGCTGCATATGCAAATTAGCTGTATATTGTCTCGTTTGTAGTTTTACATATTTCCAGTAGGTTTTAATGAATGCCTTACCGGAATATAAGAGGGAAGGAATTGCTTTTCTGGGAGATAATAGAGGAAGCCGATGTTTAATTCCGGTAATAAAATTCAGTAAGCAGAGATAGTGGGATGATCTATAAAAGGTTTTCTGTTCAAAGAAACAACTTCCTCTAACGTTAATCATGTGTTCAAAGGACAGTAATGCACAGTAGCATAACAGTTTTGTGAATTAATATTGTTCATGAATTAGGGATTTGAATCGTGTAATTCCAGAAATAAGTTGCAGTATTGTAAAAAAGGCGAGTGGTTAACAAGGTCAATCAGTCATTTAAATTTGCAAGACATGCAGGGAAAGGAAGTAGATTAATAAATAATTTATATGACAACACCAAAGCTAGCAGCAGTGAATAACAATCGAGAGTATTATGACGAGCGAAGTAAAATGCGGTATAAAACGGAGAGTAGGATTTAGAACTGAGCAAAGCGTACATGTTTCCTGTGTCTGATTTACTTGCCCATGGCAATAAAAAAAATGGTGCAATGTAATTGAGTAAGCTACGGACGTTTAGGTCTAGATGCCTTCAGCATGTTCTACATGGCAAATAAGGTAAGACCATGATTAGAGAGCGTTGTGCATTTCTAGCGTTCTGTGTTGCTTGAATGAACGAAGGTTGATACCTTTCGTTTCACTTTGTAATGACGATAAATGTCATGAATTCTCTGAGTGAGAGAGAATTAATTTGCGAATGGAAAGTCGCATCATGTTGGTAGCTGAGATACAGTAAGTGTAATAGTCAGACAGGAATACGCAAATACGCAGATCTACATCTAGCGCTTCTCAAAGTACGTCTAATTAATGTACCGTGGACATAAGAAAATATGATGCTTAACTTGTGGAGTAATTGCGTGCTAGCTAACTAATTCTCCTTTTCGTGTGAGATCAAGTTTTCACATCTAACAATATATTGCAAAGACAGAAAAGATTTCTTAAAGATATTTATCGCTAAAGTTGAGTTTTTAGAAATGGTAGTCATTTCATCTTATCTGCATTCGCGTTAATGGTTACTGAAATAGCGTTGAACTGTTTTGGCAGCGTTGTTAAAAGAAATAAGCAAAAATCATCTAATTTTGTAGAATAAGTGCATGTGTAGAATAGGTAAGAACTTAACTATGTGTTTTATTTAAGTAGATTTAGATCTATAGCAATATTGTGGTATGAATGTGTGATAAACCTGAGCTAATGACAGACGATTCACCCCGCTAGATGAATAGACACTAGCATCATGTTCGGGAATGTTTAGATTCGCATTGTAGTATTTTTTTAAGAGGAATATTTTAATAAAGAATCAAGACTTTCAAAAATTGATAAAGCAATTTTTGAAAAAACCGGGAACGTGGGTAAATGAGATGTCCCATTCTGTAGATCTCATTATTTATCAGTAACAAGAAACGTTGTTGTTAGATCCAGTAGTGTTATTACCATAATGTATTTAATTTACATAAGTTCATATCATTTGATTTGAGTCCGGTTCTCGACCGACAAGGTTATCATGAGGAATGTTTAATATTATTACTTGTCATAGAAAGGATAATGGTTGTAACCTAGTGGACAGGCTAGTGAGTAATAAAGAATGTACTTTATTGAGGTCTGGTTGACGTTCAAAATAACAGACTTCCCTTGTGTTACCGAGTGTTTTGGGGCATTAATTTACTGAAGTGATGGAGAGCTTCTCGGATATAGTAGAGGTTTGTTTAAAACAATGGACACAGTGTTACATTGTGAGCTCCCCTGTGTGGATGTTCGACGAATGAAAGGTTTCTTTGAGAGCCCCAATCATAAAATGTTCCAGCCGAGCTGTCAGACATTTCGCAGACGTCGCTGGCGAAGAAACATTCTTTAACAATAAACTGTTTGTTCTTAAGAAGTGCAGCCCACAGAGACTATGGTTATATGGAGGGGGGTGACCTACCAAGAAAATGACGCTGGTGGTGGGGTTATCCAGCCAATGGAATTCATTCTCGCTGGTTGCTGATATTTTTGTTTTTTTTATTATATATTCGACCAATCGGGAGAGAGAAGAGGAACGAACTCCGCCAAAGGCGAGTCTACGAGGAAGGCAGAATGGACGGAGGAGGACATTCGAGGTCGGACCGGCGGAGACTGGACGAGAGGGACTCTGGTTTCGGCGACGAGACAGCAGCGGGCGATCTGCGCTACTGAGGACACATTGCTGAGGTCCCCAGGGTCGATGACGAGCTGCCGGCTGTCGAGAAGGAGAGACAACAGACGCCACTCCACCCTCGCTCAGCTGATGCGACAACCTGGCCTGCCGAAACACGACACAGCTCTGCCCGCCGCCGCCGCGGTCGTCGACACAGCCCTAGTCGCGGGTCACCGACACGACTCTTCTCATTGCGCTGCTCAACATTACGGTAACGCAATCATCTACAGAGACCACAACGAGCTCCAACAAAATTAAAGAACTGTAAATTCCAGTACCAAAGAGGGAACAACCATTTACCCATTCAAGTAATTGTTTCTCCGAAATAACTTTGCTTTCTATGTATAAAATCAATAAAATCAGTATGTTTCTCATTAATAATTCACGTTTCACTTGTATTAATGTGAAGGACCACCTCGGAAGAGAACCCCACCAACAATCATTTATTTGTATTAATCAGTAAACTGTTTATAAAGTAGTTAATCCCAAGTTATACAGAGCGGGACACTACAGTGTGTGTGTGAAATACTCTGCAAACAAAGACCAATAGTCATTCCACCTGTAATTGTATGTTTTGAAGAAAATAATAAGCCATCTTACTGTGACTGAGCACCAATCCTGTGGGATGATACAACCAACATTGGGGTATCAGAATAATTTAGTTAAATTCGATCAACTCTCATAGGGTGCCAATGACCTAGATGTCGACGCACCCTAAAACGCCAACGCCAATAAACAACAACAACAACTCTCATAAATTAATAATTAATATCTTTAAAAAATCAATTCTGGATCCAATGATTTCTTTATTGTTTATGCTGGATTTGATTAACTTTTGGAAATCAACATCAACTTTGAACGATGAGTTTACCGAATAACCTTATATGAAAAATGTTTACAAATCCTTGAGCCGTCAGAACTACGTTTTTCATCAAAGATAGTATAAAATGGAAGTAAATCAAAAGGGAAAATTTTAGCTTTGGTCAAGAGATTTCAGGTCTTTGTTTTATGAAACTAACTTGCTGTGTCGTGTACCAACCTTTGCTTACTCTGTTTGTCACATTTACTTCTCGCCTCAACTAACAGACAAGGTCGCATAGAGTAAACACCCGCTTGGAGTCAGTTACGCAACAAGAAGCCGTAATAAACAAGAGTAGTGTCGACGCTGGCTGTCTTATATCATTGTTCAGCGACGTGTACTTAACGAGCCAAGCTTTGCTACGTCATACATCTGAAGAATGTTGTTTGTTGCTGGAATTTTGAGTCAGCATTTGTCAGAGAGTGATTAACAATACATGAGTAACGCATCAGTCTCATAAACCAGAGCTAGTTAAAACGACAAAACGGATTTTGGACATATACACTAGATCTCCCAGACTTCTAATGCCAAACTGTTCCTGAAATTAATAAAACAAATGTTAATGCTTGGGTGTTTGATAAGATCAAACAATATAATACATTATCTACATAAGCTTTTTTTGCCATTTGGGGCCATCCACAAATTACGTCACACGAATTTCATGATTTTTTGACCCCATGTCACAGGTTGTCACATTTGTGGTACCCTCCCTCCCTCCCCTGATGTGTCGTCACATATTTTGCAATTTTAAATTTATAAATTAAAACAGCAGTTCCAAAATGATTTATGTAGCTCTAGTTAAAAAATTATATCAACAATAAAGCAAACATTTAAGAAAATATTTTAAAAAATACATAAAAATCGAATTAATGATACAAAATTGAGCCATCATATGTCATGGATTTTGAACCCATTCCTTGATACTGTTTATATTGGCATAATAGTCACTTCGTTCTTGATTTCGATAGTGTTGGGAACATTCGATGTGTCAACATCATCTTCATCTTCCGCCACGAACCAAAAAGTGATACAAATTATGCATGTGATGTCACAAAGTTTATGAAACGTCCCTCTCCCCCTTGTCACACGATGTCACACTTTGTTGACCTCCTCCGCCCCTCAAGGTGTGATGTAATTTATGGATGGCCTCTTTGTTGTCAGTACTTGCTTCAACGGTTCCCTCTGCTACCAAACTGACAACTGCTGCATGTCGTAAAGTAACATACTCCCCGACTCCACTGCTAGCCTGATCCTTCCCCACACTCGTTTCTCCCCTAACATATTTTCTATTAGAAGACTGATATATAAAAATCATTCAGAACACCCTTCTTTAGATCCAAATTTCAAATTTTTATTCTTATTGTTACTACAAATGATCGATTGTCATTTCCATTGAGAGCTGTGTTCGAATCGAAGAGTTTAAAAAAGTTCTTTCTGAGTTGTTAATCGATATTTGAAAAAGAACCTTTTCTAAGTGCTAACATGAGGTTGATACTACTTTTTCTGGAATTATCATTTGTAATTTTATTTCTAAATAACCCAAATCTGATACTTATCATGCTGCATAAGAAACTGCTGGTTTTGTCATAATTTCAGCCTCAGTTAATGATTTTTTTTTTCGTTCAAACACCTCTACGTACGTTTTCTTCGAGTACTCTGCAATTACTCAATATCCTAACCCCCATCTTACTTAAAGAGCATCAGATTAGAAACCATTATGATTGACCTGCACTAGGTAAGTTCGTAACTACATCTCTGTCATTTCTCGTTCGTAATCCAAACTACTAGATATATTACATTTCCTGTACCATGATGCTGCTGAGTACTGTTTCTATTGTCAATTACAATTAATTGTTTTTAAGATCAGCATTAATATGCTGCTTTGCGGAACAGTGTTACAGATTTTGTTTGTTTGTTATTATTACTATTTCTGTAAATCAGGATTCTTCATTTAGACTATTTAAGGCAATGAACAGATTTTCTCTTATTACAAGATGGACCCAAAATTCTGAATTGATGCTCAGGTATCAAAACCTTAGTTTGGTTCATACATTCCAATGAATTATCAAGTAAACACTTACAGCTTTAGTTACTTTGACATCTTATCATTGGTTTTACGAGTTACTATATGGAAGTGATGTCTTAGTATTAGTAAAAAATTTTAAGAGTCTATTTATTTTACTGCATTAAAATTAATTGCTTCAATCTCTTGTCGATACACATTCTACTATAATCTTCTATAGTTTTTTGTGAATAAATTGAAGCGATATTTGAGGATGGTGAATATGATATTGCTGGCTACTATGAGATGTGTATGTTTTGCTGTGGTGACAGACTAGACACTTAACTATGTATTGTGTGATTTGAGACAAAAGCGTAAACTTTTCTCGGTTACAAGGACGTCCAGCTGACAGAAGGGAAAGGTGTAACTGCTATGTTCTGTGTTTACGATACGTAAATTTTGCCCTCAGAGTGCAATGTGTCCCCTAGTAGAACATAAATTGTGATTTAGGAAAGAACTTTTCATCCCGATAATGAGAACGGCAAATAAATTTTCTGCAGCCTTGCTTTCGTAATTAGCTCGAGCTCAGGAAAGCATAACGGTGTTCAGGTACAAGGAAACGCATTTCGGTATTAAACTCATTTACTGCAGACTATAATTCATTATGAGCCATGTCCTCATCGAACCTACAAGCTAATTAAATCGGCGGCGTATTAGCGCAAATTGACCAAAAATATAAACACATCTTGCTACATTGTAAGAATTTAATCAACCTGCTGAGGTATAATTTATTTTGTAAACGTAAATTTAAGGAAATTGGCTAACACAACTAACAGTTCTGGTAAGCCAAATATATATTCAGATTATTTTGCGAGCTGTTTTTTACTGAATTTGTCCATTAAATAATAAAGATAATGTTCGTCTAAAAATTTAATTTCGATCCTTTGAATGATTTCGAAATCTATTAATGAGACTTTAGAACTCAGAAAGTCCGATGGCTATTCTTAGAATTATTTAAGTTTTTAATTTAAATGTAATTGAGCTGTTTTTGTCGAAACTTTTCTAGAGTTTGGTGCTCCTGCCTACGTTTAAGAGTTCATTGCTCTTTCTTCAATATTCTAAGTAGTTTACAAGCAACTATGAATTAATTTGTTTCTATAAGAATGAAATATCTGCTGTACATTCGGTAGCTGTTGATAAAACTCAAGTTAATTTTAAATTCGTTACTTAAAGAAGCCTCTTGGAAGTTTCAGTGTACCGCAGAAATCAATTTTTCATGAAATTAAAGACTCCTCTTTCTATTCACAGCTCTATTATCATGGGACTAAATTTCAAATTGGCAACTCATTTTTCGCAATCTTGTGTCAGATTTTAGCATTTATAGACCTGTAAAAAACCAGATATTCACTACAATTATTCCAACTAGTTGTCTGAAATAATATTTGTTGTGATGTAAATCTGACATAAAATTTTGAGTTGATACGTGTACGGGATACCGCTTGAAAGCTGTGAAAACCCACTGCCTTTACATGTGAGTTAATAGAAACTTTGAGGTAACTTCGCGCGGCTGATCATCGGCTTTGGTGAGAGTCAAACAGAAGCAGCTAATGCAATAATGAAGCAATGTCTTATTTGTGGTCGAAGACAAATTTGACCCTAGGCGATTGCGTCATCCACTCTTCTGTCCCTCACTGATACATTGCTACTTCTACATTTTAATCGCCGGGTTCCAGGCCATACTGAGCTAGTATTCAGTGATCCAGTTGACTAAAAATCAGCTGTTTTGATATCAACAGATTCTGAGATCATCCTGTCCCAAACATCTCTGACACTTCGAACTGAAATGTATGCTCCGTGAATGTAGCCGTGCTTGCATCAGACAAACCCAGCTGCTTTTCGAGTGTGTAGCAAATGTTCGCTAAGGTCAGTAAGGAAAATCAGCGGTGGCCAAACCAAGGGAAGCATACATTTAAATTATAAGAAACAAGAATTTAAGCTCGTAACTGCTTTTTTTTGGGGGGGGGGGGGAAGTGTAATCTCAGAAACTGTTGAAATCAGAACATCTGATTTTTCAGTCAACGGGGTCACCGAATGCCAGCTTAGTGTGACATGTAACCCGGCGAATAATATGTTGAAGCAGCTATGTATCGGTAAGGTCAGGAAGAGTGGATGACGTCATGGTCCAGGGTCGGATTTTGTATTCGATGGACAGTTTGGTCTTTTAAAAAATCGTTTATGTCAGTGTATTTCCCCATTTGACAGACGTATCGTCAGTGAAATGACTCCCCATGTGTCTCAGCTCCGCTTATAGCACAAAATCACCAAGGTGGAAAACTCCAAGATCGATTGTTTGGTAAAAATTCCATTATGCTATAATCTCAAAAGTGGTTCAGATAATTATTAGAATAGTAATAGAACGTAATTCATGAGTAACACGCACAACATTTTGAGCTGTTTAAATAAAATTAATTTTATTACGAACATGTCCTACATATAATAATTTCGGAAACGTTTTCATCAACTGAATAAAACATTTATTAAGGAATGAAATTGGTGTAAATTTCCATAAACGTGTATGTCGGCTAAAAGTAAAACTAAAACTTTCGAAAATAACTATAAGATTGCAGGCATTTAAGATTTGTCGATAAAATTAGTAATATCTATGAAAAAAATTATATACAGTATTATGACATAAAAGTTTCTTTCAGATAAAATATGTACCGTATTTGGTATCGTGTTGAATTACCTTCACATGCAATGAGAGTTTGATGTATTTTAATATTTTAAATCGATTGTCAAGAAAATCACTCATTTATATTGATTTTGCATTCACGGA
Source organism: Vandiemenella viatica (assembly GCA_031002005.1). Classification (NCBI taxonomy): domain Eukaryota; kingdom Metazoa; phylum Arthropoda; class Insecta; order Orthoptera; family Morabidae; genus Vandiemenella; species Vandiemenella viatica. The sequence continues at coordinate 46,217,990 of JARYHS010013630.1, read as the reverse complement.
AAAACAATCACGTTCCCGATATGACGAAATAATCGAAGTACATTTTTGAAACAAATAATTCGTGCATCATTCTATTTTTAAATATCTATTTAACTTAGTTTTGTACAAAAAAAAGTAAAGAATGCAATTAAAAATTTGGCTTTATATCACAAATTAGGCTTTTTCGAGAATATCAATATTATAATTCAAAGTTATACCGTAATACTGACAGTTTTTTTTTTAATTTTTTAAATGTTTCATTTGAATTGTATTTTCAAAAGTAACGTATCAAATGTTTTTGGACTTCAGTTTAAAAAATTTTGCGCTGGTTTGCAAACACATCTATAAAAACTACTCAACAATTTCTGAAAAGCCAAGATGTTTCAAAAATTAATTTCAGTTTAAACTTTCTTTAAGACTTTTCCCTTATTTAATACTAGCCTCGAACCCGCGACTTCGTACGAGTGGATTAAGAATTTTTTTTCCCAGAATTAAATATAGAAAGTTGTTGGTAACCAAGGATTGGTCCCAAACAATATCGAGTCGGCATAATATGACAGGAAAGCTATCACTATATCATTCTACCGTCTAACCTGCCTCTTGAAGAGAATCAATTTCCAACATATTTCTGTCACTGTTCGATATGATCTCAAAAATTCGTTACTAAAACTGTTAATCATACTGGAAAAAATATCCTGTGCCCTTCATACATCTTTCCTTATAAAATTCCATCACAAAGATATAGCCATTTAGTCGTCAAAAACGTAACAAAAAGACAGACTTACTTCCGTATTTATGATAATATTACTGTGGTTCACACTCACACACTGACTGCGAACAACACCTGAGAGATCATTATAACGGAAAAAAAGAATACAGCTGCAACATTGCAAGACTACCTACGATTTTCCTCGCATTGCACCCCTAACTTTCTAATATCTACAGTTTAACATTCAATCCGAATAACCTACGGCCCAGGCCTGACTCTTACGAAGAAAAACAATTTTTAAAAAATCTTAGCCTCCACGGAGATTTGAACCGGATTCCACGACGTTCGTAAGCAAGCTCTTTAGCCACTGAGCTGCCAGTTCACTACGCGGAAACATGGTATGGAGACGTCCACATCCAACGTGTCTGTCTATCGCCGTATTTCGAAGTTATGAGACAACATGTGTTATTTATACAGATAATTTTTCAACCAAATGTAGACAGTATATTTCTCCTTGTTTCAAAGGATAATTGTGCAAAGTTTCATAGAGATCGGATGAAAACTGTGGATTTATATGAAGAACTAACAAACCAATAAACCAACAAACAAACAAACATACATTCATCTTTATATATAAAGATACTATTAGATATCATATTGATATTTTTACACTACCTGAACATCTGTAGCTGATGGTATTTTTAACTTTCAGATTGTAAACGAGATCGACAGATTTTTGTATTTTTATCACTTATTTTTCTCCGTCCATAATATTTTCCTCGGTTTTAGATACATGCAGTGCTAAAACTGTAACCTTTATGTTTTTACTTTGCTGTACACGAGAGGTGAAATCATTTCGGAAACGTTACGATCATTTAGGAATACGCGTCATGTCCGAGAACGTTCCCGAAACGATCGGTACCGCAATGACTTTTTAAAAAAAATAAATGCCTGTGTGACATAAGCGTCAGCCAGCTTGAATGTAGCTTCTCAATAACAACAAAAAGTACTTTGATATATGTATACTGTAATGAATTAAAAAGTACAGTGTTATTGGGCACCAAGTGTTCCCACAGTATGTGTGAATGTTGACGGTGCGACGTGCCTAACCGAACAGATACGTGACGGAACAAAAGCGTCCAGATTTACACGCACCATGGGAGACTGAAAACGTTCTAGCCAACTTGGACATTACGGGGATTTATAGCCACCATAAATAACTAAGGCCCGCTTTCTATTTTCGCACGTTTCGGAAAATACCCGCCGAAAACTGGTGCCGGCGAGCTAAAATATACCTTAGTGGCGATTCCTAGTAAAGAAGCGTTTTCTGAGAGTGTGGGAAGACGATCCAGCCAATAGAGAAGCCGCCTCAATTTATTTAAGTGTTGGTGTTTTTTCTTGTTTGTTCTGGGTGCCAATGAATTGCTGGTCCTTTGGCGCGGAGTGCTGTGATTCGCCAAGGGCCGGACGAGACATCGCATTGCGAGATGTACAGTCTCTTGCTTGGAGCGGAAAAACGGACGAAGACACACTCTGGTTCGGATATTCATCTGATACAGCAGCAAGTGACTTTCACCGAGGCCGGAGCACTGGACGAGCCGGATGCTGGGGATACTTCCACCACGCTGTGTCGGTCGAGAAAGCTGGACGACCCCATGTGGCGCTATTCGTGACTGGGTGCCTGTGAACAACGGTAAAATCAACGATCACGACGGAAACTAATGCAATCGTTTCACCCAGTAATTGACCCTGAGATAATGCTCTAACTGTTTGACTTTAAATACATTCAATGATCTGTAATTGTTTATATAAGAATAAAAACACTTTGTGTTTGCATAATTTCACAATGATCAATTGTAATAAAGTGTACGCCGACTTTTCAGTACTCCTATTAATTCCAATAATATTTCATGTGATTAGCTGAAAATTAATTATTATTTTGATATTCAAACTTGATAATTTTGTTATTGATGAAACAGTATGATACAGAAAACACTGTCCCAAAAAGTAGGCGTTACAATATATATATATATGTTATTGAAATCGTAAAATTTCTTATCAATATAAATATTTAGATTCGTTCTCGGAATAACGCTGTATTGATGTACGGTAATTAAATATAGAATCAAGAATTACTTTCTTGTCAGGTTGTACTTATTTTTCTAGTGACAAAACAGCTGACCGCCGACCTGAACAAACTCAGTATCAGGAATTGTTTTCTTTAGTTTTGGTAGTATTGTTTTATTTTGTAAGAATTGGAAACATGATTTTTTGCAGGATGTTTGTGGTGTTATTTATTCATTTTACGATGTTCTAGTTGCTTTCTTCTACAGAACTAGAACTTAGTGACCCATTCTCGAAATTACTTTTTGTGTTTATTCTAAACTTTAATAAATGAAATGACTCAATTTTTTTAATCGACTGATATACGTGACATTATCAATAAATAATAAAAACAATTATTCAGTATTTTTTAACAGCAGAAAAAAAATGGTTGCCTTAAAGCCTTCCAAAACAAACTTCCCTCCTTCGAGATTCTTTCCTTCCTGCATGACGTACTCACGTCACCAGACAGCAATCAATCTCACGGTGGTCAGTATCGCAATGTTTTGGCTCATCAGTGTAGGTCCAAAACACGAGGAAAATCAAAACTTTATAACAGGTCGCAGGACGGTACGAACTTATTCTACAATTTGTGAAGAAGCACACAGGGTTCACACACAGAAGGCGACACTTACCCTCCCCAGCCATCCTTGTTACAACAAATAGTAATAAATATCTTATTCAAGCTGTATGGGTAAATTACTCGTGATAGCCAATTTCGAAATATTTTAAAACATAACCCCCAAACAATGCGATTATTAAGTGGTTTAATGCATAAACCTGTAAAATGAATACATAAATGATAAATCTTCTGTGTGCTAAATTATCAGAAGACGTATACGATGAAGTATGAGATTGGTATGGAACATGTTGAAATTTGCATCTGTTAATGATTAGGAAAATGGCATTGAAGATGACTGGATAAAAAGACGAAACTCATATGCCATAAAAAAGTATTTTATTTTATTTCATGGCGGAGAAACCACAAGAAAAATAGTTAAGCAGTTCCATGTGTGCCGATAACCAGAAATTGGCGGACTATAAAAGCATATTCATATGATCGTGTATGGTACCAACACTTGCACTTCACTCAGATCAGTAAACGTTACGGACAACAAGATTGCAATATTTATCACAAACTCTATCTTAGTATTTTGACCTTAAAACTTTAATTCAGATTCTTAACACTTATTCAGTTTCACCAAACGTCGATTCTAAATTACTTTTTATAAATGGCTTTCGGCATCGTAGGCCATACAGTCAGCCTGATGAATTTTTTCCAGCTAATTAGACACACCACAGGACAGACATGGCATTCACAGACACAACACTTAAACACCCGTCCCCGCGGCCGGACTCGAACCGGCGACCTTCGGTACGTGGAGCTAGCACTCTAGCCCCTCCGCTACCGATGCTGTCTAAATTACTTCCTACTAGTGATTGCCTGCTCTAGTAATGCGAAAGCCAATTTTCTTTGTTTCCACACACAAATCCATTACTACTGGAATAGGGTAAATAGAAGCAACACATGGAAGAAAGCTTCCATTATTAAGTAACGCACATTTCTGGAAATGTTTATAGGCTCATTATTAAAAGCAAAATTATATAAAACCTTTGAATAATTCATTTTAAATTTAAAGTAATCATTGAAATAGCGATAGCGTAGCAGCAGTGTTGGATAGCCAAATACTAAATCCCGCTGTATGCAGACACTGAAACCTAGTTACTGGCATTCTTGATATTAACGATTTAATGAGTTGACAATACTTCGCAATAAGGTGGTTTATTTATTTAGCGTATGCTTGCGCACATGAAACAAGAGAACAAATCAAAATAATCTTATATATCTATAAATGAGAAAATGAGAAAGTTCGGATGTGTGTTTGGATGTACGTTGGCAATCAATCACGCCTTAATAACTCAACATATTTAAATGAAATTTGGCATGAAGTCAGTTAATTGCGTGCGAAGTGCAATAGGATAGATTTTATCCCGCAAAAACGCATAGTTCTTTTAGAAATTGCCATTAATATCAATTCGGAAGCAACAAAGAGTTTCCTACTTCGTAGATAGCCGTGCCACGTTTACTCTTTGCTTTTTAAGTAAATCGCAAACACTACTTCTCAGAAATATGCAAGTTTGTGTTTAGTTTAAAAGCCATAAAACTGACGCACTGACAAATAATAGTTTTGAAGCAGGAAATATAAATCTGTTCTTAACCTTAAATTAAAAAAAGGTAGGTACTGTTGTTAAGAGATGTTTTCATTTGCGTACATAAAATACTATGACATATCAAATATTACACCATAATTTCGTTCGTAATATATGCGTTATAATAAATATAAAAAATCAAAGCTTGGAAAAAAAGTAAAATGCTATGAGTATACCAGCACGAAAGTCGGTTCACTGAAAGTGCAAAATGGTCGTGCCCCAAATGTCGTATTTATAAAAATGTAAAGGATTCCATTCTATCTCGGTTTAAGTTATTTCCTGTTTCTTTTTTGTTACTATACAGTCTGTGTATTACAAATTATTTTTGCCGAAATTTAAAACTTAACTAACCCTTTTTATTTTTTGTTCAGAATTTTTGTACGAATAGTACTGCTTTTTATTTACTGTTCAATATTCTGCAAATATCTATCGAACGCTACACTTAAAACGAATGTATTCAATGGGCTAATGTAGAAACTTATTGTTTCATGAAGTAACACTGAAAGTCGTTTACAACACAATACACCTCATTTGCACGGAGCATAACAACTAAATTCCTTCTGCCATCTGCTGTAACAAAAAACATTCTGGTCCAGGCAGCATTTCAACCAAACCACATTTCTGCTAATACTGCCGCTACAAAATCAAACGATACGAACACATCTCAACACATTAAATGCTCTGGACCTACATTTCGAGTGGTAACAGAATTTTCTATATCAAAATTCCTAATTAGTATATCATAAATTACTATCACAATTAATTTCATTATACACCTTACTAAATCACGAGCAATAAAAGTCACTTTATCGCGATGTACATTTGACCTGCAATATTAACGATCGTAGAGAATTGTGGACTTTCCGTTGTACACTGTAAGTTAAAAGCATTTTAGCATAAATTTTTTAATTACGTTACCTCAATAACTGTCATGAAGCTGACGACATAGTTCATGCGGCTGAATGTAGTTTTAGACGTATTCAGTATTTAATTTACTGCGTTAATAATAAGTCAAGTTTATTTCGCTATTCATGACGTCACTAACATACAATATAGTGAATGTATTAATGTGCGAGTGATAGAAGCTTTTGATTTTCTAGCGGTAATTTTAAAACGCAGCCTGGGCCAGAATGAGAACTGAAACATTATTAGTTATTAAGCTTCTTTCATGAGCGCCATTTTAGTGACATCATGTATCGCTTTGTACCGATATTGTATCAAAAGATCTATATTAAGCTTGGACGATTTAGCAGAACCATGCGGCGTTGCCCGAAGTAAATTTTTTAAATTTATCAATGTTTTATTCAGATAGTGGAGTGGCGGACAAGCGGAGTGGTAATTCGCCGGTAGTCACTCAATTCTTTATGCAGAATAAGAAACCGAATATGAAGAAACAATCTATTACTACTTTAATATTGAAATTATATTTAGCACAGAAATTAATGGATCGAAACGAATGAACTATAGTAAACTGGTCTATAGGCAATTCAGTTGTTTCCAGAGATAGAGAAACCATTACCGCAATACCTCTGATTATATGGATAAAAGAATCAATTACTACTATACTTACTACTATAATATGTAAATTTCTGTTGATGGAAACCATATAGTCATAAAAAAAAAATCAATATTCAAAGAGGAAATTAAGTTCTTCTTTTTTAAAGATTTTTTTCAGGTACTCAATGCAAATCAAAATAGTTCATTTTTAGTATCGCAATTTACTAATGGAATTGAACGTCCTTGGGCCACTTATGTATTTATTTGCTGTTTGGATGTTAGTATTTTTTTGTTGTTGATATTTAGGTCGATTCCATCAATGTATTTCTAATATTTTGACGTTTTGAGCTTCCATTAATTAAAACTATATTAATTTTTATTCGCGTGATGAAATTAGTAATTTTAAGAGATGTTGGGTAAACGAAATTCAAATCTTTCAAAGAAATGTAAGAAAACTAGGGCTATGAAAATAGCCAAAACCTAGGAGACAAATCCTCAATATTGTATATACGGATATATTAAACTGAAAATACTCCTTACAAACTGAATATTTTTACTGCTTTATCAATTCAGTGAAGTAGTTGTGGAACATAAATAGATTTTTGTTATTTTATTGCAACATTTATTACTACTATTACTAATAAAAATAGCTCTAAATAAACTGTATGGTCGTATTGACCTGGTGACAAGACTTCTTTACGTCTCCGGAATCAGTCCCTTTCGTAGCCTCTTAACGTAACCCAGTAATCCTACCGGACATAGAGGACCCACAGTTCAACACGGAATCAGAACAAAGTGAGCATTCTGGCGTAATTCACATCACACACCTATGCCAGAGGTGAAGGTCGAGCTAGGGACCTTTGAAAATCCTCGCCAAGACTGGAATTCAAGCTGGGGACCTTTTCCATCTCCAGATGGACGCCCTAACCACTGAGCAACCAGACCTCTCAAGAAAATCTTATATTACAACACTTTTCAAACGCGAACGAAGTCGCGGGTAACTGCTAGTAGAGTATAAATGAGAAAAAGTGTAGAGTTTAAGTTGAATAACAAGCTCCATAATCCATCTAATTGCTCTTGGTGACCCATGCATGAAATCTTGGGTTGTTCCTTGGAAGACTCTATAGCGGAATTCAAAAACTATGTGGGTATTTTCTTGGTATTCAGCAGTACATGTGGGGTGATCTATACGGATTCTATTTAACAATATCCAGATTTTTCATAATTAAAACATCCTGGAAGATATTTGGTAAGAAATACGGAATGCCACATGTCTGGCGATTGATCTGTCCATTGAATTACCCAAGCCCTATTGCCGTCATGTCCAAACTTAAATATATATCACTTGCTGAGCAGTAATTAATATTTGACGACTCAGATCGAGACAGATATATGGTACAGCTTAAGGTGTTTTGATCATTATTGTTTTCAGCTTGGATGTGGAGCAAAAGTAAATCTTCATACAACATATTTTTCACCAACAAAGATTTTTAAACCGGGAATATTTATACCACATTATGACCTTTCCTTAATTAGAGTGGCTAATTTGCTGAAGAAAATCACCAGGTCATTTTCCGTAGAATTGGATAGCTTGGTAATATTTCCGCTCTACAAGGAAATACAGGGTATTGTGGAACATATTAATGCTGCTTCGCATTTAATTTTGAGATTAAAATTCTTTTAATTAAATTTATTCACCAAAATTATGAGAGCTATTATTGTGACGAAATGATAATCACTCGATATATTTTGCATTGAATCTGTTAGCAAAATCAACATTTAAACATTGGTATGAACACTTCTTGAAATTACTACAAACAGAAATTATAATCTTTTAATACGGAGTCTGTTACACGTGCGTGCTTAGGTTGAGTGCGCGCTTAGCTGGTTAAACCGAAGATCTTAACGCTACTTGTAGATATTAGCTTATTTTAACGCAAAAGACTACACATACTACACCTTGTAGAAATCTTACAGTACATAGATTAATTTACATATGTCAATGCAATTATTCGTAAGCACATACAATTAATTAAAATAATAATAATTAAATAAAAGAGATTGATGGGGAGTGATATTATTACAAGCTTAGCAGGTCCTTAAATTGGCGATAATGCTACACTTTAATCACAGCTTTTGAAACGCTGTCAGATTTACGTGGGTCAACCGTACAATTTATGGACCAATCTCGTCTCTTATGCGTATGCATCACTCGTGATGAATGATGCAAAAGCGTGTTCGTGTCAAGTATTTAAAAATATTGACGAATCTTTGTGGCTGAAGTGTGTGATTGATGAGCAATAACGAACAATCTTTGCATGCTCACAGGACGCCCCACAATGCATATGAGGCTCGCATGATGTGGATTAGTCGGCTGATTGATTTCTGGCTGTGAAATCCGTTGCCACCAGGTTCATTATGCGTTGTAACCGCTACGCCGATCCTGTTTTGGTGCGCTTAGGGAATGGATTCATGTATCTATTCAGTTACTGAAATATCCCAGTCCAAGCTAAAATACAACAAATTTTAGACTATCAAAAAATGATGAGTTGTTTAAAAACATCTCATTATATTATACGCAAGCCATAATGATAATACAGAACTATCATTAGCATTCTCTTGTTAATTAATGTCATCGTAGGCTAATTTTCCTATGCGTCTTGTGATCTGAGATTTAGTTCAATAAATTTTAGGAAAGATTCTTAATTATACCCCTTAATCAACAGAAAATTTGCGGAAATTTGGATACGAATTTAAATGCTCGCTCTTTGTGTGAGTGTGTGTGAGGGGGGTGGGGGATGGGGAGAAGGGGGCGAGGTGTGTCTTGAATGAAAACAGTTTTTGAGACGATTGTTGATTAACTAGGTTGAGTTACTGTATTTGAAGAAATATTCAGAACGTGCTGCTTACTTAACACTATTTCAGAGTATAAGAAACTGAGCTCTCAATTGCTTCTGCTATCATCATTGAAATTGATTTTTATTATGTATTGTTAATACGTTCTGACCACATTACCTGATTTAATATTATAATTAATTTTATTATTATATTTTATTATCATGAAAGGTAGAACTTGCATGAATGCTTTATATGAGAACTCACAAATGGTTTTATTTCAATTACTGACATGACAAATATAACAAAATTAGTTAAAATTAATCAGTTGTCCTTTTGCGGGCGCCAGGGTATTTTATATAAAATACACAAAATTAAACAGTAAACACATTCAACATTTTCACTGTTCACTTCTGAAAGAAATATTTCCTCCGGGCTATAAGAGCTCTTATCTGCAGGGTCGTAGCTGGGCAATGCTATGAACTTGCACTTGTAGCTGTCACAATGTCCTTCATATGACGATATATAATTACCAAATTTTGATGTCGGCCACACACACTGGATGAAGTTTTCTGCTCTGCTACGGAACAGTGTGGCACAGTTCTTCAGAACATCCTTTGCCTGAGCACCTCCGCTCAAACAAAGTGGCTGATGTCCCATTCCAGGCAGCACATTCTCATTAACGCACAGACAGTCCACATCGACCGATCGTGAATGCCGACCAGCACTGAATGTTCCTCCGTGCCACATGAAAAACAGAAATTCCTCTCCGTCACTCTGTCTACCTGGCTAGCACAATACAATACTCCCCTCTCCAAGCGTCGCATCACCCCAGCAAAACTCGCCCGCCAGTTCTTGGAACCTGGCCAGCTGACCAGCCGCTTAGCACCCACAAGCTAACTAAAATATTCTCCATTAAAATAAATAAACATATAGTTTATTAATGTAACTAACGGTCACAAGACGCGTTCGTTACAATGTTAATTATCACATTTTACCTTCTTCCCCATCTTGCACATCAAATACGTAATAAACACACTCGTCTACACCAGTTATCTGTATTATTTCTTTTATTTTTGATAGGTGGCACTGATAATTATAAAACTATTGAAGCAAATGCAAAAATCTGAAATCAGAGATTTCCCCAGGCAGCTTCGGATGGCAACAGAGAGGAAGACTTAATCTCTACCCAAGTTGTGAATACATGCTCTTTAATTGCTTCTGTGTAGTTGAAAAGAAATCAGCTTAGCTCCTGATTTTGGAGAATATTGTGCCCATTTTTCCCGTTATTCTAACAGCTGTAAAAAAGAGTAACATTTTGTAATCCAGGATAAAGATAGGGTGTTGCGTGTCCACGGTACACACAGATTGCTTTTCTAGGACTATGGACATCTTATTTCTGTCTTCCACCCATGCAGGATCCAGTGGATGGAGGATCCAGAAAGTTAAAAAATATCCTGCTGTAGGTTTTATTTTTAATAATAAAAGAGTCGTACCTGTAAAGAACGTAGAAGTGTAGAAGTTATCGGATTCTGCAGGTCAGTCTGAGATTTCTTTTCGACCGTAATCTCTTAAAGCTTTGAGCCTACATTATTAATAAAAGCAGACAATTTAATTTATTTATGTGTGCATGCGTAGTATCTGCCTGAAGTTACCGATTCTGTGGAATAATTTATGCATTGTGAGGTGAAGAACTACAATTCCTAGCCGATAGGGACGGTAAGCTTGTTATTACGGTCGAGTGCATTGCTTCATCCGTTTTGTATTGCCGTGCCTCGATAATGTTGGGGAAAAAAATTAAGGTCAACAGAAACAGCGACTAACGGGGTTAAGCGCCAAAAACAGAAATCACTCCGCACATCGGAAATCAGTGTAGAGTCCGAAACTATGTTTGATCCTATCAACAAGAGCAAGTTCTGATAAAGTAAATGACTGGTGGATTAAAAATGCAACCCATTCTCGTCAGACTTGAAGATCTCGTCTCGAGTATCACTGCATATAATATTTTCAAGTCGATCACTTGTTGTACAAATCGGAAAGAGATCACCATTTTCCTTGACTTCAAGTCGAAGACTTAGGTCGTGGTCTGTAGTGGACACTCTGCAACTTGGTATGTCCTGTATTAACTACATGTTGAGTTTTGATCAGCTCATGTATAACAGAAATCACGGTGCGGTACGACATGCCCTCTATCCAGCTGTTTTCTTGACGAGAGCATCCCATTTCTCGCTATGCTGCAGCCTCCCAGGATACAGACCAACACGTGGACGGTCTTCGTCGAAGCATTCGCCACCACAAACGCAACTGCAACGTCGCTCAACAAAGCGTCCAACAGTAGCTCCTGCGTTCATCGAAATACGTAAATCACATGTGCGTTCGCCCCGAAATGAAAAACTTCATACGGCCTTGTTAAAGAAACGCATGTGACTCTGCCTAAGAAGCGGAGGAATAACGAGTCATTTGTTAAATTTCCAGTGAAGTTAGTTTCAGTATCCAGTATTAAAAAATCAAAAGAAGAGAGGCAATTCCCAATCTCGTAGACGAAGAAATGCTGCAAGAGCTGAAACATTTAGGAAGAAGAAGGCGATGGAAATGCAGAAAATGATGGTAAGCGCCAGCGTGCAAACAGATCGGCAGCTGTGAATATAGGAACAATTAGACGAAATTTCCTCCACCTCTGACTCGTCTTATTGCCAGCGTTTTGTTAGAGGCGGTGGGCTCGGATATTCAAAAGAAAATGAATTTCATCGTCGCAAACCAAGTATGCGTACCAACCAAATAAAACACCCGAACTTCGTGAAAAGTCAACCGAATGCCATTACTGCAGATCCAGCGGTATTGTTCGCCGATTTTGAAGATACACTTCGGCTAACTATACTCGAAGAAGAGCATACACTTACACTTACCCTCCGACATTTGACAAGAGTCCTCCATCCTGGTGGTAAAAACATAACGTTTCCACAACCTTCGGCAATTGACAGAATACAACTGAGATCACTAAATCTTCTAACAGATCCATCTCAGCTCCTGACACTAGTTCACAAGATTTTCGGGAGAAGAGGAGAAATATTTGATCCTGAGGAAACATACAAACAGTTTGTCATGACCCATGGACGCATTCTGTTAGATACAAGACTACCTTGGCCCCAGTGCAATGTGCATACAAGACACCCGTAAATTCTATGTTAAAAGTTACTCAGTTGAATACTAAAGGAAACGCCATGGTTCTACATGAAATCAGAAAGGAGGCTGAGGAATTGAGATCAGATATTATTTGTCTATTAGAACCGTATTCCTGGCAAGGTAAAATCCCGCACATGCCTGTAACATCACGAATAATCATAGTGGGCAATAACCCAATGGTAGCAATAATCGTTTTAAATAGACAGATAACGGTTCCAAAATTACGCAGTTATGTGATGACACCGGTATGTGCTGAGATAACAGCAACATGGGGAAGCTTCATAATGGTAAGCATGTATTTCCAGTACAGTGACGAGATCTTCCCATACCTAGATAGAATACGGCAGACAGATGCAGCTCTGGGAAATTATCCACTAGTTATTGCAGCGGACGTCAATGCAAAGTCTGCTCTTTGGCACAGCAAGAAGACTGACAGGAGAGGGCAACTTCTAGAAGAACTGTTAAGCGAATTGGGTCTAGAGGTTAGAAACCAAGCACATAATCCTCCTACTTTCTGCAACAGTGTTGGCGCAAGAACAAATATTGACGTAACAGTTACAAACATTCATGCGGGAAATCTGCTTTTGGGTTGGAGAGTACTTAACAACATGACAACAAGTGATCACAATTTGATAGTCTATGAATTGGGCAGAACACAGACAGAAGAAAGCAGTGGCAACGGAAACATTAAAACAACATATAACATCAAGAACGCTGCATTGGAAAAATTAAGGAATGTGTTCACTCCACCTGATTTGCCAGAAAACCACTTCGATGTAGACAAAGCCGCAAGAGAGCTGACAACTGCAGTACAAAGTGGCATGAAACGGGCGATACCACTAAAAAAAGATGGTAGATCCCACTGACAAAATATGGACAGAAATACTTCAGAAACTACGACTAAACATGAACGTATCAACGAAGCATGGTGGCAGCAGACAGAAGTTTCCTCCTCAAATGCTACAGGCAGAAGAGACAGATTTTAAAAGACGCGATGAGAGAGACAAAACAAAAATGATGGGAAGCCTTCGTGAGGGTAAACCTCATGAACAATCCATGGGGTATTCCTTACAAAATAGCTGCAGGTAAAATCAGGCCTCCCACAATACTATCCACGGTAAAAAGAACAGATGGACGACTAACCACGAATTGGAGAGACTCAGCGGAGGAGTTATTAAAAGTTTTGCTTCCTGATGACAACACTGAAGGAGAAACAGTAGAACAAGCTACACTACGAAGCAGGGGCGGATCCAGGATTTTGTTTTGGGGGGGGGCTTGAGCGGACTTTGGTTTGGGGGGGGCTTGGCTTCAGTGAATTTTGGTTCAGAGGGCTTGCGTTCAGTGGATTTTGGTTTTGGGGGGGGCTTGAGTCGGGAAAAAGGTAGTATTTATAGCCTCTATAGAGCTAAAAAAAAAAAGTCTCAAAACTACAATGTCAGGGGTGGACCTAGATACGTTTGGGGGGGGGGGCTTGAGCCCCCTAGCCCCCCCCCCCCTGGATCCGCCCCTGCTACGAAGGAACATGTGGCAGCCCTGCTGGAGTCAAGAGGAAGGAAATAATATTACACCCGAAGAAGTAATAAGAGCGATAAACAAAATGAAAAAAGGAAATGCTCCCAGTCCGAATGGAATTCCAGCAGAGGTCCTGCACGAGTTAATCATAAAATTAACCCCCGTCCTATGCAGGCTCCTGAACGAATGCCTATATCAGGGTAGAGTTCCGGGAATATGGAAGAAAAGCGAGGTGGAAATTCTAAAGAAAGGAGACGACAAGGATCCTCTTCGACCGAAATCTTACCGGCCGATTTGTTTATTGAATGTGCTTGACAAAGTTCAAGAGAAGATACTATGCAAAAAATTACAAAACCACCGAGAGGTTCTGGGAATGAATCCTAGTCAATATGGATTTAGAACCGGGAAGTCGACAGAGGTTGCCATAAATCTGTCGATGGAAATAATTTGTAGCAGTACAAAAAACTACGTAGTGGGCATATTTATTGATATCTCTGGAGCTTTCGACAACTTATGGTGGCCCGCCCTGTTTGAACGGCTGAGGGAGATTGGTTGTCCAAGAAGATTATTCTACACCTTCAGGGACTATTGCAGATTTAGAACTGCTTCCTTAAGGTGCCAGAACTCGTTCATCATGAAGACCCTTTCTAAAGGATGTCCGCAAGGTTCAGTTTGCGGTCCCATATTCTGGGAAATAGGGATGGAACCAGTGATTGAACTATTACAAAGATTACCTGAACTTCTAGGTCTAATAGCTTTTGCTGATGACCTTTACTACTTGTGGAAGGAGCAACAAGAGCAGACATTTAGTACAATAGTAATCTAGTACTTAACTGCCTAAGCCAATGGTGCAATAAAGTCAAGCTGAGTTTAGCACCACATAAAACAACATTTATGTTGCTCAAGGGCAAGCTGACTCGAAAACGTACTATAAGAATCGACGGTAAATCAATTCGTAGAAACCCAGAGTGCAGGTACTTAGGAATTCAATTTGATGAACGTTTAATCTTCAAAGCCCACTTAGAGAAGACAATAGCAAGAGCAGTGGCGGTCATGAATAAAATCATTAATATTGGCCAACGAAAATTCACTGTTCCAGTCCAAACAATAAGACTATACCATGACGAAATTTTATCCTCTTTAGTGGGCTACTCAGCAAGTGTGTGGGCAAAGCATCTAAGAAAAATAAAACTAAAACAACGAGTCAGACGTGTCCAACGAGGAATATTTTAAGATTGACAGGAGCATACAGAACCGTGGCAACAAATTCATTAACCGTTGCCATTGGTGTATGGCCACTGGACCTTGAAGTAAGGAAAAGGGATGCCATATACTGGCTCATAAAAGGGAAACAAGATAAGGTAGCAGAAATTGTAGACAGCGAAGCAACATCGTAAATGCACATTCGGAAGCTTCTATTGGCGGAATGGCAACAAGAATGGAACAACAGTGAAGTAGGTCGAGGAGCATATGATATGTTCCCATCCGTTGAGGAGAGGTTAAAATTGAAGTACCTTCAACCCTCTCCCGGATTGGTACACTATATTACAGGTCACGGGCCATACAATAGCTGGCTCCGAAGTCGAAATATTGTAGATTCAAACAAGTGTGAATGTGGTGAAGAAAGTACACCGGAGCACGTGGTATGGGAATGTGAAATAACAGCCAGTTTGAGAGAACACCAACAATCACGGTTGCAAGGTAGGAGAATATTTGACATACTGCGCGATGAAAGTTTGTGGCATTTGCTGGACGA
>JARYHS010013630.1:46026918-46201205 GCA_031002005.1 Vandiemenella viatica | reverse complement strand
TGTTTTCTCTTGTCAGACTATCGTTAATTACATACGGAGATAATTAAATGACGGAAATAAATATTTACATGCTGTTGAGTGTTCTGTACCCATTTTAACTGTGACAAATAATATGAATCAAAAACTACATTGCCTTGCTCGGAACCCCTCAGCCTCCCCTCTCCCACGTAGCCCAGTGTAACTTTCCAGCCAAACCCTCCCTCATCTAGACCGTGCCACGTAGTTTTGGATGTTCCATGACGGCTCGCCCCATCACGTCCACACTTGTCAGCTCGTTCGTGTGACGGACGGGTTCCTACGCGATCTTCAGTCTCCTTTAACTTTTAAATTTTGTTGCTACACGGTATTAATGTAAAGAAAAATTACCTTAAAAATGATATGGGAATTGCAGCTAGGGTTACCTCCCGTACTTTATTATAGAGTAGTGTATTTTATTTTGCGTAGGCATACTTTATAATACACGAAAGTACCTAATAAGGTATGATAAATACTTTCTTTTGCCTGATTCCTGTTATCTCACTGTTTGTAGCTACGTGGCAAAAATTACTTAACGCGAGGGATATAGATCACATTATTTTGTTTGGGCCCTCGCAAGTACATTTAAATAATTTTCAGAAAGATCAAAATGGGCGTCATTTCTCTTCAACTTATTACTCAAGAAAGCTTCCAAAGGAAGAAACTATTAGATGTCGGTGGTTAGTTTATTCAATATCAAACGATAATGTCTTTTGTTTTTGTTGTAGACTCTTTGATTTAAAGTCAACTACAAATTTGACCACTACAGAAGGTTTAAAAAAATGGAAACATTTAAGTGAAACTTTGAAAATGCTTGAAAATAGTCCTGCACATAAAAAAGCATTTATACAATGGACTGAAGCTGAAATCAGGTTCAAAGCTGGTTCAACTATTGACAAGGGAGAACAGCGGGTAATTTCTAAAGAAAGAATACGATGGAACAATGTGCTTCAAAGATTGATACACATAACCTTGTATTTGGCTGAAAACAATATGGCATTCAGAGGGTCATCCGATAAATTATTTACTACAAATAACGGAAAATTCTTAGGCCTTGTACAATTAATGGCGAAATTTGACCCCGTCATGGAAGAGCATGTTAGAAAGGCAGTGAACGGTAATTTGGCTGACCATTATTGCGGCAAAAATATTGAAAATTAATTAATAGAAATTATGGCATCAAAAGTTATCTCTACCATAGTATCCCATTTAAAGGATTCAAAGTATTACGCAATAATATCTAATTGTACTCGTGATATAAGTCATAAAGAGCAACTTTCAATCACATTAAGATGCGCCGACATAACAGAGGATGCCGTTAGTATAAAATAATATTTTATTTCATTTTTGGAAATAGTCAATACCAGTGACTGTTGCAAGTGGTGAACGCAGTTTTTCTAAACTAAAACTGATAAAAACGTACTTGCGGTCTACAATGTGTCAAACAAGATTAACTAGTTTAGCCTCACTGTCCATAGAAAATCAAGTTACAGAATACCTAGATTTTGCCAGTCTTATAAGAGAGTTTGCTGACAAAAAAGCTAGAAAAGTAAAGTTTTAGTTTTATTGTTTTAATTTTCGTTTTTCATTTAATGTTTCATAACTAAATGATATTGTTTAGAGAATAAATGTATAAAATGTTATTATTAATAATAATAAATACATGTTTGTAGTGTTATATTATTTCAGTAAAAAATATGGTACAAAATTCAAAATATTTTTTAAAAATATAATGAAAAATAAAAGGGCGCCAGATGCATGACTCGCCCGGGGCGCCTAGATGGTTAAGGCCGGCCCTGTCCTTTGTAGTCACAAATTATACTTTATTTGAAACAAATATGACACTACAAATACAAATAATCTTCACAAGGATTACAAGTCGTTGTCATTTGATCAAAAGGGGGTTCGATATTCAGGGATACATATCTTCAATAAGCTCCAACAAACATTAAATGTCTAGCAGATGATAAGAATCATGGAGGAAGGAATATACGGAGACGAAATAACGCCAAATCGGCGAAACCTCATAAAAAAAAACCTCGTCTCCTACAGCGCATGTGCGGCGGCCACAGGAGTGCCAAAATATTGGGCTGTTTGCACTGTGTATACTGCTGAGAATATTTCACTTTCTAATATTCTAAAGTTTTCTATAATGCTAAGTTGTGTTGCATATGGTTGCACAAACAGACAAGATAGGAAAAAAACCTGTAATAGCGTTTCATAAGTAAGTCACATTGAAATTATCGTTCTTGAAGTATCTGACCAGGTAACTGCAACATTAGGGTCATTCGCTATAAATTTATTCATTGCTCTCAATAGAATCATATCGTTCTCAAATTTTTGTTGGTGTAGAGTAGACAATTAGCATATGTTACATTTTGCACCTGAAAAGCTAGCCTTATTGTAGACAAGTATTGAAAATTTAATTTAAGGAGGTCATGTTTACATCGCGACACAGTGAATATAGAATTATGCAGGCATTACTCAAGTTTCAGTTTACACTGAAAGTGTACGATGAAATTAATTGTACCTAAGGTATATGTTGAAATTAGTTGTGATAATTTATGCTACGTGAACTATGAATCCCGATATTGTCAATGTTGTTGTAGCTAGAACTGTAGCTTAAATTGAATTTTGTGTGTTGAGGTTGGCAGCACTATTATGGCCATGGTGATGCTATTTGATGATTGATTCTCATGTAAATTGACGAAAATAATCAAAAACCAAGAGTAAATTTTGTTTGATATCTCCCTTAGGTCTCTAGATTTCAACTATCAAAAATTAGTTATAGGTTATAGTTCCTTGTAACTTTGGTGACATTTTTTATGTTGCAGGCCGCGTTTAAACACCCAATCTGCAAGTGCAACAAAATTATCTTTTGGTCCAGTCCGCATCATAACCTAACAAACTCAATTTGGAGACATTATATCTCGAGAACTACGCGAGATATCGAAAAATTTTATTCTTTATTTTCGATTTGTACTGTCGTTGCGTAATATAAGAATTTATCATCAAATTTGACTTTGGGGAAATATTTCTTCTGAATTTCAGCCCAAAACACTTAACTTTGGACCGAGCGTGGTGGTGTAACGGATAGCGTTCTGGCCTCGCATTCGGGAGGACGGCGGTTCGAATCCCCGTCCGGGCATCCAGATTTGGGTTTTCCATGGTTTCCCCAAATCACTCCAGGCGAATGCCGGGATGCTTCCTTCAAAAGGCCATGGCCGAATTCCTTCCCATTCCTTGCCCCCATCCTTTCCCGTCTCTAAAGACCACGTTGTTAAAAAGGGACGTTAAACTGTTACAAAAAAAAAAGAAAAAAAAAAACTTAACTTTGAGACAGTATATCTGGAGAACTAAGCACGATATCAAAAAATTTTATTCTTCATTTTTGATGTGTCTCGTCGAGTTACATAATAATCCATCATCAAAATTGCGGTGCCACGGTTGTATTATGATTTCCTTGAGGTTTTTGTGCCATTTCCCGTGTTTCTCCGACCTAGCAATATGGCGGCCTCCCCACCACCACTTCTCTCTACCCGGTTTCACTCCAGTGTGTGGTGAAGGTCCCTTGCGTTGTCTCCATATATTCCTTCCTCCTTGATAAGAATAAATTCAGGAAAAATTGAAAGAATTTTTAATTGACAACCCCTTCTACTCTGTCGAAGAATTTATTTCTAAGGTATCCACTAAATAAACTGTCAGCAGTTTGTGTAAATGTAGTTGACATAATTAATTTACCATGTATGATATGATTGTATATCTTCTGGTGTGTGTATTATTTTTTCTGTAAATTAACAACCTTCTACATCCCACAGAGCCGGTCTCTTATATTGGGATCAATGGAAAATGAATGTATTGTACTTTAATAGAGTAATTGCCATTCATGTAGTTTTATTAAGTTTTTAATGAAAAATACGATTGGCATCCTTCTACAAACCTGAACATAGCTTCTGGGCACCAGACAGGAATTTAAATAGTAATGCATGCCTAGGAATTTCCTAATGTCTCGTAGCCCTGTTATTGTGCCTGTGTGCGGCAACTAATTCAAAAATCTTAAAGGGTAAAGGTCACAGGACTTTACGGTTCCTGCTGCTCTTCCAGGATTCATGTAGGTAGAGCTCCACATTCCCATCACGACCATTGGGATGTTTACACAACTATCTCCGTTGTAAATTTAACTATCTGCTTCTAAATAATGGAATAAAATCAATATGCATACAGTAAAAGTCAATATATATTAAAAATGCGTACATATTAACAAAGAATTTTTGTATCCGTAAATCAACATTTAACTGTTGTGTATTCCAAATTTATTTCCCCATTACTATGAAAAACGTGACAAATGCTTATTAGAGTTTTATTGATTTTAGATAATCCCAGCCAGCTAAAATAAATTAAATGCAGTGATGTTCCGCTTAATTACGCTTCACTATGTTACATTACAATTTAAAGAATTTTTATTCGTGATATTTCATAGATATAACCCCAGTTATGATAGCCTATTTGACATTTTTTTAACCTATTTTGCATTGGAAAGAGTCTATTTTAGACACCTAAAATAAGATTTTTAGAACCTAAAAATTCGAGGTCTAGTGATATCATATCGGATATACAAATAAAAAATTGGAAAGGCTTCTCTTGCAGACTAAAAATTCGCATATTGGTTGGATTGACGTGGTCTGCATTGGAAGGTACAGTTATACTCGCCATGCACTTCATCTGAATTTTAGACGTAAAAATGCTTTCGCTTTTTATTGCCGATGAGATCAGGGATACCAGTTGAGTGAGAGAAGTATTACTGTGATTAGTGGCGTTCAATCGCAATAAAATAAAGCAAATGTATCGCATTGTCTAAACACTATTAAACTCTCCGATAGTAAAAATTTATTCAAATTAGAAATTTTAACTGATACGCGCAAGTCACTGAATCAAAGTCATCACCCACTATCCTACATCAAAATTTTAGAGGAATTACCAGTAAAATCGATTGAATTATCTGCAGAAGATATTAAGCCGAGTGGCCTAGTATCCTTGCTTCAATATGCTGATGACTCCCATCTTGACAAGGATAAGACTCAGAAACGCAAGAGACGCAACTGAGTTAAGTGTATGATGGATAG
This sequence comes from Vandiemenella viatica, assembly GCA_031002005.1. Taxonomy (NCBI): domain Eukaryota; kingdom Metazoa; phylum Arthropoda; class Insecta; order Orthoptera; family Morabidae; genus Vandiemenella; species Vandiemenella viatica. Next base: position 46,196,067 of record JARYHS010013630.1, on the reverse strand, counting down.
AGGTATAGAAATATCGAAATAGAAGTAAAATATTTGTATTCACACGAAAGTAGTTTCAGGGAAGTGACCTAGAAATTACAATAAATGGTGCGGCATTGGAGATATACAAAGAGGAAAACTTTTTCGGTATGAGGCTGAACTCATACATTGAGGAAAAACGTCAAGGAATTACAACAATTATCTATACAGCGTCTAAAGTATTTTAAAGCCCTCGCGGATCCCATGTAGGGCTTGGACCTACGGCTACTCGTAACGTCTGCTGCTGCCTACTGAGAAGTCGAATGGAGTATGGTAGAAAACAGAAAGTTAGGTAGGAAATGTAGTATCAAAAGAAGTGGAAGTAAAAATGGGTGTGCCACAGGGTAGCGTATTGGGACCATTGCTATTCATTATTCTAATGAATAATTGTGTTGATTGTTTACTATCTGAAATTAGATTGTTTGCAGATGACATAATGCTGTATAAAAGAATCAAAACGATAGAGGATTGTAAACAGTTGCAGGGTGATCTGGACAGGATAGTGTTGCCCAAAATCGGTCTTGGTCTTGCAGTCTTGGTCTTGGTCTTGCATTTCTGCAAGACCAAGACCAAGACCAAGACCGCCTAATTTTAGCAAGACTAAGAGCAAGACTGACTGTGCAAGATTTAAGCAAGAACAAGACCGAGCCTGCAAGACTCTTGCGTCTTGCAGTTAGGACTTTTTTTTATATATACTTTCTATACAAAATAAGTTTTTGGGTGCTTAGAATGGACACGAATACATTATGCTGATCTGTTCTGTGTGGTTTTAAAATACAAAGTGATTAAATATGTCGTCACCCATTTAATAAATATTGTAGACACTTTTAATACACTTCAAACGTGAAAAATTTTTCTACAATAGTAATCGAATAATATAAAAAGCGTGCAATAAGATTTATGTACTGTTTAGGAGCCCGAATATAATATAATGAGAGAACTGTTTAAATAAATAAATTGCTATATTGACTATTGCATCACAATATATTTTTGCAAATATTCATTTACATGTAAAGAATATATAGTATTTGCACAATTTTAACTCGAGGAGTAAACTCCAGAGTCAGTGGACCGGACAGGCTTAATTTAAATTATACAAGGTTTATTAAAGAACATAGCATTACACTGTGAAACTGACAGTAACACACAAGAAGAGCAGTATGAATACTATGAAGATGAAACTGAGGAAGATGAAGAATATACGCCAAATATTGCTGACTCACGTACAGCTATAACAAAATTATGCAGTATTTGCATTAAAATAAAAAGAAGTGAAATATTGAAGAGGAAGTTTCAGTCTGCTTGTGAAGCAGCTGGCGTGCCATCAAATTTGAATCCCATATTAGACTGTCCAACGAGATGGAATTCCACACATGATATGATTGGATTTGGTTTAACAGTAAGAAATGGCATAAACATATTGTGCACTTCTGTCACCGAATTGAATGATTTTCAAATCACAGATAGTGAATGGCAAATACTAGAAAAAATACATAAGTTTCTAATAAACTTTAAACTTCTATCAACGAAACTTGGCGGAGAAAAATATGTTACATTACCGCTAGTCATTGTATCATTCAATCTCTTGCTCGATAAAATTGAATCCATGGTAAAACAACTAGATGAGAACCAAATCGATCCGAAGTGGATGAAAGGCTCATTATGGGTTTCCAAGCAGCTAGAGACAAAATGCTTAAACATTATAAGAAAAGCAACTGGATTTATTGTACCTCTTTGATTTTAGACCCAAGGCATAAGGCTCAAACTTTTGACATGACATTTTGGGGCAAGCAAATTAAAACAGAAAAATTAATGAACTTTATGAAGAATATAAATCTACACTTAGTGAATAAATCTCTAGAATCACCAAGAAATGAACAGAAAGTATGTGAATATGATGAAGATGAAGACGTAATAGACTTTGATAAACTGTATGCATGTCCCTCGACGTCATCTGGATCTGGATCTTGTCTTCAAGGCTTAGTTATTGAAGAGTTGGAGGAGTACCTATGTAAACCCAGAGCCGCCAGCTCAGAAGACATTTTAGAGTGGTGGAGGACGCATGAGACAGAGTATCCGGTTTTATCGAAGATGGCCCGTGATTTTCTATCAATACCTGCAACTTCAGTACCTGCTGAGAGATTATTTTCTAAAGCATCATTAGTAATTAGAAAACATAGAAATAGGTTAAGCGATGAGTCAGCCAGATGGTTACTTTGTATTAATTCTTGGTCAAAAGAATTAATATAAAGTAACAGTAATGTCAGCTATTGTGTACTGTTCTGTAATTTCATTTGTGTTGTATTTTTATTGAAATAAATGGTAAATTCAGTAAATTGTATAATTATTTTATTCCATTTCATATAAGGTGAGGGTCTATCAATCTCTTTCTAGACAGATAATGTTCTTTAAAATACAGTCAAGTTAATGTCATTAATTTGTTTTCTCTATGTTTAAACCATGTTTTAGTACATTGAAGATTATTAAATGTAAACGTTTATTAAGAAACAGACTGACTCCCGCGGGACACAGTTGATAGCTCAGTTGTTAGTTAGAGCATCGCCACTGATCGCTTAGGTCGTGGTTCAAACCCCAACCGGTGTCAGTTGATTTTTTGAATTTCTCATGAAATGTTTAGACATTTATTAATTTGGTTGGTCTTTACCATGGCTATGTTAATTCAAGCTCAAAATGTACCTATTCTGTTGCGTTGTTCTAACATCTAAAGTAACGTTTAATAAATAGCGACAGGCTAATAGGTAATTGCAAGACTTGCGAGACTCTTGCTGCAAGACCAAGACCAAGACCAAGACTGGGAGTGCAATACCAAGACCAAGACCAAGACCAGGTGTATTGATGCAAGACCAAGACCAAGACTGGCCAAGTCTCGTCTTGTTCTTGCATTTGGGCAACACTAGGACAGGATATCTAATTGCGTTGGTAAACATGGAATGAAGATAAATGCAAAGAAGAGTCAGCTTATTAGATATTCAAATAAAAAACAAAAGGTTAATTATGAATATAAGGTGGGGAAAGAATTGCTTGCTGAAGACTTGAAATGTAAATATCTTGGAATTACTTTTGATAAACTTAACTGGGCAGGACACATAGCACAGGTGGTAGGAAAAGGTTTCAAAGTTCTGCACTTGTTGGAGAGAGTGATGAGGGGATGTACGAGAGAAGTCAAGGAATTGGGTTACAAAACTTTGGTCAGACCATTGCTCGAATATGGTAGTGTAGTATGGGACCCTCATTTTACGTATCAAATACAGGAGTTGGAGAGGGTGCAAAAAAGGGCTGCTAGATTTGTTTCTGGAAATTATCGCAGAATGCAATCAGTGACGGATATGATAAAGGAGCTGAAATGGGATTCATTGCAAGACAGGAGGAGGATGAGGAGGGTCATGGGAGTGTACAGGGCATATACTGGTGATGAGGCATGGAAAGATATTGCAATAGGTATGAAAAGTAGTGCATGGAAGGGAAAAGATGACCATGACCACAAGCTGGCACTCGATTTCAGGCACAAGGGGGTGGGAAGATTCTCTTTTTAGGTAAGGGTGTCAGGGATTGGAATGAGTTACCAAGAGAAATGATGAATAATTTACCGAAAACTTTGAAAGAATTTAAAGATAAAATTTGTAGAGGGCAAATGTAGGTAGGTGCAGGATAGGGGGAAGATGGGTGTGTAGGGAAATTGCCACCGGAGCCTGTGCTCCATTGCAATTAAATTAAATTAAATAAATTAAATATGCGGCTTCCTTTTAAAAAACCGCTGCCAAGGCTATCCTGACAAAGTTAGATCGGTTGTGCATTACAACTGAATTTCGTTCGAGAAACGTCCGATGTACGGCCGACCACGACGTCTGATTAAAGCTCGTCCACTGCAGCCAAATTATATCCGCCACATATAGCTTTTTTCCTTACTTATGGCTTTACGCCTCGTCGACGTCAAGGTCATTAGAGGAGAGATGGGAATGGGGACAAGGAACGGGAAGGGATTCACCTATGGCCTTTTGAAGGAAGCATCCCGGCATTCGCTTGGAGTGATTTGGGGAAACCATGGAAAACCCAAATCTGGATGCCTGGACGGGGATTCGAACCGGCGTCCTCCCGAATACAAGGCCAGAGTGTTCCGCTCACCCACCACGCTCGGTCTCACGTATACCGATCCGTTAGTGTTGCTTCAACACCAAGTGAACGGGTTTGCTTTTACAAAATATTTCGTGAAAATAGACTTTACCTTGCCCTCCAAAATTATTACAAGTGTCAAGGCAATATTTACAATTTGTAGACCCTTTGGCTGATTCTGTGGTGCGCGGCCTACCATGAAAATATTTTGAAATTTTACCTCGTATTTTTAGCAATTTTCTAACTAAAACCTTATTTGTAAGAACGGAGACTTTCCCGGCGTATGCTTGAAATGAAGTCTTCACGGATGTACCGCCGGATAGTGTTTTGGAAACACGATATTTCGAAGACTAGCTCCATCGTCTTCATCAGGTGTCAAGACATTTGCACAGGTCAGCTGACCGTCAGATATCTGATGAAGACGACGGAGCTAGTCGTCGAAATATCGTGTTTTCAAAACACTATCCGGCGGTACACCCGTGAAGACTTCATTTTAAAAACTTATAAATAAACTTTTTTATATTAGCATAAAGCCACGAAAACGCCACCAGTTGCTTAAAAGTTTTTTATTATTTAAAACTTTACTGCAGTTTCGACAAATACAGGTTTGTCTTCTTCAGAAGTATGACACCTAAACAAAAATTCATGTTAAAATTGCACTATGATAAAATATATACATACAGCTTTTATCTTTAAAATATGACATTATACATACGTTAAAATTACATAGGCGAAAGCATTATCACAATTCAGTCACTTTCGTGCGAAAGTTGCACATCGTCACGATTCTTCCTTCCGTCTACTAGACAACATCTGTACGAGGCGGGCGACTTCCGCCAACTGACCAGTTAGATGTGAATCAACGAACTTCGTAAATTTGTTAGATGGCGCTACGTGGTATATTATTATGGCTTCTTAAAAAGAAAATTTAGTTTACTGTGTAAGATTGCATTATGGAATGATGGGCTGAGGTGCAAGTTTGCGCTATTCCTAAAATGTTATCGTGGCTAAGATTATTTAAAGTCCTTAAATGTGACATAATAAAAATTATAACATAATATTTAAAAATTGGTTAAAATCTACTTCATATATATAAACAATTACTTAACTAATAGAATATTCAGGAGAATCGAACATTATAGACATATGTATTAAAATATGTTATTCAGTTGAAATTACTGGCTTGAAGGCTTCTAAGAATTATTTGTTAGCTAATTCCCACTGGTCATTAAGCATATTACCATCATTTTTCGTTAAATGCTTAAAGATTTCTAATTCTTCTAATAGGTCTAGTTTACGTCCTTTCTTTTCTCTGTGTAGAATTATCGTACTTTCTAAACCTCTCGCCGAGTGGTTTGCCTTTAAAGATGTTCGCCAAATGTGGAATTAGGAAAGTTGCTGTTTTTCTTTTTTTGTATGTGTTTTTTATATCTGATTTGTATTTGCCTGCCTGTTTGCCCTATGTAATACTGAGGACAATTTTTACATGTAATTTTATAAACTCCTGAATTGGAAAAGGGGTCATTCGTCATTTTAATGGCATGTCTAATGTTTTTCTTTATACTGTTATGTGTAGAGAATGTTACACTGCAACTGTATTTTTTAACTAAAAGGCGTTTAATTCTATACGATATGTTTCCTAGAAAGGGAATCACAATAAATTTGTTGTCTTTTATCATATTTTGGATGTCTCCGTTTTTTGTTAATGTTGAGCACGGTTTACGGGTTTTCTTGTCTATGATGGTATTTATTATCTGTTTATTATATCCGTTATTGGTAGCAATGGATTTGATAATGTTAATTTTTTTCCTAATTTAGTGGGAGTAAGGGGAATTGTTAAAGCTCGATTGATTGCAGAATGGAAATATGCTAATTTGTGCGATGTTGGGCGTGCAGAATCGGCAGGGATGATGTTATCTGTATAGGACGGTTTACGATAAATATCAAAATTTATACTGTTGTCTTTTATTTCAAGTTTAAGGTCTAAGAAATTGAGCTCCCCATTTTCATTTTGCATTTCTTTGGTGAATACGATGTTCTCATGAAGACTATTGAAATTGTTAAATAAAATTTCTAAGTCATTCCCATCAAATGCTATGATTAAATCATCTACGTATCTAGCGTAAAATCGTATCTCTTTCAGTACCAGTGAATCAGAGTTAAAAAATTTAGTCTCTAAATCATTGATAAAAATATCGGCTAAGATTCCCGCTAAGGGATTACCCATTGCTAGGCCATGGTTTTGTATATAAAATTTTCCATTAAAGGTAAAATAATTGTACTTTAATACAATGTGTAATAAATTAATCAATTCTATAATTTGTGATTCCATCATTTTTTTATATTTTAACACATTTTCTTCGATGATTTTTATTTCTACATTTGTAGGTACATTAGTATAAAGATTTATTATGTCGAATCAGATTAATCTAGTACTGGGTGTGTATTCTAAACATTTCATTTTATTAACCAAATCGATGTTATTTTTAACTGAGAAATTATGTTCGAATACAAAATTATCTTTAATTTTCTGGTGTAGTCGCCTGGCTATTGAGTGATATGCGCTATCCATCGGGTGACCTTGCTTGTGTATCTTAGGCCCAATTCACACAGAAGAGACGCGGCGCATTTTGAGGTCGCTCCTGTGTTAAACAAATGGCGCAATTCACACAGAGGCGGCGGGGCGCGGGCGCGCCCCTTGGAGGTCCGCGCAGCGTCTCTTCAAAGTCTCGAGGGGCGCAAAGAACGGGCGCGTGGCGCGGACCTCCAAGCGAAGCGTTCTCGCAGTTATAAAAATGCCTGATAATTTTGAGTTTAATATACAATTTTGTGAAATTATTGAGAAGTTTCCCGAACTGTACGATTTTAATCGTTCAAATTATTGCAATCGTAATGTACGGGACAGTACTGGCAAAAGATCGCTAAGGAATTAAATGAAACAGGAAAGTTTTTAAAAACAATTATAAAATTTATTTCTGTTAGGTACATACAAGGGTGGTAAAAAGCTTCTAAAAAATCAGATTATAGCAACTGTTATTAATATACACAATATCTATCCTGATACGGAATGGGTGCACGTTTTACGAAGTACTTGCACAAATACTCTCTTACGTATTTTGCATTTTGTCTTCTTGGATATCCTTCGGTCATTGGATTTCCTATTACAATGCTTTCAATGTGAGGTATTGAAAGTTTACCATCGTATTTCCGTATTGCGTTGTGCAAAACGCACATGGCTTGAATCAGTAAATCAGTTTTAGGAGAGCAACATATTAATGTATTCAAGACCCTGAATTTTGAAGTTAATACGCCAAAAGCACATTCCACACATTTCCTATCTCTACATAACCTGTTGTTGAATATTCTGCGATCGTTTGATAATTGATTGCGAGAAAAAGGTTTCATAATATTTGGTTGCAGTGGGAATGCTTCATCAGCTATAAAATAGAAAAGGATTTTCATTGTTTCTCCAGGAAGAGGGGCAGGGTCGGGTAATTTAAGGCCCTGTTGTTGTAGAGCTCTTCCAAAATTGCTGCGATTAAATGCTCGACCATCATTGTTTCGGCCGTATTCGCTTATGTCTATAGTAACAAATAAGCCATCCGCATCTGTCACTGCTAACAAGCAGTGACAGAATCGGATGTTATATTGTAGAATAGAATCATTTGTAATTGACAAAGGCGGAACCTGATTTTGACGGAGCTTTTATTCTCAGGTGTTTTCCATCAACACTGCCAATATAGTTGGGTAAATTCCACAGTTTATAGAAACGTTGAAATACTTTCAACAAAAATATAAATTGTTAAAAAAATAAACATGAACCAAAAGCTCTAGAACTTTATCCAGATATGGTTTTTTTTTTGCAAAAAATTTGCAGATATTAAATCTATGACAGCACAACAAAAACGTAAAATCAAAATAGGAATTTAGAACATAATGCTTCGGACTTATCGTCTGTACCCAGTGACGACCATCCTGATAACGCCAACAACTGAGACTGGTATCGGTACATCGACATCTCCACTCTATATTACATTATCATCAAATCGAGGAGACATACTACGCATCAAGCACAGAGACTGATGTGAAAACAGATAGTTATACATTGAAAGACTTCTTTCGTTTTAGTAAATTTTTTATTTTCAAATAAAGGTTTGTGTTTTGATTACCTTCCTTAATGTAATTAACATCCTCTCTTCTGGACAAACTGGCGATCTCCAGTTGGTAGATTTTTTTCTGTATGCCATCCTTAATTTTGTTCAGTAGATAAAAGAAACATGGTTGAGACATTCTGTAAAAATTTTGAAAACCTTCAGGATACATTTCCAACTCTTTCATCACGTCAAAAATTCCATACTTCCTCCCCTTCTTCAGCCATAAAGGATGAACCCAGAAACTACTCTTATATTGAATATGTTTAAATGTAGTAAGATTAAAACATCTTCATCGTCAGATGAAGTCATGGTAGAAACCATGTCGCGCGCGAGTCCCTTCTGCGTCTCTTCTGTTTGGACTGAACAGGCCACGTCCGCGCCGCGTCTGCGCACAGTCTCCGCCCGACGTCCGCGCCACGTCCCTTCTGTGTGAATTGGGCCTTAAATAGACTTCTCAGAACAGGAGGTTTTGGGTTCATATTTGCTAGCCATTGCTTTTGTACTTTACTAAATAAGTCATCCGAATTTGCTAAACATTGACGGATTTCCTTTTGTAAATCTACGGTGGGATCATTAGTTACTTCTATAATGCTACTCTCCTCAAAAACTTCACAGTTTTATTTACATACTAGCCGAGTAAGTAAGATGTTTCCACACGATATTTCGGCGATCTCAGACTCCGTCGCCATCTTAGATCGCCGAAATATCGTGTGGAAACATCTTACTTACTCGGCTAGTCTCCCGAGAAGACTACACCCAATATACAAATTTTCTTTTTGTGGAATGGAGTTGATAACTTTGGTGTTAGAGGAGTGACAGGAAAATTTGCTTTAATGTCAACATTCACAGAAGTACCATACACTGTCAAGTTTTTATGTAATACATATACATAATTAAATCCAAGATATGGGTGTATCATATCCTTAGACAATCCGTTTGACTCATAATACCAATTCTATTAAGCGAGACAGAAAGAACAAAACACCTTTCAGTAGAATGAATGTACTTGAGTGCAATAATATGTATAACACTAGCTGGTACCCACGACTTCGTTCGTGATTGTAACGAATTCATATTGACAGCTATAGACATCTAACCACCATAGTGCACGATGGGAGACTCGATACTATTACCACACATAAATACCAGTCTTATGCGCTATGTAGTAACGGCAACAAAGTAAAATTTACGGATACACACAAGTCTTTGGATGAAATACGAAAATTTTCATGATCGACCAATTTCAAACACCATATCTCACACAATCCCACAGTTACCGAATTTCGGCCAACGTTGTGATCGATGGGAGACTCTGTGTTACTACTACACACAAACGTCAGTGATCTGCGATTGATAGTTTTCACATGCGTCTTTGGCAGAAATTTGAAATTGCCACACGTCGACCATTTTCATCCCCCATATCTTCCACACCCCCATAGCTACAGACATCTAACAACCATAGTGTACGACAACAGACACGATTCTACTATCACACATCAACACTAAAACTCTATGCTATGTAGTCGTGGCAGAAAGGTGAAATCTGCGGAGACAGTCGAAATATGAAAATATCCTTCACCGGCCACTTACAACCACCATATCTACCACAGTACCACAGTTTCTGAAATTCGGCCGCTGTTGTGATCGAAAGGTGACTCTGTGTTACTACCACACACAAACGCCAGAGATCTGTGATCGAGAGTTTTCGATGAAAAGTGATACACCATGACACTTTTGTCTTTGGCAGAAGTATGAAACTGCCACAGGTCGACCACTTTCAACCCCCATTTCTCCCACACCCCCATAGCTACCGACATCTAACAACCATAGTGCACTACATGAGATATGATTCTACTGCCAAACACAAACACCAATGCTCTATGCTATGTAGTTGTGGCAGAAAAGTGACATATGCGGAGACAGTCGAAATACGAAAGTATCCTTGGTCAGCCACTTACAACCACCATATCTACCGCAGTACCACAGTTTCTGAAATTCGGCCGTTGTTGTGATCGAAAGGTGACTCTGTGCTACTACTACACACAAACGCCAGTTATCTGTGAGCTATAGTTTTCGCTGAAAAGTGATACACCATGACACTTTTGTCTTTGGCAAAAGTATGAAACTGCAACAGGTCGACCACTTTCAACCCCCATTTCTCCACACCCCCATAGCTACCGACATCTAACAACCATAGTGCAATACATGTGATACGATTCTATTACCAAACACAAACACCAATGCTCTATGCTATGTAGTTGTGGCAGAAAAGTGACATATACGGAGACAGTCGAAATATGAAAATATCCTTGGTCGGCCACTTACAACCACCATATCTACCACAGTTCCACAATTTCTGAAATTCGGCCGCTGTTGTGATCGAAAGGTGACTCTGTGCTACTACTACACACAAACGCCAGTTATCTGTGATCTATAGTTTTCGCTGAAAAGTGATACACCATGACACTTTTGTCTTTGGCAGAGGTATGAAATTGCCACAGGTCGAACACTTTCAACCCCATTTCTCCCACACCCCCATAGCTACGACATCTAACAACCATAGTGCACTACATGAGATACGAATCTACTACCAAACACAAACACCAATGCTCTATGCTATGTAGTTGTGGCAGAAAAGTGACATATGCGGAGACAGTCGAAATATGAAAATATCCTTGGTCGGCCACTTACAACCACCATATCTACAACAGTACCACTGTTTCTGAAATTCGGCCGCTGTTGTGATCGAAAGGTGACTCTGTGCTACAACTACACACAAACGCTAGAGATCTGTGATCTATAGTTTTCGCTGAAAAGTGATACACCATGACACTTTTGTCTTTGGCAGAAGTATGAAACTGCAACAGGTCGACCACTTTCAACCCCCATTTCTCCCACACCCCCATAGCTACCGACATCTAACAACCATAGTGCACTACATGAGATACGATTCTACTACCAAACACAAACATCAATGCTCTATGCTATGTAGTTGTGGCAGAAAAGTGACATATGCGGAGACAGTCGAAATATGAAAATATCCTTGGTCGGCCACTTACAACCACCATATCTACCACAGTACCACAATTTCTGAAATTCGGCCGCTGTTGTGATCGAAAGGTGACTCTGTGCTACTACTACACACAAACGCCAGTTATCTGTGATCTATAGTTTTCGCTGAAAAGTGATACACCATGACACTTTTGTCTTTGGCAGAAGTATGAAATTGCCACAGGTCGACCACTTTCAACCCCCATATCTCCTACACCCCCATAGCTACCGACATCTAACAACCATAGTGCACGACAGGAAAGACGATTCTGCTGCCACACACAAACACCAAAGGTCTATGTTATGTAGTTGTGGCAGGAAAGAGAATTATACGGAGATACGAATTTTTGGTCGAAATATGAAAACACCCTGCACTGACCAACTTGAATCATTATATCTCCCACATCCCCACATCTATCAGCATTCGGCCAACGTTGTGCATGACAGGAAACTCCATGCTACTTCCACCCACAACCATAAGTGATCTGTGCTAGGTATGGTGGCTGAAAAGTGAAATATAGGAAAAAACACGTCTATTTTTATATATATATAAGATTCTTTGAGATAGGTGATTACAATACTGTTTCCTTTATCCACTTTAGTTAATAGGGCTTCATTTTCTCTTAATTTTTGATTAATACTATTTATAATTTTTTGCTCTTTAGTATGAATGTTTGGTTGTAACGCAATTTCTTTTTCAATAATATTATTACAATCATGAGTTATTCTCACTTGTTTAGATATAACATGTAAGATTCTAGACCAATTTTTATGTCCATTACAAGATTGTTAATAACATTAGTGTCTGTAAGTTTTGGTGTTAGATTGTATTTTAACCCTTTGCATAACAAATCATTCTCTTCTTGAGTGAAGAAATGTGTTTTATTTACTACTTTGTCAAAGAAACATTTCGTACTACTATTTGTTTTAACTGCGTTATCGTTGATTTTCAATTTATCGTTTGTTTTTATGTCTGTCTAAAATTTCACATTTACGATTCATTAACCGCTCATTAACACTGGAAATAACTTTTAGCAGTACAAAAAACTACGTAATAGGCATATTTATTGATATTTCGACAATTTATGGTGGCCCGCTCTGTTTGAACGGCTGAGGGAGATTGGTTAGTCCAAGAAGATTATTCTACACCTTCAGGGACTATTGCAGATTTAGAACTGCTTCTTAAGGTGCCAGAACTCGTTCATCACGAAGACCCTTTCTAAAGGATGTCCGCAAGGTTCAGGTTGTGGTCCCATATTCTGGGAAATAGGGATGGAACCAGTGATTGAACTATTACAAAGATTACCTGAACTTCTAGGTCTAATAGCTTTTGCTGATGACCTTTACTACTTGTGGAAGGAGCAACAAGAGCAGACATTTAGTACAATAGTAATCTAGTACTTAACTGCCTAAGCCAATGGTGCAATAAAGTCAGCTGAGTTTAGCACCACATAAAACAACATTTATGTTGCTCAAGGGCAAGCTGACTCGAAAACCTACTATAAGAATCGACGGTAAATCAATTCGTGGAAACCCAGTGGTGCAGGTACTTAGGCATTCAATTGGATGAACGTTTAAACTTCGAAGCTCATTTAGAGAAGACAATAACAAGAGCAGTGGCGGTCATGAATAAAATCATTAATATTGGCCAACGAAAATTCACTGTTCCAGTCCAAACAATAAGACTATACCATGACGAAATTTTATCCTCTTTAGTGGGCTACACAGCAAGTGTGTGGGCAAAGCATCTAAGAAAAATAAAACTAAAACAACGAGTCAGACGTGTCCCAACGAGGAACACTTTTAAGATTGACAGGGAGCATACAGAACCGTGGCAACAAATTCATTAACCGTTGCCATTGGTGTATGGCCACTGGACCTTGAAGTAAGGAAACGGGATGCCATATACTGGCTCATAAAAGGGAAACAAGATAAGGTAGCAGAAATTGTAGACAGCGAAGCAACATCGTAAATGCACATTCGGAAGCTTCTATTGGCGGAATGGCAACAAGAATGGAACAACAGTGAAGTAGGTCGAGGAGCATATGATATGTTCCCATCCGTTGAGGAGAGGTTAAAGTTGAAGTACCTTCAACCCTCTCCCGGATTGGTACACTATATTACAGGTCACGGGCCATACAATAGCTGGCTCCGAAGTCGAAATATTGTAGATTCAAACAAGTGTGAATGTGGTGAAGAAAGTACACCGGAGCACGTGGTATGGGAATGTGAAATAACAGCCAGTTTGAGAGAACACCAACAATCACGGTTGCAAGGTATGAGAATATTTGACATACTGCGCGATGAAAGTTTGTGGCATTTGCTGGACGAGGCAGCTGATCTAGAAATTTATAAAAAGGAAAAATGCCAAGCGAAATCAAAGGCCACAGATAGCAGAAGAGGAGAACACATTTACAACTCGTGGAATAGAGGAAGCTAATTCCAGAAACAACTGCAGAGGGAACAATGAACACCGGATTGACGGAAGATATCCTACGACAATGAGCAACATCAATCGTCGGAGCACTTCAGTGTGCTCCAAAGAGGCCGTCTTCTGAGCGACAGCTGGGGCCGTCTTGGTATTCCAGGAGGTCAACTCTTGATGGCCTGGGCGGCTGACTTTGCTGCCGGTTCCAGGAGACTCTACCTTTGGAGCGCACTCAACATCAAGAAAAATGAACATTAGTGGACCGAAGTGCGGCTGTGACAATTGGTGGTGGTAATATTAGTATTAGTAGTAGTAGCAATGATATTAGTAGTAGTAGTAGTAATGTTAGTAGTAATATTAGGGACAGTTGCAGTAGAAGTAGATGTAGTAGCGGTGTGGTGCCCATTCTGTTTAATAACAGTAGATGTAATAGATATTGCAAACTGAATCAAAATTTTCTTGGATTCATTGTTTATATGTTAATACGTTATATATATATATATATATATATATATATATATATATATATATATATATATATATATATATATATATAAGATAAAATATATGTACATGTTAAAGAATAGAAATAAGGGCCCAGATTAGATACTAGGTGCTGGGCTATGTTGCATATGGAAAACAAATAAACAAATAAAATATCCAGTGTTAAATAAAGTAATTCTCAGTTCCAACATTGTGCTGCGGCAAAGTAGTGTTTTCTGGCATTAATATTTAATCCACATCTATTCAGTTAGAAGATGATTTCATTTTTGATTATGATGACACCTACCGAACAGCTTTTATTTTAATCTCACACTGTGACGTCACAAGACTTCTTCTTCCATTGGAGCCATACATGAGTCCAGTTGTAGGCGGTTACGTATCGGAAGTTTTCCCCTCATGGGAACGTCCCGGGGGAGGAAACTGGTGTACTTTCCTGTAGCTTCTCTAGTGTGACAGTGTTGGTTTTATTTTTAAGTGTGGATGACTGCGATCGTGTGTGTGTGTGTGTTCAATTTAGTGAGTTTTTTGCGTTGTATATGAGAGATAGATGAAAGAAGAAGGAGGGTGAGACCAGGTTCCGGCACATTGTGGCCTACTCTTCCGAAACACACCAAGGGGGCCGCTATGTTTAACGTCCATGTAACAGACGATTCACCATCAACAGTGTCATATACCCTCACTCCGTATTAATTGTCGACTGGTTTGGGGCTTAAGCCAGCACTCTGGTGCACAATCTGGTGATTAGGAACTGTGCACCATGATCTTTCCTAGCCTGCCCGCCAAGTCTCGATAGTGAAAGTTACTTCAACCACGAGGACTGGAACCAGGTAACTCTGTGTCACGGAGCCACAACCAACTGAGCCAACGGGGTGGTCTTTACAAGATTAACAGTCGTTTATTTACATATTAAACAAGGAAACAGTAGAGGTAGGATATTCTGAAATTGTCTACCTGACATGTTTTTTCACCGATACCCAAGACTGACCTCTTCAAAATTCCAGCAATACGCTATTACACATTTCAATGATGATACTTGAGTTCCGCTATTAGTATACCGCCAAAAGCACCGAGGCATCCGAAGAAGTTTATATATATATGAATGAAGCACGTTGTCAGACTAAAGAAGAGTGACAGTTGACTGGTGGCTCAGTGGTTAAGGCGTCTGACTGGAGAACGGAAGGTACCAGGTTCGAATTCCTGTGTTGACGTGGATTTTCAGAACCTGTCTACCATACCTTCACCTCTATAACCGCCTGCTATGTAATGTGATGTACGCCAGAACACTTCCGAGGTTCTGACTACGCATTAAATCGTAGATTCCTTCTAGGGCCAACAATCCTAGTTGTAATTGGAATGTGTGCACATTAAAAGCAAATTCAATCCAAACAAAAGCTTAACATGGACCTTGTTGGCCCAAATGAACACATGTATGTACATACACAAAGAGACAGATTGGCTTCTAAACAGTAGATGTGGTCATAAATTGGTTGTGAGAAATATCTGTTCCACTGATGTGATAGAAGGGAATGAAAGGTTGATAACGAATCAGCAGTCTCCAGTGTAGCTATTAGGTATCAATAGTCTGGAAAGCGTTTGTCGGCGTCTGTCACCTCGGCTTTCCTAAACGGCAATTAGCGAGCGCGCGGCCCATCAGCAGCAGATATCTATCGGCCGTGGCCCGGCCGCAGTCGGTCACGTCTGGCGCAGCGCGTGTTAACGGCTGAGGCGGTAACGAGCTTGCGCATTCCGCGCGCGCACGCCGCTCATTAGCACTCGGCGGCGCGCAGTCGGAACGGCGCAGCGTCGCTCCGCCCGCGTCTGCTCGGCGCTCTAATCTCGGCTCCAGGACGTGTCCAGGCGACAGGAAACATGCTGTCACACTGCTATAACAGACCCACCACCTGCTTCCCAGAAGGCAGCCATCTAGAAGGCTGTTGCCAACGAGTCTTGTTGTAACGCGAGTGTTGAGACTCAAACCGAGTAAGCGAAGACTGACAAACTGTTTTGGTCCAATCACAGAGGTTGTCGATTTACAAGACAGACAATGCAAACCGGTATCGTATAATAAAAATGATAGGGAGTTGTATCAGCCTTCAAACCTAAAATTAAATGTAATTGTATTTTATGAAGCAATTGTAGCACGCTAGAGTTTGGTTGAACATGATCTTTTATGATTGTTTTGCAATTTACTGCAAATCAATGTATATAGACTTTGTTTTATGAAAAGAAATTATTTAGAGGCCTTTTAATATGTATAAGAACAGAATTGTGCAAGAGAATTGCTTAAATGTTTGTAATTCCAAGTATTAATGCAAGTTACGATATCTAAAGATCAATTTACTATAGTTTAAAATAACTTCTGTGGATAATTTTGTGTTTAAGTAACTACAATTTCAATTTCTAACCATTTTGTAATGATTGTAAGTGATTATGTATTATTTCTGATTGTTTTTAATATCTTTCAATTGTTTAAGTATTGTTAATGTTCGACAAACATCTGTCGGAATCCTTTGAAGTGTTCTAGAAATTTCGATGTAGTTAATATAAAGCGATCAGAGACAGAGAAACAGTTTTTACAGACTCAATATACGACGGCGAAGGTCTGTATTGTCTGTGGAAGGAGTGTTGTATGCAATCCCTGGATTGTATGTATGCATGTAACCAGTATCTTAGACGTCGTGTTTTCTTTGAAAATAAAAACAAGTTTAAAGTGAACTGTATGGTGGACTGGTTATTTATCATATTAATTAAATCACGAACAATCCGATAGAGTGGAGAGACTGGTATAAGGAAGAATCTTTAGTGTATGAATTTGATTGGAAATTCGTGGGAGTCCAGAAAAAGACACGCCAGGCCAAAGGAAGTTTACGATTGGCTGCAGTGGATCAGGAGAAGAGTCCATGTTTGACTTATGGTGCGCTTCCTGTGCAACGGCAGTACGACAGCCGCTGATGTACGCTACAGTGGAAAGCAACGGGAGTGCTTCCTATGAAGCGGCGGCAACCCGCGTTCTCGGAAAAGGCCGCTTGAGCCCCGCGACTGTACCTGTCCGAGAGCAGTGTAGACTCAGCCACTAGCGGAATACTTAAAATATGTCGAACTGAAAGGTGTAATTTAGATCAGAAAGGATAAAAAATTGGTTGAAGTAGTGAGTAAATTTTCTTGTATACATGGTTTTTCTTCGCCAGTGTACGAAGACCAGTCTGTAAAGGACAATGTCGAATTCGTTGAAAAATTAGGTAATAAAAGTACAATATAATCTAACATACGTTTATACATATTGTTTATTACCTTCGAGTCACTTGTCATTATTTAGACCTATTTATTATTACAGAAGCCTTTAAAAATACAAGCTACTTCGCGTAGTGTAATTGCAATATAGGTTAATTGGTGGTTATTTGTAGTTAAATCATCATTTAATACTTTTATTGAATTACTAATTCTAACGAATATAGCAGAATGTGAAATAATGACAGTTCCCAGATTTCGTATTATTTTTACTTCGATAAGAATTTAACTGTTGTATCTACATTAGACTCAATTTTTGGCTAAGCATGAAGTGGACTTCAAAAATAACTGAAACATTACTCAGGTTTATAGGCACATTCATAAAAAATATTCTTTCATTGAGTCATCTATCACATATTTATCTGTATACTTATTAACTTCAATATTAATATTTTTCATAATTATTTTGTAGCATAACACAAATTACTAAACAATACACAAAATTAATATTATAAATTCATATACATACACGAGTGAATTTTTAATAATACACTAGCTGGTAACCGCGACTTCGCACGCGTTGATTAATAAATTTTTTGCCAGAAATGAATATAGAAAGCTGTTGGTAACGTAGGATTGGTCACAAACAAGTCGGCATAGTATAACAGGAAAGCCATCACTATATCATTCTACCGTCGAACGTGTCTCATGAAGAGAATCAATTTCCAACATATTTAAAAACAGAAAAGCAAACGAAGGTGGATGGGGGTGGGGAGGAGGGTTAACTAAGAGCACCTTTATTTGAGCTTGGTCTATTCTTCATTCTTCAGCATTAGCATCCAATTCTTGGGTTAAAATAACTTTAGCTGTTCGTGCTCTGCTAGAGCAATATCTTAGGCCAGTTTACACCCGCAAGGCATGCCAAAAAAGATGGAAAAATAAACTGTTACCAGAAATATTTAAGCAAACACAAAGTAATAGTACAGAGAAAATCAACATCTATAGTAAATAATACATTTTGTCTCTTAACGAAATTTATTAACAAATCATACACTAATATTTGCGAGAGAAGCACAGCTTGGGCAACCGACGTAACATTAAAGACTTACCGAGCGTGATGGTGTAACGGCTAGCGTTCTGGCCTCGCATTCGGGAGGACGGCGGTTCGAATCCCCGTCCGGGCATCCAGATTTGGGTTTTCCATGGTTTCCCCAAATCACTCCAGGTGAATGCCGGGATGCTTCCTTCAAAAAGGCCATGGCCGAATTCCTTCCCTTTCCTTGCCCCCCATCCTTTCCCGTCTCTAAAGACCTAGTTGTTATAGGAGACGTTAAGCAGTTAAAAAAAAAATTAAAGACTAACACACACATCTATGTCACCATTCAATAAGTTCTCATAATTTCGTGACTACAACTGTTATTCACACAGAAAAAAATGTCCTGTGCCCTTCCTACAGTTACAAAATATTTCCCTGTCAACTTCCATCAATATCGGTATAGCCATTTAGTGGTCAAAACGTAACACAAAAAAGAGGCTAACTTCTGCATTTATAGTAAGCCTACTATTAGTGCAGATCAACACACACTTACTGCGAGAGTAACAACCCCTGAGGGATCAATATAACGTAAAAAAATTGTACACCAATTGCATTGCTAGACTACCTACGATTTTCCTCGCATTGCGCCCCCATATTTGTGGTATCTACAGTTTAACATGTAATCCGAACAACCGACGGTCCAGGCGTGAATTCATACAATCACAAACATTTTTTAAAAAACCATTGCTTCAACCGTGATTTGATCCGGATACCACGCTCCAAACTTCAGTAAAGAAGCGCTTTAACCACGTAGCTACCAGACCGCAACGCGCACAGGTAGTACAGAGACTCACACACCCTATGAGTCCGTCTATCGCTGTTCAGTAATTTTTCAAAATTACATGACGGCATGTATTATTTACACAGAAAAAAGAGGATGCTATGTCCATCCTAATGCCAAATAGCATCTCCTCGTCAAATTTCATCAAGTTCGGATTAGCCTTTAGCCCAAGAAACGTAAAAAACAGAAAGAGACAGATAGACAGTGTTCCTTTCGTATTTATAATATTAGTATTGATTCACAGAACACTTATAAAAATTATAATATACAAAAAACTCGGTTATGTCGTTTACATAAACACATATGGCGTAGAACAGACTGTAGCATAAAGAGACCTAAACACAACGTCATCTACTGGATGGTTACCCAACCTAGATAACGAAGTGTTGTGTATCAATTAACACAACGCCATCTGTTAGAAACTTATGGAACTATAATAAAAATTTCATGTGGTCGTAATGATCTGGTGACAGGGTTTCTAATGGCTGCGCATTCCGCAACCGTCGTAGCCACCTTAACCTACCCCGCCAATCCTATATACATGTAAGATGTACATATTTTTAATATAATAGAGTTAGAAAATAGCCCTATTGAGATCTTGCTACGTGAGTGCCTTTAATTGTGTTAACACTAATTCTGCACGGATTTTGAAGTATTCTGTGAATCAGCCGAAACAGAAAAACCATCAGCATGTGCGTAACCATCACCCCTTGCTAATTGTCCAAGATCTTCGGTTGGAAGTTGTTCAATTATGTTTATTTTATAATGATATACGAAATTTCTTTTTTCCGAGAAATGCATCTCTGATTGGATTATGGAAAAAGCAAGAAACAATCACCAAATGATCAGTTTTTTTCTGCCTTTATACCGATCTTTTAACATCAAATTGAGCTCGCTAGTGATCTCTGAGTACCACGACAGCTGGGCGACCATACTTGCCGAAGTGAAGTCCGGGGTTCCCCAAGGAAGCGTGATAGAGCCCCTGTTGTTTCTCATATACATTAATGATTTGTGCGACATAATAAGGGGAATGAAAAGATTATTTGCCGATGATGCTATTATTTATCGTGAAATCACAACCCAGGAAGACTGCGCTTTGTTACAAGACGATATTATGAAAATAATTGCGTGGTGTAAAGATTGGCAGTTGGAGTTAAACGCTAAAAAGTGCCAGGTCATGCGCGTAAGTAAAAAGGTGACACCATTTAGCTTTTAATATACAATTAATGGCACTGTCCTTAGAACGGTAGATTCCTCTAAATACCTAGGGGTAACAATTCGTAATAATTTGTCGTGGAATGAGCATATCGAGAATGTAATTGGGAAAGCAAATCGTATACTTCGATTTCTAGGTCGTAATTTAAAACAATGCACTCCGGAAGTTAAATCGATTGCGTACAAGTCACTAGTGAGGCCTCACCTGGAATATTGTTGCTCTGTATGGGGTCCTCATCAAAAGGGATTAATGGAGGCATTAGAGATGGTCCAAAGAAGAGCCGCCCGATTCGTTACAGGTATATATAGTTGGAGGAAAAGCGTAAGTGCCATGTTGAAGGATTTAGGTTGGGAAGACCTGAAGCACCGAAGGCGTTGCTCTCGACGGAAGCTAATTGAAAAATTCTCGACTGACGTATTTCGGAATGACAGCAAACAAATATTGCTACCAGCAACATTCATATCTCGGAATGACCGCGAAAATAAGATAAGAGAAATCAGGGCCAGAACCGATTCATTTCTCTACTCATTTTTTCCACGAGCGATTAGGGAATGGAATAGAATAGATTTACCGGGCGAGTAAACACAAAATCGGACAGGAGTAGCTTCCGATAAAGCACTCCGGCCATCCTGATCTGGGTTTTCCATGGTTTCCCTAGATCGCTCCAGGCGAATGCTGGGATGATTCCTCACAATAGCCCATGGGCGCCTCCTGCCATATCCCGTATATCCCTTCCAAACCATTACCTTTCCTCACAGGTGCAATGCACCCTCCGCCAAACACTTTTAGTGAATCGCGGAGTAATTGTAATAGTAGGAAGCACCCACTGCGCGGCTGACGCGTAGGAAGTCTGCCTTTAGTCAGTTTTTGATCGAGAGTCGTTGGGGTCGGAAGTTTGAAGTAACAGTGACAGTTGCAGTCATCATGTGGCTATTGAACATCGTTTATATCCGCGAGTAATTACTGTGCTAGTCATGAATCGTGACGGGGGAGTCCTCATAAATGATTAACAGTAGATATGAATGCGTGTTATAACAAATTTGAACTGGTGATTTACTGTTTCTATTTATCAGCCTGCAGTCACACTTCGGATCGGAGTTCACTGTAGTACTAGAAGTGTGATACGTGTCTGGTACCGGGCTGAAGACTTTAGAATTTTGAATAAACAGCACTGTAACTTATGTAGAGTGGATTTTAGTTTTTTCGAAAGCATAAACCTCTTCAAGAACAAGTTTCCTAAGTCGGTATACTGTTTACTTTACCGAGTACGGGGTGGCTACTATGTCAGTTGAATAACTTTCAAAACCTGTTTACAGAACCATCATAAATGGTTATCCGGTACCTCATGAACTGAAACAGATCACGGTCGAGAGCTTGTATCTACACGTGGAGTGTGGAATAACAGATATTTAATAATTTCGTGTCCATTTCGTAAGGGGCTAAAGACATTTCAACAATGCCGCTGACAGATTACGACGACGCAGCAACACGTCACCGCCATTATTATAATGGATGGTGGCCTACTTTAAATAGTATTGTTACATTGTGACTAGAGAGATTAGCATACATCCGCCACGCACATTTACTGTGCGTGGTTACGCTCGGGCCTGTCGTTCGGGAAGCCGCGGTTTACAATTTCCCTTCCTGCCATCCATCCTTTCTGTTTTCCATGTTTCTCGAAATCCCTGTGGGTGAAAGCCGAAATAGTTTACTCAAAACTCCACCGCCAAATTCTTTCCATTTGACGAAAGCTAGTGGAATTTGCTGGAAGAGGGAAGTGATATAGCCTCATAATTATGGAAGGAGAAATTTGCAGAGAGGAAATATTCTGAGCGAAATCAAAATACTCAGATAACGGCAGAAGCGAACGCAATTATGACTTGGGAAATAATTGAAGCCGATTCCGAAACTAACTGTAGAGGGAACAATGGAGCTGGAAGTCTGAATTTCACAGCACCCGTTTGATGGAAAGTATCTTGCAATAGCAAGTAACTTCAATCATTCGAGAAACTTCCTTGTGCTCCGCAGAGAGCGTCTTTTGAGCGACCGCTGGGAGCGTCTTGGTGTTATTGGAGATCAAATCTTGATGGCTCGAGAGTTCCGGGAGACTCTACCCTTTGAGCACAATCAACGACAAGAATAAACGAACGCTAGTGAAATCGATCTACGGTTGTGACAATTGGTGGTGGTAATAGTAGTCTAATAGCAGAGGTAGTGGTGGTACCCACTCTGTATATAATTGTGGATATAATAGATGTAAACTAGTCTGATATTCGAACTAAGATCAAATTATCTTGCATTCATTGTTATATGGTAAAAATGTTAAATACGTAACATATAAGTACATATGCATGTAAAATAATGGAAATAAGGGCCCAGATTAGATTCTCGCTTCTGGGCTATGCTGTATATGGGAAACTAAATAAATCTTTCTAGTTCCTTTTCCGCAATGGCCTTCCGCTTCTAGAGACCTCTACGTCGAAGAGTCGTAAATCACTCAGTAATCATCGCTCTTTTGCCTTGAGGATTGGTCATTTTACATCTGAATTCCGTTCTTTGTACTGAGTTATAGCTAATTTTTAAATTTAAACGAGCAATTCTTGTATGTATTTGCTTTGTAGAAAATGGCTCTAACGAGATTTCACTCAAAACGAGCAATTCTTGTAATTGCTATCTCGGCAACGACACTTATGCCATCTCTTAGACACGGATCTTAGTTAAGATTCTCTTTGGTTAGAGCGAGGAACTCTTGTATCTTTAAACGAAAATTTCTTCGTGGGCAGTCACTTAGGGTTTTATAATATATGATATATCCAATCTAATACTATTATATGAGCAAGTCTTGCATAAAGGTGGTATTAATTTCTCACAAACATTTCTGAAAATTTTGACGAAACCTTGCCTACTGAACAGAAATCGAAAGATGTCGATCAAAGATCGGTCACCTAGATACTGAATTTTATATAAGCTCATAAATACAAATGCTATTATTTTTTACGTACTACATTTCTTGAGCGTGACTTAAAGGAAAGTTTTGAAATAGTGAGTAAATCGTTTTGCTACAAAATATAAAGATCGTCAATGGAAAAAATATTACTGAAAAATGTCCTGGATATGACTCAGCAAGCAAGAGAAGCAAAAAAAGACATAAATGAGGTGTCTGTGGAATCAGCTACCTTGTCTGTGCTGTTTTAAACACACCAGTAATACTTATTTCCGAGTACCAGTATCCTACATTAAGCTGTCGTATCAAGTATCTTCACGACGTACAAAAAGAAATGGTCTCGTTCTCAGACTCTCAGCATATGAAGTAACCTGAACTGTGCCTAAACAATATCAAAGAGCAACCAGTGAATGTGGTTTATGCAGTACATACATCATTTGAAACTGATGGTCAGAAACAGGAAACAATTAATCTAAAATCCTTATCAATATGGATAAAACGATAAGCTTGGTCATCGTGTTATTGTAACCGTAACGCCGACGTCACGCTCCCGGTTTTCGCTGGTGACCTACATGGACAGAGATGCTACTACGGCCTCGAGATTATGCGTGTGATTTAATAAAAGTTCTATTTAGCAAAACTCATGTAAAAAAAAAAAGAAAGAAAAAAAAAAATCAAATAACTGACTCAAAAGAATTTGTTGCCTTTATAGTGACATATTAATTATTAGTTGCTTTTTTATTTATTTATATTCACTGGGTGTTAATGTTTTCGATAAATCCTTTGGCCATAAATACGTAATTTAATTTAATTTAAATTAATTGTGATTGCGATGGAGCGCTCGCTAAAAAAGAGAATCTTCATACATCCTTGTGCCTGAAATCGAATGCCAGCTTGTGGTCATGGTCATCTTTTCGCTTCCATTCATTACTTTGAATTCTTACACCAATATCTTTCCATGTTTTATCACCAATATTCGACTTGTACACTCCAATGACCCTCTTCACCCTCCTCTTGTCTTCCGAGTCCCATCATATCGGTTATTTATGGCGCTCTGTGGTGTTTTCCAGAAACAAATCTAGCAGCCCTTCTTTGCACCTTCTCCAACTCCTGTTTATTGAACTCAAAATGCGGGTCCCATACTACACTACCATATTCAGGTAACGGCCTAACCAAAGTTTTGTAACCCAATTCCTTTACTTCTCTCGCACATAGCCTAATCATTCTCTCCAATAAGTGCAGAATTTTGAACCCTTTCTCTACTACCTGACCAATGTGTCTTGCCCAGTTAAGCTTGTTATCAAACATTTACGTTTCAAGTCTTCAACAACCAGTTCTCTCCCCACCTTATAATTATAGTCAACCATTAGCATTTTTATCTGTGTATGTAATAAGCTGATTCTTCATTACATTTATCTTCATCCCATGTTTACCGACCTAGATATCCTATCCAAATCACCCTGCAGTTGTTTACAGTCCTCTACCGTTTTGATCCTTTTATACAGCATTATGCTATCTGCAAACAATCTAATTTCTGACAGAAACCATCGATACAGTTATTCATCGTAATATTGACTAGCGTAAGTTTTAAATTCTTAGCAGCAATGTTAGAAGTTTTGATTATACCAAAAATTTAACCTTATTCAGAATGACAACTTTGACGTTATAGCAGAAGGCATTTAATTATTTTAGATAATAATTTAAATTGTTTTAATGAGCGCCAACTTACTGAAAACGGTACTTCTTGCAAATAAAAGTAGTTCCACATTTAATGCGATTTATGTGGTGTGGTCCAGTACTGAAAAAATACTACACGGCATAACGTAAGTTGTTAAGGCGGGTGGGAGGGGGGGGGGGGGGGCAAGAATCCGCCAGGGAAATAGTAGAGCCTAAGAAAGGACCCCATCCGATGAATATGCGACGGCCCCAAACGGTTACGTCACTGCTGAAGCTATATTACTAACGTTAATATTTCAGAAATATGTAAGTAATGTGTCATTACAATAAAAAATATGTACAGCATTACAAAATCAGGGTTATGAGCGTTACTTAGTATCAGTTGTATTTATTTAAGCAAATAGGAAGAAATTGTTTGCTACAATACTTCGTTCAACTCGTTATTTTTGATGGACTTAGAAATTAGTTTAAAATAAAACAAGTTATGCGATGCTAATAATGAAATAAAAACATTTTTTCTCTTAAACAGTTGTAAACGATGTTACGACTAAAATATTATTTAATTTCACTGTTGAAATCTGACTGTCTGAACCACATCCAACCAATATTAACTGCAGCAACTTATGTATAAAACGTGGCGGGCATAAGCAGGTGCGAATAAAGAAAAATACTCCTGCTGTTATTGTAACATACGTTTCATGACTAGTATGAGAATTTTTCTCAAGATGGAAAAGCAGTACACTAATGTAAAAGAAATCAACCATAGCAAGTGAGAACAAATTTTCTTGATCTTTAGGTGTAATTCCTCTAGCTGTGAATGAATTAATTTTATGAATGAAAATTTTATTAATGACTCCAACTATTGATATGAGGAATCGGGATGTTGCGTTGCACAGTAACAACATCGTTGTACCTACGTTTGGCATTAATATACGTTTATTACAAAATTATTCTTTATCAAATGTTATTAAAATAGGATGACACAATTACACAAACACCTTGAAATTCAACAACGGGTTCATTTTATATCAGTTGTCGGCTTATTCTACATGTCAATTAAGTAAGCTCACTGGGGAAATGAGATTTTCTCTAGGGCGACTCTGGGTTGATCAATACAATAATGGTTTACGGTGATCACCATATCAGCGGGGTTACCATTTAGCAGAAGGCGCTGAGTCTGCTGCCAGAAGTCGTCCGACGCAATGATTCAATTTTTTGCTTTCATTCAGATAACGACATGGAACACAAGAGCCAGACACCGCGCCGGCATTATCACAGAACATCTCTTTCTGCAGGCTGGCCACCCACCCACCACACAGCTCGCAATCCATTGACCCATCCCAACCATGTCATCCTAGCAGCAAGGTGCTTGCCTTCACTGAGAGCTGCTCGGCCCAAGGTCACAATACGGAACGCAGCCGGGCAGTTACCGTTCAACTTTGCGAGCTACGGGTCCAGCTTCTCGCAAATATATTTTGATGTAGTGTGGCAATACACTACCGTATGAATCGATACCAATGAATGGCGACTAAAGAGATCTCTGGTATCAAGACTTCGAAATAGTACGTGACTAACCAAAAATTCAAGAGTATTTCATAAGCAGCGCATGGAACGATAAATACTCCTAGATAGTTTTGTTCTTTGGCGTTATACGGGTGGATGGTTTCAGATATCCACCAGTTAAAACTTGGAGAAGTGACCTGGATTTTCCTGCATATGCAACCGGTCCACAGTCACGAACAACAGACTAGCCTCAATCAAACTCTCATACAAAGGCCTGAGAAACAACTAATTAGACGACCTACTAAAAGGAGAAATCAGGTATGCTAACTTATAAATTCTTTGGAATCAATAGCGGAAAAATATATCTTCTTGACAGTTTCGTGTTTACGATTTCGCAGGTCAGATTCATGTATGTAACTATGTGTTTGAAATATTTGTAGGATTAATGCCACACTTAATTAATGACATGGTGGATTCCTTAATCAACATTCATTCACCATTTCTAAATTTCTTTTGAGACTTCAATCCACCTACAATATTCAGCGAACGTTTGTTCCCGAACGTCCTCCGTTTGTTAACTGTGACACTCGTTGTTGCTTCGACAAGCAGAAGACTCATTGGGTAAGAAAGATTACCGACCGGCAGCGTTAATTGTTATTTGAATTACCCCACTTTTTTTATTACAGATATCCTTACGGTTTCCAAATACAACGAACTAATTGTACAATTAATCAACTGGTTTTTTTTTAACACGGTCTCTTTTTTAACACAGTCTCTTTCTTACCTCCACTAATTCATTAATCCTACCGGGTAAAGCGAATCTGAGCCACCGATTACTATTTTTTTCAATTGGACCTGCCTTACATTTTATGACATCATTCTATCTACTTCAATAAAACGCCTGGCGACTGGACGTTACCTCAGTAACTGTGTGACGTCACGTTCTGGGCCTTCTATGGCGAGTTAGCAACGGCCGGACAAATTTACTTTTCTTTTATTTGACTGCGATGGAGCAAACGCTCCGGTGGCAATTCCCTTTCCATTTCGTTTTTTAATTGTCTAACATAACGTGAGTGTTAAATTCCTGCCCATCTACTTTTACCATTCAAAAATTGTAATTTTAAATTCCTTCAGATTTTTAGTAAATTAGTCATCACTTCACTTGGTAATTTGTTCCAATCCCTCACATCCTTAACAACAAAAGAAAATTTTCCAGCTTCCTTATGCATGAAATAAATTTTCGCTTTCTGCACATAAATGTCCATAAATAAGGGTAATGTATCCCGTTTAACTCTAAACTATAACTAACAATGATAAGAATAGTGCTAGGCTACCTCTTCATAATGCCTAATCATTCTGTAAATAAAAACAAAGATAAGGTCACATCCTATACGACACATCCCATCTGTCTTGAACTCTACGAACTACGTCTAGAAAGAAATCATCTACATTTTTTTGGAAGTAGACAGGAATCTAAACATTAATCAGAAAATAATCAAATATGTTTCAACGTTAGGCGACAACATATTTAATACATACACAGATGGATCAAAATTCCAGGTAAAAGTGGAGTAGGATGCTCCTTCTTCTAACACAGCTCAGGATTTTCTGCCCAGTATTCTCTTCCGTAAGAAACGTCCATTTCCTCACCTGAGGCGAGAGTTTTTTTTTAAGGAATTAAATATAACCACCAATGCGGCAATAATAAAGTCGTGATTCTGACAGACTCCGTCAGTATCCTTAAGAGTATGGAAAACACAACCTGTGACAAACACTTCGGTATTACTAATGGAAAAGACGAAAAACCAAAAGTCCACCTTGGTAGATAGATAGATATGTTCACTTTGATCCCATGTGAGAATAACCTCGGGGATGTGGAACAGTACATACACTTATTAATAATGTCAATATTACTATATAATTGATAATATTATTATATATTGACAACAAGTTAGCTACAACCCATTAGTATAATCAATATCTCCTGTAATCTACAAATACAATCCCGAGTTTATTTAATACTTATTATGTGGAACAGTGTATACACTTGTTACCAGCATCTAATAACCAGTTATTTTCTTACCAACCATAATAAGTTTCATTGTAATTTGCGACTACATATTATATCATGTTAGTTACTATTTATGTGGAACACTACTCACACTTATTAAAAATATCAATTATATTACCAACAACTCATAAGCTGTCAATTACTTAAAAACCTGTTAGTATAATAATTTTTCACAGCAATTTTTGAGTGCATGCTATCCCATGTTAGTTGCTATATATGAGTGAATTTTTGTAAACAGTGTTATTACTCAATTTGTCAAAAGTTTCAAAAGAAAGAAAAATCATATATCATTTTAGTAATTGTGGACAACTTTGTCACCTTCCCCTTCCATACACCATATATACTATTTTATGAGTCATTCTTAGTTACCAAATTACAAGAAGAAAGTTCTTTCACAGAGTAAAATGGGTTCTGAAGCATAAACTCTTTCAATTTGGACTTGAAGTAGTTGGGTTTTTGTAGATAACATTTAATTTCTGTTGGTAATACATTGAATAAGGAAGCTCCAGTAAATGTTATCCCTTTCTGTACAACTGACAGTTATTTGTAATCCTTGTGAATATTATATTTATTCTTAGTTTTATGGTTATGTATGTCAGCATTAAGACTGAAGTGTTCAGGATTTTCCACTACAAATGATAGTACGGAGTATACATACTGTGCTGGCATTGTTAGTACACCTAGGTTTTTAAATAGATTTCTGTTCGACGTTCGTGGTCTTGCTCCACAAATAGTTCTTACAGCACGCTTTTGCAATTTAAATGCCATCTGTGCTTGTGACGAGTTTCCCCAGAATGAGATGCCATAAGTGAGCAGGGAGTGAAAATATGCAAAATATACTAGCTTTCTGGTTTCTATATTAGCTATTCTAGATATTACCCTAAGTGAAAATATTTCAGAATTCAGTGTTTTAAGGAGTTTTTGAATACGCTGTTTCCAGTTCAATTTGTTATCTATATATACACCCAGGAATTTTGTGAAACTGCTTTTCATTTATTGTTTTTCCTTCTGATATCACATTATAGCTGTCCTTTGTTTTATTTTTTGTGACAAACTGAAGTAAATGTATCTTTTCTACATTAAGTATTAGTTTGTTAGCATTAAACCACCTGTTAATTTTCTTTATAGCATCATTTGCTGTGTTTTCGAGGTTTTTGGCGGATGGATCTTTCAACGATATGCTAGTATCATCTGCAAAGAGCACCATGTGTTCATTATCACCTAGTCTATGTGTAAGATCATTTATATAGATTAATAACAGCAGAGGGCCAAGAATTGAACCCTGAGGCACACCACATTTAACTATACCCTATTATGAGTTTATAACATCTCCTGTAATAGCATCTTTCAGTGATACACATTGCTTTCTATTTTTCAGCTATGATTTAAACCAAATTCCTGGCTTACCACTAACTCCATAGTGGTCTAATTTACCTAGTACAATCTCATGATCAAAACAGTCAAAAGCCTTAGCAAGATCACAGAATATATCTAGGGAATTTAATTTTTTATGCATTGATTCCAGTATGTTGTTTACAAAAGCAAAAATTGCTGAATCTTTTGAAACACCTTGTCTAAAACCAAACTGTACTTTACTGAGTAGGTCATTCTTTTGTAGATGTGGATACACCCTTCTGTACATTGCTTTATAAAAGATTTTTGAAAATGCTGATAGAAGTAATATGGGTCTGTAATTCTTAATCTTTGAGGTATCACCGTTTTAATAAAGCGGTTTGATCATTGACTTCTTGAGTGAGTCAGGGCAGATACCTTCTTCAAAAGAACTATTACAAATATGACTAATAACTCTACTAATATTGGTGTTACATTGTTTCACTACATGGTTTTAAACTCCAACGGGGGATCGCAATAGCACAGTATGAAGCTGCCCGCAAAAAACGTGAAGAGAAAAGTAATTCCAAAAAATCACAAGACAAT
Organism: Vandiemenella viatica; assembly: GCA_031002005.1. Classification (NCBI taxonomy): domain Eukaryota; kingdom Metazoa; phylum Arthropoda; class Insecta; order Orthoptera; family Morabidae; genus Vandiemenella; species Vandiemenella viatica. The sequence goes on along the minus strand of JARYHS010013630.1, from coordinate 46,165,327 downwards.
GGATCTGTTCTGACTGAACCGACAGCTGATGTTCTCAAGAAAGCGCAACAGGTGAACAAGAATCACCTGAATGCAACCTTGGAAAAGTCTCAGTTTTCATCTCTGAAGAAACAAAAAACCAATAATCAGAAGATTAATGAAAGCAATTCAGCACTGTGCAACCAACAGGGTTCGCAGAAAAGCCGGAAATTTTCAGTGATTGTCAGAGGAAATCCGTCAAACAAAAAAAGTAATTCAGGATCACAGTGTCCCGCTGCACAGATTCAAAGCCAATACAATCAGTTCAGAGAAACCACGTCGGGAACATCCATGGATAGACTTCTGGACGTTGGTGATCTAATCAATATGATATCAACTCTAATGACCAACAGTTGTCAACTGACATAACATCCCTTGTAATGTTGGGGAGCCACTCTAAAGAAGTCTCATCCTCACCATCACATTATGGATATGAGACATAAAGAAGGACTGTCCATCTGTATTTGGAATGCCAACGGAATTCATTCCCAGATGACTGAGTTCAGGCAATTCCTGAGAGAAGAAGTTGTCGATATTTGTTTAGTAACAGAAACGCATCTTAAATTTGGACTGAGGTATCCGGTTCCAAATTACTGCAGTTACCGTACAGACAGCCGGAGGAGGGGTTGATATATACATCAAGCGTGGCATTCCCCATCATGACGTCTTGCTGCCGCCAGCTGAACAACTTAAAGCTACTGCCATACGGGAGACAACAATATCAGGGCCACTTACAATTGTCGCTGCATACAGTCCACCGAGGAGACTGCTGACTGAGAAAGACATTTTCGGGCGAGCCACAGTTCGAGGGAAACTTCTTGTTAGAGGTGACTTCAACGCGAAGCACGCAGACTGTAACTCCCGTGCAGCAAACCAAGCTGGCCAACAACTGTATCGTCTGGCTCTTAGACATAACCTACATGTTTGGGGCCCTGAAGAGCCCACTCACCATCCGTGGAATGGCAACAAAGGAGCTGTCTTGGACATTGCCTTCACAAAATGGTTTACGGGTATTGTTACAGCAAACAGGCTTAACAGAATGTCTTCAGATCATTCCCCCGTGATGCTTGATATATACGTGGGGTCGTGGAAATCTGAAGAGCTGGAGACAGGAAATTACGTAAAAACGGACTGGGATCCATACCGTGATAAAATCACTGAAGAAGTCGAATAGAAAGTTCTAATAGACAACAGATCTCCAGACAAAGGACTCAAGCATTTCGTAGTCATTCTTATCAACGCCACCAAAGCTGCCACACCACCTAGCCCGACAGTCCAGCATTCAAAACAGCTATCTCCCAATCTCCTAGCCCAGATTATACATAAAAATCGAGTTGTTAAAGAATGGAAATTCACAAGTAATACAGAGTCCAGGCTACAGCGCGAAATAAAGGCAGCCTTGACGGAACATAATCGGGAGTGGTCCACTCGACTATCCAAGTAATGGACTGAAGATGGCACCCTCTTGAGAGAGACTCGTATATCCACCTAGAGACGTGCTAGGCAGCCACTTCTTCATGGAGAGAGAGACTTCGTCTTCGATCCAGAAAGTAAGGCAAACGCCCTTGCCGATAACTTTGAAAAGCAGTTCCACCCAGCGGGAATAGAAGACTAAGACCACGTCACTGAAACTCTCTGAAGACTTGCGAGATTCATGGGGGCAGATGACGATGGGTATGACATAACCAAATTTTCAGAAGAGGAGGTGCAGCATGTGATTAAACGGCTACACCAGAAAAAGCTCCTGGACATGATAAGGTGTGCAACCTGCTGTTCCGCAATCTTCCGTGACCATCACACACCTCACCACCATCTTCAATAACATTATAAGAAGCCAATGGTACTCACTAAGCGGGAAGCACGCTATCGTTGTTGCAGTATGGAAGCCGGGGAAACATCAAATATTCCCACAACATTACAGGCCAATCAGTCTATTGCCCCGTGTCCGGACAAAACCGCGAAGTGAAAAAACCGCGAGGACAAAACCCAAAACCGCGCAGACAGAACAGCGAACGGACAAAACCGCGAACGGACAAAACAGCGAAAGGACAAAACCGCGAAACGGACAAAACCGCGAAATGGACAAAACCGCGAAACGGACAAAACCGCGAGTTATCCCCTCACTGTTTGATCTCTTATGCTCCAAAATATTATCTCTCCACTTTTGGATTACATTGATGATACATGGATTGGACGTATTCTTCGAGGAAATCGACGACGAGAACCACTATTTCCAATCGAAATTTGGAACCAAAACCAGAATGTTAAAAATTCGTTAGAGAGAACCAACAACTCCGTCGAAGGTTGGCACAATGCTTTTCGGTTATTACTTGGATCAAGCCATCCTACAATTTGGAAACTCATAGAAGCTTTCAAGAAGCAGCAAAATCTGACGGAGGTTAAATTGGTGCAATATGGAAGGGGAGATTGAAAAATACAGAAAATGACATATGCGAGAGTCACCAAGTCGATTTTCAATTTAGTTAGTGAATATAATTGTAGCGATGCACAGAAATTTCTTTCTGGTATAGTTCATAATTTCGATTATTAGATAGTGTGCTTGTGTATTTTGTTACAATTTATATTAACTTATTAATGGTTTATTGATGTATGTTTCGTATAATCCATCTATATTTTTATTTTCCATAATGTTAATGCTTTTGTGTAATTTTTTTAAATAAAAAAAATGATGGGGTGTTACGTAGATCACCTCCTCGTGGTGCACCCTGGATAACGCTAAGAATATACGAATTCTTGTGGTTTTATGTATTCCTGGTTTTTCTGTATTCGCGGTTTTGTCCTTTCGCGGTTTTGTCCTTCGCGGTTTTGTCCGTCGCGGTTTTGTCCGTCGCGGTTTTGTCCGTCGCGGTTTTGTCCGTTCGCGGTTTTGTCCGTCGCGGTTTTGTCCGTCGCGGTTTTGCCCTAGAACCCTATTGCCCTCACTGAGCAAGGTACGTATTTGATAGGCTGCGGTTACAGAGGCTTGAAATCCAAATAAGAGAAAATGGAATCATACCACATTTTTAGCTGGGCTTCAGAACAGAGCACTCTGCCACACATCAGATAATGCTTGTGTTACAAACGGCTACAGACTCTTTTAATGGGAAAGAATACTGTCCAATAGTTCTCTTGGATGTTGCAAGAGCCTTTAACTCGGTATGACACACTAATTCTAAAGTTGTATTATCATGGGATTCCCAACTAGATGGTGAAGATAATTCAAATCTACCTGGTCAGTAGAACTTTCTACGTACGAGTCGGCAACGCCCTATCTTATCGCCGTCGAATAAATGCCGAAATTCCACAAGGTTCGGTGCTGGGACCCGTATTGTACAGCGTGTGAACAGCGGACATTCCATCACCGGCCAGCGTACACATTGCTCTATATGTCGACGATACGGCATTATTCGCCCATCACCGGAACAAGGCAGTAGCAACAATAAAGCTGCAAGAAGTATTACAAGAGACTGAGGAGTAGGCACGAAGGTGGAATTTCACCATCAACACTAGGAAAACCCAAACTGTAATGCTATCTTTACAGAACAGAGCCGTTCGAAGAGCTCTCTACGTAACAAAAAGCTTCTAAACTAGGGATCTGCACGCAACCGCAGGAATACCACAACTGCGAATAGGATACGTCAGCTGGCCGCATCCTTCTACAGGACATTCCAAAAATCACAGATCCCTATAATAACGCCACTGGGCACGTACGACACCTCCTTCGACCGTCACGGAAGACGACTCTCAATTTTTGAAGAACAGTAAATAACTATAGCAGTCCCAGGGAAGACATACCAGAAGAAAAGTGACGAATGCATATGAAGTTTAAAGGAAATGTTTTCAGACGTCAACCTTCACCACAACCTGCCTAACAATGCCAGAAAGGCAGAAAATGCTGAGCGACGACGAGAAAGTTTATTATGTATACACTCGAGAACTTACATTAGTGCTTCAGTATGTAAAGAAATAACTACATATTTGGTGGATCACCTTAATTATTAAATAGTAAATATTAGTAATACAAGTATTGTAATTAAATCAATTAGGAAATGTGTTTGGTTCAATAAATTCGAAATACGTCATACGTCAATTTGTTTGTATTCTACCAGTGAAGGAAACAACACATATACTGTTAAGAGTCTTTGTTTGTTTGCTAACCGGATGAAAGTGTGCTATGCTTAAATTATTTTGCATAGCAAAGAAAGGTATTTATAAAATTAAGTTACAACTTTAATCCAGGGCACATTTTCTTTTTAGTCCCAACAAAAATAGCGAGGTTTAATTTTGTAGCCGACGTTATTTAGTGCATGAACACGAATTTGAGGATGGCATAGGAACAGGCACTGCTATGTTGAGTTTTAGTCGCAATGGAACTGTATCTAGGTAAACATCGTGTGCGAGTGCGCTTATTATTGCAAAAATGGAATCAGCGTTCGTATTGTTCGGAATATGGAATACTTATTGCCTCAAGCGACGATGCCATTAGAAAGTGGATCAAAATGTTTGAAAATAGCGGGTAGACGATTAAAATTAAAACCACAGATCGACCACGATATGTCACAGATGAAGAAACGATTGAAACAGTGCGCGAGTATGTACATCACAATCCATCATTTTCAATTCCCAAACGAGGTCAATAACTCAACGTCAATAAATCATCTTTGCAGTAACTTCTGAAGAAAGATTTTCATCTCAAAGCATACAAAATTCAGTTAGCTCAAGAAATCAAAAGTACTGATCATATTTATCGGGTATAGTTTGCCAAGAAAATGCTACAGCAATTGCGTAACTTTGAGAACATTCTATTTACTGATGAAGCAATCATCCACGTGAACTGTTATATTAATGAACAGAATTTCCTGAAATATTCCAGCGTCAATAAATTGTCTCATGCCTTCTTTGTTCTTAACGATGGCCTTCATAATCAGGTGTGTTATGAAATCCTCAACTGATTCATTGTGCCATCCAACGGTGTTTTCTAGTTGAGAAATAATGTCAATTTTTTCCTTTGTTAACCTTCATGCAAATGTGTAAAAATTTCAGTATTCTTTTTCTTAATGTGTATGAAATTTTCTCTATGCTCTCAATTAAAGTTCAAACTAAAATTAACAGGTTGCAACAGTTTTCTTAAAAAAGAAATATTTAATAGAGTCTTCGCTATATGAATTTCCTCATACATCGTTAGTTCTGCCACCAAAATTTTAAGCAGCCATTTCAAACATTACCAAGTATTGTATCTCTGCTATTTTTTTTTTTTTAAATGATGAAAATGTTTGCTGACTTCCTCCTCCTATGCAGAAAATATTTACCATTACCTACTTTTTCATTAAAATTTTATAAATATTCTAACCACATAGCAATAAGTTCAGAACCAAGGTCCTGTACTACTGAAGGAGGAGGAGGAGTCAATTTTTTTTCATCTCAATGCAGAAACAGATTCTTCCAGGGATATACGCATGAAATAGTAGCATTTATTAATTCAATATATGTTCCAAATTCAAGATTGGATAATGAAATTTAAACACTGGCATCAATATCCATCATTGTTCAATTTCTAGTTGTATTTTCGCACCATTACTGCTCACAACTCTACATTTAAAGTTACAAACGATATTCTTTCCTCGTAATTATACATTGTTTCTTTAATCGCATACCTTTGCCAATTTGATTTCGGTAACGATATGGATATGAATTATTAAAGCTTAGCAGTATTTCTTTGTGTGCAGTAAGTTTTTGGTTTTGTTTTCCTAGTATCGCAAATTTGAGCAGTATAGTTCTTAAAAGAGATCAAAAAGTCACCGCTCATAAAGCTTAAAGTTTTTAGTGGTGTAAGAAATGGTTTTTGGAGTGGTTATTTGATCGCGTAAAATTTGCAACACTGTACTTGCAACTTGTAGCGGCGAACAGTAGTCTTTGAGTTATATGGTAGTTTGCGGTCGACTTGAGTCCCCGACCATCGACGGCTGCGAGATGTACAGACCTCCCCACTCCCGCGAGCTTAACGTTAGTGGTTGCCCGAGCAATTTGCACGCTGTTGGAGGTAGCGCGCGCTTCGCAGATAGAGGTTTTGTTTATGTTGGATTTGCGTGGTTGTTCCCGATGCTAAAGTTGGTCCCGGCAAACGGGGATTAAGGTTCGCTGCGGGAGGGTGTTAGTTGGTGCGGGTTTGGTAGACCTGCGCTGCTCACTCAAACACGCCACAGTACTGCAATGGAGTTTAATCACATTGAGCCAATGGTTGCGTGATTCATTTTTACTTTGTATACACTATTGACAATTTATTTAACAGGATTTAAGTGACACTGAACTATATAACTAGTCACTCAACACCTTGCCTCAGGTATATCATCTGATCATACCCAAAAATAATGTCTCTTTCCACGCACCCAGGGATGAGTAAAAAACATTGACGTCTTTATCAAAGATATTTTTCTCCTAAACTTGAGATTAAGATGCTTTAACTCCATCTTTCTTTGAAACACAAAAGAATGACGTTTTTCTGTGATCCCTATTCTAACTAAGGTATTCTGGCACACGTATTTTTGTGGAGAAAAACTTTGATATATTGCGTTGTATTGTAGACCTGGAACTGGAACTACAGCACTTGCTCTTACACAGTAAGACATATCCGTCATTATTCCAACGAATCCTCCTCTGCTAACGGTTATAGATGGACAAATAGTCTCTGGCTAATACATTTAATAAACTTATATACACGCTATATTTTTTTACAGCACATTAATTTAAAGTTTTTCAGCATCATAATTTTATTAGTATGACAATTCATTCATGGCCTTCCAGGCAAGTACCAATTCTTACCCTAACATTTCTAACAGCTTCTTTTAGTTCTAGTGGCAGTTCATTGAACGTAGCTAGTCCTTTATGGAAAATGGTAACCGACTAAAAGCTCACAGGTGACATAAACGTACAAGGGTCTTTAATCTTCTAACATCCTGGAAGGTAAAAGTAGCCAAACTTCATTTAGTAGTTATATTGTATTACTGATTCTAACGGATATAGAAAAACGTAAAAATTCTGACAGTTCCCACTATTCGTATTATTTGTACCATTAAAAATTTAACTATTTTATCTGCATAGAGACTCAATTATTGGCTAGGCATGAAATGGACTTCAAATAGAACTCAGATCAAACTATGTTTATAGGGACGTTAATAAAAATATTATTTCGTTGACTCATCTATCTTTTCTTTATCTGTATAGTTCCATAGAATGTAATGGGAGGTTAACAAAATATACAATGATTAAAGTAGGAACGAGAAAAAGAACATCGCATCTCTGCTTAGCAATATAATATTTTTTATTTCCGATCTCCCTTTTTGTGCTTCTTGCAATTTTTCCACAAAGCCTGTCATAAATGACGTAAACTTTTATTGTAATCAAACAGTTTCCAAGGAAAGCATAAATTAAAAAAACGAATAACCATTATTTATCTGTTTCATATATTTCGTGATTCCTTTGTAAACTTTCCCTGAGAATTTAATTAACTTTACTGTTTCTTATTTTCTGTCAATTCTTAAGTTATGTTGTGACCTAGTTTTGGCAACTACTACACAGTATAAATCTTTAACATTAGTTGATCTTCTCTTTACATGAATTTATGTGTTTAATCGTTGTAAATAAGCAAATAACAACATGAAAATTTAAACTAACATTGTATATATCTCTGCCTAGAATTGTGATAGTTATCTTAGGAATTTATTTATTTTATTTTATTGGCCATCTTATGTATTATAAGTAAAATTTTCTTGATATACGTTGGTTGCAACATACATAGTTTGCAAAATTAAATTGAACAAAAATATCGACTTTAAGGTATACAGTATACGTAGATAATACAATTAAAATTCATAAGAACAATCTTCGGATATGCAATAATTTTAGACATTTTTTACATATAAAGGGTACAGTTTACTTCATTCATGAAAATACGATTTTTGGTAAAGAAATCTTCTGCCTATTTTATTACTTAAGCATACACATGTCGTTAAACAAAAATGTATCGCATGTAAAACTTTATGGATAAATATCGAGAATACAAAAATACTTCAAAATTCAGTAGAACCGTATTTTTTTTTTTTTTTTTTTAATTTCGGATAATTCATCCAAATAACCCTTTAATGTCGCTGGCCAGCAGAAAGATTAAATTTGTGGGTAGGGGGATTCCCCTTTTAGTTAGTTCACTTATCATTTTATCCTGATGAGTTTTACATTTTGTTTGCATGAAAATATTATATAATTTCTGTCTCCAATAGCCTGGTATCGACAGTTACAAGGAGGAGATTCCTAAACGGTGTAGCTGACTTGGAAAATTCACGTGATGGAAACGAGCTCTGGAAATAGTGATAATTAGGCTTCTTCTTGCCACGTTTCCATTGCTCTTTCTTTGATGCTTGGAATTATATCTGTGATCGGAAGTTTCTTATCAGCTTTATGTCTCACGTGTTTAGTTTGTTTAGCCAACATGTGCACCTGTTCATTATGCCTTATTCCACTGCGGGATGGAATCCATTGCAAATATGTCTTAATGCCAAACACCCTATTGTACACTACTTTGGGTGTTTCGTGATTTCCATTATTAATACGGATAAGTTATTGTCCCAGGTTGTTTTTACAAACTCTTAAGTGCGCTGAGAGACTCTGTCAGAATCATGACGATATTGTGGAAGCATTGGCCATTTAATTACTTCAAGAAGATCTCTCGCCTGAGCTGAGAAGATGGACGTTTCTTCCGCGAGAGAACACTTTGCAGAAAATCCTGCTCTGGGGCAGAAGAAGGAGTATCCTACTCTATATTCGCATGGTTACTTCAATCCATCTGTATATATTAAATATGTAGTCACCTAACGTTTAAACGTAATTAATTATTTTCTGATAAATGTTTGAATTTCTGTCTACTACCGGTGCAGTTACTTTTTCAACAGACAATTGCTTTTTAGCTGGCATCTCAGTTACACTTCTTTAAGGCAATATAAGTGTAATTATAATCAATAATTGGCTATTTCTTTGAATTTTACTGGTTATCCAAGCTGTACTGTGGCGGCAGCCAGTGTATTATTAACACTAATCGTGTCATCGCTGGCCGAAGGCTGCTGAGCCATTGAGTTCAGGTCTTCACGCAGAACGCATTATATACAAGTTGTTTGTATATATTAAATATTGTAATTCTATCAATAGCTAGACATATTACAATATATAATGCATCTGTGATTGTAGTAAGTACATTTTTATAATGCCGGGTCAACTCTTAGTGTAGTATAGAAAATAAAAGCTTACCACCGTATGCTTGTACATATTATCACCCAACAAATTATATCAACACATTAATATGTTAAATGATTAATTTTATTTACTTAAGTTATTATGTGTGATGGAATATGCAATCAAGAACCTTAATATAATCAATCAAAAATAAATGTATTAATGAAACTGTAAATTTTAACCTTTTTTTTTAGTCGGTGTTTTTATTTTTCATTTAACGTGATTCACACTTATACTACTAGCTGCAGTTTGGTCGGCTTTCAAATTACGTACAGCCCACAGTCCAGGGGTTAGAATACTGAAGTGAAAGCGGAATGCTTATAAATTTAAGATAAAACTTTTTACAAATTAGTGTCCGCTTTTTGCATAGATGCTTCACGAAAAATGTACTGACCTGATTTACTTAGTCCTGGAAATCGAAATGTTCACCTTGATTTCAGTCAACGTAAAGCAACGTATTATTATTATTAATTTTTCGCTGACAAGTTTTTAACAATGATATAATCAGTTTAAGATACAGGTCCGCACTCAAGCTGCACGAAGTTGCTTGCAACCTTGTTCACCAATAAACTGCATTAGCAAAACCTAAGTCATTAGCGTTAGTTCAGTTGCTCTGATACAAATAGTGAAACACCATACACACTGGAGCTATATGAAATGAAAAAAATGTAGCAAAACTTGAATCATATGTGTTGAAGTTAAGCTGCGTAAATGGGATTCTGAATTCTGCTACTTGGGAAGACGAAGCAGGAATGATGTTAAAAGCAGAATAGCACTAGTAACAAAAGCCTTCATGATAAAGAATCTTTTACTTTCAAACATTGATCTTTGGTTTAGAAATGTGTTGCTATAGAAGGATGATGAAAATTAACTGGATAGATAAAGTACGAAATAAACGCGTTTTGGAAACGATGGGCGAGGAAGCAAGCTTGTGGAAGAAGCTTACAGAAAGAAGAGACAGGACTGAAGGTCATATTTTGAGACTTGTAGGATTGATTAATTTGTTAGTGGAGAGAACAGTCGAAGGTAAGAACTGGAGAGGAAGACAGAGATTAGAATATATGAAGCAGATAATTTAGGACGTGGGTTGTAAGAGGTATGTAGAAATGAAGAGATTAGCACAAGTTGCAAAGAGATGGAAGCATCCATCAAACCAGTCAAAAGACTGATGACAAAAATAGGGATTAGACGGAGAAAAAATTGCGCAGGCGAAAAGGAGGAATGGAAATGAATAATGCTGTATTCAAATGCGGATGGAATCGAAGCAAGGTTGAATCTGGAATACTTGGAAACGCGTGGTTAACATTGGGACAGCTCTAACGCCATCTCGTAGACGATTCAGGTACCAGGAACCCTACTAATATTTTCTCTTTGGTTCAAGGGACTCACATATTTAAACGAACAATTCATGTATACTAACTGACCCATGCGAATAATCAATCACGGAATGTTAATATAATAACGAGGAAATAATTAAATAGAAGTATTTATTAATGAAAGGTATTTTGAAGACTCTTAAATCTCCTCTTTAGTGTAGTTCCTTCTTGCTGTCACCGGGAGGATGACGAAGTGTTGTCTCTTAACAGAGGTAATGAATATTCAAGGCGTAGCAAACAAGCAGAAGACCGCGGGCAGCGTTTAGTTAATTAGACACCCGTGGAGAGCTGACAAACCCCACTACCACCTGCTGAACAAGTCAATAGTGCGATATTCCCCATTTTATGGTACTTAACGAGTTGACTGTAATGAAAGAAACCTGTAAATTAAATTTTAAATGTAGGTAAATATTAATCTACTTTATGAAAAAAGAAATAGTCTTTGCGGAGTTCATAATAGAACTTGGTTCAATTTTTTGTTTTAAATATTGTCCTTAAATCAATTTAATAAATTAGCTAAATTATTTGGCGCCATAACCATTATATAAAAATATTTTCCAGTTATTGTTATTATTTTTCAGAGAAACTGAATTGACGGTCGAAAAATTATTTTTGAAATTGTATTATAGGCTATACAATTCTTGTTTCTGCTGAAATAAGATTTATTGTACTTAATTCAACAGGGTACGTTATAAATACGAAATTACGACTTCATGTATATAGCGATTAGCTCCTACGTTCAAATACATGCGAAAGATAAATAAATTGAACCTATATTATGTGCTAATTCACATTTTCTTTTTTAAAAAATAAAGCATACAAACTATAAATGTACGCAGTATATACGAACGACTGTATAGCGGGCAAACCGACGTCGCTGGACGAAAACCGAGCAGAGAAACTTGTTCGCCGCTTGTTTATTTTCGTCTGCTCACCAAAGTTTTTGCATTGTCCCAATGGAAAAATACCACACCAGAGCTGGAGTTGAGTCGATCGCCAGTTCATTTCCTACATGTGTTTAACGACTGTAACATCTGTGTCGATGGCTGCCGTTATTTTGTGTATTGCAAAGATGTGAGTGAAACCCGATGCCTACTCCTTCAGTGGACACCGTGGAGGAGTGGTAAGGTCTGAGATATACTGAAGGATTGACAGAACAGAAATTAGTATCTTAATCCCTATCATCCTTGAAAGTGTTATTAAATTACGCTACTAATCTCACAAACTACACTTAATTCACCTTATTATTCAGGAAGCGAACAATATGATCAGAAGAACTGGAAATGTGTTCTTCATATCCCTAGTGTAGTAAGGAACAAGCAAGTGGATACATTAGTGAGAACCGCGATTTGCAGTTGATCGGTAAAACATCCGGCTATAACGTATAGTTACGTCCTATAAAAGTCTAGGTTGAATCTCAGGCACATATGGAATGTTCAATTTCAGCTGCGTCACTCAAAGTGCGATACTAAGGAAATTTTGTCCCCAGCATCCCAGTACGTTCATTGTACGATGGGAAAAAATGTATCAAAAAACTTTTTCTTCGATCTAATTCGTAACCATTGTCAATTCAAATAACATTCGCACAGACTAAACTTAGTGCCCTCTCCGCTATTGAGTGCTGCGATGTTGAAGACGCTGACTACCTGATTCTAGCATGTCCAAGACGATATCGACAAACAAAATGGTTGTCTCTTGGCTGTCCGGATGATGCCACGTCATGGTGTATAAGGCCGGCGTTTCGGTAGTTATACAACAATTATCTTCTTGGGCAAAACTGCGTTTTTTACCTTGCGTTTTTGTGTGTGCAGAGACCTAAGGCTCGCTATCCGGAGTCTATCTAGAGATTATCTAGAGAATTCGGTATATAACACAACATAAAACTTTTAAAAAAAAATTGCCCAAGAAAAAGCGCAGTACGATGGCGAAACGTCGGCTTTATGCATAACGATGCGGCGTTAATCGGACTACTAAGAAAAACTGGCTCCGGCCGCGGAAGCCTACGGTCACAAAAATTAAGTTTATTGGGACATAAGGTTGAAATTCCGGCCTAAAAAAAAAAAAAAAAAAAACACTTGTCAGCTCAAACACTAAAGCTAAAAGCAAATTTATTTTGCTGGAATGTCGCGTTATTTATTCGAAAGTCTAAGCTTTCGGTTGTCATTCTGCAGCCTTCTTCAAAGATGCTGTTTATGTTTATAGCAACGAACGCTGATGTTCTCCCACTGATGTTCTCCCCACAGCAGCCTTGTGTCTTCAATTTTTATTTCGCGCCTGTTGTTGATGCTACATCGATCTACGGCGGATTTGTTGCTATTGTTTTGTTTGTTGTGACGGATATGTTCCATAAGTCCCTGCGACACAGAGTGACTCATCTAACCAATATAAACACCAGTAAGCTGGTGGGGGTGTAAAAGGTCTTCCGCCCTGGTTAATGAGCAGCCAAGCTTGCAGTTAGCCCTCGTACACTGTTCGCACCTCCATCCGCTTTATCAATTTTTTTTTATTCCGGTCTGTGATTCCTTGTACATAAAGGAGACAGGCGACTTATCTTTTCACATTAGTATCATGGTTGACATCTTCCATGGGTTTGGTAACTCCTAAAACTCGTCTGGTATCTGATTCATTGTCTGAATATTTTTGTGTTCTAAGTGTCTCCATTTCTTCAATCAGACTTTCCAAGTCACGTACTGTCCTCGCTCTTAAGCTCAACGATGCCAGTACGCCCTTCTTCGTTGCCAGGTGACGGTGCGACATGGCAAGCAGATATCTATTATTTTGGGCCACTTTGTGGTAAACTCTATGACCAAAATGTCCATCGTAACGATTATAACCCAGGACATCGAAAAACAACAGTTGTCCATTTTCTTCCACTTCCATGGTGAATTACCTTCTTAGGTGGGCACTATTCAGATGGTATAAGAAGTCCTTCAAATTCTCCATGCCGTAAGATCAGATGTCAAAGCCTGAGAATTAACAAAATTGACGTTTACTATAAAAAAAAATGCGTGGACGGGATTGTAATGTGGCAAACTATTTTTTTTTCTTTTTTTGCCTTGGGCCTTCAAACAACAAAATTGATGTTTCTATATATAAAGATTTATATATGAATGAGATTTTGATATATGTATCTTACTACTTGGATTTTTTTCGTTTGAATTTCAAAGAAATAATTTATGTTTCAGTATACAAAGTTTTACGTACGAATTGTACTGCAAAGTAACATATGGGACTTTATTTTATAGATAGCACCATCCAACTGGCGAATAAACATCAGCACTGTCGTAACTCCATACGAGCTGTGAAGAATTTTGGGATATAATAAAGGAATTAGACAATCTGCTGATTAGGAATTGTGCTACAGTATCTCTCCTAGCCTTCTGAGCAGACCCCGTATAATAAAACTATCTTCCAGCACTGGAGTTCAAACCAGCTAATCCCATGTGGCTCAGTGACTTAGTCAGATGAGACGGGTTCCGTCATTCTAATTCCGAAGGAAATATAGTTTTTAATTTATTTATGTGAAATAGCTTTGATTGAATTCGATGAATTAGAATTAGTTTCAAAAGAACGTAATTTAGAAACGTGCTGCTCGGATGCAGATATAGAAGCACATATTTCTAAGATGTTTAATTTCACAATGATTGTGGATATACAATATTTTTTGTTGTTCATTGTCTGTGCACATGTAGAAATTGTCTCTTTTGCCGTAACATATAACTGTTCATGTGAGAATCAATCCCTATGTATATCTAAACTGCACAATTCTAACGATTTGACGTGAGCTTTGTTTATAGTGATTGCAAATGCTAATTGTGTTGGGAATTGTGACCTCTTAAATTAAAATTTTATATTCGTTTGAATAATAGGAATGCGAGGAACGACGACATCTTCACCTATGAAATTTCCTGTCAACGTTGTTGCTTGTACGACATGATCATTAATGTTTTCACTGCTAGCCGCGTGCCGTTGCAAAGCTTTGGAAGGTTAATATTTCGCAACATAATAATTGCCACGCCGATTTTCAGTTGCAATACATGCGGTGGAATCCCTGGCAGATCGAATGAATTTAAAAAAATCTTTTAGATAATTAACTGCCTCTTCTGCTTTCGGAATAGTGTAGACAGACTTGCAAGTGACTGTTTCGCTTCGAATGATAGACTGAATAATAATTTCTTTGTTCTTGGTGCCAAGAATAGCTCATTCACTAAAGCAATAAAGATTCTTGTAATTTGTTTCAATATTTAGAAATACTTCTTCAACGAATTCTTCTTTTGGCGTTATTAAATTTCAGAAGTTATGAGGCATTAACATTCGTCCTAAGGTCAGATCAACCGGCACCTTTCAGTTCCTAATTTTCAGCAATTGATTTGAGAAGATCTCAGTTTGATCGATCGTTTTGCAGCTGAACACGCAATTTTGTAGTTAATTTCAACGTCTTAGGATATGGCCACAAAGTAATTTCAGGCAAGCATTTATTTCATTCGCTAGTGACAATCGAAATAATTTAATTTCAAGGTTACACGAAATAATCGAATCAAAATTTTAAAAAAAAATCACTCCAAATCACTGAAAAAAAAATCAAAGATATGAAAACAATATTTAAAAAATAGTAATTTAATCAAAATGAAAACAAAACAAACCATTCACTCCAAAACTCTGAAAACAAAACAAAGAAATGAGTAAGACGAAAAAAATAAAACCAATCGAAATATTCGACATAGATAATTAAAAACACGCTCGAATTCGAATGCAACATTGTGTCAAATTTTCAAAGCAATCAGTGAAGAACTTTCGAAGGTTTAAGTTTTTAGACATTCGAACCTTTACATTTTTATTTATATAGGTGGACATCTTGTCTGTGTTGGTGAAGGAAAGCTGGTTTACATCTTTATAGACGACACTGAATTTTCTTTACCCTTCCGATTTTGTCGAAAAGTATGAAAACCATTCGTGCTTGTAACATAATCTTCCAAATATCGTAACTGTGAACTGGCGAGAAAAAGGGTTTTTGAAAACACAAGTCGGCAAACACCCGAAGTTGTGAGATTTAATTACTTTTCGGGGTTTTCTGCTGCGTCTGTCTTTTTCTTTTGTATCCAACATTTCATCAAAACATGGAATCCTCTTCAAAACTTCTTCCATCTGATGAATCTACTGCAAATCCCTGAAGATATACCATCCGCAGTTTGTATCAAACATGGATCCTTTGTTTTGTTTTCCAGAAGGCGATTTATGTTGCTCTAAATATGATTTGAATGAGTTTTGTTCTCTTTGGCTAAACGAACTTGTTTTGTTTAGGCATTGCGTTTATCCACAAGTGCAAATCTCCACATAGCCTTCATTTCTGAAACAGCATGTAATTTCTACTGAAAATAAAACAATCCATCCAATTTTATATAGAAACTGTGAAGGATATGTCACCGTTCTTTGGCAGCAGATATTTTCGTCAGAACTCGGTAACCAGCTGCAGAAATGTGAAGTTCACTTCTACAAAAAACACGCATAATCGGTGAAGCCACGAATGTTGTCTCGTCGAGTTAATTTTCAGCAGGTTTTTGGCTGTTTTTGCTGCAACGGAATCTTAATCGCTTGAAACAAAGTGATACCATTTTGTTCTAACTTCCTGTGCTGTATTGAAGACATACGTAAGGCCCGTTGACAGAAACAGTACAAGAAGAAAGGTTTATTACAATAAATCTTATTGTGGACTGGAAGGATTAAATATAATTAATCATTTGGAATCAAATAAAGTTAAAGACTCTTGTCTCTCCTTCCAGGATTCGCAGAGGTAGAGCCTCACATTCAAATTACAATCATCAGCCACTGGAAATAATGTGACGGATTCAGCGCCACGTTCCGTCCATTCTTTAGCTGCCCGCGGAGTTTCTTCTATGGTTCTCATAGCATGAGAGCCTTAGCGGGATTGAAGGGTTATCGGACTTTCAGCTTTAAAAATCTTCGGCTCCATCAGTATTGGTAAGGGAGCGTGCATAAACCACGAAGCTCCATTTTGGCCTACTGTGAACCCCCCCTCCCCCCCCCACGTAGATACGTGGATTTTGCCTCTACCCCCCCTCCCCCACACGTAGCACGTAGCTTTTTTCCCTTGTGATTCCAGAAGACATTTTGTACTCTTTTCTCTTGTCAGACGATTGTAAATTACATAAAGAGATAATTAACTGAGGGAAATAAATATTCACTTGCTGTTGTGAGTTCTGTTCCTCATTTTAACTGTGAAAAATGTTATGGAAGGAAAGCTAAGTGGCCTGGCTCGGAGCCCCCCCCTCCACCCCCCACGTAGCCCGGCGTAGTTTTCCAGTCAACCCTTCCTCCCCCTCTCTCCCCCCTCTCCCCCTGGACCGAGCCACGTAGTTTGCGCACGCTTCCTAACAAATTGTCTACGGCGCAACCAGACGCTATACCACCTACGCTGTATCATTTAGATAAACTGTCGCTTGCACTTCGTTTGAAAAAAATAAAAAAAAGATAGTCTACTTAGTGGGCACCACCAGTAAAAAGTGGCAACTGTGGTATTTATCAATTATTTGATTGAATAAGTGCGAAGGGTTTAATGTGTCTACTGTTGACGGAAATCAGTTAGTTGCAAGTTAATCAGTTAGTTGCAAGTCTCCATTAATCGTTAGGTACAACATTTAGAACCGCAAATAAGATAAAATGGAATGCAACAGTCACAGAATATTTCTACATGTGCGATAAGGCAATAAAGAATAGTTTATGAAGTTACATTTGCACGCAGTTCTATACCATCAAAAAGGAAGCTACTTACTTTAACTTGAAGTCTTGCAGTCACAAATTTTTTATGTAACATGTAATGAGGCTGGTTTCTGAAAATAATTGAGAATAGTAAATAATAATGTGTTTTACTCAATAGGAATTTTAAAAAAGATGCCAAACTCTCTTCAAGTAGTGAATAGAGCTCTTACTTGTTGAAAAAATTGTTGTGCTATTTATCCATAAACTTTATTTTCCTGGTCTGTAAACATAAACTTGATACGGAAAAATGAATTGAATTCCTTTTTTCTTGAAGCTACAGAATTTTTTTTCCAACTTGTTATGAGCAGCTAAGATGAAGAATAATTTGAATGTACAACGTAGAGGAGTGGAAATTTTGTTGCACAGTAGAAGATATCACAAACCCCTATATCTTTTTACAGGATGGTTTAAATTAGCTTCATGAGCAGTTTGAGCTTTGGATATTGGCAGTTTAAAATCCACAAGAAACTTTTAATTTAAAGCTACGTTCACCCATCAATATGTCTTAAGTTTTCAATTATGAAACTTATAAACGCTTCAACATAAGAATATAAATCAGTTTAATTCTGCCCTTTATTATTCGAACCTTGTCGGGTAGAAAATACGTTATATTGTGCTAACTAGGCCATGAATGCTCCACAAATAGCATTCCGTCCCTATCTCAGAAATACGGAAGTTCTTTTCATTTGTCAACGAACAAACCGATATTGGAGGAGACGCGGTGAATATTTATGAAATCTAGGCGGACATGCTTGCAGATGGCGTCCTGAACACTTCCTCCGTCTTTACCAATGCGCCTCTAGAATTCGCAAGGCGTGCCACAAATGAGAATACCGAGATAAATGTCAAATATTTTACTTGGCTCTTCGATATGCCACGCGCCGCAGAGGTTTCATTAATATTCATGGAATTTTTAAGGAGGTTCTCGATTGCACGGGACTCATTAATGTCGAATCTGTCAGACTGCCTCGCGCCCAGGCGACTCAACGCTCGAACTTGCAACAGGACACGTCTCGAGGATTCCTCGTCCACCACCGCCAACCAAAAACAAACCATTCATTTAAACCAACCATGACATTGCTACTACTGCTTTCAAACAAAGTTTTGATAGGCATTCAGGAAACAAAGCTTCTTTCACCGAAATGAAGAGTTTACGACAGCCTACAGAAAAAGATTGAACAATCATTATCAGTGTACAAACAGTTTTGAGGTAGCGAAGGTAATGATAAATGTTTATTTCAAAATATTTACAAGTATACATACTGATTCCTATCTTTCCAAGACGCTTTAGTGATTGTTATTTCTGAGATATGTGTGTCACACATTTGAAAACTTGGGAAGTATCTGGAAATGTTATTTCTTCTATATTATTTTTGTCTTTTGGGCTATATATAGAAAATTTGTTGTCATTTGGGGAGTAGCTGATTTAATTCAAGATAACTATAATATTAATTTACTACTGTGGTTGAAAATTTTCTGTGTGTGTGGATTATATTATGAACTCACACTAACAATTTTCGAGACCAGGAAGGGAATACTGGTGCAAACCTGCAGGCACACGGAGAAAATAAGACGCCTAAAATTGGCGCGTATCGCTTCCACCGTGAAGGAGACAATTGCTTTGATATTGGATAAAAACAGAATAGGAGAATAGAGCGACAACTAATAAAATCCAAGATTCTTTGGGAAGGAAAGAAGATGGTATCTAGGTTGTCCAGGTGAAACCACGTCAACTTTTTGAAATCTGACGTTTCAGCCATCATTCTCTGGCTTTTATCAGAAGACTGTTCCTTAGAGCACTAACTTATTACCCGTTTTGCCGCTATATAAAACACATAGCAGATGGATAAAATCTTTTTGGTATTATTCAGATACAACGCCGAGAAAGACCTTAACTATCATACAATTTTCTTTGTAATTTGAAATCGTGATTGTTAATTCGTTAACTTCACGTATAACTACAAGCTGATGTTTGGAGCCAAATAAACACTTTAGGAATAGTTTACTTAAAGGTATTTCTTCTCCTTGATCTGTCATAAATAAGAAAAAAGTAATTCTATGGTCGTCGCGTTTATTTTTTACGAGAAATTGAAAACCATTTCACTTGGATAAAAGTCGTCTGATCTAGGAAAACAGTATCCCTATTTAGAATATTAAAGTCCTTTCCGCCAACAACGGATTTGGAACCTGCCACAATTATTGTTAAATCCGAAAATTATAGTTAAACTGAACGTTTACGATCAACATTTTTCTACAGTTTTGTCAAACATAAAGATTTTCTACATCATGGTTCACACATTGTGACCTTTCAAGCTTTTCTCGAATAAACTGCCAGGATCTCGCAATCGTTTCTAGCCGTTAGTTTAATTTTCATCGGTAATACATGTTAATCATTAACTTGAAATTTTAGAAACTCTACGAAAGTTTGCTTATTTTGAATATAAGCATCGTTTTAGTAGATAACGTACATTTGCGTGAGTATTTAAAAGTAAGATAAGGTGATAAAAAGTCATTCACAACGCGAAAACAAAATTCAACATGCAACGTGTACTGGGTGATTCAGGAGGAATCGTAAATATTGAAGGAGGTGTTGGTATGAACAAAATTCATATAAACATGTGTCCGATTTCCATTCGTTTTGGAGATACAGATGCTAGAATGATACGCATAAAATGAACGTCAGAAAATAATGAAGAACCCACAAATAACTTATTAAATCACTTTGTTCATGGAAAAACACACACATGTTTTACAACAGTTTAAATTAAATGTTCGAAAATCCCACCATCCATGGGTCGGCTACGTCAGTTACGTTGTTTAGCTACCAACGTTGCCATACACTGTGGGTGGCGATGGTTGAAAAACGAAGTGTACAAGAAAAGTAAACATAAGAGTAGAATTACTCGCTTGAATAGTAAACGCTGCTGCCCTCATAAAAATACACCAAAACGTACTCAGAGCTTCACGTACTGTTGCGAACAGAGCTGCAACGTGTATTGAAGTCCATGGTGCGATTTTACAACATTTAATTTAACTTTTGTAAAATATTCGTGCGTTTTGCATGAACAAAGTACTTCAATAAGCTATCAGTGTATTCTTGACCATTTTCTGAAATTTATTTTACGCATAAAATTCCAGCACCTGTGTCTCAAAACAAAAAACAAAATAATAATAATAATAATAATTTATATAAACTTTTTACTCAATATCATTTATACTAGCACCTCCTTCAATGTATAACATTGCTCCTGGGTCACCAAGTATTGTCCTCAGATATTGCCGTCAGGTACCGTATTGCAGCCGTAGTATTCGTATTCAGTGGTTGTATTTAACTCCATCGCTTGTAGAGACTTCACGGCGTAGTTTCAGATATCGTTTTAACAGCAGCTGACTCACTCTGTTACCTAAGCCTTCACGGAGGGGATATATAATGACCTGAATCAAGCCTCACACCCCACAGACTCGATGTGTTGACAACAAGGAAAGTTAAATTATCTGCCTGACAATCTGACGTCCTACAAGTTAGCTCAAAAGCAGGAACCCCAGCGCCACTGCTGGATTAGCGGCGTCTGCGTGGGGTGGGTTCAAATACGAAGCAGCCTTGCGCGTTCTCAATTTGCATTAATTACTCATCGGGAGAGAATGCAAAACATTTTGGCGTCCCCGGCGGGCGGCATAATCCCGAGGCCCGGCTCTCCCTTCATTAGGCACTGCGAACCCAAGGAAAACATGGCCGGCACAAATCCTGCTTAGCATTCAATTCCCGGACTCACATCGCCTCGCCGCGCTGAGCCGTGCGAGCGCTGCGCAGAGGCGACCGCTACACAGGAACTGCAAAAGTCAGGCCCTCCACTATCTCTGACACAGTCTACCCTTCCTACCTGGTGACATATCGTACTCGTTATTTTTTAATAGAATTCCGTTCAGTAGTCGCTTTTTTGGTAACACCTCATTGGAATACCAGCCACCACTGCGGCTGCACGCATTGACGCACCACCACGCTTGATCAGGTACAAGGGGGCTAGGTTTCAGTCGTGGACCCCGCATACCGGCTGTCCTGATTGCTGTTAAAGGTGGTTTAATTTAGTCACTTAGGAAAATTTGAGGACGGATACCAATCCCTGCCTCATAAAATACACATTTCACAAACAAAAATACACAAATAATAATAAAACAAATGATTTTCATATACCTGACAACCCTTTAGCTCCCAGCCATTGCTCTAGGAAATTGCAATCCCATGTTCTTACTACCTAGTGGAAGTATGAGACAAATTCTTAATTACTAGACAGGATGAAAATCAAGGCTTTGTGAATACGAAAGGGTACTTTGACAAACGAAAAATATTAATAGAATATCCTATTACTATATGATTCTGTCCACTACCCGGAATGTTAAAAACCGTAAGAAAAACTGTACATAGTTTAATCACGTTTACTGCATTGAAATATTTTTTGATCATTTCTCCCACTGGCTAGCTTTGAATTAGACGATTTTCAATAGAATTAAGAGAAAGAGGGTGCTACTATCTGTAACTATATATTTCGAAATTAATTTGTTAAAAGAAACTAGAGATCACGTGCTAATTTTTCATTAATGGATAGTTTTAGAATTTTAGTTGGAATTCTGAATGAATGAATGAATTACTTATTTCCAGTTGTTGTGCTTACCTTAATACCGGTACGTATACAAAGAGGATTATTAGTCCACCATTTTGTCCCTGTGGTTAGCGAAACAAATAATTGATAGTTTTTCATATTATATATTTTGCTGCTGATATTTTTGATTCATGTTTTTATTATTTTATTTCAAATGCAATAATTATTTTTTGCTGAAAAATAGTATATAAAAATAATCTTTCACGGATTTTGTGTATTTTCCAATTGCAGCCACCAAATAAAATAGCCAGTACATCACGTTCCCAAGGCACAGCACAGCTCTTCTAAAAAGTCGAAATAGGTACATCTTTCAACTAATTCGCTGCACCACGAACACTTTAAACACAAATCATCCACGGCTAACACTACTATGGAGCTACTCAATAAAATACGTCGAAATAGTCGCCGATATCACGTACAAAAACACGAAATTCATTTCTAACAATTAATTAAAACCAAAATTACTTTTAAAATCAGCGGTTTTACGTGGTCTTTAAACTTAACTTAACTTAGTCCACAACCCGAGGGTTGGTTGGATCCTCCAGAAGGAGGCATTCTAAGCCATTTTGTCAGAGGTAGGACGGCCATTTCCTTTCCTCTGGGACCTACAGCTTAACGTGGAATCCGAACCACGGAGCGTCCTGGCATAGCTCATATGATCAAACACAACTCTCAAAATTCCTGCGCCTGCCAGGATTCGAACTCGGGACCCGAGCAGCATTAGTTTTGAAATCAAGCGCCTTAGCCTCTGAGCTACCAGACCGCTCTATGTGGTCTTTATGACCCGGTTTTTTATTTAAAAAAACCTTTCTTACCGGATGCGCAAACCGCACCCATTTTAGCCACTTACCCTCAGTGATCCTACCGGGGTAGAGGGGCGCTACTGCTACATGAGAAATCGTAACCACGGATGCGTTCAGGTGTAGTTCACACACATCCAACCAAGCTTTGCCAGAAATGATAGACTGGTTAAAAGCTTTAGAAAATCACAGCAGAGATCAGTGATTGAACTAAGAACCTTTCGATCTTACGTCAGATGCCTTAACCACACCGACTCAACGGAATCAATAAAATGTTTACACGAAGCCAGATATTAAACCGTATATTTTTTTTTTTATGTTGACTAGGTCAAAAAAAAAAAAAAAAAAAATGCAATCTACTACACTCAAACACTTGACTACCCTACATGGCTGACATATATATATATATATAAACCTTTAGTTACATTGGGCGAAATTACATTAACGATATTGTTGTTCCAAGTCAGTAACTCTTGATAAGAAAAGAAAAGATAAGATAAGAAAGGAGAAGAAAATAACTGAAGGTGTTCTTAACAAATAGTTCCAGTATACGATTACTTTAAATAGCATTCAAGAGGACATGCAATGATGGTTTCATTAAAAGGCCATGGCTGTATTCCTTCCCGTTTCTTGGTTCCTGTCCTTTCTCTCATCTTATAACCTCAACATCTACGAAGCGTAAGGCTGTTAAAAACTAAATCTCTTTTATTCAAGCAAAAATTTCTATGGATAAATTTTGTAAACACTTTCTAGGCAGATTCCAATTTACTAGCTAAAAACTAACATACCACTCTGAAATAAGACGCATTGTATAATATTAAAATTTGCGAGGACCAACTGAGCTGTGAAGGATAGTGCATTCTCATGGTTCTAGGGCAAAACCGCGACGGACAAAACCGCGACGGACAAAACCGCGACGGACAAAACAGCGAACGGACAAAACTGCGAAAGGACAAAACCGCGAATCTTCTCAGGTATACAGAAGCCCCATTAAGCTGCATTCTCACCGCGCGTCGGGTCTAATTTTTTATTAACCTCAACCAAAACAAAATCGTCAAATGCGAAGTGATGAAGCTTGACAGAATAATATTTTGGTGCATAAGAGATCAAAGAGTGAGGGGATAACTTGTAGATTATAAATTACATATACACAAAATGAGTTACAGTACTCCATAATAAAGTAACCCTAGCTGCGATCCACAAATCATTTAAAACTGCCTTAGGATAATATTATGATGCATAAGAGATCAAACAGTGAGGGGATAACTCGTAGATTATAAATTACGTATACACAAAATAAATTACAGTACCGTACTCCATAAAAACGTAACCCAAGCTGCGATCTCCAAATCGTTTAAAAACTGCGTTAGGATAATATTTTGGAGCATAAGAGATCAAACAGTGAGGGGATAACTCGTAGATTATAAATTACATATACACAAAATAAATTACAGTACCGTACTCCATAATAACGTAACCCTAGTTGCGATCCCCAAATCGTTTAAAAACTGCGTTAGGATAATATTTTGGAGCATAAGAGATCAAACAGTGAGGAGATAACTCGTAGATTATAAATTACATATACACAAAATAAATTACACTACCGTACTCCATAATAACGTAACCCTAGCTGCTGTTTCGCGGTTTTGTCCGTTTCGCTGTTTTGTCCGTTCGCGGTTTTGTCCGTTCGCGGTTCTGTCTGCGCGGTTTTGTCACTTCGCGGTTTTGTCCGGACACGCATTCTCATGCTTATGTGTATGTGTAGAAGCGCGAGACTTTCTACCCGACGTCGGGTTTGACGCATTGATCAATAGTATACAGGAAAAGTAACTAACTGCAACTGACCTCAGTGTATGTAAATGACGATTGTAAAAACAAACCCTAGTGGATATTTGTCGAAATTTTTTTCGAAACGACGGCTAGAGTCATGTAGGTGTCATAAGAGAAACGCAAGTGGAAAAATTGTTAAGTTACACGACACGACTAGGACGAAACCAAGATAACGGTGTCACGTTGTCCACGATATGACAGCCTGCTTGACGGTAAAATATCTATCCACGCCTCTGAATTGGTCAAGTAATAATTGTTGTCATATACATAAATATATAAGTCAATTACGAAATACACACCTCCCGCCGACCACTAACATAAAATAACTAAATTAATATTTACGAGCAACAAATGTACTGTTTCAAGCCTCATCCACGAACGTAATATGTATGTGCCACATTGTGGTGGTATACGTTTGGGCTCTCCAATTAAAACTGATAATAATGGAATAATTAAGTATCAAAAAGCAATTAAATTACAGACAGGTGAGGTGAAATTAAATTCGCAGCCAGTTTGATTACTAAAATACACGTTTAATCTATCATTGATTGTAAATGGAATAAGAATATGGTTAAATATGCGGAATTGTGAGCAAAAGCTACTGTTCAGGCTAAAAGGAGCCTAGAGGAAGTAAAAAAAATGGAGTCTGTTGACCCACTCGTATGAACATAGCGTTGTGGCTCGAAAAAAAAAAAAAAAAAGATTATGTCTCCAAATTTGGTTACCCAATGATTCTAGAAGTTGCAGTATCAAAACGATTAGCGATTTAATTTTGGAAGTGTTATAATAGGTTATTGTTGGAGATGTGGAGTAGGTATAAAAGGGCGGAGCGTGCCCACACAAAAGAACTGTCAATCATTTTCACACCTCTATTGTTCTCCCCCTCCCACCTGTCAATCATTTTCACACCTATTGTTCTCTCCCCTCCCACCTGTCAATCATTTTCACACCTATTGTTCTCTCCCCTCCCACTTGACTTGAGGGCCACTTGACTAACCACTTGACATGAGGGCCACTTGACTAACCACTTGACTAACCTCAGTTACACCCCTATTGTCCTTGACCACGCACCCCTCTCGCCGCACCATGTGTGACGCAGCCGTTGCCAGACCACTTGAGCGAGCAACTGGACTTTCGGACAGATGTCGACCTGCCACTCCTTTTTTTTCTAACGAGGAATTCGCGGAGGCATTTGCCAGTGCGTGCCGAGGCAAATAACAGGTACATGCCGAGGCAAATAACAGTTACATGCCGAGGCAAATAACAGGTACATGCTGCGGCGGTGGGGGCGGGCGCCGCCACGTAGTTCGCCGTCGGGTTGGCCACGTGCTGTCGATTTTATTTATATTGAGCGCTTAATAAAATGCGATTTAAACCAATGAGGTTTCTTTCTTAAGTTAGGAATTAATGTCTTTAAACATACGACGAACGATAATATGGATGCTCAGGACGGGGATTCGAACCAGCGATCGTTGTTTGACGGCATTCAATGGACGGGAATAAGCAATATACTTTTATATTGAGCGCTTAATAAAATGCGATTTAAACCAATGAGGTTTCTTTCTTAAGTTAGGAATTAATGTCTTTAAACATACGACGAACGAGAATATGGATGCTCTGACGGGGATTCGAACCAGCGATCGTTGTTTGACGGCATTCAATGGACAGGGAATAGGCAATATACTTTATATTGAGCGCTTAATAAAATGCGATCTAAACCAATGAGGTTTCTTTCTTAAGTTAGGAATTAATGTCTTTAAACATACGACGAACGAGAATATGGATGCTCAGACGGGGATTCGAACCAGCGATCGTTGTTTGACGGCATTCAATGGACGGGAATAAGCAATATACTTTATATTGAGCGCTTAATAAAATGCGATTTAAACCAATGAGGTTTCTTTCTTAAGTTAGGAATTAATGTCTTTAAACATACGACGAAAACACATTTCTGAAAGCTCATTTAACGTAATATTAAGCACGTCATTTCTACCCCAATCACACTAAGTACGATGATAAAATTTATACAGCGTTGATTGTAAAAAACTGAACTTTCTATTTATCTAAAAATACTTTTTAAAAAACTTCTATTTCCGATAGCTGATTACAAATTTCGTTCGCTGAGCCAGAGGTTGGTGCCCTAAAGAGGGGTCGAGTCTCACACAATGCTCCCTTTTGTTATCGCCACTCGAACGCGCCTGATGCACAGACCTAAGCGCAACTTCATTTCGCGTAATATTAAGCTTTTAATTTCTACTCTTGGCATAAAGCGAGAAAAAAAATGTTTATATCATGATAATTCTATGAAAATAACCTTTCCAATTAAACTATAATATTTTTTAAAAAACTTGTACTTCTGATAGTTGATCTTAAATTTGGGGCTCTGAGCCACGCTTTGTATTGCTGGGGGGTGAGGTTTCTATAGCGTATTGTATGTACCGTTGCTGCGGGGCGTTAATTGTGCGCGCTAAGAGTGGCTGTTTAGAAAATTAAACTCCGCAAACAACACAGTAGCGTTCACGCAGCGTCGTTGATGGTTGTACGTAGAGCTTGAATCGAAAATTTACTGCCGCTGCTGCATTGTAATAAATTATTTAGGTGGAATATACCGATTCCACTAGGATCATCCTGTACTAAGAAATGTTCCCAGGACGGCTGCAGAGGTGTTTCCTAGCGACCAAGACTTACTAACTGCGATAAGTTCGGCGAAAGACGTTTGTGACGGCGAGTATTTTGGACAAAGTTTTGTGCATATTCTTACGACTCAGACCGAGCGTGGTGGGTGAGCGGTTAACTCTCTGGCCTCACATTCGGGAGGACGCGGGTTCGAATCCCCGTCCAGGCATCCATCGCGCGCTAGTGATAACAAACAAGTATCTGTGCATGCGAAGTAAATAAATATGGAGTCACGTTTATAGTGCGATACACTGAATGTCAATTGTGGATAGGAACGGAGCTCAGTTTCCTTATTTCACCTGTATAATGTTGTGGAAAAGCCTTGTAAAATCGAAGGGTGTTACCTGTATGCCTCTTCAGTCGTCTCTCATCGTGAACTTTACAGGCGACAGAGGATTGAACGAAGGAACGGGGGGGAATTCGACTATGGTCCTTTGTGGGAACCATCCCGGCATTCACCTCAAGCGGTTGCGGAAAAACCTTGTAAAATCGAAACTTGGTTGACCGGACGAAACCGCGTCGTCCTAGGTTCCAGACCAGTACAACCTGCATCAACCCAATTGTGGATAGGAACAGTGCTCCGTTACCTTATTTCACATGTCTAATGTTGCTGGCTGCAACGTTGTATGACAGATCAATTTTGATACGGAGGTGGGTAAAGAACGTGCTTGAAGTGTGTAACTTATATGTAAGCAGCCAGGTTAGTATGGATATCACCCGAAAAATTAATGCTATGGTAAAAAGCCTTATTTTTTCTGGCTTCACCTCGTTGACGTCAAAATCGTTAGAAGTGGGAAAGGACCGGGGAGCAAGTAACTGGAAGAAATTCGGCAGTGACCTTTTGAACAAACCAAGGCGAAAATTCAGATGTGGGTGCCCGGACAAGGATTCGAAACCGCATCTTCCCGAATGCGAATCTCATGTGTATTAGCGTCAGACCACGAACTAAGGGATCACCATCGTAAGTGGATAAATTATTAGCGTACCAGTATGGCTTTACACCTCGCCAACATCGATATCATTAGAGGCGGGATAGGATTGATGCAGGGAACGGTCACCTGGAGTGATTTGGGGAAACCATGGAAAATCAGAATATGGATGCTCAGACGGAGATTCGAACCAGCGCCCTTCTGAATGCATGGTCAGAACGTTAACACTCACCCACCACGCTCGGTAATTTTCGTGGGCAATACTGAAAAATATCTATTCTGAGAAGTAATTTTTTGCATGGTGCTTCGATAATCATGAAATTTCCAAACATCTGAAATGACTGGTTACGCAGATATTGCTGCCACCAGAGACACAGGGAAATAGTGTGAACTTTGACAAAACATCTTTAGCTGGGACGCTGCATGTTAGAGACTAATACAGTAACTCTAATCAACTACACAATCTTGCTACTTATCCCGTTTCTTTGGCAGAGGCATATTGCATACTGTACGGATATTGAGTGACCAAGACTTACTAACTGCGATAAGTTCGGCGAAAGACGTTTGTGGCGGCGAGTGTTTTGGACAAAGTATTGTGCGTATTCTTACGGCTCATACTGAGCGTGGTGGGTGAGCGGTTAACTCTCTGGCCTCACATTCGGGAGGACGCGGGTTCGAACCCCCGTCCAGGCATCCAAATTTGGGTTTTTAATGGTTTACCTAAATCATTCCAAGCGAATGCCGGTGTGTTTCCTTCAAAAAGGCGTCGGGAGGACGTGGGTTTGAATCCCTGCCCCGACCATCAAGATTTCGGCTTTCCATGCTTTTTATGAAATTACTGCATTCGGTGCTTAAGCCATCTGACGGGAAAGTGAAAAGCCCTCAACCTGACCTTCACATCTTTCACAACTTGCGTCGTAATGTAGTTACGCCTTAACACTTCCGTTGTTCGGTTTCAAGTTTAAACTGTAGGTTCTCTACACCCTGTTAAGTTCAAGTAGGCTAGGATAGAGGCGGAATGCGCAGGCAATAAAAAACCCTGGTCATAATGACCAAACGAGCCATTACTCCGTACTTCAGGTGAATGTTGGGTTGGGTCCTTCAAAAGACCATGCCTGAATTCCATTCCGATCCTTGCACCAGTCCTATCACACTTCGTGATCGGTAAAGATCTGGCCTAGCATTTGGGAGGGCGTGGGCTCGAATCCCAGTCCGGGCATCCAGATTTGAGTTTTCCATGGTTTCCCCAAATAACTCGAGGCGAATGACGGGGATGATTTTCTTCATTTGCCATGGCCGAATTCCCCACCGTTCCTCGTCCACTGTCCTTTCCCACCTCTAAAGGCTTCGATGTCGACGAGGCGTAGAACCCTAAAAAAAGAAACCCACGACCACCAACTCCAGATGAATGTCGAGTTATTCATTCAAAATACCATGCCCGAATTCCTTCCCAGTCCTTGCCGCCAGTCCATACAATTATGGCCATTACATTCTCGCAATCACCATAGAGGGGGAATGCGCAGGCAATAAAAAACCCTGGTCATAATGACCAAACGAGCCATTACTCCGTACTTCAGGTGAATGTTGGGTTGGTTCCTTCAAAAGACCATGCCTGAATTCGATCCCGATCCTTGCACCAGTCCTATCACACCTCGTGATCGGTAAAGATCTGGCCTAGCATTTTGGGAGGGCGTGGGCTCGAATCCCAGTCCGGGCATCCAGATTTGAGTTTTCCATGGTTTCCCCAAATAACTCGAGGCGAATGACGGGGTGATTTCTTCATTTGACATGGCCGAATTCCCCACCGTTCGTCGTCCACTGTCCTTTCCCACCTCTAAAGGCTTCGATGTCGACGAGGCGTAGAACCATAAAAAAAAGAAAACCACGACCACCAACTCCAGATGAATGTCGAGTTATTCATTCAAAATACCATGCCCGAATTCCTTCCCAGTCCATGCCGCCAGTCCATACAATTATGGCCTTTACATTCTCGCAATCACCAAATTTTAGTGCCAATCGATTTACAGTAGACCTATCAACGGTATTGTCGGTATAAACAGCCTTGAAACGACGATGAATCGCAGTAGGAATCACTTTGTCAGCAGTTAAAAATTCGATAACAGCACGATGTTTAACTCACGTTGACACAACACTAGAACAGTTCTCCATAATTCCGGACAACGAATCCTTACTTCTCAGTACTTTCAAATAAAATGTAATGCCGCTTGGTATGTATGGTCTGGCGTTAGAGTTTTTCAGTCGTAACAGCCTTACATAAGGACAGGACTGAACACGTTTACCCCCACCACCACGGACTAGGCCTGATTACTACCCAAATGGACTTCTAGTGCCAGTGTACAGAGATGGCCAGCCCGGTACTGATGTTTTTTTTACCCCCACCACCCCGGACTAGACCTGATTACTACCCAAATGGACTGCTAGTGCCAGTGTACAGAGATGGCCAGCCCGGTACTGTTGTTTTCGTCTGTGTATCAGCTCAATGCTGGTGATTCTAAGCGTTTGACGATAGGTTTATCGTCCAAACACGAATTTGAGCCAGTAGTAGTGCTCGAAAAAGTTGGATACCGCACCAAGGTTATACTAACGTATGAAGAATGGGTCGTGCTGACTCAAGTATTGGATGTAGTGTCAGATTTGTTCTACACAGGCAGCTCCCAGACAAACATTCCACTTGGTGAGAACGCCGTCTCCTTCCGTACGATTGCCAGGACGAAAACTGTATGTTTTTACCCAAATGTTGACCCCACCAGCGGCATCTTCTTCAGCGATTCAACTTGGAAGAACCTCATCGACGCGCAGCCTGCAGTGTCCAG
Source organism: Vandiemenella viatica (assembly GCA_031002005.1). Taxonomy (NCBI): domain Eukaryota; kingdom Metazoa; phylum Arthropoda; class Insecta; order Orthoptera; family Morabidae; genus Vandiemenella; species Vandiemenella viatica. The sequence goes on along the minus strand of JARYHS010013630.1, from coordinate 46,134,150 downwards.
CGCCTTGACCGTCAAGAAGAGGTGGGGATACCTAGTTGCAAGATACTACACAGAATTTGTGGACATTTTATCTAGTAAAGTGCTACGAGACTATCATATGGCAACAGTGCAAAAACTGGTTGATATGCATATTCGTGATGTTTATGTGACTCAATTGGCCCCCAGTTCGTCACTGGACTATAATCTACTAAAATATGAACTTATTGCATATAAAAATTTACTTGTATTACCTGTTATTAACAATGTAGTAATTAAGAATTATAACCCAGGATACTACATTGATGTGAACAGTGTGAATAAAATACACATACTAAGTTATTCAATTTGTTTTATTTTATCCACTTTCCATTAATAAAACCCTTTACAGAGTTATTTTTATGAGTTCCTGTAGTGGCGTGACGCTTCATCACTTACATACTGGTCTGAAGAGCGAATTGTAATAGACGCCAACATTCGAAAAGACATAAATTTGTTGGATATAAGTACGTATGCGGCTGTTTCTATGAATATCATAAAAAAACAGTGTGAAAATGTACAAAATCAAGAAATTTTGGTCATATATAACAAAAATCGGTAAAAATGTAAATTTCGTCCATGAATGAAGTCAATGGTTGACATAAAAATCACACCTGCGTGTATCACAATATCGTTCATATAATGTGTGTGGATTACAGAAATACGTGTTATATGGGGGAAAAAAAGTGTAATGGCAGTCACCGGATAAACTAAAATGTGGTATTTTTTTTTTTTTTCAGTAATAAATATTTTCAGGTGAATAACGAAACTTGGTAGAGTTCTCCAGAGTCAACACACACGTCACGTAACCATCATGATTAGACGTGTCAGTGGAAGTGCATCGGATGCTGCATTCACATGTGTATATGGAGTACTCTTTAAATTTCCTCCACAAAAGACGTAAATTGTATGAATTACATGTTTGCTCACTCTTTATTTTCATAACAATAATATGCAGAGTCTAAACACACATAACGTTACCAACATTATAGACACGTCAGAGGAAGTGCACAGGGTGATAACTATATATACTAGCCTAGTGTTTGTACCAAACGAGGTGAAACAACGTATATGTGTGCAGAAACTGACTTAACGCAGTTACACGGAAGGCAGTCTGCGTTTAAAGACAATGGCTCTCACTCTCTCTCTCACATACACGCATAACGTTACCATCAATATAGACACGTCAGAGGAAGTGCACAGTCGGAACAAGATCGTGAAAACAGGTAAAACATCACCGCAATTATACCACTTCACAATACGAAAGATGTCATCGGTTTACATGGTTAGAACGTGTCCATCAAGCCATACGATGTGTATTGAGTGCATCCACCAAATTAAAAAAAAAAAACGTGCGACATGATGCGGTCTTCCATCATAAATGAAACTCATTCTGTTCACGGCCCGATATGACATCGGACAACTTGAGTAGTACATCAGATATACCTGTCGAAAGTCACACTAAAGTACTGAAGTTGAACTAACCAGAGCATGCAGAAGATGAGAACATCACAAGTTTCATTAAACAACACGACCCTCCACAAGACCGAAACATAATGGGCTCAATACCAGATGAAACATAAATTATGTTAGATATCAGTTAGTAAGTGCCACTTTCGATGAATTTCATTTAAAAAGTGCAAAAATAGATAAAAATTCGGGAATACTGGTCAAATATAGCAAAATATTGGTTAAAAACTTATGGCACTTTCTGAGACAGAACTTATGCTAAAGTCTGGTTAATACAGAATGTTAAAATGTTTGTTATAGTTGGTTAGAGTAAATTAAGGTTAGGTTATTTCAACTCACCATCTCATGGTGCCACTGATACATGGATATCCAAAAGTGTTTGCTGAGGCACCCTCCCAAATGCTAGGCCAGATCTTTACCGATCACGAAGTGTGATAGGACTGGTGCAAGGATCGGAATGGAATTCAGGCATGGTCTTTTGAAGGACCCAACCCAACATTCACCTGAAGTACGGAGTAATGGCTCGTTTGGTCATTATGACCAGGGTTTTTTATTGCCTGCGCATTCCGCCTCTATCCTAGCCTACTTGAACTTAACAGGGTGTAGAGAACCTACAGTTTAAACTTGAAACCGAACAACGGAAGTGTTAAGGCGTAACTACATTACGACGCAAGTTGTGAAAGATGTGAAGGTCAGGTTGAGGGCTTTTCACTTTCCCGTCAGATGGCTTAAGCACCGAATGCAGTAATTTCATAAAAAGCATGGAAAGCCGAAATCTTGATGGTCGGGGCAGGGATTCAAACCCACGTCCTCCCGACGCCTTTTTGAAGGAAACACACCGGCATTCGCTTGGAATGATTTAGGTAAACCATTAAAAACCCAAATTTGGATGCCTGGACGGGGGTTCGAACCCGCGTCCTCCCGAATGTGAGGCCAGAGAGTTAACCGCTCACCCACCACGCTCAGTATGAGCCGTAAGAATACGCACAAAACACTCGCCGCCACAAACGTCTTTCGCCGAACTTATCGCAGTTAGTAAGTCTTGGTCACTCAATATCCGTACAGTATGCAATATGCCTCTGCCAAAGAAACGGGATAAGTAGCAAGATTGTGTAGTTGATTAGAGTTACTGTATTAGTCTCTAACATGCAGCGTCCCAGCTAAAGATGTTTTGTCAAAGTTCACACTATTTCCCTGTGTCTCTGGTGGCAGCAATATCTGCGTAACCAGTCATTTCAGATGTTTGGAAATTTCATGATTATCGAAGCACCATGCAAAAAATTACTTCTCAGAATAGATATTTTTCAGTATTGCCCACGAAAATTACCGAGCGTGGTGGGTGAGTGTTAACGTTCTGACCATGCATTCAGAAGGGCGCTGGTTCGAATCTCCGTCTGAGCATCCATATTCTGATTTTTCCATGGTTTCCCCAAATCACTCCAAGTGACCGTTCCCTGCCTCAATCCTATCCCCGCCTCTAATGATATCGATGTTGGCGAGGTGTAAAGCCATACTGGTACGCTAATAATTTATCACTTACGATGGTGATCCCTTAGTTCGTGGTCTGACGCTAATACACATGAGATTCGCATTTCGGGAAGATGCGGTTTCGAATCCTTGTCCGGGCACCCACATCTGAATTTCGCCTTGGTTTGTTCAAAAGGTCACTGCCGAATTTCTTCCAGTTACTTGCTCCCCCGGTCCTTTCCCACTTCTAACGATTTTGACGTCAACGAGGTGAAGCCAGAAAAAACATAAGGCTTTTACCATAGCATTAATTTTTCGGGTGATATCCATACTAACCTGGCTGCTTACATATAAGTTACACACTTCAAGCACGTTCTTTACCCACCTCCGTATCAAAATTGATCTGTCATACAACGTTGCAGCCAGCAACATTAGACATGTGAAAATAAGGTAACGGAGCACTGTTCCTATCCACAATTGGGTTGATGCAGGTATGTACTGGTCTGGAACCTAGGACGACGCGGTTTCGTCCGGTCACCAAGTTTCGATTTTACAAGGTTTTTCCGCAACCGCTTGAGGTGAATGCCGGGATGGTTCCCACAAAGGACCATAGTCGAATTCCCCCCCGTTCCTTCGTTCAATCCTCTGTCGCCTGTAAAGTTCACGATGAGAGACGACTGAAGAGGCATACAGGTAACACCCTTCGATTTTACAAGGCTTTTCCACAACATTATACAGGTGAAATAAGGAAACTGAGCTCCGTTCCTATCCACAATTGACATTCAGTGTATCGCACTATAAACGTGACTCCATATTTATTTACTTCGCATGCACAGATACTTGTTTGTTATCAACTAGCGCGCGATGGATGCCTGGACGGGGATTCGAACCCGCGTCCTCCCGAATGTGAGGCCAGAGAGTTAACCGCTCACCCACCACGCTCGGTCTGAGTCGTAAGAATATGCACAAAACTTTGTCCAAAATACTCGCCGTCACAAACGTCTTTCGCCGAACTTATCGCAGTTAGTAAGTCTTGGTCGCTAGGAAACACCTCTGCAGCCGTCCTGGGAACATTTCTTAGTACAGGATGATCCTAGTGGAATCGGTATATTCCACCTAAATAATTTATTACAATGCAGCAGCGGCAGTAAATTTTCGATTCAAGCTCTACGTACAACCATCAACGACGCTGCGTGAACGCTACTGTGTTGTTTGCGGAGTTTAATTTTCTAAACAGCCACTCTTAGCGCGCACAATTAACGCCCCGCAGCAACGGTACATACAATACGCTATAGAAACCTCACCCCCCAGCAATACAAAGCGTGGCTCAGAGCCCCAAATTTAAGATCAACTATCAGAAGTACAAGTTTTTAAAAAATATTATAGTTTAATTGGAAAGGTTATTTTCATAGAATTATCATGATATAAACATTTTTTTTCTCGCTTTATGCCAAGAGTAGAAATTAAAAGCTTAATATTACGCGAAATGAAGTTGCGCTTAGGTCTGTGCATCAGGCGCGTTCGAGTGGGCGATAACAAAAGGGAGCATTGTGTGAGACTCGACCCCTCTTTAGGGCACCAACCTCTGGCTCAGCGAACGAAATTTGTAATCAGCTATCGGAAATAGAAGTTTTTTAAAAAGTATTTTTAGATAAATAGAAAGTTCAGTTTTTTACAATCAACGCTGTATAAATTTTATCATCGTACTTAGTGTGATTGGGGTAGAAATGACGTGCTTAATATTACGTTAAATGAGATTTCAGAAATGTGTTTTCGTCGTATGTTTAAAGACATTAATTCCTAACTTAAGAAAGAAACCTCATTGGTTTAAATCGCATTTTATTAAGCGCTCAATATAAAGTATATTGCTTATTCCCGTCCATTTAATGCCGTCAAACAACGATCACTGGTTCGAATCCCCGTCTGAGCATCCATATTCTCGTTCGTCGTATGTTTAAAGACATTAATTCCTAACTTAAGAAAGAAACCTCATTGGTTTAGATCGCATTTTATTAAGCGCTCAATATAAAGTATATTGCCTATTCCTGTCCATTGAATGCCGTCAAACAACGATCGCTGGTTCGAATCCCCGTCTGAGCATCCATATTCTCGTTCGTCGTATGTTTAAAGACATTAATTCCTAACTTAAGAAAGAAACCTCATTGGTTTAAATCGCATTTTATTAAGCGCTCAATATAAAGTATATTGCTTATTCCCGTCCATTGAATGCCGTCAAACAACGATCGCTGGTTCGAATCCCCGTCTGAGCATCCATATTCTCGTTCGTCGTATGTTTAAAGACATTAATTCCTAACTTAAGAAAGAAACCTCATTGGTTTAAATCGCATTTTATTAAGCGCTCAATATAAAGTATATTGCTTATTCCCGTCCATTGAATGCCGTCAAACAACGATCGCTGGTTCGAATCCTCGTCTGAGCATCCATATTCTCGTTCGTCGTATGTTTAAAGACATTAATTCCTAACTTATGAAAGAAACCTCATTGGTTTAAATCGCATTTTATTAAGCGCTCAATATAAATAAAATCGACAGCACGTGGCCAACCCGACGGCGAACCACGTGGCGGCGCCCGCCCCCCACCGCCGCAGCATGTACCTGTTATTTGCCTCGGCATGTAACTGTTATTTGCTTCGGCATGTACCTGTAATTTGCCTCGGCACGCACTGGCAAATGCCTCCGCGAATTCCTCGTTCGAAAAAAAAGGAGTGGCAGGTCGACATCTGTCCGAAAGTCCAGTTGCTCGCTCAAGTGGTCTGGCAACGGCTGCGTCACACCTGGTGCGGCTAGAGGGGTGCGTGGTCAAGGACAATAAGGGTGTAACTGAGGTTAGTCAAGTGGTTAGTCAAGTGGCCCTCATGTCAAGTGGTTAGTCAAGTGGCCCTCAAGTCAAGTGGGAGGGGAGAGAACAATAGGTGTGAAAATGATTGACAGGTGGGAGGGGGGAGAACAATAGAGGTGTGAAAATGATTGACAGGTGGGAGGGGGAGAACAATAGAGGTGTGAAAATGATTGACAGTTCTTTTGTGTGGGCACGCTCCGCCCTTTTATACCTACTATGTGGGTGACGATTTTGATATTTATACTTAATGTGATTCTTGAATTTATGAATAATTCCGTGAGCAAGAACCTCAAGAGCTGCAGGATTACAGGAAAACTGACAACTAAGATTTTTTTGGTCTTCTGGCAGTTACACTGCTAAATACAAATTAATGCAAAACATCAGTGCAATGCATAGACCTTCCGACTAGCCGATTAGCTGAAGCAAACAATGATTGAATTTACCGTTATTTTTATTCAGGATTATTTAATGGAATTAAGTAATGCAATTAACAAAGTATGCATGAAATATCGTGACAACAAACATCAGCAACTTGACATTGTGCACATAAACAATGAAAATTAGTCTGTGGTGCCATTAATAAACGGAAACATTATAGAATTCGTGACAAGCAAGGGGCCTTCACAACACATAATTTTCTGCAAAAACTGCCAACTAGCTCAGCGGTACTCTGCGTGATGAGAGCTAAGATTCTAATCTCAAGTTCGTTTACGGGTCTTTTAGCGTCTCGTGAAACAGATGGACTTTGTCCTGTCGTAGGAACATATTACCATCTAGTAGACTGCGACGTGATGAGAGCGACACAATCTGTCACTGCGCAGCATCGACCTCACCAACTGTCGGGTCCGTTCTTGCAGCTTTGCAGCCAAGGATCGCTAGCCGTGATCCAGCCAACTGTGTCACAACACGGCCCAGTCAAGATCGAACCAACTTTATCAGGCCGCTTACCGGCTCAGAATGTCCGACTCGAGCTCCTTCTCCCGCGAAGAAAACAATGTCTCTTCCTTCTCGAAACCAATGGAACATGCGGTGCAGAAAAAAAAGCCCTGCGTTAACTTTTGTAAACCTCAGTGTTATCTTTCATTGGTAGCATACGCGTATGCTGAAATCCCGTGACGTCGCTCAGGCGAGGTGACTAACGGTACTGTTTCCAACCATCACCTCGAGGCATCCAAACCCCACAAATACTGTTGCACAGGCCTCTCATATAAGTAACCTTGCATATTAATAAAAAATCATTTAACAATTTTGATCGTCCGATATCAGTATCAATAATCTGATCTAGGACCTGAATAAGTTAACATAATAAAATAATCGGAATAATACATATAAATGGAGTATAGCAACTTGCGTCACACTACAGAATGGATCGCGGAATGAAACTGTGAGGGGACTAATATACAGCCACCTTAGAGCCATTCTTATATTGATAGTCAGTGAACACATTGTAAAAAATTCTTCGCTAATGCCTGGTGTAGTACAGATATGGGCATCCAGTGAAGATGTGGTACAATTAGTGGCCAAGTGGATAATTCAGTTTCAAATGCAGTCAGAAATGTTCTGACGCTACAGTTGTTTGCTATAATTAGAGCTGTATATTGTAAGAAGGAAAACTATGATATGGTCTGATCAGGGCCGGCGTTAGGGGGGGGGGGGGGGGGTAAGTGGGTCAAAAGTACCCGGGCCCACCGACTGATGGGGGGCCCGAATACCGATTGTAGGGGCCCTTAGGCCATGAAGCCAAGAATCCACCCATTATCGTCAGCCAGTTTGTATAGCTTAAAAAAAAAAAAAAAAAAAAAAAAAAAAAAAAAAAAAAAAAGTCACCCATTTTACCCCGGGCCCGGAATTCTTAGCGCCGGCCCTGGGTCTGATCCCGTATTGTAATCATTACTTGAAGCATTTACCCTATGGAACAAGCGGGATACCAGCATATCGTATTACCAGTATGCGGCCTTCACCTGGGGAGAGTCCATAAACCACGAAGCTCATTTAGGCCTCTTGTAAAACCACTTCTCCTCCCCCCCCCCCCCCTCGTAGCCAGACGTTGCTTTTGTGTCTACCTCCAACACGTAGCTATTATCCCTTATTGATTACAGATTTTATACTGTTTTCTCTTGTCAGATTATCGTAGATTACATACGGAGATAGTTAAATGACGGAAATAAATATTCACATGCTGTTATGTGTTTTGTACCTTGTTTTTACTGTGACAAATAATATGAATCACAAGCTGCGTGGCTTGGGTTGGATCCCCTCTCCTCTCCCACGTAGCTCAGCGTAGCTTACGTGCCAACCTATCTTACCCCCCCCCCCTCCCGTTCACAGACGGAGCCACGTGGTTTATGGACTCTCCCATACTGCCTGCGTACACACATACGTAATACAGAGGCCCAGATTGCTCTGTATACTTGTATGAGCGAAAAGATCTTAGCTGTGAACGAGATTTACGGTAAATTGTGTTGTTCTCACTGATAAAATAAGTTATCCCTGTTGTACTGCTTTCTGGAACTATCATGATCATGACACCGTAACACACGAGAAAAGATGCTAAAAAATCTCACTGCTCAAACTGCTAGCCGGTATATTCATTGTATTTCATGTAATTTATATGTGTAAATGATTTTATAGAAGAGTGTGCATTCGGGTATTTAATTTTGTCTTTAGTTTAATTTTACTACCGAGCTTGGTGGGTGAGTGGTTATCGCTGTGGCCCCACATTCCGCAGGACGCCGGTTCGAATCCCCGTCTGGGCATCCAGATTTGGGTTTTCCATGTTTTTCCCAAATCACTCCAGGTGAATACTGGGATGCTTCCTTCAAAAGACCATGGCCGATTTCCTTACCGTTCCTTGTCCTCATTTCCATCCCGATTCTAATAATGTCGACGTCGACGAAGCGTAAATCCATTAATAAAAAAAAGTTAATTTTATTGTAGCATTAGATCACATTTCTACTTTTCACATTTTCAAATTTATGATTCCAAAGGTTAGGCCCACGTTATGATAGGGAATTTTGCGTAATGTAGATAGAATGATTTGTAATAATTCTTGTGTTTGTGATTACATATTTCTGATAGACTAATTAAAATCCATTTACTGTAGTAATTAGATATTCTTCAGTTCATATTCCTGTTTCATTAAGTAAACTAATTTTTATAGAATAATATTGAATCATTATTATAATTAATGTGAAGAATTAATTACTAGTAGAATGGAAAGTAAGAGAACGGTTATTTTAACATATGCCGAATTCTGTAGCTAAAATATACGTAAGTCTCTCTTATGTATTGTTTTGTTACTATACCTTCTTTCAAAAAGCACGAGAAGGTTACTACAGATAAGATAAAAATTATCAAAAAGCATCCCGTAAATAATTTTATCCAAATACTGTAATAATTTCTAGTCAAATCCTTCTTCATTTTCGGAACGTGTGATGTTTTGGGCGTTAGGATGATGCAAGCGTGATGACATCGTTAACACGTAATATATTGAAACCAGTCCATAAAAGTACAAAATGCTAATGTCACAATTTATATTTCACAAATTTTACTATACAGCTGAAACTACTTTGTGCAAGAAATCATGGCTGAAATTAAAGTATTTCTTTCATTTTTATCAGAAATTCATACTTGTTAGGAGGCCCGTGCGAAAATTTCGTGAAAGATATACGACGAATAGCAAGGTATGTGGTTTATACGTAGGATGAAAGAATAACCGGCAATTGTAGCGATTGCTTACTTGTCAACTGAAATAGGTACTTAGCAAAACACTTTCAACGTCTTACAAAACATTGTATGACACTTTTTGGCACGTTTTAGGCTTACGTATGACGTCAACTAATAGTAATTTATAACACTAAACAAAATATAATTTACATGGAAATGACATTACAAAATATCGAAATTAAAAAATTGAATTTTAAAATATTTACATTACCAAAACTCTGTGAACACAATATTCGAAGTAAAAATATGATCACCATTAACTTTTGGGATGAAATGTTCCCCGAAAAGAAACGAAAATATAGGAGAAGCTCCTTATTCTAGAAAACACTGTTTATTCATTTCTCCGTGATACGTCGTAATGTTATGTAGCGGTAGTGCGATAACTTCTTATCGACGCCACCTTAGAATCGTAGCTTGACTCTGAACTATCGCATGAATACCCATGACATTGATTGTTCACAATTTGTTTTGTTTACGGGTTGAATTTCATAAGATTCCTTTCTTAATTAATAATCTTACCAAAGAGGAGAACTTAATGTTTATAATGATATCTCATTTATCGATATTATGATTCTCAAATAAGAAGCAAATCGCTTTCGTCCGATGAGCCGTACCGAAGACTACGCGTGTTTAAACTTAGATGTTTAATTTTTTTGCCGCGCGCATATAGGAAGGTGCTATTTCGGACAGCCTGCATGCAGGCTGTGTTTTCTTTTGTTCGTCATTATCTCGTCTGGTTGATGAAGCCTGCAGCAGTGCTGTGCTCATTATTTGGAGGCCAACTGGCCGCTGCGGGCTCGGCAACCTGATGCCGCTCCTAATTAATTAGAGCAGCGGCCGCCGGTGATGGCAGAGGCCGGCCCGCCGGTGGAGGCAGCTGCCGACAACTGCATCCGGGAAGAGCAGCAGGTGCCGGGAGACAGTGAAATTCTCCGAACGGGACTTAGTCCCATTTTGAGACCTGTTTAGACTATCCATAATGTGGACGGCTTTAGATGCCTTTACAGGATGGATTTTGGACGTACGGCAAAGCAAAACTCATGCGTCTCTTTACATTTCAATGCTGATAAATTTTCCTATAGCTGTAGATAAAACGAAGTTTTATGATGTGATACAGTTAAAGGCCAATTGAGTCAGGATGTGTCTGACGCTGCTCGACCATGTTCTGCTATAGCCTATTCAGTTAAAAGAGGCGGCTCAAGGCTAGTCTGCGGTATTCCTGCTCCGTTGCCCCCACACCTACATTCTTAGGGGAAGATTAGGTCTCCCCCTATCTGGACACAGCGATCAGCTCTGATAGGTACTAAGGGAGGAGACGGTGAGGTGCCAAGAGGGGTCAGGTGAACATGCCTTGAGCCGCCTGGTCGAAGTGAATGGTGAATTCCTCTAAAAAAAATTCACTCTATTCTCTGTCCATAGATGTCGATGTCAATAATTAGATAATGTTTACTATTATCTCTAAATATCCATTATTTTTTACTAGTATATTTGTTTGTTTATTTATTTGTTTGTCTGGTTTTTATTTTGTTTAAGCAAAACGTCTTTAGGCACGGTATCGGAAATTTGTCAGCGTTACGTTTTACGTGTTACGCGTAACGAGTTGTGTGTTACGCGATAAGTGTGCATGCTCACTTAACGTTTTATGCATGTGCAATTAACGATACTTTAATGCAAGCAGCTACTCATTTCAAACAGTGGATCAAATTAAATGTGAAACATATATTTCCACTTTCAGTTGCCATAAAACTTTGATTATAAATACATCGGAACCAGAACAATAATAATAAACAGTAATATAGATTAGTATTAATAACAATAATAATCAACAACCACAGCGTAGTGTCTGCAAAGGTCTATTCGATAAAATAGCTTTCATTTTTACAAATAAAAGTTTTATCTCGCTGATATCTCCAAAATGCCAATGATTGTGAAAACAGTTAGCAGTTAATTTTGTTCAAGTTGATCTCCAATATAAAAGCTCTACACACAAAATACAGACAAAGCCTCGATGCAATAATTTAAGGAAGTATACTTTAATTTTTTGACTTAGAAATGTTCCTATATACTGCATAAATAGAATAAAGATAATTTCGCTCTTCCCTTCGAACGCGAATGAAACATTAAAAAATACACAAGAAATGTGTATCACCGTTAGAAATTTCACTTTTTACTCATGTGCACTCTGATATACGAATTATTATATATATATTTTTTATATAATTTTCCGATACATATACATAATAAAGTAGTTTCAACCAATAAAAGGAAAATAGGTTATCAGTGACAATAAATGATTGTAACTACGCTCCACATTGTAAATCAGCAAGTGAATCGTATGCCTACAACTTTTTCTAGCGGATCTCAAGATCTGATATTATGTCCCCTGTATTAACAGCAAGTTTTCTGATGTGCTTAACTGACTGAACCTTCTAATTGACATATCTCACGGTAGATTATGTGAAATAACGGGGCGTTCAAGTATTACGTAACGCAATTTTTGAAGATTTTATACTCTCCCTCCCCCCCATGTAACGCACCGTAACGTTTTTCTGTACCCCCCCCCCCCCCTCCCTAAACGTTACGTAACATCCAAGTGACCATTTTTTACCTAAAAGTCACAATAATGTTGCGCAAAGTACCGGAAAGGAGCTAATATACCTTTGTTATTGTTTTAATCACGTTTGCAGTAATAATAAGTAACAAAATAGATTTTTAAGTAATATGTTATTTATTTAGCCATAAATCAAATATATAGGTATGTAAAAAAAAATCAATTGGAATTACTGATCCTCTGTACATGGGTTTGCCAGCCACTCGGACTCTTTCATTACTGGCATCCGGAGAGCAGACGAAGAGGGTTGTGCTTCTGTGTAAACACTAATGAATACTGACAACGAAAACAAAATAAAAATGGCATATAATACAGTCAAGGTATTCCCAGTAAAACATAAACGAAAAGAGTTAACAACTTGGTAGAACCAAAATATAAATGACATACAATACAGTCCAGAGATTCCCCGTAAAACATAAACGAAAAGGGTTACCAACCTGGCAGATTTTAATTCCCTAGTTTTTTATTAAAATAAAAAAACGTTACCTAACGTGTTGTTCCAATACCCCATCCCGCCTCTGTAACGCACCGTAACGTTTTACAAGACCCCCCTCCCCCCAAAATGCGTTACGTAATACTTGAACGCCCCCTAACGTCTTCTACATTACCGATGGAGACGGCATTAGAGAACTGATATGATAATACTGCCTGACCATATATTTAAAACTAGTGTAAGGCCGTGGCCGTTTTTAGTGTTCCGTCACGGGTCTAGAATTGTTACGGTTTATGATATGTTATGATTATGATAGGTTGTCCTGATCTGACTAAATACGAACTTGACCTGTGTTTCACCCTTAGGGTGAATAAAATCTCTTGAGCTTGAAGAATTCAGAAGAATTAATAGACTATAAAAAACAATCAGGGACGATCGCGCTGTAGTTTAATTGTCTTAAAGTTTGTAGACTCGAACTTGCTGACATACAAAATTAACTTGTATTTGACCTCTAAAGTTCACTTTACCATATTTGAAGAATTACTGTTTGCCTAGAAAGCATCACGTTTTTTTTTTTTTTTTTTTTTTTTTTTTTTTTTTTTTTTTTTTTTTTTTTTTTTTTTTTTTTTTTTTTTTTTTTTTTTTTTGTTCAGGTTGGGCACACATTTATGATGTAATCCTTAGTCATTGTATCTGTAACGGACAGAGAACTTAATACAGATTCCAGGTTACCAAATAACCTAAACATTTACGTACAGCGAAAATGAATAAAGAACATTAACGAACGTGGTCAGTGAAATACGTATAACTCAAATAAACTTTGATCATGTAGACATTAGCGAAAATTTTAACTGAACTGAAATTTTTCTTAGGCCGGAATCACATTTGGCAGTACTGGTTATAGCAGATATCATGAGTATTAGCGATATGTTATTGAGAAGCACTCGTAGTTCCGCGCTTTTCAGCCGTAAAGTCTTTCCAAATTTTTTAAAAAATAAAATGCCACGAAAAGCAAACTTAATGAATGAATTCAGGCAAATCATTTCATAGTAGTTGCTTAGCTATTACCCTGTGGTCATAACCTCGAATTTTTTTCTAATAATATCTCTGATCGCTGTTAATTTCCGAGCGAGGGCTGACGCGAGATGTCACTGTTCTCCAGCCAATAGCTATCGAGATGAGAGAGTGAGTGAGCTTAAGAAGTCATGTAGTAGGTGGTAATTGTGTGAATATATGATCATATCAACAGCAACATGACAAACAACAGACTGTAAACTTTTAGTTTGCAGGTAATTTTTTCTTTAATTTATTACTTAATCAGTATGCAAGGTTACCATCAAACGGAGGTTCCATGAGTGAAAATAGTAAATTCTCGCTGCTCGGTGATCTTCATTTGTCTCTTCCTCTAGTCCCGGGCCGGAATCTGAGTGCCGGTTCTCTCCCAGATCAGCGCATCAGCGTCTCTTAGAAACAAAATCGGCTGCCCATAAGCTTACAACAATCCACAGTTCATTTTGATCTGCCGGACATCATATTTAGCTTGTTTAACGTTGATTTTTCCAATTTGCTAACTCACACTTCTTTCTCGTACTCTTGGACCTTTTTTTTAAAAACTATATTAAAAAAAAGCTTTTTCACGGTTATCATCATTGAATTTCTCAATTTTCACTCTTTACAAGAAACTGCAGTTGTTTTCCATATCAGGTGATATAACGGGGAGAAGTTGCTGTCTTGAAAAACTCTCTCTCCATGAAGGAAATGTAATCCATGTAATTTTTCTCTTGCTGTTGGCAAATATACAATACTGTGTACCCCATCAACCATGTTGCAGCATTTTGTTTCTGTGCCGGTCGACGGACCTTATCCGGCCTGAGAATTCCCTGTATTGAGATTCTACGTACTGTAGTACCGTGCAGTTGTGCCAGTTTTGGTCTAAACCATATCCAGATAAGTTGTACTTCGCCACACGAAAAGCGGTGTTGAAGGCTGTGACATCTGTCGGTCACCGAGAAACTTGTTCGAAATAGTTTCACATTTGTTGGTACCAATTCGTTAATTTGTACCATAAGACATTACCTCAGATGGAAGGAGTGCCCAAAAAACTGTTCGTCATACCTGAGGCCAATTAGTGTTGGGGTATTTTAATTCATTATTATCTCTTCCGACATTTCACACAAGTCACATGTAAATATCCTTTGTGGTCTTTGAGAGAGATAAATCACAGCACGTCTGGAATTAATCTTTCCTAAGAAATAAACCTAGAAATGATGTAAATTTCTCCTTATATTATCTAGGTATACTGGAGCTTTATTACTTTGTGGTTTGTATTGCCTTAAAACAGGGGATGTGAAACTATATTCATTAAAGTTTTTAAATTTATCTATTGCATGTATCAGTAGAGCCTTGCATCTAGCATTCACGTTGATGACATTCAAACCTCCCTTCAGTTTTGGGCGAGTCATAGTTTCAAATTTCACTTTGAAAATCTCGTTTTGGCACACATACCAACATAAAGCTTTCTGCAGATTTACAGCAATAGTGTCAGGTGCACCTGAGCTAAGAAAATCATTTTGGCTAGGATATTAATAGTTATCATCCTTGATTTTATACCATGTCGAGACTCCTAATACTGTGTATTCGCAGAAGTATTCTGATTTTATTTAAGATGTTCCTCCAATTATCTGTCGACATTTTTAATAGGTTTCCTTCGAGCTGACTCCATTGCTCAGAGACAAAGATGGATTCGCTTTAATGCTCTCTCTATCCCTTTTATACTGGACAATGTAATCCCAGCATTTGTAAAGTGCTGTGTGTTGTTGACTGTAAAGACCTTTAGGCCTTTATACGATATACCGTCACTTCCGTTCTTAGTTCAGTTTCCTTTATCAATTGTATTTCGTTTAAATCCGGAAGAGGGTTTCTTTCAACAAAATCCGTTTAGTTTCCAGAACTCTAGATCTTTCAGTTCTTTGAGATTTGTTCACTGGAATTTAAGCTTTCATCAAGTAAGCAATAATTTGTGTCAATATAATTAGGCTCAAGAATGAAGACTGACTCATTGCAGGATTATCGCTGAAATAAACACGAAGGAAAAGAAACCAACGGATTAAGCTAGATGCCTTAAAAGGAATTCTTGTTGCGTGTAAATTTAATGACGAAACTCCACTTAGAACATTTTGATTGGTTAAACTATTTACATATGAACTGCATTGCGCATCTTCTGTTACTACAATTACTGACACCTGTTATAAAGAAGAATATTTGATTTCACAATCGACTTTGTCTTCTTCCCAACATACTCCCGGTATTTGTCCAACAGGAGAGTGTAGGAATTGTAATACCGTGGATCCGTTGCACAGGCATGAGATACAATTGTCAATTTAAGTGAATTCACAAATAAAATCGTGATATTTAAATCCGGTGGTTAAGATGGTTAACGCGTGTGAGTTCGAAACAGAAGGTCTCCGGTACGAATCCTGATCTCGGCTGAAGTATTTATGGTCTTAAAAACTGATCATCACCTTTTTACAAAGTTTTCCTTTTTTCGTGTGAAGTACGCTACGACGCTTCGTGGTTCGGATTACATGTACCCAGTACGATTACCGGGTGAGGCGCATGCGCGGCAAATCCAGGCTCTGTCACCAGCGGCCGAGGTACAGAACGTACGTTTCGGAGTCTTCCGGCCAACAATGCCGTACTCCTGCCGAGTGTGGTGGGTGAGCGGTAACGCTCTGGCCTCGCATTCGGGAGGACGTGGGTCTGAATCTCCGTCCGAGCTTCCATTTATTGGCTTTCCATGGTTACCAAAAATCACTACAAGCGAATGTCGGGATACCTCCTTCAAAAGGCCATGGTCGAATTTCTTCCGTTCTCTGCCACCGTCCTTTCTTGCCTCTAATGACCTCGACATCGACGAGGCGTAAAGCCAGAAGCAAGGGGGAAACAATCTTTTTCTCTCATGTACTGAGACACAGAATTAACTGTGCGAGGAATCCCAACAATCCTTAGGAATTCCAAGAACTGAAAGGAACAGGTAAGACAATTCTGTAAGTTCCCTCTCTTCGTTTCAGTTTTCCTTTCAGTGTTTTCCTTTTACACATAGGTAAAACTGCTTTGAAAACACACATTAGGGTGGCCGAGTAAAACAGGATTAATTTAGCAAATAATTATATACTAGAAACAAAATGGAAACTGAAGAAACATGTAATATCCATAACTTTTAATTTACGATAAATTTATAAAATACGATTTCATTGGATCAATAAATTCTATGTCAGGATTCTAACTATCAAAATTTGGCAAGAAACTGTACATTCCGAAGCGCAATTGCTGCAAGAATGTAGTTTGTGAACTAGAATTTCGTAAGTTTGTGCCATTTGCAAAGGGAGAAGGAATTCGTATTGTGGTTGCCAGCCTATAGCGTTGAATATCAGCCCCTTTGTTTTTAATTTACAATATTTATGTTTCTTCTTTTATATTTTTTCCCATTTGCTTTTGCGCCTCGTTGACATCGCGGTCATTAGGGGTTGGAAAGGGTGGGGAACAAGGAACTGGAAGCAATTTGGCCACGGTATTTTGAAGGAATTATACCGGCATTTGGCTTGCAGTACTTTCGGGATACCATGGAAAATGTAAATCTCGATGGTTGGATGGGGATTCGAACCTGCGTCCTCCCGAAAGCAAGGCGCGAGCGTTAGTGCTAACCCACAAAACTCTTAAGCCACTGTTATTTCATAGCCATGAATGGCAATAGTTTTCAATGAATCACCAATATCTACAACTACATCTATACTCTGCAATTCACAAATACTGTGGGTGGCAGAGGGTGCTAAGCACCAATCTTAATTCTGCGCTTTCCAATCCAGAATAGAACGAGGAAAGAACGAATACATAAAAGTTTCAGTACGGCATCGTGTTTCTCGAATCTTATCCCTCCAGTCATTACGACCTAAATAGGTTGGGGGAAGAAGTATTTAATTGCAGTCGTAAATGAAAGGTTTTCGCATATTCTCCAACAAATTGAAACGAAAACGACCTCGTCTGTCCGCCAAACAATCCCAGCCCAAACCACTTATCAGCTCTGTGACACGTAACGACTGTAACTAGAAGTCACGAATCGAGCGGCTCTCCTCTGTACTTTCTCTTACGTGTCAACCAATCCCTTGCGATACGGATCCCAAATTCCACAACAGTAATCCAAATGTGGACGCACTAGTGTTTTGTACGCTTTTTTCTTTATATGAGAATTACAACTTCTGAAATTACGACCTATGAATCGTTCAGTATTAGCTTTGCCTAATTATTTCCAAGTCCCATTTCATTTTGCTTTGTACTTCAGGGAATCCATCGTGTCAACAACTGATTTGTTAACTTTGTACTCGTGAGCAAACGGAGTCTTTTTATTACTTATTTGGATTTCCTTGCACTTTTTGTGGTTAAGTGTAAGATGCCATTTATGGCACCATTCCGAAATAACATCCAGATCGCGATGAATTTCTCAGCAATCGTCAAAACACCTCACTTCCCTGTAGATAAGTGCATTATCAGCAAACAATCGCATCCTGCAATTAACGTTATCTTCGAGATCATTTATAAACTATTTTAACTATTCTAGTGATCCAGTATTTGGCAACATCGAAGAGTATTGCATTATACCAAAAAAAGAGCTTTGTTCCGGCATAGTTTCACTTTTATTCTCTCCAAAACTCGTTCGTACCGGATAAAATGACTAGATTTGGGTTTTCCTTGGTTTCCCCAAATCACTCCAGACGAATGCCAGGATTCTTCCTTCAAAAGGCATAACCGCATTCCTTCCCATTCCTTGTCCGCAGTCTCATCCCGCCTCTAATGACTTCGACGTCGATGAGGCGTAAAGCCATAAGCGGATAACATTGTATCTAAAATGGACACTCCTTTAAGAGATACCCACCAAAGATAATGCTATAACACATATAAGTTCTCCATCCTTTTGTTTTTGTTAATATTATATTTCGCTACGTAACTTTGGTTATGTATTTCTTCAATTTTCTGGAATATAGTGCGTTAGAGTACACTGAAAATGTTAATCAAACCACTACAACAAAGAATCACTCCCAATAATCTTAACGAAATTGTGGAATTTGATGGTACAGATTACAAAGATGCTACTATACAATCGTTTATGATATTTTTTTAAAAAAATTAAAAATGACACTACACTTGCAAGGTACGCTTATGTTAACTAGCAGGAAAATGATTGCTATAACATAATTTTTAACTGACTGAACTTTTGCGAATATATTAGGTCTTCAAATCTGAGCAATAAATTTTTTGACACATTACTTTATTCGAATGATACTGCAGAAAATATAACAATTCAAAAATTGATTTAAAAATGAACGTAAGTGTGCAAACTGAAGCTACCCTACACATGTTATTCACTTCAGGTTTGCTCCGTAGATTCTGCACTTAGATCGTTTCAGGAGAGAATTACTGTGAATTCTAATAGGAACATTTTGGCGTAAACCCTTAAATTCAGTTCAGTTGCTCAGTTTGAGCGTAACAGTGCTCTTAGAGCTACTGAATGAAAGTATTGTTCTGTTTCTTGACGTACAGCACCTAAATCTTCCCGTGACGTGTTCGCCTGTGGCGTGAGGCAGTCGCCTGGTTCTGGTCGCTCCCTCATTTGGCTCCGAGCCCCTCGCCGTCTGGGCTCGTTATTTTCCCCCATTCTTTGCGGTCCCCACCGAGTAGAGTCGAGTCGATATATCGAGGCAGCCAGAGGGCCCACCGGAGTCAAGAAATCGGATCACCGCCGCCTACCATCCCTCAGGAAGGGTGCAAGCCAGCCGCTACTGGCGGGGAAATCTCGAGTGTAGCAGGGGCTATGTTTCGCACATAATGACTAGAGAAACGTAGTGAGATTTATTATATAGCTGGTGTTGTCCTACCCAGGCAGTGCGCATGGCTACTGAAATTTTTTGAAGCATATACCAAAAACCACCTTGTAAACTATGGGGGAAAAAAAACTTTTAACACAGAAAAATACCGCTGTGTCATTTGTTTTTTCGCTACTTCTTTACAACATCAACAGAATACACAATGATTAACGCAGCCTGCCCGTTGGAAAATGAACATCGTACCTCTGTCTGGCATTTTACACATAATGTTTTTTATCTCTGCCATCAGTTTTTGTACTAGAATTAAATCCACAAAGCTCGTAAAAAACGACAGAAATTTTTATTATTATGAAATCTTTGTAAGTATATCGTAATTTGTGAACTGAATAACGATTATTTATATGTTTGATGTATTTCGTGTTTTCTTGCGTTTCGTGTAAACTTTCTCTGAATTTAAATAAACTTTCCTGTTTCCTGTCTTTCATTAAAAACTTCTGACGTCACGTCGTAACCTGGTTCTAGTAACCGCTACAGACAATAGATCGTAAACTGCAGATAATCTTCTCCTTACATCAATAACGAATAAACAAAGAGCAACATGGAAATTTAAACGAACTTTGAATGTATTTCTGCCCTGCATTTTAATTTTTATCGCTGCTCTTCGTATTTCTGTATAGTTACTACCTCAGTAGACAATTTCCTTTTAGCCTGGCACTGCAGTTACACTTCATTTTAGCAATTTAAGCACAAATAAAATAAAATTCAGTTATTTACTTAAAATTTTCTCGTTACCTAAGCAGCTGTCGTGCCAGCCAATGTAACTAGCTCTTCGGGCTTCATGAAAAGCCGGAGATTGCCGGGCCACTAAGTCCATATCCAATCTCAATACTCAAAGCATTTTTTTATTATTATTATTATTTTTACGGAGGCTTTTCCCTAACAATATTTTTTGTTTGTTTTTATTGATGATTTCATTGCATCTAGGAGTAACAGGGAATTCGCATTGATATTTAAAGTTCCTCTAGAGAAGGTCGTGTTCTGGCATTCAGTAGGACGTGGGTTCGAATTCCCGTCCGGGTATCCAGATTTGGGTTTTCCATGGTTTCCCTAAATCACTCCAGGTGAAAGCCGGGATGCTTTCTTCAAAGGGCCATGACCAAATTCCTTCCCGTCCCTTGTCCCCAGTCCTTGACCTCGACGTCGACGATGCGTAAAGCCATTAAAAACTATGGAGCAAAAATATTTTTTGGATCAGTTTTCCTGCAGCGCTATAACACGTAAAGCTTCCATATTCTAGGAAACCAAGAAGACAGACCCATATGATTAACAACGATAACCAGAATGCTAATAGTGGTATTCGTTAATAAGATGTATTGCAAAACGTTCTGTACTTCAACCGGGACTTATTTAATTTTTATATATAGACATCTTACATGAGATATATAGTCTTTTTTTACGTAATGATGTAATTTATTTTTTATTTTTTATTTTTATTTTTTTAATATAAAAAAAATCGGAATATCAGTACATTATTGACTTCAAGTATTTAAAAAAACTGGAGCTACACAGAAGATAAATCCATTAGACAGGTCAAAGTATGTTAGATGCTCGTAGATTTTTAACTGATGCAATACTTTGTATGTATGTATGTTCGTTGGGGCTAATTAGGACCACGGTAAGCCTGTATTTGGCTTCAATTTACTGTGAATGTGTACACATGAGTGTTCCAACTAGCCCTATAGGAGGTGTAATATTTAATTAAACTATAAATACATGAAAAAATTCATGCATTGATAATCGAGATAGGCCCTGTATCCAGCAAGAAATAATTACAGAAAACAAAGTATACTACACTAGCAATACATCATTCATAAATCAGATAAGTATCCTGTCTAAGAATATGTTCTGTTCAAAATAGATATATAAATGCCAAATATGGCATTCTCAGTTTATATTAGCATCCGGTAAGAAATTAATGGCATTACCAATCACTCAACACGTTTAATAAATAATTGAGTAACGTATAACGGACAGACATGTTTTTCAGTCCGTAAAACGTTACTCAATTTTCTAGTTTTTATTTTAACAGTATTTACTCCACTTCACTATAATACTCTGAAACCGCTGAAATAACAATATTCAACTCGTATCATAAAATACAAACTTATACATACTTTTACTTATGGCTTTACGCCTCGTCGACATCAAGGTCATTAGAAGTGGGAAAGGACTGGAGACAAGAAACGGGAAGGGATTCGGCCATGAACTTTTGAAGGAAGCAGCTCGGCATCTTCTGGAGTGATTTGGGGAAACCATGGAAAACTAAAATCCGGATGCCCGGACGGGGATTCGAACCGCCGTCCTCCCGAAAGCGAGGCCAGAGCACTAACCACTTACCCACCATGTTCGGTCTGAAATTCGATAGTTTTTATCACTGAAGAACCTGATTTAATAACAAATAATTTCGTGTGGTTTTAGTGACAGACTTTTTTTTTTTTTTTTACCGGCTATGGAATCAATCTATTTCATGAATACCTAAAGTAATGCGGTAATCCTACCGGATACAGAAAATCTACGATTAAACGTCAAAGCTGAACCACGGTGCATACTACTCATTGATAAAGCATACAGGAGCTATTGCGAAGTCGAAGATCAGTTTTGAAACCCGTAATAATTCTTATACAAGAGAGCCTTAATTGTCTGCTTTTCATCTCGCAGTCAAATTAAGATGTGAATTGTATATATTGTTATATCGGCCAATGCGATCGACATCGATATGGAAGGAGGCCATTATTGGCCTCCTACCTATCATTCGGGAGGACCGGGGTTAAACTCGGTTCGGCCATCCTGTCTGAGGTTTTCCGTGGTTTCCCTCAGACAATTAGGCGAATGCTGGGATGGTTCCCTAGAAAGCCACGGCCGACCTACCATCCCCCTTCCCTCCCCGTAGTAGTAGATTGGCTGAAAAGAGTCCCCCATGACTCTCCAGCAGCCCGCCTCCCAGCCTTCTGCTGGGAGGAATGAAATGGTTAAAAAAAAAAAAAAAAAAAAAAAAAATGCGATCGACAATTAAATTAGAATAATTTGGTTTCCTTGAACTCAATCATGAGCAATACTAATAATAGATTTTGACTATCCCCTTTGTAACGTCTACCTTGGGGACGTTTACTTTTGGGTCATACTGTTTTATCATTAGCAAAATTATCAATTTGGAATATCAAAAATCATACTTAATCTTCAGCTAATCACATGAAATATTATTGTAATGAATAGGAAAATTGAAAATTGGGTGTACAATTTATTATTGTGAAATTAGGCAAACACGAAGTTTGTTTTTATTCTGAGGTTAACAATTACATATCATTGAATGTCAAACAGTTAGAGCAAAATCTCAGGGTCATTACTGGGTGGAACGATTACATGAGCTTCCGTCCGGGCCGTAGCTTTTACCATTGTTCACAGCCCAGGTCAGCGACCAGGTAAGACCAGCGCCACATGAGGTCGTCCAGCTATCTCGACCGGCACAGCGTGGTGGCAGCGTTCCCAGCTGCCGACTCGTACTCCGCGAAAATCACTTCGGCCGTACTAGATGAAGATCTGCACCAGAATGTCTCGTCGTCCGTCCTTCTCCTCCGAGCAAGACTCTGTACTTCTCGTAACGCGATGTCGGGTCCGGCTCTTGGCGAATCACCGCAATCCGCGCCAAAGTAACAGCGTCACATTGGCCCCAGAACAGACAAGAAAAAACACCAACACGGCAATAAATTGAGGCGGCTTCTCTATTGGCTGGATCGTCTTCCCCTACTCTCATAAAGCACTCATTTACTAGGAAACGTCACTAAGGTTTATTTTTGCTAGTCCGCGCCAGTTTTCGGCGGGAACTTTCCGAAACGTGCGGAAATAGAAAGCGGGTCTCAGTTATTTATGGGGGTTATAAATCCGCTTTATGTCCACGTTGAGAAGGACGTTGTCAGCACCCCCCAAGGTGCGTGTAAATCTGGACGCTTTAGTTCCGTCACGTTTCTGTTCGTTGACACGACGCATCGGCAATATTCACACATACCGTGGGATCACTTAGTGCCTAATGGCACTGTACCTTTTAATTCATTACACCTTGTACAAAACGTTTAGGCCGGGCGCACATTGACGCGCAGTCGACGCAGCGCGGCGCAGCACAGTTTCTGAGTCTCTATGTTTTGGGGGGGGGAAAAGCGCGTATTGAGACGCAGAGCAGGGCAGCACAGTACTGCGCCGCACGTGGCCTGCGGCACGTTGTGATCACGACACAGAAACTGTGCCACGCAGCTTACTCGTGCCGGTTTACAACGTAACACTTCTTGCGTTATTTATAATCTTGCTTTACTTATAATCATTTTCATCTATGGAATAAGAAAAATCATTAATCTGGTGCGTAACCAACCTGTGATTCACAATATCAGTCATAAAAAATACACAAAAATTAAATTCAAACAAGAGATTTGGACAATGAGCCCAACAAGTGGCGAGTAAATTCAGCATTTATTTATCATACAACTGTACACTTACAATTTTCACTTTTCTTTTCTTTTTTTGAATTCATTTTTAATAAAACTTCGAAAAAGATTGATATATATAGGCTATTATCACATTATTTGTTTTCTTATTATTTGTACTACATCATTCAATAATGTCACCGAGAAACACTTAATTTGTTGACACTGCTTTTTTAGTTTCAAGTGTTTATGTTCTGTTATATAGTTTTCTTAAAAATATAATATGAAGTAAAGAGAGAAACATTCTTATAAATGTCATGTACCATCAAACGCTAAATAATTAAATAAATAACCACGAAAATACAACGAGATTTTCTTCAGTTCTAATAGGTTTTTTCAGCTTTGTCGAGAAAATAACAGGTTACATTATGCCGTGAATCTCCGCTCGAGTCATCTGGATATTATCTTTTGAGAATTCTCTTGTCACTGCAAAAGCCAGATGAGAGTTTCTTCTTTTCATATACTCACTTTTGCATAGTTTTATCTAACTCAGCTTCTGTTAAAGTAATAACAATTTTCCAAGCTCGGCATCCCAATCAGATTCAGAAATCAAAAATCGAGTTTTTGCATCGACGTGTTTTTGGTTACGCTTTATTGTCGGTTCTTCGCACAACACAATGCTTTGTAAACTGCCGCACGAAACTGCGCTCTAATATGCGCGAGTAACTGCCAGTCTGTGCTGCCCTGCCCTGCTCTGCGTTGCCCCTACTGCGCCACGCAGCTCAATGTGCACCCCGGGTAACGTGGAGTCTGGATGCGTCGTCTATAGCTGCTACTGTTATTGGCTAGAGAACGGCCAATCATCAACCACCATATTACATTCGTACTATCATCTTGGTTTTCGTTGATTTACAGCTAGACGCAGAAATTCATATAAGGAGAAGGAGATTTAATATTTACGCTATTTTATCTGTATCAGTTAGACGCAGAAATTCATGTAAGGAGAAGGGATTCAATATTTACGCTATTTTATCTGTATCGGTTATCAAAACTAGGTTAAACCATAACCTAAGAATTTTTTTGGCAGACGATAAGAAACAAAACTCAGAGAAACGTACGATTGCTTAGAAATTCAGCGTGATCTGGATATTATTTTGGCATGGTGCACTGAGTGGCAACTTACGCTAAATTGTAAAAAGTGCAAGACAATGAGCATAACTAACAAAAAGAATTCAATTGTTCAGAAATACGAGTTAAACAATTCAGTTATTGATATGGTCGATTCTATGAAATATTTGGGAGTAACAGTACAAAGGAACATGAAATGGGACTTACACATTAATTCGTTGGTAGGTAGAGCTAATTCTAGGCTGCGATTCATAGGTCGAATATTGAAAAATTGTAATGAACAAACAAAGGAGATAGCGTACAAATCTCTTGTGCGTCCACATTTGGACTATTGTTGTGCCATTTGGGATCCGTTTCGTAAGGGGTTGATCGAAAGTATAGAGAAAGTACAGAGAAGAGCCGCTCGATTCGTGACCGCTTGCTACAGTCCTTATGAAAGCGTCACAGAACTGATTAGTAGACTAGGCTGGGAGTCTCTGGTAGATAGACGACGGATGTTTCGTTTAAACTTATTGGTAAACATGCGTACTCCCACTTTCACTCACGAGTGTAGTTAAATACTTCGTCCACCAACCTATTTGAGCCGGAATGACAGGATAGATAAGATTAGAGAAATAAGGTGCCGCAATGATTCTTATATGAATTCTTTTTTCCCTCTACCATTAGGGATTGGAATGCACAACAAAGAGATTAGCTTTGGTGCTGAGCACCCTCTGCCACCCACAATTTTGTGAATTGCAGAGTATATATGTAGATGTAGATTACGCAATGTATCAGTCAAATAAATAACAGTTATCCGTTTTCGAAATTATAAAAATGCATTTATTTAAATAAAATCTAACCAAATATTCAGATGATCTAACCAGAATAAGGTACTCATATCGCGATAGATATAATTAAAAATGATTTCAATTTATAATTCGGAATTCAACAACGATATTCTTGTAGACAAATAGCGGCGAGCAGAGATAGAAAATTAATGCGAGGCAATCATACGTTACAAAGTTACAATTGGTACGTTCGTTTAAATTTACATTTTGCTTTTTGTTTATTTATTACAACTAGATGCAAAAATTAATGCAAGGAGAAGAAAATTCCATGTTTGCGTTATTTTATC
This sequence comes from Vandiemenella viatica, assembly GCA_031002005.1. Classification (NCBI taxonomy): domain Eukaryota; kingdom Metazoa; phylum Arthropoda; class Insecta; order Orthoptera; family Morabidae; genus Vandiemenella; species Vandiemenella viatica. The sequence goes on along the minus strand of JARYHS010013630.1, from coordinate 46,107,974 downwards.
TGTACCAGTTATAAGAACGATGTTAAAACATAACCTAAGAATGTTTTTGGCAGATGATAAGAAACAATGAATTTAATTAAAAACTCGAAGAAAGTTTACACCAAATTTACGAATCACGAAATTTATCACCGAGATAAATGACCGTTATCTGTTTTTGATATTATACTGTCGGCCATTAAAGTAAAATGTATTTATTTAAATAAATCATAGTCAAATACTCCTATAATCTAACCACAGTATGGTACTCATAGCACGAAGATTTCTTTAAAAATGGTCGATATTCGCTTTTTCGTTCAAGCTTTTCCAGAATAAATTCAAACTACCACCATAGGTGCTGCCTGTCGTTTTTCATATGAGTGTAGTAAAAGTAATGAATTTCCAATGCAATGTTAGTGGAAGGTGTGGCTAAGGTGACCAGAATCGCAACTGACACATTTTGTTACAGCATAATTCACTCTGAAATGAGTTTTACAAACCATTTAAACTGCTTTCATAACTGCCATGTTACTGGAAGTATTATTTAATGCGGGGAAAGAAGTTTCATATTTATCGTGCTGAATTGTGCCTGGACCAGGAATAAAACTGATATTACATTGATAGCAAAAGTTTTTGTGGGATTCGTAATTTGTTTTTAATTTTATTGGTTCTATATTTCCATTGTCATTAATTCGGTAGAAGTTACTACTGTATCGCTATGTGAACCGCAAATGAAATACGTATATAGAACATTACAAAATCAAGGCCATTAGCATTTTGTAATAACAATTCCATATAATTAACCAATTGCAAAACAGTGAACTGCCTGAATATTGCGTTCAAACCGTCATTTTTGACGGGCTCGAAGCTAGTCCTAATATATAAAACGCTAATTTGGAGACTGGATACGTCGTCTATTGCTACTACAGTTATTGGCTAGAGAACCGTCACGTGCCAGCCTTCACTCGCCAGTCAACAACCACCATATTACATTCGTACCATCATCTTGCTTTTCGTTTATTTACAGCTAGACGCAGAAATTCATGTAAGGAAAAAGAGATTCAATATTTACGCTATTTTATCTGTGTCAGTTAGACGCAGAAATTCATGTAAGGAGAAGGGGATGCAATATTTACGCTATTTTATCTGTATCAGTTATAAGGACGAGGTAAAACAATAACCTAAGTTTTGGTAAACGATAAGAAACAATGAAGTTTATTAAAAACTAAGAGAAATGTAATGCGAAATGTATTAGTCAAATAAATAACAGTTATCTGTTTTCGAAATTATAGTCTTCGTCATCTAAAGTGAAATGCATTTTTTTATTTTAAAATCCTAACCAAATACTCTTATAATCTAACCAGAGTAACGTATTCATATAACGAAAGATATCATTAAAGATGGCTTATTCGTTTCTCCTTATAAGCTTTTCCATAATAAATTCCTACTACCATTATGTATGATACCCTTAGTTTTTAATACATGTGTTAGCTATTAAATGAGATTTAAGAAAACTTTTTTATCAGATTTAAATCATCAAGGATATGACTACTTTCTGTATAAGCTATGTGACACTCGCAATTCAACAACGATATTATTGCCGCAAAATAGCAGTGAGCAGTGATATTAGAAATACTGAGAGCAGGGGAAAAAAATTAATACAAGGCAATTATATGTCACAAAGTTAAAATTAGTACGTTCCTTTAAATTTACATATTGCTTTTTATTTATCTACGACAACCACATGGAGAAATTAATGTAAGGAGAAGGGTTTTCAATATTTACGCTATTTTATCTGCATCAGTTGTAAGCACTATGTTAAACCGTAACCTAAGAATTTTATTTGGTAGACGATAAAAAACAATGAAGCTTATTAAAAACTCAGAGAATCGTACATACGTAATCGTGAAATGTATCAGTCAAATAAATAATAGTTATTCGTTTTCAAAATTATAGTCTCCGTCATCTAACGTAAAATACATTTATTTATGTCAAAGCTTAACCAAGTGCTATGATAATCTAACCAGAGAAATATATTCATATAACGAAAGATATAATTAAAAATGATTCTTTTCCTTACAAGCTTTTCCAGAATAGATTCCTACTACCATCATTGATGATACCCTTAGTATTTGATAAACGTGTTAGCTATTAAATGAGATTTAAGATAACCTTTTTATCAGCTCAATTCATAAATGGCAATTCTACAACGATATTCTTGCAGCCAAATAGTGGCGAGCAGAGATATTAGAGATTATTTCACAGTTCAATAAATACACAACCGCAAGGTCTCTGCTATTGGTAAATCCCAAATCCTCATTCCGGTCTATGCTCAATTTGAATTTAAATAAAACTTTCGATAATGTTGCTGCTTGATTAAAGTTTATTTATTACGGTTTATTTACTTTTTGCATATTTTACTGAACACTTTCGTTAGTGGTATTTGTTCACGTTTATCCGTTTTTGATATTATACTTTCCGTCATTTAAAGTAAAGTAAATAAATCATGATTACTGGAGATCGCGATTCCGCCAGGAATTGCCTTGGTAAAACGCACGATTCCTCTAGAAATACTTTCCTAAATACATTTAACTGTATTATGCCGGTCCAGACTGTAATACAACCTAATTCCTGCTTGAAAATAATGGTACAGGCTGTATTACAACCGAATAACTCCTTGAAAATAATGTATCTTGCGACTGACTACAGCAGTTTTATAACGCCATTACTTAATGTTATTTTGGCGGAATCGCGAACTCCAGTAGACCCGATCGTTATTCATTTTTCCTACAAGCTTTTCTTGAATAAATTCCTACTACCACCATAGGTGATACCCATAATTATTCATATGAGGGTAATAGAAGCTATGACTTTCGAACGCATTATTAGTGGAGGTTGTGGTTAAGTTGACCAGAATAGCAACTGACACATTTGGTTACAGCATAATTCACTCTGAAATGAGTTTTAAAAACCAATTAAACTGCTATCATAAGCGCCATGTTACCGAATGTATTAATTAATGCGGGTGATAGTAGTTCCATACGTATCGTGCTTAATTGTGCCCGGGCCAGGAATAAAACTGATATTACATGGATAGCAAAAGTTTTCGGGATTCCTAATTTGTTTTTAATTTTATTGGTTCTATACTTCCGTCGTCATTAATTCAGTAGAAGTTACTGCTGTATTGCTATGTGAACAGCAAATCAAATATGTAGAACATTCAAAAATCTAGGCCATTAGCATTATGTAATAACAATTACGTATAATTAACCAACTGCAAAAAAAAAAAAAAAATAATAATAAAAAAAATTAACTGCCAGAATATGGCGTTCAAACCGTTATTTTTGACGGACTCGAAGCTAGTTTGTTAAATGATTGAGCAATGGGAAATACAGAAATAACAATACTGAACGCGTTTCAAACTATTCATCATCATTGAGTACGAATTCTGAGAGTAACTTCGATTTCTCAACTAATAACTCAAACATAAGTAGAGAATACTATTGTTTTAAATAAACAGACTTCAACGGTATAAGCTTTTGATGTTTACAACCAGTGTCTTGAAGTTATTGTCTTTCCCAGATATATTCCTCGTGTGTTGACTCTTGCACCCGTGCATTTCTGTTGTTGGGTGTTCATCCTCACGAAGTTACAGGGTGCCGCCCACCCTACAAAATGGACGCGGAGATAACACCATGCTGATCAAACTGCTATCGCGGAAAAACGCCGAAACCGATAAATAAAATTTGATGCTGAATGGATTTTAAATACTTTTTCTCTGATTGATACGGTATCTCCTATTCCAACATGAAGAAAGATTTTCTAGAGTTGCATGCTGTTGATTTACAGTATATTTGTTCTCTTTTTTTAAAAATTAGTTCCTAATTTTCTGATCCAATCGTCCAAGTTGTATGTGACAGGTAAAAAAAATACAGAATGCAGTTTTTATTACTCCTTGGCACATTTCGCGCGCATTAACATTCTACAGTCTCTAAAAATAATTGTTTAAAAAAACATAAAAACCGCCTTCAAAATAAAGCACACTAAAAATTTTAAAATAACTTTATACCTTGCTTAGAATAAAGTAAAACTAAATGGACAATATTTTACATTACTGTTATAGAAATTTTGACATTAGTTAGTTATCTTTGGAATCGGTGCCAGCTGTCACATTGCGAAGATCGAATTAGTGAACTTTATTTGGTGTTTGAGGCCAAATTGGGATTATAATAAACAATCCAAATATTTTACAGAGGCAGATATTGTTATTGCGGGAGACATCTTAGGTAAAAAATTAGATGATATTTTAATCTGTGGCACGGCCTCGTTGGTCTTCCAGACATATCTGTGGCGCTACAGTGTTAGTTGGTAGTGTGCATCATGCAGTAAACTCTTTACAGTATGTTTCAGATTTGTTGAAACATGTTTCTAGCAGTAATTGTAGGTAAGTAGTAACATTATTTTTTTAGGTTTTATTGTTGTCATTATTATTTTTATCTTTTCGTTTTTCTAGCTTTGGCTGGCACCGACTCCAAAAATAACTAATTAATGTCAAAATTCCTATAACAGTAATGTAAAATATTGTCCATTTAAATTTACTTTCTTCTAAGCAAGGTATATAGTTATTTTAAAATTTTTGGTGTGCTTTATTTTGAAGGCGGTTTTTATGTTTTTTAAACAATAATTTAATTTTTAAAATTTTTGTATTTTAAAAATGCCGCAACAGTTCTCATTTTTCGAGCTTTGGTGGTTAAAGAGCTTGATTTAAACAAAAAAAAAATCTGTCTTTGTATACACCAACAACTTCCAGAACGGGGTTAATTGTATGCTGTGTTAAGAATGTCAGTTTATATTTTGGTCCTGGCTGTGTTTCGACCTAATCATAACATCTGTTAAATGGGTAGAAAGGGGAATAGGGTTTGGGATTTTGTGAAACTAATGTGGACAGTACTTTTCTATTTATTTAATGTATACGCATGCGAAGTTCCAACGAAACGGATTAAAATGTGGGTTTGTACAAAAATTAAGGGATGTAAAAGGGAGCTAGGGTAGTTGTTTGATTTTTTGGTCATAATTCTTCTCCATAAAATTACGAATATGTGCCAACTTTCATAAAGATCGGTCAAATGGTGTAGAATGTAGCTTTTTAAAAAGAAACTTGAAAATCAAGGTGGTGGAAACTGGGAGAGGGGTTCAGATTTTGCAAACCAGAAGTTGAAATTATTTTCCTATTTGTTTTATAATAAACGTGTGCTAAGTTCCATCTAAACCTGATAAAAACTCTTGGTTTGTATAAAACTTAAACGGTTTAATGGGGCGAGGGGGTGGTTTCTGGATTTTTTTGGTCAGAAACTTTCTTCATGAAAAAATACAGATAAACACCAACTTTCATGGTAATTGGTCAAATGGTGTTCACTGTAGCGGTTTATAAAGAACGATGAAAAAAATTAAGTGGGGGGGGGGGCTTTGGCAGACCAAATGTTGGCAGGATTTTCATCTTTGTTTTAAAGTATACATGTGCAAAGTTTGATCAAAATCAGATAAAAAATGTAGGTTTCTATAAAATTAAGGGGTGACGGAAGCCTTCTTCATGAAAAATTACATGTATATGCCAACTATAATGGAGATCAGTTCAATACTGTCGACTGTTGCTTTGTACATAGAACGTTGGCAAAAATTAAGGGCGTGGGTAAGGTGAAAGGGGTTCAATTTTTTTCAAACAAAAAGCTGACAGTATTTTTCTGTTTATTTTTTACTATTCATGTCCAAATTCCATCAAAATCGAATAAAAAATGTAGGTTTGAATAAAAATTAAGGGGTGCAACTGGGGAGGGGGTGTTTTTTAAAACAATTTTGGTCAGAAACCTTCTCCGTGAAAAATTACATGTCTATGCCAAATTTAATGGGGAACAGTTAAATGGTGTCGACTGTAGCTTTGTACGAAGAACGGATGTAAAGGGGGAGAGGGGTGTTATTTAAAAAAAAAATTGGTCAGAAAATTTCTCCATGTATATGCCTACTTTTGTGGTTATCAGTCAAACGATGTCGACTGTAGCTTTTTATAAAGAACACTGGCATAAATTAAGGAGGTGGGGTAGGGGGAGAGGGGTTCAGTTTTTTCAAACCAAAAGTTAACAGTATTTTTCTATTTATTTTTGACTATTCATTTCCAAAGTTCCATCGAATCAGATAAAAAATGTGGTTTTGTATAAAAATTAAGGAGTGTAAAGAGCGAGAGGTTTTTTTTTTTAAATTTTTGTCAGAAACCATCTCCATGAAAAATAACAAGTATATGACTACTTTGATGGTAATCAGTCAAATGGTTTCGACTGTAGGTTTTTATAAAACCTTTGGCATAAATTAAGGGAGTGAGTATGGGGAGAGGAGTTCTGTTTTTCAAACAAAAGTTGACAGTATTATTCTCTTTAGTTTTGATTATTTTTGTCCAAAGTTCCATCGAAATCGGATAAAAAAGGTGGTTTGTATAAAAATTAAGGGGCGTACATAGGGAGGGGGTGATTTTTTAAATTTTTGTGCCCAGAAACCTTCTCCGTGTAAAATTACATGTATATGCCCACTTTAATGGAGATCAGTTAAATGGTGTCGACTGTAGCTTTGTACTAAGAACATTTGCTTAAATTAAGGGGGTAGATAGAGGGAGAGGGGTTCAGCTTTTTCTAACCAAAAGTTGACAGTATTATTCTCTTCAGTTTTGACTATTCATGTCCAAAGTTTCATCGAAATCGGATAAAAATATGGGTTTATATAAAAATTAAGGAGTGTAAAGGGGGAGAGGGGTGTTTTTTTTTTTTTTTTTAAATTGGTCTGGAAAATTTCTCCATGTATATGCCTACTTTGACGGTAATCATTCAAACGGTGTCGACTGTAGCTTTTTATAAAGAACACTGTCATAAATTAAGGGGGTGGATAGGGGTAGAGGGGTTCAGTTTGTTTCAAACGAAATGTTGACAGTAATTTTTTCTTTATTTTTGACTATTCATGTCCAAAGTTCCATCGAAATCAGATAAAAAATGTGGGTTTGTATAAAAATTAAGGGGTGGAAAGGGGAGGAAGGGGTGGTTTCTCAATTAAATTCATATGGGACCACTTTGGAGGTATACCCTATCCACTAAAAAATTTTCATTTAAATCGATTAAAAATTGACGAAGATATCGCTGAACATTCATACAAAAAAAAAAAAAATCAGGCAAATTGAGAACCTCCTCCTTTTTTTTAAGTCGGTTAAAAAGGCGCGCACTCAAAACTTTTGTCATACAAAATATTACAATTTTGGGAAATTTTAATTTACCTAATCTCCAATTAAATCACAAGCATAAAATCAACAATCCATATGCGTGTTAAAATGTTTGTAGTGGTTGCAGTTTATAAGGTGATTACAATCTATAAAAACTATTAATTCCTTCTTTTTTTTGTAGACTTGTGTCTATTCGTTCGTTCGTTTTTAGTGAAGATAGTCGTGATTGTAATACTTAGACTTGCTATAGGAATAAACTTTGTATTTTATAAATTCAGTTCCTTTTATTTATCTTATCTTCTCACGACGATTTCTCCGACACCAACAACCATATTTTGACCATGTTAAATATACTGGGTCAACGTTCCGATTCGAAAGATCGCGAGGTCCACTTTTACGCAGGATCAATCTTTTCACAACGTTCTTCCTCCATGTCAACAATAACTCTCTAAAAATCCTCTATTTCCGAACAAATGAATCTAAACGAATACTCGCTATCTCATGTGCTATTCTTTTCTCTGTCAACTATAGGCACATTTATTTTCTGATTTAAGCTTACATTCATTACTGGTATTTATACCCTTAATATTATGGCTATTGTTTATAAACTTATGTTCCCATCCAAATGTGTGGATAAATTTCAACAATCTCTCGCTAATTCTATTTTAAGGACTTGCTACGTCACATGCTGCCAATTACTTTTTAAGGGGAAAATATCATCCTTTTTGAATGTTCAAATGAAGATGCTAGTAAACTTTCATTTAAAATCTGTACTTGCTTCTGGTTTGTATATTTTGACGCGTAGATACTTTAAGAGGTTAAAAGTTTGTTTCTTTGATTCTGGCTAAAAAAAAAAAAAATGATTGTGTAGTCTATGTTTTATACTATGCCTCAATTCCGTTTCCTAAATATTTTTGGCATCCGTAAATAGAAAATTGTTGAAAACACCTATTTCTTACTCTCTTCTAACACATATATAATTGTAAGCTGTTCTAAGTATCTTCTTGGTCATTGGCTTCAGAAATTCATTACTAAAACTCAGATTCAACTGGAGAAATATGAACTTCTGTTTAATATACCCAAGTAATACAATACAGAACAAATCATAATTCCTGAAGGTTAAAAAGTTGTTTGGTACAGATACAATTTCAAAAATAATTATATTCGCAAAGTTAGTGACAGTTAAATGTTGAATACAAGAATAATGCATTCAAGAAAAAATACTGAATTGGCTGATAGATACGTAAGTGGAAAACGGAAATTGGAGATTAGATTAACGTAATCAATGAGAAAAGAGGTCAATAATAGCAATAACCTACTAGTGAGTTTAAGGAGCTGTTATATAGAGAAACTATGTAATGGGGAGGATTCGAACAACAGTACACCGGAGGAAGAAGGCGATGCCAACGTAGACGATTTAGGACAGTTGTTTTAAGGACAGAATCTGGTGAAACTGAAAGATTTAAACTCAGATAAGAATTTTAAAATTGACAAGATTCCTGTAGAACTACTGAAATTCTTAGGGAAAGAATGAATACTAAGATTATTCACACCGATGTCAAAGACTTTGGAACAACAGAGATTCCAACTGATTTCAATAAAAGTATCACTTTCACACTCCCGAAGAAATAAAAAGCCCACGAATGTGAGAATTATCACACTGTAACTTTAACATCACATGCTTCAAAATTACTGACCAGGATATTATACGGAAGACTATAAGGATAGTAGAAGGGGCTGTAGGCGAAGATCAATTTCAGTTTAGGAAAAATCGCAATACAAGAAAATCAATTCTAGCTTTAGGATTAGACTAATATTTGAAGAGCGGATTAATTTAGAAAAAGCTCTTGAAGATGTTCTTGAGACAAGATGTTCAAAACTTACAAGTCTAAAATATCGAATTAGAAGAATAAAATCTACATAACAATCAAGTGGCTATAATAAAAGTAGAGAATGATGAGAGACATACATCAAATAAAAATAGGGTGAGATAAGGTTGTAATTCATCTCCATCAATATTCAACTTGTATGTAGAGGAAGAAATATGCGTAACTTTTCCAGAAGAAAAAAATCAGCATGCTGATATTTGCTGATACATTGTACTGTTAGTTAAACAGACCGAGGACCTTGAGGAATTACTATATGGGATGAACAAAATACTGAAGAGAGATTTTGGACTAAATCTAAACCACATCAAGACAAAATGATGAAATTTAGCAAAAATGATGATAATGGTAATAGATTAAATATAAAAATAGGATCGGATGCAGTAGGAGGAATAAATGAATTCTGTTAATTAGGAAGTAAAATTACAGCTGATGGCAGAATCAAGAATGATGTCAAATGTTGAATAGCGAATAGAATCTTCTTGAAACATATAAATCTTTTAGTTTCAATTGTTGATCTAGGATTCAGAAAGAACTTTCTAAAACTGTATGTGTGGAGCACAGCACTTTTTGTTAGCGAAGCATGGCCTTTAGGAGTATCAGGAAGAACGAAAATTTAAGTATTCGAAAAATGGTGCTATAAAAGGATGCTGGAAATTAAGTGGTCAGAAAAAGTACGAAATGGATGTGTTTTGGAGATGATGGGAGAGTAGAGAAGCTTGTGGAAAAGTATTACAGAAAGACTAGACACGATGGTGGGTCACATTTTAAGACTTGCGGGATTGGTTAATTACTTGGTGGAAGGAACAATTGAAGGTAAGAACTATGTAAGTAGGCAGTTATTAGAATATGTGAAGCAGATAACTGAAGACGTAGTTAGTATGAGATAAAAGGTTAGGGAAAGATAGGAGGAGATGGACGATTACATCAAACCAGTCGAGGAACTGAAAAAAAAATCAAAACCAAAAAATAATGTAAACTTTGAGAAACGACGTTTCGTCTATCTGAGATCCGCACCTTGAGAGCTGTCAGGCGGAGGAGTGAACCTTCGCGTTGATAATAATGGCCGCAGGAGGCAGCCGCCCAAGTTTGTCTTGTCGTATTGGCTAACAAGTTGCGGAGATGGAGCGGTGCGGCTTTGTGGATTGTCTCGCGGCTCCGACGCCCTGCACGCATTAACAGGCGGCCCCGACCCGGCGATCATCTCTCCCATCACTCCTCCCAGACGTTGAAATATACTGCTCGCAGTGGCCAAGTCAAAACTTTGTGACTGCCGGAATGGTAGTAATGGAGAAGGAGAGGTGGCAGAGATAGATAGCGAGAAAGAGAGCTTGTTCCTGGCCACAAGATGCTTTTGCTGCCACATATTTATAAGGATACCACTAGTTCACAGTCCAGTGATTTATTGGCAGATACTAATATATTAGGAAAAAAAAACGTTCATGGTTCTTTACATTTAGTGCGATTAATTGTAGTGCTGATAGAAGTATCTCCTGTATGGACTAACAGCATCTCGTACAAGTTACAAATTGAGGCCATTTCAGAAATATGTATGCACTAAAAAATACTGTTCAGATACTTCTTTTTAAGTGTTCAAACTAAATCTCCATACCAATCCTCTTGTACTGTACGCTGGCAATTAGCAAAACGGATTCAACATTGTTAACGTTTATGAGTAACTCATAAATTTGTGAAAAATCATTAAAATTTCACTGTTGCATCTATAAAATGGTTGTTTTGAATATCCTCCTTCTCTTCCTGTCTTATGCTAACCCTTTCGTATCAACATGCCCCATACAAACTACCTGCTCAATCTCTCTCTGCCTCTTCAGTTCTTACCTTAGACTGTTCCATCCAGTAACAAAATTTACCAATCTCGCATGTCTTAAAATATGACCACATTTCCTGTCTCTCCTTTCTTTAAGACACTTCAACAAACTTCTTTCGTCACTCATCATTTCCAAAATATGTTCATTTCAGCCATCCTTCTATGGCAACACATATGCTATGATTTAATTTCCCTTCTTTCTCGCATTCCTAAGGTTCACACTACGCTAGGGTAAAGTTCTGTACTCCACACAAATTTTAAAATGTCATTTCTTATTCCTATATCAATATTTAAAACTAAATTGTTTCTCGCTAGAGTTATTGTGATTTTAACGATGATTCCCTCTACGGCCATCAGTTGTAATTATACTTCCTAAGTAACAGAATTCACTTATTTCTCCTATTGCATGTGATGTTATTTTTATATTTCATCTACTATTGTTATTTCTGATACATTTAATCACTTATCTGCTTTAATTTATATTTAACTAGAAATCTTCCATATGTGTTTTGTACTTGCCATTCAGTAACCTAGCGGTAAACTTCCACTGGAGCCGTGGATAAGGGTCGATCATAAAAGTCGACCATGGTTCTGATATGAATATTCATCATAGGTTCCTACTGCAACACCTGACAGGTTTTATGGCTCAGTACCTTCAGATATTAATATAGGAATCAAATTACTGTAAACGGCAGTTACATATTTACACAATTATTAACGTGAGAAAAGACTGATGGCATACGTCAATATTTACAGTGTTTAACTGACTTTGTAACAAAACATTAGAGATAGGGCCAAGAACTAGGCCAGCATGTAACTGATGGGTGCCTCGCAGCCAATAGTAAATGGAATATTGATAATCTCCCTGTAATACTAAGCCCATAATTTTGACCATCTGACTATCCACACCCAGCTATCGCAGTAGAGCCCACCTTTGTGTTAGACGTCTGACATCATCTTCTTGTCTGATACCGCCGCCTCGGCGCCACCGGTGCCGACGCCTCCTTGCGCCCGCGTAGCTCAATGGTATAGGTGTTTTCAACAGTTTGTGGTCTGCTTCCGGGTTTGAATTCCAGTGGGGTCAGGAATTTTTAAGAGTTGTGTTGATTATATGAGTTAGCCAGGACGTTCCATGTTTAAGATTTTACAGTAAACTGTAGTTGCAGCCACGACAGAGTCGTAATGCAGAGCAAATAGAAACTCTCTCATGTATATGGCCGAAAAATCCTTCGGTATCTCCCGGCCAACAATGGCAAGCATGATTAATTTTTTTCTTTGTAACGGTCGCTCAGACTTTGATTCTCTCTCAGCAAGTTTTTGTACGACTTCTTCATAAATTTAATGTACTGAGACAATTAATTTTAGCATCAACTACGAAACTGTTGGACAAATAAACGAAAAAGATTTCGCTAGGGCAAGACGAAATATTAGAATTTGTATTGGTGGACACTCTTGTGGGTATTGCCCAAGTTACCAGAGATCCCATAGAGTCTTTAAATCTTTGGAGTTATCGGGAGAGCCTTCTTATAAATTTAGATGCACTGCCACTGTACAACGGCACACGCCTACAAATAACACAATTGTGGCGCAATGTTATAAAAGCCGTGAACGTAACTGGAATGACAAAAGATTTGATTGTTAATACCTCATATCCCAATAATTCTGGCAGACTTACCATTCCATATTAAAAGATCGTAGTTCCCACTAAAATAAGCTTTTGCGATGACTATGAATATGGACACACCCTGAACGTCTCACGGGTTTCCAACTACCAAAGACTATATACCTTATTATTAGAAAGCAAAACCAAATATGTTGCGAACAAAACGGTTCTGACATAAGAAAATATCATAACTTTAAACCACAAATAAAAATCTGCCTGAGAACTGTGGTAGATAGTACCCGTTAACCCTTGTCCCCCTTAGTTTGTTACTATTTTTAAACATATTGCAAATTGGTCCTCTTACTGAGACAGGTTCAATGGCAGAACGGCGTGATGATTGATCATCAGGCATAATACCCCGATTCCGTGCTGTTTTGGACACCTTTTAAGTAAATTACAGCTTTCTATATCCAACTCCGGCATTAAAATTCTTGGTCCACGCGTACGAAGTCGCGGGTCACAGCTAGTCTTCTGTATAATATCCTGGTCAGTAGTTTTGAAGCATATGATGGTAGACTTATAGTGCGATAACTCTCACATTTGTCGGTTTGTGACTACTTCGGAAGTGTGTAGATGATACTTTCATTAAAATAATTTGGGATCTCTCCTGTTTTGTAACTGTTTGACACCAGTTTGAATAATATTTGGATTTTTTCTTCTTCTACGGATTTCAGATATTCTCCAGGTATCTCATCAGTTCCAATCACTTTATTTGACTTATAATCCTTCAAAGCTATGTCTTTAAAACAGGATCTCTTAAGTCATCAATGTGAACATAGCTTCAAGAATTATAATCCACGTTGAAAATCTCCGTAGAAGGAGAGTAAAGCTAACAAATTTGGAGAAATGTATAGTTTTTAAGGGATACTCGCTCTTAGTATACTGAGAAACAATTAGTGTGGCGTATCCAGACTAAATATTTAGGTTTCAATACAATTGAAATTAAAATTTACTGAGCTCCAAAGAAGATATGAATTCCGCATAAAATTAATTCATGACAAAATTATCTGCTATGAATACTTCTGTTTCATTAACAATATAAAAGAACGAAAATGATTTAATGAACTCAGACTTGAGTTAGAATTGAGCAACTTATGAAATAAAAAGTCTAAAATATGTTTGTAGGTAAAAATTATGTAATGTAATCTAAAGTGAACAAAATTTTCTTATTGCTGCAAGTTACTACTTACACCACAGTGCTAATATTTAGGGAAAGATTTTTGTCGGAGCTTAAAAATATTTAAAGTTTATTTGTGCCTCGATCACTATTACGTACAATAGAGATAATTTAAGACTGTGTAAAACAAGTGAATAAGGAATTTAAAAAACCCGAATAACATTTTCAGGAACTATATGTGAAGTAAATCTGCACTGCCAACCGCCTTCAAAGAACCTATTTTGTTTCAATGTGTTTTCGTGATCGTAAAACTTTGAACGAAGTTAAATATCCTACCAAAAAATTATTTAACCATTAAATTAGTACGAATAATAAGTAAACACTCTATTTACAATGTACTAGCTGAAATTTACGTTGACTGCAGGTATTATATGTTTCCGGATTGTTCTGCCAGTTTGTTGTTGATCCAAAGTGGCAATATTTATATATGAGTTTGCAACAGTCGCCTCTGTACACACCCGTGGATAAACGCCGGAAGTGACTTGTTTACTTACTGAATATTCATCACTCAGCGGAATAGATCACTTACCCTCTTCTCGTGTTGGTCGATGTAACCAAAAACAACAGCTGTGACCGTGTCCTTCCTCTTATCAAATGCCCCTCTCCATCAACAGATTTTTTATTATTATTATTATGCTCTACGCATCGTCAACGTCTAGTCATTAGAGGCTGAAAAGGACTGTGGGCAGGGAAGGGGAAGGATTCAACCATGGCCTTTTGAAGGAATCCTCCCGGCATTTTCCTGGAAGGATTTTGGGAAACTATGTAAAACACAAATCCGGATGGCTGGACGGGGGTTCAAACCTGTGTCTTCCCGAATGCGAGGCCATTAAATCAACAGAGGCAGGCTTACTTGTCAGCATATTTTAATCTAATGGGGGTTTAAGAGTATTGTCTGCAAATTGCTCTGCCTCGTTATACATAGTGTCACAGCTGATTGTATGTTTATTTTATTATTATTTTTATTTGAGAATTGGCCACTTAGGATCACACTACAATTAATAGCTTCTTCTCTTGAAGTTTCCTTTTCATCCAGTATTCCTTCACGTGCTCTGTGTTGCTGCCCCCGTTGATTCGTTCAAGATATTCCAGGCCTAGCTCCACGTTACAATGATCGCTGGTTCGAGTCCGGCCGAGGGCATGTGTGTTTATTGTACCAAAAACACTGGATGATCTGTAATCAGTTGTGAGCTGGCTGTATGGTCTAAGAGAAGCCAAACGCAAAAAAAAGATATTCCAGTCCTTGCCATTCTTTCGACTTGAAAGGTTTCGAAATTATTGCTCAAGTTTAGAAACGTATTCCTATCTAACAACTGGGCCTCGGGGATGTTGGAACTTTCTATAAGTTTACGAAGTTTCTTAATGCATGATTTAGTTGTAGTTTTACTCAATAGATAATGGAATATTTTTTTAGTATGGTTTTATCCATTCTGTAAAAGTGTTCCAGAAATGTAAACCTCTTTTTTTTTTTTTTCATGCTCTCCGGGATTTTCACCACATTACTGTAGATTTAATTGTTGCTCTGGAGTTTTAGTCCTGTACCATGAGCCCATGTTTTACCAGAGGATTCTTTTTTGTAAGAAGTCCAACTATTCTAACTTGTAGTTCATGGAGAGGCTTTCCCTAGAGTATAGACATTCTGTTTTAAATATAGTATGGTAGTTTATTCTTGTGGCTTTCCAATAATTGCATTTCATGTTATAGAGAAATTTTTATTAGCCCATAAGCTCTCTCCATAGTTGAGGTCCAATCCCCCATCCAGCCTATTCTAGTCGGTTCTCAAGTGTAATCTCAGCAAGGTATTTGAATTTCTTTACCATTGCCATCCATATAAACTATATTTCAAAGAATTTGTAGCCTTATATGGTATGATATGTCATCTCTTTGTATGTTTGTACTAAATTGTAGAATGACCGACGAAATTATGATTTTTTTTTTCACCTGACAGCATAGGCATAACGTTTTGAAAACTTCTAACACCTTGCTAACAATTTATACAACGTTTAGCTGAAACACAGGCATAATAACCGGAAAGAATAATCTACAAGATCAGATTTGCGTCAACAAAACACTGATTAATTTTTTTAAATATATTAATAATTTATTCAGATACCCTTTGATCAGCTACAAATCATATTACGAGGGCCAAATTAAAACTTCTTTAAAGTTACGATTGTATTTTTTAATTAAAATGCATTTATTTAGTCTGCCACTTGCTCAATTCAATTTTCCAACGTTTTTCTAATAAACTAGCGCTATACCTAATGTGTAAGTTTGAAAGGTCTGAAAAATACTCATCTATGACTGCTGTTATCACTTCATTTAATCTTAAACGTTTTCAGCTATATTTGTATTTTAAAAAATTAGAAAATTGTTAAAAAATAGAAGGTGTAATATTTGACGAATACAATAGATGTTACTACAATTAATCCTTCAGTATATTCATTCCCAAATCAACGATCCAGAAGCACTTATCTGCTATTTAAAGTAATAAATAATAAGCATTCATTTTAGATCAAAGAAAATAATGGCCATGGTCTTACGGGCAGATAAGATGAAAGCTTTGATACAGAGCCGTCAGATTCCTGCCGTTGTTTAATTGATATTTCATTTATAGCATCCAGCGATGAAATTATGTCTCGTCCATAGCAACATATTGGTGCAAAAACTGATATGGACCTTTTTAAACCGGCCGAAACATTGTAGTAAAATTTGTTTTTGGTCAGGTGTAATATGATGTTGATTATTCATGATGATGTAATGGATTTATGGTTATTTTTCGCTTGTGCAAATAGCGAAAAATAATTTGGTATGGTTAATCTATCGAGCGTGAAGGTTGACGGTAACGCTCTGGCTTCGCATTCGAGAGGACGGGGGCTCCAATCCCCGTTCGGTCATACAGATTTCGGTTTTCCGCGGTTTCCTCAACAACTCCAGGCGAATGCCGGGATGGTTCCTTCAAAAGACCATGGCAGAATTCATTCCCATTCCTTCCTCCCAATCCTTTCCTGAAAGAAAAAAAGGTTAATCTCCTACTCTTGTTTTACTTCTCTGTTAATTCTAACATTCCACGTATTCTTCTACTCAACAGTACTTTCATTAAAATCTTTAATTTTACTGTAGTGTATGTAGTTTCATTGTTCAACAAACCTCTCCGGTACGATATTTCTTCAAAGCAAAAGTCATCACTCTTAATGAAAATTGTGACTTACCTCCGTATACCGACTTGTTAGAATGAAGTCATCATAGTTGGCGATACGTAGAGCCGACGGCTGCAACCGGATTGTCACCCGGCAGTGGGGAGAGGCGAGTTTTTTGGCGCCGATATCGCCGGCTCGGGCCACATGCTTTGTGGCCGGTGACGTTTGATGCGGCATTGTGTTTCGGATGGGCAGTCCGTTCCGGGATATCGGGTCGTCAGACCACAATGGCCGTCACTCGCACGGCAGCCGCCTTATCTGTCCCGGCAACCTCAGTGGCTCTGCAGCCCGCAGCGCGCGTTTAACTACCCAGCCTCGTGTTGTCGCCGCCGCTCAACGAAATCACACCGGCACAGCTGTAAAATAGATTAATGTCTTTCATACTCCCACAACCTGAAGCAAAGAATTATCCACTGTCTTTATGGGGTTATAAATTATGGAAACCGGAGGGGGGGGGGGGGGAGCAGATTGAATGGTGATTAGTGATTACAAAAGTAGCGACAAGTATAAATTATACCAAAACAGAGCCGACAAATTGTGTACACAGCTTCTCGTATAAAAAGTTCTGAAATTTTGAAAAAAATTAGTATATATACATATAAAATAAATAGATTGAGATCAGTATTGTTTCAGTGAAGCTTGAAATTTAAAGTATCCGGGTTTCCAGAAGTTTTAAAATAAATCAGCAACAATACGTATCTACTTATCGTTTCATTCTTCACCTGTCTCTCTTCTACATGTGGCTCCATGATGGATTCTGTTTATTCAGAGGGTAAGGCTGCACGTCCTTGTTCCAGGAACTTACAATCCCTCGTGTTAATCCCCCGTGGACAAATTTTTGATTACTTGTAATCAAAAATTTGTTCACTGCTTCCATTGGGGTTATGATCCATGAGCGATTCATATACATACACATAACATCATACTTTTCAACTGAATAACTGTTTCCTGGGGCCATGCCTGCGTTTATCACTGAATTCCAAGGTCAAAGATTGGATATACCAGTAGAAACAATTAATACTTAGAAATTTCCATAGTGAGTAGTATCCTACATTCTTCTTAACAGGTCTTCGTGAAATCTTTCAATCTTGGAATGTTTTTAGAAAACAAGTTTCCGACAATGCTGACAAACTAACTTGATAACTAGACTATATTTGAAACGCTGATCTTCATACTATTATCCATTAACTATGAAAATATACACCTTACGTACACTTATTTCGATTCTTTATTTACCGAATGTGCTTTTACTAACGAATTAATCTCATTATAACAACGTTTGTGCAAGGTTAACCGCTTCTTGCAATCCTACTACCAAAATATTACATTATTGTATCAAAGTAAGTAGTTGATACATTTTGAGAGTTATTCGTTTCATAAGAATATAATTCCGCCCACACTGTTGGACACTGGCTAAAAAATGTAATTAGAACATTTTCATTTTTGGCTTAGTAGGCAAATGTATTAAAAGAATATTATACATTTGATTACATGGAATGTAAATGTTGCTTTGCAAGCTACTCTTGTTACGAGTAGGGAAAGAAGGAAGTGAGAGAATCACTAAACAAACGTTATCTCAATTGTTTACGGTTTGAAGTTTACTGTCCAGCATCTCTCTCGACGAGTCCCTTGTTTACAATTTAAATCTTTTACAACTTCTAGTGTCTCATTTAGCATCGTCGCTCATCAGACATCACTTTGCTTTACATGTTAACTACTACCTTTAAAAACTTGCTGTCTCCGATGAGTGTCAAACGATCTCCTACAGTATGTTACACTGAAGAGCCAAAGAAACTGGTATAGGCATGCGTATGCAAACACAGAGATATGTAAACACTCACAGAGCACAGCGCTGTGGTCGGCAACTTCTATATAAGACAACAGGTGTCTGGCGCTGGCATTAGGTCGGTTAATGCTGCTACAATGGCAGGTTATCTCGATTTAAGTGAGTTTGAACGTGGTGTTATAGTCGGCGCACGGGAGATGGGACACTACATCTCCGAGGTAGCGATGAGGTGGGGATTTTCCCGTAGGATCATTTCACGAGTGCACCGTGAATATTGGGAATCCGGTAAAATGTCAAATCTCCGACATCGCTGTGGCCGGAAAAAGATCCTGCAAGATCGGGACCAACGACGACTGAAGAGAATCGTTCATCGTGACAGAAGTTCAACCCTTCCTCAAATTGCTGCGGATTTCAATGCTGGGCCATCAATAAGTGTCACCGTGCGAATCATTCAACGAAACATCATCGATATGGTCTTTCGAAGCCGCAGGCCCACTCGTGTACCCTTGCTGAGTGCACGACACAAAGCTTTACGCCTCGCCTGGGCCCATCAACACCGACATTGGACTTTTGATTATTGATTTTGATTAGCGGATCGACGTTTGCGGGTATGGAGACAACCTCATAAATTCATGGACCCTGCATGTCAGAAGGGGATTGTTCAAGCTGGTGGAGGCTCTGTAATGGTGTCGACGTGTGCAGTTGGAGTGATATGTGACCCATGGTACGTCTAGATACGACTCTGACATGTGATAAATGCGTACGCTGATCACCTGACTCCACACGTCCAGAATTGCTACAGAGTGGCTTCAGAAACATTCTTCTGATTTTAAACACCTCCGCTGGCCACCAAACTACCCAGACATGAACATTATTTAGCATATCTGGGATGCCTAGCAACGTGCTGATCAGATGAGATCTCCACTCCCTCGTACTCTTACGGATTTATGGACAGCGCTGCAGGATGCATGGTGTCAGTTCCTCGCCAGCACTACTTCAGACAATAGTCTCCATGCCACGTCGTGTTGCAGCACGTCTTCGTGCTCGCGGAGGACCTACACGATAGTAGGAAGGTGTGCCAGTTTCTTTGGCTCTTCAGTGTATTTAACAAATTAGTTGAGCGGTAATATTCTCAGATAAATTTAGTTTCCCTCATTCGTTTCCTCTACAACTTTTATCATGTGGGTCCCAACAATCGCAGCGAATTCAGGCAACAGTCAGATTATTGTTTAATTGATCAGTCCTCTTGAACGCAGCCTTGCAACATTCGCTTTGTAACATTTCGCTGTTAGTTCCCCAGTGTGTCCCAAACAACTGATTAACTATCAATCTAGCGATTATACGCAGCTCAACTTGCGCGAAGTGTTATTGAATATACTATGGTAAAGATCGGCGAACCCTACGTCTCACTGAAAACATTTTTGTTTTTTTGTTGTTTCTTCATGATAAACCGCAACTTAATTCCTCCGAATATAAACAATTTGTTATTAAGAAGTAACTTACCTATAGCTGAATAGTAATTTTGGATGCTTTTTTTCACTCAACTTTTAGAGGACACGTCCAAATGAAGCATACTCTATTTTACTTGCAAAACCACTGGCTTCACAACAGTCAAAACCCATTCAAAATGAGACCAGTGGTTTTTTGGTTAATCAGACTCACAAAAAATATTTGTTCGTTTATCAATATTACGACAGCACAACAAAACAAATCATGCAGCATTTTACCCGCGGGATTACAGGATGTACGTTACCCGAAACTCCATCAATTTACGTTCAGTAGATTCACATGAATCGTATGCAACGAAAAAATATTCCAAATATCTCGTCTTTCGAACTCAAATCCAAATCCTAGTTTTTTCGGCCGGAGGTAGGGTAGTACAAAACTCAAAGCATCTTCACAATCCGACCAATCGTTTTTGCGTTTCCAGCATTCAACGAAAAATTTACATTAATATAGTAAATTTCTTAGTTTTCCGACATCACCTCAAAATGAAACATAGGCCAACTAGTCTTTTGTGCATGGCACCACGCACTATAAATTAGTCTAAAATTCATCAAAATCACACTAGTACGTGGCGTGAATCGCATTCAAGGAAAAATTGTCCTGAAATTCTGTTTTTTTTTGACATCATGTCAAAATAAAACATACCCTATTCATCCCCCCCCCCCTCTTTTTCACGATAGGATGTACATTAATCTAAACGTCATCAAAATCCAAGCAGTACTTTTTTTGTGAATCACTTTCTTCCAATGATTTGGTAAAGTTTGAAGTTTTCTGACGTCACATCAGTATGAAAGTTACAATATTTTATCCGCGTCTCTACAGACTATAAATCATGGAAATCGGACAAATATTTTTTTGTGATTTATTATACATTTTCACTTAAAGTGTCAGACCAAACTGAAATACAACCTATTTTGCCCGTGTTACACATTAATAGCAACCCCAGCAACATACTATAAATAGTATTTACTTAAATCTCGTGTAACGAAAATTATCATTAATTTATCATTTTTTCGACATCAAATCAAAATTAAACTTACCCTATTTTACCCGGCATACCATGTGCTGCACATTAAACTAATCCCATTCTCAGGTTTTAAAATAACAGCGTAACTAATACACTTCACCCCAAAGAAGTCAGTGATAAATATTTAGACTTGTGACCTTATTTACAGTATGAAGTGTATAAGTTGAACCACGTTCAAACATTAATCAAAACCACATCAAACTCCTAACAGCAAAACATTTATTATTTTTTGGCATTACTTATCAAGTTTCCTTTTACCATAAAGGTGGTCTCGAAGCATTAAAACGGAAGAGAAAACTGTGGTCGAGTGAATATAAATTGTCGTTTAATTCAAACACAGATCTATTCATAATATATGACGTAATTATTCAATCAACGAAGTACAAAAAGTTAAAATACATATGCAGCACTCAAGAACACATAAAAAATACTGGTAGTGGATATGTTCTTTCCATCTTGGGGGCAAACACAGGAATACCTGTATTGATTACAAGAGAGATATTACGCACACCCGGTTTCTGCTCTGCAGACTGCGCAGCTGGAGCTCATTCATAATTCATGACCACTGTTTCTGCATGGCTTCCTTAATCTCAGCAATGGATTTACGACAGCTCCTATACCGTACCTAAGCAATGCTGAATAAATGACTTCGGTTTTATCCTCAGATTCAGCCAGATACATATTCCTTAAATACATATCTCTGTTATGTAAGCAACCAGCTCGTCAACTATATCTTTTCACCGCTTTGCTGTCGTATCTGCTGTTTTGAGTGACGAGTGGGCAAATTCACCTAAGTAATGTGCCTGAAAATCATACGTCTGTTGGCAATCGACCATAAAGGCAGTGGCTGCTCTCTTCTCATACGCGGAGATACCGTGTTATCAGCAGCAGTCACGGAGCCCTCGTATCGTGGTAGGCTACTCTAATAGTACATGGTTTCTGTTAGTGCCATGCAAACTACTCACGCTCGAACTCGCTCGTTTATTTCCATGGGTCCTCTCTACCCAGGCGAGCTTCCCCGGGCTCGGTGGTAAAACGAAGGCTCGGCGGACAAACGCAGGCTCGGCAATGCAAAAAATACCGCATGCCGTCTTCCTCGCCCGTGCCGCGTAACAACAATCGTACTTACATAAAAAAAAAAAAAACTGGACAAGATTGTACGCCAGGGGCATTCTAGAATCTACAGTATATCAATGATTACTATCATCATTTTTGCGTATGTTCTATTAACTGAATCAACGTAGACATGAGGTGCAACTTGTACATGTTTGACAAACATATGTAACGGAAGTATTACAAACTACGAGATAAGACCACAGTATAACGGAAAACCGTAAAGTAAATAAGTTATCTACAGTTACCGACCTACATAAAGCCTACCCTGAATCCGCATTTAGTGAATTATGATTTCTACGGAGATTTCTAATGTATGTGATGTTTTGTAAGGATTTGCAAGTATTAAAGCACGAAATTGCTTTCACTTTAATGACATAACTGATATCACTCTAATAGTCTAATAAGTGATTGTTAATAACCAAAAGATCATTCATATGCTCAGAAGAAAGGTTGTTCCACTTTGTATGAAAACCAGAGCATCGCCATAGAAAAGTTGAAATGTGGTGCAATCTGTCGATTTTTTCTTTTTAATTAACATTTAGTTTTGCCCGGACTTTAAGTATCCGAATTTTCCGAAAGTAAACGCATACGATCTTATAAAACGATTCAACAACACGTAGAAAATAAAAAGAAGAAGACATATACTCTTTAATTTTTTCATTTACTTCATTTTTCATTTTGGCGATTTTAAGATTGCGATGCAGTTCGTGTCCGTTCCGATTGTACCAGGCGAGTACCAGTGTCGCTTCGACTACCCCCAGAATTCGAATAACAGACCGAGCCTACTGTGAGGCTCGAGCTTACGTCCAGGCTCTGTTCTCTGCACTGTTTCTCCGGAATTTGGCCGGCAGAGGTCGCGCTGGCAGCGACAAACCGATCGAGCCTAGACAGCGTTAGCACGACTCTATTTTTCCGTGAATATAGGCTAATATATGGATTATATTACCACTCCACACTAACGTCCTAGGGAGACGAAAGTGCGGTGGCTTCGGGTTCCTATCCATTGTGATGTTTGTGCTGTGGGTTAGAGATAAAAGAGGAGAATGAGTAAAGTGCCATGCTTCCCTGCCTGATTCTTGTCTACTCTTCCGAAAGATACCACTGGCCCCGCCAAGTTTTATGTCCCCATCCAACGGATGAATCACCATCAACAGTTTCGTATGCCCTCCCGCCATTCTATGATAACTCTTCTGCGTGAAAGGATACTGAGTTGAACCTCCAAAACGCACCGTATTGCGCCAGATTATACGGTCCAATACCAAAAATTTCACCTAGTGGGTTACTGTTACTGACGGGCTTCTCACTTGACATTCCTCAGGAGAATGCGTGCAAGAAATTTATTCAGAAAAAGGAAAATTGATTGTGATTGAAAGGTACCAAACATTTGACAAACAATTTAATGATTGACTGCCTTAATGGTTTGAACGTAAGTGTCAGGGTCACTGGTTGAGCTATTGAAATGTTGCAAATGCCATTCTCTCAGTTGATGGTACACATTAACAAAGATCGGCTGTCAACGAAATAACTGCAACTCAGATGACTGTGTAGAGAGGTCAATCAGCTCACCGCATGCATATCAGCCAGACAGACCCGGTCAGTCCAACTGGCAGGCAGAAATATTCTGCCCTACGACGTCTCTCGTTGGCAGCAGAAAGCCGTCTCCCACTTTCGTCTTAGGCAGCCTACAGGAAACCTCAGAGCCATAGTGGGTTGGCTCTTTAACTCCGTTTACCAGTCATCTTCATGAAACACATTAAAAATATCCGAGTCACTGGTGACCTGTTTCTGGTTCAAATGTTATCATGTATGCAGAGGACTGAAAAACCCGACTTCCAACTTCTTGAAAGTCTGCCTGTCTCTCAACCACAACTCCGATAATCCTTGGTCGACGTGACCAGGCTGGTTCTCGTCACTACACAATACACTTCCTGTGCGCCCGATACTTGAACTTGACCGACAGCATGTGTGAAAACTACAAGAACCAATAAATTACACAATTTAGATAAAAACACAGTTTATTAAAAGTTATGCATTCTAATTTCTACTTTTCAGTTTTCGAATGAATGCCAAAAACATCATTTAGTAAAGTTCTTTTACTTTTCAAATTTTTACCAACGTATACTGTTTGTTAAAAGAGAATAGGTTATAGTATTCATGACAATAAGAAAAATATTGGCCCACTAACACATACTTTCGCAGTTCATAGCAGATGCTAAATGTGACGCCAGTCCGTGACAATGCGTGTCTTTGCCCTTCGGTCCACGCACTTTTTGAAATTTCCCTGGTTGGTCCTGTACGTGCTGAGATGCAGTGAAGACGCGATCCTGGAGTATTTGCACATCGTTAATTGGAATGGCGTGTCCCCATAATGAAAAATCTAGGGGACTGAGATCTGGAGGCCACTGTGTGGGGTCCACTCGACCAACCCAGCGGTCCTGAAATGTCTGCGTCAGGTGTCGACGGACGTTGACGTGAAGATTTGCTGGTGCCCCATGCATGGAGCACATCTGTTGTCGTTACAGCAAAGGCACATTCTCCAGCAGAATAGGCAAACTGTTATGTAGGAAGTCACCGAGCGTGGTGGATGAGCACTAACGCTCTGGCCTCGCATTCGGGAGGACGCGGGTTCGAATCCCTGTCCGGGCATACAGATGTTGGTTTTCCATGGTCTCCTCAAATCACTCCAGACGAAAGCCGGGATGGTTCCTTCAAAAGGACATGGCCAAATTCCTTCCCATTCCTTGTCCCCTGTCATTTCACGCCTCTAATGACCTCGACGTCGACTAGGCGTAAAGACAAAAGGAAAAAAAATCGAATGAAATCCAGATAATGAGCCTCATTTAATCTTTATTATTATTATTAATATTACTCCGCGATTCACTAAAAGTGTGTGGCGGAGAGTGCATTGCACCTATCCGAAAGGGTAATAAGTTTGGAAGGGATATACGGGATATGGCAGGAGGTGCCATGGGCTATTGTGAGAAACCATCCCAGCATTCGACTGGAATGATCCCGGAATACCATTGTAAGCCCATATGATGATGGCCTATCTATGTGAGATCATTTATGTCTCTATTATCCAACCGCCAAGAAGTCCTGCCCATGCGCTGACTGAAAAGTGGGGCTTTTTTCTTGAACTGCATGAGGATTGCAAGCAGCGCACACATGCTGATTATGGAAATATGTAACACTATATCCTTTAATCACGCGTAAATATACTCTTCGAAGTGAAAAATGGATCTGCAACACAACTTTGCAACAGTCATTGGCAGAACTGGAATCTGGCCGCAAGGTCTGATGGACTAAGAACCTGGACGCGCTGGACATGGTATGATTACAGCGATTGCTGCTGTAGTACTGCTCAAACAAGAAGATGACTAACGCCTTCCAGTGCAGCTATTCATCGAACAATGGTTCTAGGAGTGTCTTCGAATGAACGTATCATGCGCTCCTTCAAATGCGAAGTACGGACTGAGCGAGGATGTCCACTTTCTACCTTGCGGAGTGTTAAGGAACCTGTTTCCCCAAGACCGTGTAAAAGTCGCCAAATAGCCTGAAAGATGGTACTCTTCGTTTTTGATACCATAGCTTCGTAGAAGACATGGGCTAGCACACCACTTCCATTAGCTAAACCATAGAAAAATACCACACCTCTCATTTGTCTGTAATAGTTGCTAATTCAGCGTCTATAAACTATGTAGCTCCATTTTGGCTTCCTGTGAACCCTCACCTCCTCCCCACGTAGGCATTTGCCTCCCCTCCTCCCTCCCCTTCCGCGTGGTACGTAGCTTTTTCCTTATTAAATTCAAAAAGATATTTTGTACCGTTTTCTCTACCGAGACTATCGTAAATTACATACAGAGATAATTAAATGACGGAAATATATGTTCACATGCTGTTGTGTGTTCTGTTCCTTATTTTAACTTTGACAAATAAAAGCTACGTGGCTTGGCTCGGAAGTTTCCTCCAACCCCCAAGTAGCGCAGCGTAGCTTTCTACTCAACCTCTCCCCTCCCCCCTCTCCTAGATCGAGGCACGTAGTTTTCGGGCACTCCCTAAGTGGTTCCTACTACTGCAATGGAGACAGCATACTATTTTGTACCACAAACTACACGATTACCTCGTATACACAAATCTAGGAACATTGTAGGGTAAGACATCGACTTACGTACTCGAAGTTACCACACAGAGTCACATTAACACGACTCAACTGTACACAGCGGGCATTACGTACACAACTGCCTGTACATTGCTGCAGTACCTTGGAATAATAGTTTACACCACTCCAATTAACGTTGAGCAGACACTCCCGAATCCACATTGTGCACATGCTATTAATTGCAACAGCAAGTGTTTGAAGCTCAATGTTTATTAGAGACTTTTGTCTTATTTTGATGCATACTATCACCTCTTATATTATTCGACAGTTTTTTAACACCTTGTATATCTTCTGGTATGTCACTTTGATATTATTTATAATCTTTGCTACAATATAAAAGATTATGAAACACAGATTCATGGTATACTAGTGCTCTTTAGCATCTTGTAGTACTATGAGAGACCTAGGTAGATAAACTTCAAGCCGTACTATAAAAACTAGAAAACCACGATGTAGGTAGAATGTAATGTAATGTAAATTTGTAATCTTCAAACCATGAATTATGTTATATTCAGATAAAAATTATGAAGTTATATATATATGTACCTGAATCCCTCACGAATCATAATTGATTGTAATCAAAAATTTGGTCTAGTCTTTCCGCTGGGGGCTTAGGCCGAGGTATTGTAAGTTTCATGGAACATAGGATGTGCAGCCGCACCCTCAGGGTAAACATAGGTTGACCAAATCGCCGGCGGCTCCCACTACAGAAGAGTTTCAATTTAATATTTGTATATTAACTCCGAATTTGCAAAATTACAGTACCACGTTGCTAGGCCTGTCGTAGCTCTGTACATAAGTGAAACTCTGGTACTCAACAGAAAAGGCGATCTGGAAAACATCCTGAAGGAAGAGCGAAAGATGAGGAGGAAAATTCTTGTCCCAAAGAAAAGAGAAGACTGGTAGAGATTGCAATCTTGAACAGTGACAGAGAAACTTCGCAGCAGACATCAGAAAAAGATGATTAACATTTTATGGACACGTTCAAAGACTCCTAACAACAATACTTATACACAAGATCGTGATATACGCTGTAAAGCTGAAGAGTATACCTACGATCCAGCAAGTGAAACACGACCAAGAGAGGGCCGAACTAGAAACTTCCGAAGTTTTAGTCCGGAAGCTGTTCAATCAAAAGATCAACAGATGGGTAGTGCAGCCGAGAATGAAGTTACAGTGAACCAAGTTGACTGAAGAAAAAAAGATAGCTCATGGAGAGAAAATGAGAGCTATTTGGAAGATCAAAAAGTGAAATCATAACAGCACTGCGTCATCTAAAAGGTCCATACGTACATGGCAATAATCTGAATCCCTCAAGGAATTTACTTATAACGCTTACTTTGTTGGGAGGGTGCGTTACATCTGCTGTAATACAATGTTCTTTCCAAACGCTTCAGCTGAAAATACTTCCTTAGAGTAAACCTGAATTGATAATACTTCACTGCAATCAATCAATCGGTATAGTACGGTTAAAATTAAATCATTCGTTTTAACTTGGCTGCAAGAATTAAACTTGTAACTTACTACCATTCTGTTTAACAGATCTGCAAGTGTGGAGGCTTTCTCGGCATTGTATATAGATGATATGTTCTCGGTCAATGCCAACGGTTTCGCGCGATGTATTCTTCTTCTGGTCCCTATCCGTTCCGGATGTCGGCAACCATCTTGGCTGTCTCGTCTCTGCTGGTTGATGCTCGGATTAACTCCGTAATTGTCTTGGAGGTCCATATTCTTCGATTTTTTAACCAGGAAGTTTTTCTTCTACTAGCACTTCTCTTTCCTGGTATTTTCCCCTGGAGAACATATTGCAGGAGTTCGTAACGGCGCGATATATAAGCAACCCCATTACACACAGACAGCAGTTACTTGACAATGGTGGCAGAGCATATGACCGCCGAAACGTCATGTTATGCAAACGTTCTCACTCGGCTAGTTTCCCGAGAACATTTCATCCAGATCTGCAAGTATTTAAAACGAGCCATTCAACTTTGTGCTTCCGTTTATAGGTTAATATGGATGGTGAAACCAATTTTTAACCACTTAAAATGTCAGGATCCCTCAGTGAAACTTTTAATCACAGCGGCGCTGTTAGTATGCTGAGAAGGCCAGCCAGCGGCGTTCCCTGAGGACGGGGCCCAGGTATATCAGCGAGCTGAATGCCTGGCTGGGGCCTCCGCAAGGCTGATAACGGCTAATCTGCCCCCGGCCGTGAGCCGCGTCCCCCAGGGGGCCCACCTTATCGCGGACGTGCCCCTCGGGTCAGCCGTTACCAAACTCCTCACAACTCGCTCTGCCCGTCAAACACTCTGTGCCTCTCCCCTCATTCAGCTATTTTCAGAAACGTTTTTGTAAATAATGTTGGACTGGCATATATATTTTTCGCATGGTATCCGTCGATGACGCTGTCTAATTTGCAAAGGATGCTGATGAAATGTGTTTTTATAACAATTTTAAGTACACAGTAACTTTTGATCTAAAATGTACTGAGCGGAATGCTTCAACATGTCATTAAATTGTGTTGAGTACAACTCAACTCTCTAGATCTTTATCTACATCCATACTCTGCAATTCACAAGTATTATGGATGGCAGAGTGTGTTAATATTTACTCTCTTCATTCCAATCCAGGATAGCACGATAAATAAAAGAATACATGTCAGTATCAGTACGGCATATTATTTCTCTAATCTTATATCTCCTTTCAATGTGATACAAAGAGGTTGTGCAAAAGGTATTTCATTGCACTCGTAAATAAAAGTAGATGATCACATGTTTGACAATAAATTCATACGAAACCTACGACGTCTGTCTCCCAGACAATTTCGGCACAATCTATGCATTAATTCTGTGACGCTTTCGTAAAACTGTGGTCAGTAGCCACGAATCAAGCGGCTCAGTCAAACCCTTGCGATACGGATCTCAAATTCCACAACAGTAATCAAAATGTGGACGAACGAAATTTTTGTAAGCTAACTCATTTTTATCAGCGTCACAATTTTTAAAATTACGGCCTATGAATTGCAATCTCGCATTAGCTTTACCTAACATGAAAGTAGGTGATTGCTCATTTCATTTTACTTTGTACTATTACGCCCAAATGCTATAGGGTATCAACCATTTCAACAACTCTATTTATTTATTTTGTGTCAGAAACACACATTGTTACACAATTGCAAACATCAAATTTCACTAGACAAAAACATGGCCACTTCTAACGCATTTTTCGAGGTCTGATGTAGATTGTCTTTCGAACAGGATGCTGGATACAGTCGACACTGGAGCATGTGCTCAACAGACTGATCTAGTAATGTCCCTGATGTGAAAGGATCATCCGTCAGATATTTCAACAACTGAATTGTTCATTTTGTACTCATGAACAAAACAGATTATTTTAGTTCGTTATGCACATTGTCTTGCCCTTTTTGCAAGATTCATGACAACGCGTAGATGTTTTGTAAACAAGAAAGGAAATAATGAAACCAATCTTATTCTCTTTTCTCAGCTGATCTTTCGAAAACTTATTCTATACGTTTAGGATATGAAGTTATAATTCATTAACATTTCCATCTACCATTACTCTTATTTTAAAACATTTATCCATGAATAACAATATGCCAGAGAATCCGTATCTTATATTTCTCCCTGTTTGTGAGTTTCGTAAACATTTTGTTACATCTGAAGTTCCACTAAAAATGGAAAATAAATTTTGCTAATATTTTGAGAAATTCATTACCAGTTTAATCGGATTGATAGTTGATTAATTGTTTGTTATTTTATTTATTTAGCATACGACTGTAATTAAATCACAAACAGTTTACGTAGGGTCTGTACATATGAATAAAATAATAAGAGATAACATTCATAAGTGAAAAGTTTTTAAAGAAAAATCCAGATTTGATAAGTACTTAATTATAGTCACTTGTAGATACACTCAGAGAAGGAGCTGGTCACCTGACCTCCGAATGTGGACAGGCACAACTCTTGTAAGAATCTCTCTTACTATAAAGCAGAACACAGGTCTTACCTTTCCTTCTCTCCATACACCAAACACTTGAGAATCCTAATCTCTTTTGATGCCTATACAGCAATCTGTGACTGGAAATATAAACACCATGCATCATGCTCAGTATGTGGCAGAAGGCACATTGTGTATTGCGTCAGCCGCGTTTGTTGACTGATTAACACATAGTCATTTGGGGGAACTGCAATTTTTTGTTGTTTCAAAGTTGGTGGTCGTGCGGATCTGTATACCTCCTATTACTATTATTACTATTCTGCTATTCACCACCAAGTGGGATGCGGTGGGTGCGTGATAACGTATATGAGAGGATGATGTGATATCTTAAAGAAGCATCCCGACGTTCGATTCAGCTTGGGCGATCTGGAAAAATGATGAGAATCCCAGTTCAGGATGGCAGGAGCGGTTTCTAGAGACGTATTCACTCGTGGAAAAAATGAGTATAAAAAGGAATTGGTTTTTGCCCTAACATTTTTATTTGTTTATTTTCTAAGTCGTTCCTAAATTTGAATGTTGCTGGTTGTAAAATGTATTAGCTGTCATCATAAATGAGATCGGTCATGAACTTTCTAGTTAGATTTTTGCCAAAGCAAAGCCTACAGCATTCCTAATCTTCGCAACTCAACTTCTTGAATATCACACTTACGCTTTCCCGTCAGCTATATATACCTGTCATTAATCGGGCAGCTTATCTTTGAATCGTCTCCAATAAATATATTAACCCCTTTTGGTGTGCGATACATACAGGAGAACAATGTTGTAAGTGATGTCCCACTAGTGCTTAGCTGCGCTCGTATGTAACTTCCAGCGTACACTGTTTTAAACTACAGCCTACGGAACGGAGCTTATGCATTTGCTTTCCCTGTTAACCTCTGATTATGTTCCTTCCACAATAAATTGTTATGAATTTTTACCTCTAGAAATTTAGCGCAATCGCTAGTACTAATGGCTGTGATGTCAATTTCACAATCACAGTTTAATGGTGCCGGATTTTAACATGGCTTGGCACTTGTTATCTTTTAACTGTCACCGCCAGTCTTCGCAAGAGGCTATTTTTTTCACATTTCCTTTACAGTGTTAATGGTTTATTGACGGGTAGTCAATCGGGCGTTTTCAGATTAACATTACCATGAAGATATCAGTAGTGGTTTTGTTAGATACTTGAAAGGCAGTTGAGGCTCAAACCAATCACTGAAGCCAATGTGAGTGAAATTTCCCAATATATTCAACTTAACAGTTTATTAACTAAATTAAGTATAAATTATTATCTTCATTAATAAAATTAACTATGTAACTTATATAGTAATATGTTATCAACTGTTCGGCCATTAAATTACTATTAAGCTTATAGATAACATGACTGGAATATTTAAGAGTGCCTGATATTTCCTTATATGTTTTTGTATTAATTTCCCGTGTAGAGCAGTCTTAAGTATCCTACTCACATGTCTTGCTGTTTGAGTCAGCCAAAACGTGTAGTGGAAAATTTTACGTTATTAATTGCTGCATATACCTAAGCGAAACTTCAACTGAGAGTAGAGGGTGAGCGGTAACGGTCTGGCCTCGCATGGAGGACGCAGTTGCGAATTCTCTATCGTTCGTTCAGATGTCGAATTTCCATGTTTTTTTCTGAAATGACGGGATGGTTCTTTCAAAACACCATCGCCGAATTCGTTCCCGTTCCTTGCTGTCATTCCTATCCCACCTCTAATCACTTCGACGTTGACGAAGTATAAGGCCATAAGAAAAAAATCCATCGCCTCAATAAAAAGTGCATACAAGGTAGCTGATAATGTAGCTCCAGACAGGTTTGAAGCCTTATAATACTGTAGGGGAACACTTCTATCAATGGATCTGTCCCCAGTCGGAAAACAGAATTTTCTGGAATAGTGGAACCATATGTCACAATATTTTATATTTTTTTTGTTTTAGGAGATACCCTAGATTAATTATCTATGTGCAGACCGAGCTACTCCATCTATGGACTTTCCTCTAGTGAAAACAGTATCAAATAGCACAGAAACCTCAGATTAGGTGTCTTAATAAATTTGCTTCATTCTTTTGTTATTTTCCTTTTGATACTAAAAGGATTTCTGTTAAAATCATGCCATCTCCATGTAGTCTGTATGCAGAGCCAGTTTTAAATGTCGGGTTTCGTGTTATTTTGTGGGATCGACGAGGACCTTCACTGTCTCCAAAACATCTGCAACCAGTATGACTATGAATAATATAACAAACCCACAAGTTACGCAGCGGGCAGCGATCCCAATGGTCCACTGGGGGATCTGGCCATCACTTTGCCGCGAAGACGCGTCTGGGAAAAAGATATTTATTGGTTAAATCACTTCTTGATCCCTATTGCACAGGGAAGTCCGAAAATGTGGAATCTACAAGAAACGACTGCGTCCCGGCATGTGTCATTAATTTCTGCAATGTGACCATCAGATTTGGAATTTCTGACGTGCTATTCCCCTTCCTCGTGCCAGATGGCAGGAAACTAAGTACTGTTAAGATAATTTCAGCAATATTTGTATTGAAGGAAATAAATCTTCACTGTTGTTTCGGTATAAAAAAAATTTCTACTTTAACTACTGGAAGCAATCATCCATAAAATACAACTCTCAATGGGTTTATTAAGACAACCGCTAAATTAGTACTTCCAGTGGAATGGAACTAAACACGTAACAGTGAAAAGAATATTTTTATCACAACTGAGTGTATATGGTGCGTTACACATAACTGAAATACTGTTTCTACATTATTTTTCCCTAATTAATCTGGAATAGTTTAAGTTTTCTAATGGTCTCGTATGACTAGTTTAGAACTGAAAATCAACTAAATGGAGCAAAAAGATAATTTGTAAAATATTATTAATGTTATTAAGGTACTGTACGAGCCTGTCTTAACCAGCCGCCATGATTACGGTTTTTGGGCTGTTTCCCGCAATCAACTCGGAGATTGCTGGGACGTTTCCAGTCATGACCTCATAAACTATACATATCACAAACAGAAATAATATTATCATACTGAACTCAAGTTACACGTTTCGTAGGCTGATGGCGATACCTAGCTCCTTCAGTCAGTGTAATGGACGGTTTTGAGACATATTAGTTAAGGTTAAATATTAGCACTTGAGTTGAAAGCAACGTCCCGTACGCACGCGGAGAGTTCGCGTAAGTTTAGCCTCGTTTTGCAGACGCGAGCGTCAGCAGATGCCAGGACAGAAGGCGATGACCGGGTGACGACCGATCGAACATCTAGAACGTTCGACGATCGGGATAAATTACGAGCGACGGTACGCACTCGCGCTCTTCTGCAAGTATCAGTACTGTAGGGCAGACACTATGTCAGTTTAACGGTTAGGGTGCCTCTCTCCGTAGCCGGGTCTCGCGTCATGGTCGATAGCAGGCAACATCGCTATCAAGACTAGCTGCTAGCCATTCTCCATTGTAAGTAATGGATCCACCATCTATACTTTGAGTAGATCATTAATCTATGGCTTCAGGTATTAGTACCATCGGGGTTAGCCTAGCAGGCAGTATTCATTCGGATGTATTGGCTTCAGTCTACAGTGTACAATAAACGCCTATCGTAGCAGTTAGACGCCTTGTCTATCGTACTAGAAGTAGAAGAACCTATAGCTAGCCTTAGCCCAGTTCAATGATCATTACATGGTACTATTATAAAGCAAAGGGTCATGTCCTTAACCATGTGGTGTCAGTTATCCTGATTAACAGTAATCCATCTAGCCGCCGTACTACAAGGAGACAGCAGAAGTTGCCGAGGCAAACTATGGGAATACTTCGCACAGGTCAGTACCTAGGATCTGGTCGGTATCTCCAATGCCACATTGCGCTCACACC
Source organism: Vandiemenella viatica (assembly GCA_031002005.1). Lineage (NCBI taxonomy): Eukaryota > Metazoa > Arthropoda > Insecta > Orthoptera > Morabidae > Vandiemenella > Vandiemenella viatica. Next base: position 46,073,515 of record JARYHS010013630.1, on the reverse strand, counting down.
TACAACAACATCCAGCATTAAGCCCTAGGCCATACGAGCGATCACACGCAGTGCCATGATAGGAAGGGCGGCCCACCACTCAACCATCCTGTCAACTAATCGACTAAGCCCAAAACGGTCGATCACAATTTGGTGCCAGAAGAAAAGGGCCTAAAAAGGACACTTAGTGCCAGAAGGAAGTGTCAGGAGGAAACGATCAGAAGAACCAGGAGAAAACGGTCAGAAGAAAACGGTAAAAAATTACATTTGCTGTCAGAGGTAAACACTTTCTTCCGCCCAAGCTATTCGTTACATTTTAGAACGCGGGAGTTACAAATCCACGGAAGAAGCATCGAAGGCAGGACTCTAGTTACGACGACCATCAGAAAATAGCGGCGTTAAGAAGAATCATGGGAGAGAAAAATAGGATGGCAAAAGAAACGGCATGATAGCAGACAGGCAGGAGAGAGGTTCGATCAATTATTTACTTAGCTAGCAGTCAGAAGTTTTAGTATTGTAGCGGCGAGAATACAGTCACTACCAGCGAGCAGCCGGCAGCCAGCTGAGTCGAAATCCGCAAGCCAAGCAGTGTCGGGTAGCAGCGACGCGGACGAGAGCAGTACATCCTCCAGTGTCCAAGTGCAGCACGCAGCGTCGACGGGTTCCAGCACCAAAATCCGGTGAGTTTTGGAAAATACACAGTATTTGGCATGAAATAGCTTCAAGTAAAGTAATTGCTTGTGTAAATTGGAACGGTTCGGGAAAACAAAAATTGTTAAGTTGAAATTTCGAATTAACGATATTTTGAAATCAAAATTTGATAGCATGCACATCTCCAATCGGTTTTTCATAATGGAAGCGGTGTTCAGTCAAAAGATAGTCACAAAATGTTTTGAAAGTATAATATTTCGTCTTAAAGGGTTAGTTTGGAAGAACGAAATAGCCATTTATTGGCTGTGTAAAATCATGATAAAGTTAAATCATTATTTGTCCGGTGTGTCAGTCGATCTCAGGAGTTAATCTGGTCGCAAAATCGATTATTCAGTGCACTTTAAGTTATTGGAAAGTAAGTAAATTTTTCTTTTTTGGTGAGTAACATTGAATAAATTGCATCAAACGTTTACTTCATTGTTTTTCAACTATCCCGTGTTAAATAATCGTACTCCTATCTTCAAAGGTTATTTAATTTTAAACAGTCATTTTGCATGATTTAAGATAGCAAATTATTTAAGCTGTGACATGTTAATTGGAAGTGCATGTACTTCTGCTAAAATACTATAAAAGTTGTTTGAAATGTAATATGATATTCTAAGCTATGTATGTAAAGATGTTTAGCGGGCGAATGGTGTTTCACAAAATTTTGAATCTTATTGCTGTGAATAGCCTTCAATTAAAGTTATTAACTGACTAATAGAAGTATAAAATGTGTAAAATCTCAGTTGCTTACGTTTGCAACGCTGACGAGCGCGTGTAAAACTGAAACTGGAAATAGACGCGTACTTTATGGATGATTGAAATTCGAAAGGGAAATGAAATGGCTTAATGGAAATTGTATAATAAGTGATGTATAATAAGAGAGGAATTCAAGTTCTGATATGGTGCAAAATTCGCTTGCTAGATAAAATCGGATGTGAGAAGCAGTAGTTAAAATAAAAAGTAAATTAAATCTCTCATGCAAAATCCTGTATTGATGAGTAGTAACGTTACTGTTGTGTTAAACAAAGTAAGAAACATCTACTAGTCCCTCGGGTTGCAATAAAAAAAGATACGCGCGGAGTAATTTCATTGTTTCACGGACTCTCTATTAAAGCTTATGCATACTAGTGAGTAGTTTTGGTTTAAGTAGGAGATTTGTGGTAGGACTAAAATTGTAAATTGTATACAGTAAAATATTGATGGCAATTAAGTGTAACAGCAACTTGAAACATTAATGTGTGTGAAATTCACGGTAGTCGCATAATACCCTGTGTAAAGCATTGTGGCGAAATAGTGTGTAAACTTGGCAGAATTTCTAAGAATGTGGCAATTAATATCTAAGGGAAGACCATAGCGTAAATTTTCGATGAATTGAGTATCCGTACTTGGGGTATTCAACGGTTGCTTAGTGCAAAACACGCGAGTGTATCCTTCGCGATCGTTTAAAGGGCCATACGCGGGTTCAGGTGATTAATTGGGAAGTGCACACCCAAAATAGTTACTGTAATACGGATCCAAACCGCCTAACAAATACACCAGTATGAGGGGTCGGGATTGTGTGTTCAGCTATACGACCCGTCCAAGGTCAAGCTCGATCACAGTGGAATAGGTAATGTGATGTAGGAATCGAAGTTGCGTGATAGTCTAATAGCCCTATGAAGTTCTTAAGAAAGATGAAAATAATGCGGTAATGATACGGAGACATGTTCTTCATCGTTCAGGCGATGTGAGTCAGTAATCTTGTATCGGTGCATCGAGGAGGAAAAAAGAAGCGATGACGAAATGAATTCTGAGGAATAAATTCGCGAATACTGAGTAGTAAATGTAGCAAGTGAATAAAGAGTTTAAATGGCCATATAAAAGTGTTGAAGTAAGGCATGCATGCGGATTAAGTGGTTAAATGTGTAATTGTGAAATTGGTGATAATGTGTTACCCGTAAGGCTCAGCAGGGAAATGTAAGGTACCCGTAAGGCTGTAGCAGGGAATAATTTGTAGATACCCGTAAGGCTGTAAGGGAATGCAGCAGGGAGTAAAAAGAGTTTAAACTGGTGCTGTTGTAATCAGAAATATGATACCCAGGGGTGGATAGGAGCGATCAAAGGAACTCGCCTTTTGGGATCGTTTTCGCGGGAATTATTAACAACATACTATCCGAAGATGGATATGAGCGATCAATGGAACTCACTAAGGATAGGTTCACATGGAGACCAGTTGCTAGAAGTGATTTGGCATATCTAAGATTACATTAGAAATTCCACACTAAATTTTTCCATAGTCAGATGGGTGGAGTAGGAACACTGCGTCTAAGATTGCCCGGGAGGGAACGCTTACGCAGCTGTTTGGGAGACTTGTGTTCAGATGGTGGGGACGCCTGCTTATCGCAAAACGGATCACAACGTCATGTTCCTTTGCTACTACCACGCTCAGCGATATAAATCCTTTCAATTATTAGATTCCTTTAAACATTAGCGAAATTCGAAATCAGTCAAGATATAAGTAAACTCCATGTCGATTAATGTTGTGTTAATGTTGTAATGAAGCACCTGGTAAGATGTAGAAGTAATCTAGAACCAGCCACAGAGTAATAAACAGTAAAGCCACGAGAAGTGTAATGAAGCATAAAAGTTAAGTTTAACGAATGTTAAGCCACAATAAGATAGAATTAACTACTTACAGTGTGAGCGAAGTTACTAAGGGGTAATATTTCTAAGTCCGAGCAAGCTAAATCGGATGAAAAATGTTAACATCCGGTACGATGAACGTAGAATTAATGTAAATTTTATGCATCTCTGTCATACGATTTTTTTTCTTTCTTTCTCTGTTAAACATAATTCCTTCTACGATTACATTATTTTGGGTAAGTCAGCATTGCAGTAAATCCTTGTTGATTTGAAAATTGATATTTCATTGATTTCTTTGGCATATGGAAAATTAGGCGTACAATGTCAGGTGAAGACATATTTTTCATACATCCACGCTGCAGGTGAGAAGAGTATATTGTTGGCTTATAGGACAGTCAAAAAAAGAGAATACGGCTGTGCCTATGAAGCGACGGGTCCTGAGTTCAGGTTGTCTCAGTGAACGTAAAATATACCCGGGGTAGTATTAAAGAAATAGGGCAGGTGGAGTGATAAATGATCTCTTTAAATGACATAGTATGTCAACTTGAATTTTGGAAGACCAAACAAGCATTCTATGTCTGTTACTCTTTCACAATCCTAAAAACATTTTTCTTTCTAGAAAATTATCCACGAGTTAATATCACTTAGTATGTTTCCAGTGTATCACTAATTGAGTATTAGTTGGTAACTCAATCACGTATGATAGCAAACTATACGATTAAGTGAAGCTAAGGAATCTGTAATTAATCTTTAAGTATGAAATATGGGTAAAACTCTTTAAAAGAAGAATCGATAAAATAGTCCATATAGGAGTTCCGTAACAAGAGCAAATACGATAACGCTGGTAATCTCGCGCGAATGGCACAATGTAATCACACGTTATTTGAGGGAAACAAGCAAGTGAATAAAAGGAGGACACGTAATACCACCTAAAGAAAGTGAGAAAGAGCCACGGAAAATTAAAAATAGCGCTAATGGTAACATCTTAATGACTGCATGGCTAGTTAGCTAAGATCTAAGAAAAAAAGAAGAAAAAAAAAGAGGAAAAAGGAAAAATAAGGAAAAAAGGAGACAATTAACATTACGTTGTATTTTAAGTAAATAATGAGTACAATAGTTTAGAACACAAAGTGTTTAATTTAAAATATAATTGGTAGAAGAGGAGAGATTAGACTTCAAATTCTAACAAACTCTAAATAATTCCTTATTCAGAGGAAGAGTAGTTACATTATTAACGAATTTCTCTATTGTTTCAGTGGGTCAAGAAGATTGGTTAATGAAATGGAGAGAACTTTTTTAGGAATGGGAATAGAATCTAGGAAAGATGTTAATGTTAGGCAGCATGGGTATTAAATTTTCAAACTATATGATTCTCAGCCAGTCTCAAGGTACAAGCTAAAAATCCAGTGGTGTGTATCAAGCTTTAATAACTTAACAATATGATCAGCCAGAGACGGGGTGAAAAGAGACTACGGAAGCAAAGCAATCGAATGGTCACCACGTGTGTGTACCTGCCACACTGGGCAGTGGTCAGGACCGCACGGCGTAGAGAACGAATATATTTGTAAGAATGATACTAAACTTAGAAGCCTTTATCACACCCTGTGAGGAAGGACGAGTAGGAGTAATGATTAGGTAGAGTTACGATTTAAAAAGATAAACCTTGACTGAAAAATAGCCACGTCCAACGATATTAACAAATAAATAACTGTCTAATGGGTTTTGCCTGGATTGACGTCTGGATCGGAGACCACATACTGGACTAACCAGAAAATTAATAATAACTGAAAAATGTACAAATCCACAGCTCAATTATGGAAATTTCGTTCACTTCTGTCAGATTAGGTTTAAAATTATTGTTCTTGTGTTTATACACCGTTAAGTTATGACAAACCTGAAATGTTCAAAAGTAATATTAATTTGTTCCTATTTCATTAGTCTGAAGACAGATTTTATAATTTATGACAAATTTTATTGGAAAATGTTTCTTGCCATGCTGTGAAATGTTCCAAAATTCACATGTACAACTATGAATCTTTGGGAATGCGTACTGGCGTAAGCGTTTGTTTCAGCACCAGACGGAGTCAGCCAGGGCGACACGCGAAGCGTCAGCTGACATCGCATTCTTCGTAGCGTCAACACTTCCGCATCTACTTCAGAAAGTGGAACAGTGTTAAGTACAAAGACATTATTTTTAAAAAGGAAAAGAAACTGTATGAAACAGTATCGATGTGAATATCAATTTGTATTTTTACAGTGAACAACTTCATGTGCGTTAGCGTGATCATAATTGGGAAAAAAATATGAAACGGTTATAAACTCGAAAGACTTTCTGTGAAAGAAACAAAATTTGGACAGTTCAAACTAGAAAATTTGTGATGCAACTAAAATTCAATTTGTATTGTAACATTGGAAAACATAACTTTTATAAAATTTATGCGATTTATGAGAAAATTTCACATAATGTAAACATAGCTAAAATATTTTCAGAAAAATTCAGAGTTACGGTTGATGAGACAGTAAGTTATATAACCTGTTATTGTTTATCGATTTTTTGTAAAATTTCAATATTGTTCCAAGTGAACTTTATGGATTGACAATTTCATATTTGTGTTTGAAACTTTTTACCTTGTAAGCTACTGCGAGGTTACCCCCGATATAACAATTATATTTTTCACTTTCTCATTTGGTTGAATTAATCTGAGCAAGGTGGTGGATTCATCAGATTACTAATTTGTTAACTAACAAAATCAAATTTTGTATACTTAGATAACTCGTCTCACGAGGACGTTCGACATTTTAGGTGGGGGGATAGTGTAATGGACGGTTTTGAGACATATTAGTTAAGGTTAAATATTAGCACTTGAGTTGAAAGCAACGTCCCGTACGCACGCGGAGAGTTCGCGTAAGTTTAGCCTCGTTTTGCAGACGCGAGCGTCAGCAGATGCCAGGACAGAAGGCGATGACCGGGGTGACGACCGATCGAACATCTAGAACGTTCGACGATCGGGATAAATTACGAGCGACGGTACGCACTCGCGCTCTTCTGCAAGTATCAGTACTGTAGGGCAGACACTATGTCAGTTTAACGGTTAGGGTGCCTCTCTCCGTAGCCGGGTCTCGCGTCATGGTCGATAGCAGGCAACATCGCTATCAAGACTAGCTGCTAGCCATTCTCCATTGTAAGTAATGGATCCACCATCTATACTTTGAGTAGATCATTAATCTATGGCTTCAGGTATTAGTACCATCGGGGTTAGCCTAGCAGGCAGTATTCATTCGGATGTATTGGCTTCAGTCTACAGTGTACAATAAACGCCTATCTAGCAGTTAGACGCCTTGTCTATCGTACTAGAAGTAGAAGAACCTATAGCTAGCCTTAGCCCAGTTCAATGATCATTACATGGTACTATTATAAAGCAAAGGGTCATGTCCTTAACCATGTGGTGTCAGTTATCCTGATTAACAGTAATCCATCTAGCCGCCGTACTACAAGGAGACAGCAGAAGTTGCCGAGGCAAACTATGGGAATACTTCGCACAGGTCAGTACCTAGGATCTGGTCGGTATCTCCAATGCCACATTGCGCTCACACCTACAACAACCTCCAGCATTAAGCCCTAGGCCATACGAGCGATCACACGCAGTGCCATGATAGGAAGGGCGGCCCACCACTCAACCATCCTGTCAACTAATCGACTAAGCCCAAAACGGTCGATCACATCAGCATAAGATCTCCAGTGCTTCATTGAAGCAAGTGAAGCGATTAAAAAAATCTTCTCATTCTTAAAAGTTCATGCGATCTCCATAACGCTAAAGGAACTGCATCATTCGTCTCTTGTATTGGCTGAAAAATAAGGTAGTGTAAAAATAAATAAGTAGTGGAAATGGACTGGATAGAGTGATAACAGTTATTTTATTAGACAGCCTATCGCATAGCTTAATTCGACAATGGCGGTGGATTATTTAGTCGAAGATGAAGAATTGATGCGTATTCGCCCTAGAGTGGTCTTCCTGAAAATGCTTACAGTCAGTGTTCCACTGTTATCATATCATCATCCAGCCGTTAGAGTATGAAAAGTATTAATTCCTAGTAGAGTTTAATATCTATTGCACAACATTTTCACAACTTCCAGGCATTTATGCAAAATTATATCTGGAGAAATAGGAAATATTATGATTTATTTTACCAAACTCTAAAGGATTTTCTACGTATTGTATTTTAAAATTATTGATCTGCCGATTAACACTAAATCACGAGAAGAATGGCTTGGAATAAATTTACTTATTTCTATATCATGATCATTGATTGCAACATCTTTAGGAAAAAATACAATGTACTTTTAAGTGTCAAGGCGTTACTTCCTTTTTTTTAATATCTTCAACTCTTCAGTCCCATGCTTCCAATAGCAAACATTTAAAAACGTTCACGCGTAACATAATTTCGATTGTGCGTCATTAGTTTCTCATTGTTTCTTCTCTTTCGATTGTTCCCCATGCTAACGTTCGTAACACGTATTTAGCTAGCGATCACTCCAGTGCGAATTGTTCAGCCACTCCCGACAGACAGTGTGAAGTGAGCCGTGCTTACTGCGCATGCGCCGCAGCCAATCAGCGTCACTTCCAGAGCGGAGCAGAGCGGGTCCGACTCTCAGCGTACGGTTGCTGGGTGTGCCGGGCTGTCAGCCTACAACACAGGCGCCGTCGCTCGTAATTTATCACCTCGCTCCTGCAATTCACTCCAGCTGATGGCCGTGTCACCGCTCCTGGTGCCTGCCGACAAATGGCTCCCGACTAAAATATTTTATTCTTTGGAATATAAATAGAATTGCTGTAACGGAAAAGGTTGGAGGCCACTGTATTGAATCACAGTGACGAAATATGAACTGTCGGTGTCGGATGTATTGTTAACTGCCTAAAAGAGACATTTATGTATGTTTTTGTTCCTAGTGAAAGAGCCATTTTGAAATAATGCTTCCAATTTAAGATATTAAATTAAACATGTTTTAATCAAAACCGTAGTATGTTGAAATGATACCTCTTTTATCATCTCAGTAGTTTCAAAAAGATTTTAGTGGCGAAAGTTTCCGATTTGTATTCATGTTTTCGACTATTCCAAAATTAAATAGAATTCGGATGACCCATTTTAAACGCGAGTTCTTCGGTAGTTCCCAATGAATCTTGTTCGTACTCACATTCAACATAAACTATTGTTTTCGCACAATAAGAGATGCTAAAATTAAAATTGAATAAATAAGTTATTTACAGGAGGAGGAGTAAAATGATGTTAACAAATTCCTTCTATGGATCATTGCGTACAATTCACAAAAAATTAAGGTTCCTTTTGCAGACAGACGACTAATTTAATATTGCTCTATTGTACTGTGTATGGTAAAACCAAGAACTTCTTGCAGACAACTCCCTGAAAAATTAAAATATTCTTCTCAGTGTATATTTTCTTTCATGTGTTTTCATATATCACATTCACAGGTATACAATTTCAATACAAGAAACAAAAATAACTGGAACAAAAAACAACGTCACTGTTATTAATACAAAGAGGAGTTAAGTATTCTGTGAAACATCTATTTAATAAACTTGCTAAAATTGTAAAAGTTTGCAGATAGTAAAGAGGTAGTTAAAAAAAAAATAAATAAGAAAACTGAGGGACTACACTATTAGCAACTCCTTCTATTCCATACAAGAATTTCTTTAAGAGAATTGTATCTAATACGTCTTTTACAAAATTCAATTGTGAAAATTGATTTCTATTTTATCCCTTTGTTTATGACATTTTTTTATTTTCATTATTTATGGCTTTAGACCTCATAGACTTCGAAGTCATTAGAGCTGTAGTAAATAGGACAGGTGAAGAGTTAGGGGAAGGAATTCGGCCATGGTATTTTGAATCAACCATCCTGCATGCGCCTGGAGTTATTTGGGTAAACCATGGAAAACCCAAATATACATGGTCGGACCGGAATTCGAAACAGTATCCTCCCGAATGCGACGCCAGAGCTTTAACGCTCACGCACCACATTTGATGTGTAACATGTAATAATTTTTCATTTTGATTATTATTAATTTGTGTGTATATGTGTGATATGTTCCGCATTCTATTGGTCTATTCTCAGTACTTATCTTTGGAATAGGAATAATAAATAAATACATCACGAGAATGAATCAGTGAGAATGTCGTATGAAGTGTTTCGCTGTGATATTCTCAATAGGTAGACAATGTTGCCTATTTCACGCTTAAATCCTGTTAGTTGTTTAATGTTCGTCAGCGCATTCTCCATAAGTATATTACTGATTTGTAATGTATAAATATGATGCAAGGTCAACTGCGTAACGTTTGTTTCTTGAATTAGTTGAATTTTCTACCTATTCTGACCACTATATTGCGACGTTCAACATCTGACACAGTGAAAAGCTAATAAACTCACTAAATAATTTTTACATTTCAACATTTTATCTTCTTTCTTATTTTTTTTTTTAAAAAAAAGAGAAAAACATCAACTTTTATTACCTTCTGACTCTAAGGGGTAGTAAGACTTATAACGTTACTTTAATTTGAAATAGAAATTATTATTTGCCTCTAGAGTATTTGATAAAACAACATGAAGCAAAAAATGTCACTGGCATGTGATTTTCATTACAAACGGAATTTTAATTTGATAAAATCGTGATATACCTTCGCAATATCCAGCATAAGCAAGAAATAAAGCTGTTTGTCATCCAAATATTGATTATAGTACAGCAAATATTACCGATATTTGTTTGTGTAAAATTCTAGTTCCTATCGACATATGAACTCAATATACATATTTTTATAAGTAATTATCTGTTTCGAGTACACAATTTTTTCTCTCCACTTTTTGCTACTAACAAATAAACGGCAGCTATCGTCAAATTTGATCAACCATCCGGAGTTTTTCTTTTGCAAGTTCGTTTACAATTTCTTTTCTGGTTAGTTATAATTTTGTTTTGCTTGGGAGAAGGGTGTGACATATGCCACATGTAACTATCCTAGCCCGATCTATAGTATTTGCTAATTACAGTTATTTATTTCAAAATTAATTATAAAGTTTCTTTCTCTTGTAATAGTGAGTCAAAGTGTAATAATGAAGCCTTGTTGCGGAAGTTAGAGAATCCATAGTTTGTCAATAAGCTCGCCAGCCAGCTTGCCGCGCAGAACAGTAAACTCGCAATTTAGCTGTATTACATTCAGAGCAGTCCGAGTATATTCATGGTTTAGGGAGACAGGATGTGGAGGCAACAGCCTGGACATGTGTGAATGCGAGGAATATGAGAGAGGTGAATGATATGGATATAGGAACTTAATAGTAATGAACATAATGAAGAATTTTAATTCGATTTGTTCTGCAACGAGAACGTTATAAATGAAGTTATTTGGTATATTGTAAGAGTTATAAATAATAATACCTTTCATTGAAGTATCTAAGAAATAGAATATTGATAAAAGAAGTAATTAAAGTGAGTTTTGGTTTTGAGTGAGGTGGTAAGAGAAGGCAACCTGCTCGAATGCTCGAAACAGTTAGAGGGCCAACTGTTAGTAAGGAGGGTAAAGATGACGTAAGGGAGAGAGGAAAGAAGTTCCAAACATATAAAATGAAATGGAAAAAGAAAAATTCACTCGTAACACGTCAGTTATTCTATGCATATTTGCAGGTCGTATCGCTACTTCTACTTTATTGAAGACTACATCGCCTAAATAATAAGAGCACACTTAAGAGACCTAATTAAAAAGAAAACTTCAACAGTAATTTTCAAATGGAATTTCCTCATCGCCAGCTATAGGGTCGTGTGACACCTATTTTGTATGTGATAAAAATGGAATAGTTATTTGTGGCGGCACTATTTTTTTAAGCAAATAACTCCAAATACAGAAATAATGTATGTGATGTCTTCGCGGTTCTCCGGCGTATGGTGTTGAATAAAAATATACACCATACGGCGGAGAACCGGCGAAGACTTCATATCATCGATACGACGTGAAAGCCATCGTTCTCACATCAGAAAAAATGCATATTCTGGAAACTAAAATTATGTCTTGAAAATTTATATAATTCCCCTCTATTGCGAAAATTAAAATTAAGCGTTTTGCTTCCATTCTAGTTTCTAATAGCTTTCATCCTCAAAGCTTACTCCCCTTTTGCTTCTCTTTAAACATAAACTTTAATGAATGTTTAGTATTTATCCTCTTGGCGCATAAACCAGCTTCAGTATGGCTCATATAAATAAATAAAACTTAAGCTTCAATACAACTGCTATTTTATGGATTGCAAAATTAATGTTTTTGTAATATAATAATAAGAAAATATTAAAAAACACTTTTCAAATTTCTTATGGATAACAGTTTACTTTGCAATCTCTTATTAAGGGGCTCACATTTTTTTAAATCATTTTCAGATATATGGTTGGAAACTAACTGGAATTTTTAACAAATTCTGGAGTTCATATTTCACGAAATACGCGACTAAGTATAAATATCTCAAAACAACATTCGCATCGTTTTTAAATAACTCTTCAATGAAGAACCTTCTTATTTTTGGGGTGAGGTACAACAAATGATTGGAGTGTTTGCTTACGGAAGTAGTATTTCATTACAAATGGTGCAGAAACGATGTTGTGAATACAGATTTAAGATATTTCTACTTTGGCTACAAAACTCGAAGTGTAACGAACGATACATCAATAATAATGATCACTAAAAATTTAGAAGAAATAGCTATGATCATTAATTGCCACTTATTCAAGCGGCAATTAACGTGTAAAATCTATGAAAATTTTAAATGTCACAGAAAAACAGTATTTGATATGAGCTCATAAGTTTATAAATTTCAATGTACAGAATTTTCTGGATGGTTCTGTGTATAACTGCGTAATTTAGAGTGCAGTGCAGGAGGAACTTTTATAGCAACAAGTCAAGTTTAAATAACCATGCTATTTTAGACCTTTCAGTTTCACTGCATTAGTTCCACCATAAACATAACATAATAAATAAATCAGATAATTTTGTTAAATACGCATACATTTATATATATTAGCCACCAGATGTTACGAATGGTTGTAATTTTATACGAATACTTGCCTTTAGTGTGGTAGACAGATTTCTTAAGAGTTTCCTGATTGTAAAAGACCTGGACTTTTTCATAATATCGTAAAAGCACATCTCACTTTGTGAGTTGTGCGTAAAAATTGCAGTAATAACTAACAGCTAACATTTTCCGTGAGAAAATCCAGTCTGAATTTCGTAGCGGAGAAATATGAACTACATTCATCTTGTATACATAGCCCTACTCAATAATAACCCATGAGTCTTGAAATAACAAAAAAGTCAAGACACAATGTTTGAAGAAAATATTTTTTAAGAAAAAGAAGAAAGACGTGTTCTGTTTTTAAATTTGAGTACTAGTACATAAAGTAATATAGAAACCAGTAACGTCTTTTGTATGCAACATGGAAGTCATAGCTCGTTGATGAACAGCGTTAGCTTATAATTATGAAAACAGAGTTGGGTAATACACAACAAGGATAACATGATACCAGTTAAAATGCAACAAACTATACTTGGTATGAAATTTAAACGTCATTTCAATTCCCTCACTTTTTCTTCTTCTTAGAAGGATATAGTAGTTAGTAAGGGTATGGCAATTCTTGCTCCACAAAAGGTAATTATTAAGTTGGTAGCAATTTTGCTGCAGTCACCTCGGTTTTCCGTTTTCTTCTTACACGATGTATTTTAAGAAAAACAACTTTAGAGGATATGTATGGCACAAAACGTAACACATTTAACAAGAAATTTCAGTGGGGAAATAATTTCTAGAATTTATTGGTGGATTATGCAAATGCAGCAGGTTGGTTGATTGGCTGTGCAAGAACACTTATTAATACGTCACTTCATAAAGCCAGTTTTCATTTAACGATTAAGAAATTACAATTAAATTTACTTAGCTTATTATTGTTTTATCTATAGAATATGGTTTATAACTTTCATTAATGTGGATGTAATAAGTTAAATAGATAATATTTTATACCAAATTATGTACATGTAATTTATTCATAAGGTTATTTTCATATATATTCAGAATTACTAAATTGACTATACTACTTCAATTTTTAGAAGGATGAGTTGATGACGTATAATGAAGAAGAACATTTTTTAGACGAATAAAATGTGAAAATATCGTTATGAGAACTTTGCAAGCAGTTCGATTAAGACTGCACTTGGAGAAATATATTCTAACATGTCTGTGTTTGGTAAAAGCCACTGATTGCGTATATGTTGAAATCTAGTGTACTACTTACCTTGCTTGACATAAACTCCATTGCTTTTTTTAAAAAAATATTGTACGACTTTAAATTCATTTTCAGACTAAATGTTAAATAATGAATCAATATTAAGTTCAGAGAGGTGGATACATTCAGTATTTTAGCAGATTATTAGAAGTGTTAAAGAAACGGTGGACATTAGGAAACTATCTGACAAAAACTTTACATCGCAGAAATATGTGAAAACTGATTAATAAGACAGAACAAGCAAAAATATTTGCAAGAGGAGTCCGTAGTAAATATTAGACAATTGCTTTCAGCACCATACTAACTCATATTATGTATATAAAAATCTTGTGTCCGGGATGAACTCCAAAACTACCGATTTTGATGAAATTTGGCTTAATGTCTGTAATTTGGTCCAACTTAAACCTGTCTCTTCTTTCTGTAAGACCTTCTCTCCTTTCGATTCCTTTTTATCCTAGTCATAAGTTCTCCGAGAATCTCATCAATTCCAAGTTGATTTCAAAACATTCAAAACCGTAACAAATTCTGTAATCAAACAGCATATCCTATATCGACGTCCCCTTCTTTCTCCAGTACCCTGTTGTTCAAATTATCCTTACTATACAGTTTATCTAGATATTCACTCTATCGATCAGCTTTGTCTTCTGAAATTAAAAAGAGGTTTCCCATCAGCCGATTTAATGTTCATACATCTTTTCTTCCATTCTACAAAATTTTGTTTAATCCTCCTATGAGCGAAAACTTTACCTAAGACCACTTAGTGTTTTACTTGTTCACACTTTTCTTGTAGAAACGTTTCATTTGCTTCCTTGCATTTTCTGTTTATTTGAAATTTTAAATGTCTGTACTGCTCTCTTCCTACTTCATCCTGAGCATTTTTGTGCTTTCTCTTCTGATACAAAATTTCTTCTGTGTTAGGAAAACTGGAATTTACAGTTTTCTCATTCAAAATACACTTGTTGCCCTACTATTTCGTGAACTTGGTTTCTGCAGGGATTTAATCTCAGGTACCAAATTTTTGATGGAATTTACTCTCTGCCATATGTGTCGAGAACAGAATATGATAAGTGATTTGTCTCTTCATGATCTCATTCGCTTCGTTAGTTTATCCACCCTTTAATTCTAACGATAAGGTAAATTTTTCGTTATGTAAAGAATGTTGTTAATTCACTCAAGATTTGGTAATTTGTAGACACGAAATTGATTTTTATTCTTTGGGTCTCCTAGACTATTTTCATTTATTATTTCTTTTTCTTTGCACGTTTCTATTGTTATCAATAGAATTTGTTACAGAAATTAACTCTACAATTACTGCCAAACCAAAATTAGGACTGATATATTTTTCATATTTCTTCGTGGTTTTGTACAGCAGTGGAACACATTATTTGAACCCTCTGCTTCCTTACGCTTCAATGTTTACCCCGTTTAGGTACATGCATTTTTCTTCGGTATTCTTCTTGCTTCATTCATGTCCATATCTTGACCGTTTCTCGTCTATTTCTTATTGTTATATGAAATCTCCTTGCCTCTAGTATGACTACTTTTTAGAAGTGTTCAGTTTCCTTAGAAATTTCGATTGCGTACTTTAATGACGGTATTGTGAGAACAATGGTAGCTCGCCGTTCAGGTACGGAGTTCCTAAAAATCGAAATACCTGTCTAAAACCAAACTAGTCTCAATTTTTCCTGCCACCTAATCTGACATTCACGTTTCTCACTTAAAATCATATATGAAGTAATAGTAGAAAATTAATTCCTGATAGCTTTACACACATTAATTTGACCACCATGTGGATATGAAATTACTTCTTTTCGTGTCATTTTTCATAGGTGAATAATTGAAACTAACGAAGGAGATAACATATAATAATCGAGTATAAATTAAATTTTGATTTGTCAGCAAGCCAACATTTTTTGGAATGAGGAACATCTGTTCATTGAAGTTATTTTAAAGATAAAGTGCTTGCCCTACCCGATATTCTGGCGTAAGTGAGATGTTTTACTTCTGCGTAGGAATGTCTCGCGAAGATCAAACGGTGTGGTTCCCCGTTAGCTGCTCAGTGTATAAAAGTTTACCTGTAATTGTGTGTGTGTTTAGTGGAGGGAGCTTGTGGATGAGAGAAAGAAGGTTTGAAGCCTGTAGCAGGACCATTCAGGCCTGATCTTCCGTAGGAACGTCAGGATATCCGTCGATTTTTACGTTCCCATCCTATGGATGAGTCACCATCGACACTGTCGTATTCCCTCACTACATACTTATCTCGGATATTTTTTATACAGTATTTAAACGACTTTGACACGTGACGCGTGATTGTCAAGGAACGCACTGGATGCTTCTATTAGATAATGTGACATTAAATTAATAAACTATTCCATAAACTAACTGAGTTTCGCCGTACGGTCGCCATGTGATTTTTTACCTTTGATAAAAGGATGATAATTAACGCAACTTCTGAATTATCTTAGGAGTTCAATTAAATAACGAGACCGTTGATACACTTTTCATCCCACTTTTTATTCCGTCAATGTTTCATAAAACTAAATGTGCGGATAAGGCATAAAATTCGCCCAGATATACTAAAGCAAATTACAAAAATTCCAGCGAATACATCCCACTATTTTTAACGAACATAACTACAGAACTACCGACAACGACTGTTAACAAATACTATTAACAAATACTGATGGCGACTCTCTCTGGTCGCCTTTTGCCATGAAATGTATAGGCGCTGGAGAAACATCCAGAAGACATTAAAGGGTGAGAATAGATGATTCTTGAGCGTTAGCAATTACACTGACAGTCAAAATAATACGAAAACAATTAAAACTTGTATGTACAAAATCATTCCTAATCATTAAGATATATTTTAAAATGGTATTCAAAGCTATTTACATGTATTTAAATATAAAACTAACAATATAAAACGCTCCAAATAGCTGAAAATCATCCTCAAAACACTGTGGCTTAAACAACGTTTATAATTACAAACATTCAATTAACATTTCTCAAATTATACTACTTCTGATCATGTTACGCATTTTCTTTCCACAAATAAAATATTCACTCATATTAAAAAAATACAAATCAATAATTAATCAACTTTTATCTCTCCGTACTTAATTCTTGAGATTAAAATTCACAAAGGACTACGTCTGAAGGCTGGTAAATCATCACCTCCTACCCTACCAGCTATGTTCGATTGATGAAAATTCTTTCCACCACCAGACTTGAACCATTCTACCGCAATTAGGTTTTTGCACACACCACCCTGCTGCATCGACCTGAGCCTATGAGGCGGGTAGAAGTTGTTCACTTTTTGAAAAAAAAATTCTTATAGTATAATTATCTGTTATTGAGCTGTTCACAAAAAATTATTTATTATTTCAGTGAGATTTTTGTACATCACGCAAAACATTAAGTGCTAAGCAAAGTGTTTTTCTTTTTGATTTGTTTCTTTTTTTAAAAAAATAATAATAATAGTGACATTTGGCTTCTCTTAGGCCATACAGACAGCTCAAGTGTGATTTCAGATCATACAGTGTTTTCAGTTTCTCCATTGTATATTATTTTTTATTTTTCAAGTAATTCTAAACACCACAGGACGGACACAACATGTACACACACACACACACACACGGACACACACACACACACACACAAACACAAACACAAACACACACACATACACAACACTTATGCTAAGCATCCATGCCCTCGGCCAGACTCGAACCGCCGACCATCAGCACGTAGGCTGTATTAAGAAATAAGTTCTTGTAGAGTTCAAAGGTTTATATTGACTGTGAATTAGTCATGTTTCATTGGAGGTAGGGGAGCGGTACTGAAAAACGCTGCAAGCAAACCGAAATTTCATGTGGCATTGAGAATAAAGATAAAGTTACGGATACAGAAAAAAACATCTCAGAAAGATTTTTAGTTCTTGCGCACCTAGTAATTAGTTACATCTTCCAGAGCCTCGTCACCTCACTCTGGTGACCGGCAGCCACGGCTTGGTAAACAAGCTACAGGCGGCCAGCTGAAGAGCAATCTGAGATATGGAAATGACGGTTGTTACGGAGCTGGTAACGAGCTCGTTGTGCCAGGCTGAGTCCTTGCCCGGGACTCTCAGCTGACAATCAGCTGTGAGCAGAAGGAAACCCGAGGCGCGCTGCCATTAGTGACCCATACTGCGGTTCAACTCAATTCGGTTCTTGTGAAACCGTCGGTTTTTTTTTTTTTTATTTTATCAAGGCAGAACAGAATAATAATTTTAAGCACCCAACAGACTGTCTGGTTTTCTTATTCGATCTCAGCAAGCACATGCCTTTCCACGAACAAAGAGTAATTAGAAAAATACTTCACCCAAAACTTGGAGCGATTCACGAATTCTTCTTTCCCGCACTGAGATAACCATAAAGTGACAGTTTTGACCTCTGCTCAACATAACACAACCTGAGAACAAAAACCGTTGATTAAGCTTCACGAACTCAGTGTTAACAATCCATTCATATGACATTTTAACAGAATATTTGTATTTATTGTAGTAAATAATACAGCCGAAAGACATATTTACAGATTTTCTACGTTGACATGAAATTTAAATTTCTTCTAAGATTATAGAATCAATTCTTATTAAATTTGAAACCAAAATTACATTTTACTTATGTTTCAAAGAAAAAAGTTAGTCATTCACTTGGAAGGAATGACTTCTACCAACAGAATGGGAAGCCCACTGTCCCCAGCAGTCGTTGACTTATTTATGGAAGCTTTCGAAGCTGAAGTTGTCCATAACGCCTTCTTGAAACTGTCGCTATGGCTGAGATTTGTGGATGAAACATTTGTCATCTGGCCCCATGGAATATAGTCGCTTCATGTCTTCTTCAATCATTTAAACAGAGCCAATGATAAGATTTTACTATGGAGACTGAAATCGACAACCAACTACCGTTCCTGGATGTATTATTTACAAGAAATGATGATGGCTCCTTGGCCCAG
Organism: Vandiemenella viatica; assembly: GCA_031002005.1. NCBI lineage: Eukaryota > Metazoa > Arthropoda > Insecta > Orthoptera > Morabidae > Vandiemenella > Vandiemenella viatica. The sequence goes on along the minus strand of JARYHS010013630.1, from coordinate 46,054,904 downwards.
CGAGTATACCGAAAACCAACGCATACTAATCGGTACCTCCACGCTGACTCTCACCATCATCCAGCGATCAAAAGTGGAATTTTAGAAACATTAACGCTCCGCGAATCCGTGGTATGTGACGAAGCGAGTATGGCCGCTGAAAAGTTACATTCAAAGTTAAATTCAAACAAGACAATTCTAGTCAATGGCTACAGCGTAGCTGCTTGTAATGAAGCGTTGGCATGCCCTGACCGCTCCACTTTGTCTCGCACTGCAGCATCATCGGCGGAGAACAACAAACCACCTGACAAGGCAGTGGCCGTCCTACCATACATCCGAGGAGTAACAGATGAGATTGGTCGGCTGCTTAATTAGAAGAACATCTGTCCCGTATACAAGGCCCCTAGGAAATTATCCATTATCCTGACCAGCGTTAAAAATAAGAGAGAACATTTGCAAACACCAGGAGTATATTAAATTCCTTGTAGTTGTGGCAAGGTATACATTGGGGAAACGTGATGCATCGTTAAGGAGAGGTTCAATGAGCACGTCAGGCATTTAACGACGCAAGCAAGTCCGCTGTAGTTCTACATTCATTCAATTTTATTCGATAAGACCAGCGTTATAGACATTGAGAGCAGATCGTGGTCTAGGCGTATAAGAGAAGCGTTAGAAATACAAAAACGGCCGAAAAATATTAATGCCGACAGCGGTTTGCAACTTTACCATATTTGGTCATACCTGCTAAGGAAAACCCAAGATGAACGACCCCATCCTACCACCTACACTGGGTGCTGTGACGTCACCGCGGACGGTAGCTGCTACTATATGAAAACAGTTTTCTGATGAAAGCCATAGTACGATGGCTTAAACATTAAGTTTTAATAAATTGACGCTGCTCCACCCGGAGAACCAAGATAATACATACAGTGACCGTGGAAACTTTAGTGATCATTTGTTGAAATGCGTCGCTCATACGCATTCTGGGCGTCTTAGTGAGAATGTTTATTTGAATTTGAAACATCTTTTATAAGTAGTCAAACTGTCGAATGGTTTGGAAACTTTTAGTTTGGAGCTAATCAAAACAGGACTCCATTTACTCATTACTAATAACATCAACAATAAAATCGAAAATGTTGAATTTAAGTTCTTCTTATGTTAATAATACAGTCTCAGTTTTAATAAATGAATGTGGGCTTAGCTAGTGGCAATAATTCCACTGTAAATATAGTAAATCTCTTGTAACAATTTAAAATATAAGTTTAATGTGAAGAGATGACAGTACTGCAGAATTATTAATGTTTCATTGCAACTTCTTTTTCGTCTTTCAGTTTCTAATCCGAACATTGATTTGTATCAATTCTTCTTGTATGCCGTAAGTCTGCCTGTATTTTTATTTCTTCATAATTTCTGCATTTTATGTCATTCATAATTTGAGTCTTACTCTGTGGTTTTTTCCTTCTATATTTCCTTCAGTGATGACCTTAAGCAAACGATTGCGACGGAAAACATGGTGTATCGTCTTCTCTCTTTTTTATGCAATTCCTTCCATAATCTTTGTTCCTCTGAAACTCTTCCGAATACTTCATCATTAGTGACATAATTAACCTAGTTTATCTTCAGCATTCGTATGTAACACCATACTTCAAATACTTCTAGTCGCTTCCTTTCTGCCATACCTACGGTCCATGATTCACTTCCATATAGTGCTATCCTCCAGACATATGTTTTTAAGAAATTCTTACTCGTTGACTGACTGATGTTGTTCGTAGTCAAATGTTTCTTTCGTTTACCTCATTGCACTGAAACGGTTCGAAACAATACCTATTTTTTGTCCACATTAGTTCTCGTATTTTCCAGGAGAGTACCAAGTTTATTTTTAAACCATGGAAAGTATATGATATGGAAAAACAGTTTGTGGTTTTTGTTTGCCTTTTCACGCCTCGTCGACCTCGATGTCATTAGAGGTGGGAAAGAACTGGGTGCAACGAAAGTGAAGGAATCCAGTCATGGCATTTTGAAGAAACCATAACGACATTCGTGTGGAGCGATCTGGGGTATCCATGGAAAACCCTAATCTAATTGGCCGGATGGGGATTCGAACCTGCGTCCTCCCGAATGCGAGGCCAGAGCGTCACCATACGCTCACCACGTTACGTTTTGGCTTCTAGATACATGGAAGCATAATGCCAAAAATAAAAATAAATAAAAACAAACTTTCTTTGTTCATGAAGTATCAAAGTAGTAAGTGGGTGTCATGGAAATATCAGGCAATTAATCGCACAACCATTACATTTAAACAGAATTTCAGGACCACATTAGACCAACCCGTCCTTGCAATTTGATGCAATCGACAAGAAAAACTATATTAGATTGAAAGTTGTCCTGAAGCCCTTGTTTTATGTTACAGGTCCAAGTTGGACAGCTCAGATTAAGCTGTCGTCTCCCTTCGACAGTGGTTCCGCTCAGCGTGAACCGACGCCAGTGGCCGTGAGACGGCGCTCCTAATTGGCCGAGATGGATGTGTTTTCGCGGTCCGACGTGCCCTCCTATCTGCAGCGCCGTATGATTTACAGACCGCCAGCGCGCGCACGAGGTGAGTCTGAAGGAGTCGATGGCTAGCGGGGAAACGTATATTCCCCGCCACCGAATGGCCATAAATCCAGTCGCGCACAAGGAAAATCGAAGTGGAGCAACTTCTGCTTCGAGATAAAGTGCGTTGCCTACCCGTGAGTTGAGGAAATGTAATGAATTTATAACTTCTCCGCCCCTTACTTCACTTTTCCATTTATGTTGAAAATAACGAATGTTCTACTAACATGCACGTCTAACTTGGAATGCGTCTGGGAGTTTGTGGATTTCTTCGAACTGCAGTTTAAAATGGAACTCTGTTCGAGAGTGCACTTCGTGATGTACTGGCTCTAATTTGTTATAACCGCATTTGCAATAACACTGAATTTCTTGTGATTATGTGTGAGTTGAGACATTCCCGGAGTACTGATGCAATATAATCTTTTCGGATGTTCAGCCGGATGGTGTCGTATAAACTCAGCGTTTCGACAACTGACTCTGCTGTCTTCATCAGGTGTCGGATAACTTCAGATGTTCCAAGCTGAATGTCATCACCTAGACAGTGTTATCAGAAGCCGTTATTTTGACCAATAGCATAACCAATAACTGCTATCAGCCAAAATAATGGATTCTTTTAAGCCAGTCTAGGCGGTGACATCAGGCTTGGAACACCTGAAGCTATGTGACATATGAAGAAGACAGCAGAGCCACTGTCAAAAAGTTGTGTCTATTCGACACCAAGGGCTGAACACCCGAGAAGATTATATTATATTATTCATGTGATTACATTTCTTATTTTTGTTCTAGCGTTAATAACATAGACATGATTGTAATAAATGAATAACGAGGTTCTACAAGGAAACTGATGAGTTATAAAAAATATGATTACCAATATACTGTGGCAGAAAAAGAATGAAGATGATAAATTTTCTGCAAGAGCACCGGACCACGCTGCTTAGTGCACTCACAGATGACAATTTTTCTAAAGTTTCCAAGATTACCTATTTAAAGCGGTGGTGTGGTATTTACGTTTCTTCAATTCTTTTCTAAACTATTATAATATTGATTCATGATTTACTGAGCGTGTGGATGAGTGTTAACGCTCTGGCCTAACATTCGGACGCGGGTTTGAATTCCCGTCCAGCCATCCAAATTTCGGTTTCCGTGGTTTCCCAAAGTCACTGAATGCCAAAGAAGGAATGGTTCCTTCAAAAGGACGAGTTCCTGGCCCACTTTAATTTCCTGCATGTAATGACCGCGACGTAACGGTAGTAAAGCCATAAGCAAAAAAAAAAAAAAAAAAAAAAAAAAAAAAAAAAACAAATTCACTGATTCAATTTTTCTTTGGTGTTTCTGTCAGGGAAATGCTACCGTTAATGAATTTACTGTATATTTTATTTAATATTTTTCTTAAAAAAACGTGTAACCCCATCTTAACGACACTACATTTTAACCTGAAGATTCAAGTTCCTGGTCATTTACCAATCACAGTATAAGAATAATAAAGCATTCCAGTCAATTTTATAGCTAGGGGAATGTGCGTGTGGAGAGTTTGTTGCACTACCTTAACTGAAGCATTGTTGTTGACGAAATTTCACTTTAGAGTATAGGAATCAGTTAACACTTAGCGACAAATCGGAAAAATAACAATAAAGTTAAATACAACGGGATAAACTAGTGGAAGGCTGAAATTAAAGAAACTTTAAAACATTATCACACTGTTATCTTATCCACTATGTTACCACGATCGCAAATATCTTACTGATGAACTTGTTTGTATTAATTCTGAATTTGAACTTTTCGCTCTTGCAAAATTGGGGTTATGGAAAATGCGGATAAAAAAAGTATAATTGTCAAAATCAACCTAGTCATGGGTTAAGGTAGAGAAGAGTTAAGCTCACGATTAGATCAGAAGACAGCGTGCTGGAATTGGCGTAGACAAGATCAGTGTTCCTGTTCTCGACCTGCAACATTAAGACAGGTGCCACTCTCCGATAACTGATACTCATTGGACAGTAGGCTGAGTGGGGAGCCATGCCGGACGTTCATCGGAATCATCAGGGATCGAGCGCTGTCATCCAGCTCACAGTGAAACCTCTACCACCAGCACTACGGAAAATTATTTTCACACAGTGAAAATGCAGCGTTAGCCTAAATGATTCAGTGGCTTTCTAAACATTTTGTATTGAAATGTATAAGACATACAAAGACGAGTTATACATGACAAGAAACAAACACCAAGTTTAAAATTCCGCTTTGTGTCTGGCGTGCGCGCTAGATGGCAGCAGTGGACAAGATGGCGGAAAATCAGAAGATGTTTTAGATGTGTTAGAATATGCGGAGTGTACTTCGGTTACGAATCTGCAGCGTGTATTCGTGCGAAAAAACTGAAAAGCTGCATTTATTGACCAGAGCATTTTACGTTGGTTTCGTCACGTCACTGGAGTAGAAATTGTCTGCGACTTTCTCAACAGTGAACTGCCACATCGCTGGATAGGGCACGCAAGTCTTAGTGACGTTCCTCTGTTTTCAGCCCCCCACCCCAGGTTACCATATCTGACCTCATTTCTTCTTGTGGGTTTATGTGAAGGATAAAGCTTGTGTACATCCAAAGCCAACAGTGCAGCAAGGATTACAGGAACGGATAACTGCTGCTGTGAAGGACATTGATAGAAATATGGTATCGAAAGTATGGACGGAACTGGATTACTGTTTGGATGTGTGCCGGGTGACTAAGGTCGCATACATTAAACTTTTATAGTATGTACAAGAAACTTGGTGAGTTTATCTATCTTTTCATGTATCTCTCGTCTTCGTAGGTCGTATACTTTTCAATGCACAGTATTTTGAAACCCGATGAATCATTTAGGATAATCCTGTATGTTCATAATAACCGCTGACACTAAAAATTCAGTTAATACAATTATTTTTTCCGTAAAGTTAGCAACCAAATATCGTGAGGTGGTGTAACTGTTGAATGCGTCGTACATAGATCCTCGAAACATATCGACACATTGATACCAGTATTAAATTGGAAATCTGTGTGAATTTTTTTTTTTTTTTTTTAAAGTTAACGTTAATATTTTGTTTAGGACCGTATGTGTAAAAACTATTCTCTAGAGTAGAATGCGCAAGATAGTCTAATGTCAAAACTCTGTAGAAATTCCCTCCTGCCAATCAAAAAGTGAAAGTCCGTTGTTGTGTACTGATAAATGACGTGTATGTGAGATCTAGCTGTTCAGAAAAACACATAGTAAACTCCGCAAAAAATGTTTAAAAAATATAACTGGAACCTTCATAGATAGCACAGTACCAGTAATATGTCACCTACTGTGTGTATATTTGATATTTTCTATCTCTAAAGAAATCGTCGAATTCCACTATATGTAATTTATTAAGCCGAAACCATGCCTCTCGTTTTTCTTCCTCCTTGGTTCACGTGAAGTGTTAATGTACTGACCTCTCGTTAAACAGTTATAGTTAACACATTGCAAGACGAAAAACTAAAAGTAATTCGGTGCCGCTCGCCTGTTGAAATAGTGATAAACATATCGAGTGCTGGAAGTAGGGATTGCAATCCAGCAAAGCGGGATCCCGCAATCCCGCGGGATCCCGCATCATTAGACAGTCTGGCGGATCCCGTACAAAATTTAGCGGATCCGCAAAATCCGGCGGAAACGCGCGTCAGTCTGCGTGACTCGCTGCCCCACTCGGTCTCTGTTGGATATTTTGCACTGTTTGCCTGTACCCGTCCAGTTGCCATTTGACTCATGTGAACATGCGTTTGTTTTTGTCAACCTTCGTCATTCGTAAGTAAATAAATACACTTTTACGTATTCATCAAAACTTACGTTTGTTTCGAGTACACATTTCTGTAATTTGAGTTATGGTGCGTATTTAGTACGATTTTCTAACTATATAATTATCTTTTTAGTGTCGCACGGTTACAGCTTTTTATTCACGGCTTCATTATTCCCATTTTCTGTATTTGCAGATAAAGTAATTGTGACAATTTCCTAATTTGCGGCTGAAAATTTGATTATTTGTTAATATGAAACTAATGTTATCGTAATTTTAACGATCGCGTACCTATTTATTTAACAGCTATCAAAAGGAAATTGTAGGCCTATATCCTTTGATTTATTGTTGTTTTGGCCGCTGCCTCAATGCGTTTCTTTGACGAAAGCCACCTTCTTACATGTGCCGCTCAGACTTTCGATTAATCCCTCTTCTCCTTGTTATTATTTCGACTAAAGGTAAAAAAAAGTTATTATGAAATTTTCACGGGTGTATCGACGAATTGTGTTGTACTTCGGCGGCTGTCTTCGCCGTCTTCCTCACGTGTGTAATTTCGTGTGTTTGCAATGAAATCCGGAGATACAACCTATGAGGACTTCACTGCAATCATTCACCGATAAAGTCACCTTTCTTACTAAAAAAATAATAATTTCCACTCTAAAAACTTCGTTACGCCACATAAGTAAATCTGAAATACTTGACAGTTTACGTGTTGGTGAGTAGTTTCTTTTAATAACATTGAATCAACTGTAATATCAATCAAGGAATCAGGAGATATAATAATGAATCACGCAAAATAAGGCCAAGTCTCATGCTTGTACAGTGACAAAAAGTTATGAGATCTTGTTCTGAGCCAAGTCTACACTTTACAGAGTATATTCACTTCACTTTTTGAAATGAAATCCTTTTATCGATGTTATGGAACGTTTATTTAGAATTAAAAAAAAAAAAAAAAAACTTTGGTTACTTGGCCATTAAGCAAACCATATTTTTAAACTCATGTGATGTATTTATTGTAAGGCACATAATATGACCTAAGACTCAATATTTTCCATTTTTATTATTTATTTAAAAATTGGTTTAGATTAAAAAACAAAAATGTAAAACATCGAAATACACTTAAGATACGCTAAAAAGTTTTAAAATCATTTTGCTAATCAAAATATTGTTAACTGTTAATTTTTATTATTTAACATTAAAAATTATTTATTACTTTAATTATTACTTAATTTATTAACGTTTTAAGTAACTATGTTTTAAATATATGCATTGAAAAACTGTTTGTATCAATCCCGCACGGATCCCGCGGGATCCCGCGGGATTGGCGCAAATCCCGCGCGGATCCCGCGGGATTGAAAACACTGCGGGATTGCAGTCCTTAGCTGGAAGTAACTTAATCAGAAAACCAGTTATAGCGTAAATCGCGTTCAAAGAAAATGGACACTAATTTGTGGAAAGTTTTGTCTTAAATTTCTCAGGCTTTAGATGTCACATGAAAATGAAACATATCCTATGATATCCCCGGAACTATGAGCTGTACATTATTCGAAACCCTATCAAAAATTGAGCGATACTCGTAACTATCTGTGAGTTTCACTCAATCAAACACATATACACTTACAAAATCGTGGTCAACGTAACGTAAGCTGCTTCTCGCAGTAGAAATATTAATGGCTTATAATATTAATAAACCAATTAGCAATCAGCTACGTTATTAGTGTTTATGTTATACTTTCCATTCCTGGATCAGACAATATTCCTTTAGAACTGATTCGAAGTGGGGGGTTACCCTTGAAAAACCAGGATTTTCCAGCTCATTCTTCTCATGTGAGAAACTCGAGAGGTGCCTCAGGACATGAAGGATGCTAACATAGTCACCATCTTCAAAAAAGGGGATCGAAGTATCTGCAACAATTATCGTGGTATCTCTCTCTTATCGATAGCAGGAAAGACGTTTGCTAGGATCCTGCTGAACCGCCTCAAAATTATGTCAGAGAGAGTACTTCCAGAATCTCAATGTGGTTTCCGTGCCTCGAGGGGCACCATAGACATGATCGTCTGTGCTGGACAACTTCAAGAAAAGTGCAGAGAACAACAAAAGCCTCTCTTTCTGGTGTTCTATGATCTAGAGAAAGCTTTTGATACTGTGCCTAGACCTGCAATGTGGATGGTATTAAGACGATTTGGATGCCCTGAACATTTTCTGGGATTGATTAGAGCACTCCATGATGGTATGGTCGGTCAAGTCCTTTATCAGAACGACGCCTCTGAAAAGTTCCCTATCACATATGGTCTGAAACAAGTTTGCGTACTTGCACCAACACTTTTTGCCCTATATTTGGCAGCAATGCTCCACGAAACGTCATCTACCCCCAACACAGGCGTGGAGATCAGATACCGGTTTGACGGAGGACTATTCAATCCAGCAAGACTCCGCTCATCAAGATTAACTTTCCTCACCCAGGTAACAGAACTGCAGTATGCAGATGACAACACCTCTCCAGCACATACTCCTCAGCAGATACAACAGTCCGTAAACTACTTCAAGGACGCATATGACCGTTTTGACCTGACCATCAACACCAGAAAAACTAAAGTGCTAGCGCAACCTGCCCCTGGAGCTACACTCCCAGACTTTGATGTTACCATCTCCGGCACAGCCCTTGAGCAAGTAGATAGCTTCTCCTACCCTTGAAGCATTCTCTCTACACAGTGCAAAGCAGAGAAGGATGTAGAAAACAGAATTCGAACAGCACACATAGCCTTTGGGAGACTGACTCGGCGAGTGTTTCTAAACAAAGATCTTAATTTAACCACCAAGTGGATGGTCTACCAAGCTGTAGTTGTCTCCACGTTGCTGTATGGGTGTGAGATATGGACACTCTATCGACGAGATATTAAGAAAATGGAGCGATTTCACCAGCTAAAACTTTGCTCTATAATTAACATTAAATGGGACGACTATGTGTCCATCATTAGAGTCTTGGAAAGAGCCCAAATGTATAGCATTGAAGTCCTCATCATCAGCCACCAACTTAGATGGGTTGGACACGTTCAGCGTATGAGCAACAGTAGACTCCCTCGCCAACTTTTATACGGTGAGCTCAGCACTGGCAGCAGACCTCGCGGTGCCCCTAAGAAACGCTACAAAGACCAGTTCAAGAAGACCTTGAAGAAAACTAACAGTGACCTTAACACCTCGGATAGCCTCACAAAAGACCACGTTCTATGGCGCAGAACTACCTCCGCTGCAGTGGCACGTTTCGAAGAGGAGCAGCGAAGTCTGGCAGCTGAATCCTGATTAAGGCGGAAAGTCCGACAAACCCTACCGCGCCAGCCACCCACATTTGGGTGCAGTGTGTGCGGACGACTGTTCTATGCAAGAATCGGCCTGACCAGCCACCAACGCACACACAAATAAACACGCTAGAGAGCAACATAAACTCGGAAACGAGTATGGCCGACGACATATACTTTCAATAAATATAATGAAATCCAAGTTTTTCTTGTCTACACCGAGGCTTGAGCAGTGCAATTTCGCACTGCTACTTGCCACCCGGTTCGGCCGTCCTGTTTGAGGTTTTCCGTGGTTTTCCTCAGACACTTTAGGTGAATGCTGGGATGGTTCCTACAAGGCCACGGCCGAACTTTCATCCCCCTTCCCTCCCCGTAGTGAAGCAGGCTGAAAAGGATCTCCGTGATCCTCCAGCAGCCATCCTTCAGCTGGGAGGAATGAAATAGTAAAAAATAAAATAAAAAAAATCAGCTGCATTATGATAATATTTTGTTTTTAAAACTAAATCGGATTGTATTTATGTTCATTAGTTTAATAAAGGTTTTTTTTGGCATTTGATTTGAAGTGTCATGGAATCCCCTGGAAAGAAAAACACATATACCTAGGAGTGATATTCTGCTCCAAACTCCTATACAATCACAACATGAAGGACAAACGGCAAAAAAAAAAAAAAAAAAAAAAAAAAAAAAAAAAAAAAAAAAAAAAAAAACCTAGCTATACTAATGAACCTATATCCGATTCCGTACTGTCAGGAACTATCATTAATTACCAAAATACGCCTATAAAAACCATAATTCGACCTACCTTACTTTATGGATGTGTAGTATGGGGTACAGCAAGTAATGCACACATACATAAAATACAAGTAATACAGAATAGAAGCCTACGTATGATACTACAGGCAAATAGGTATACACGAATAGACGATCTCCACGATTGGACAAATATTCCAAGGATACATACAGCAAACTTCCAACAAACTGAAAGATTCGACGAAAGTATTACCAGAACAAGGCAATCGGTAGAAAACCTAAGAGACGTTGGAAACTACAAACGAAAGAAAAGGCACAGTCCCCCTAAGTATACTTTACCCAACCGTACAAAAATAAAATTGTACCTAACCACAGATCCTGTCCTGTACATACACCAAGGAGGTTTTCTCCCTGATACGGGTTTTACCTAAAAAGTTCACACCACAAACACAGAAAACAAATACAACTTGACACAATGAAGCAGAGCTACCAAAGGTAGCGGTGCTTGCAGAAACACAACATACCAAAAAAATCGAATTAACCATTTTTTACTGAGCTCTACAGGAAAGATAAGATATATCTTATCTTCATCTATTATCTACCCACGATTTAAACACAATTCATACTTATGTAACTTTCCCTTGTTTAACGCAAGTGTTATTTAATTTTTTAAAGAAAAAATAAAAGACATCTTTAATAGCTTTCATGTTTAATTCCGCCGTATTTCTGCTGACTTTTAGTTTTTTCTCGCAGTCAAAAGTTTTTAGTTTTATGTTGGTGTTAATTTCTTGGCCGATTTTTTGTGGACCAGACACGTGTACACTTTTCGGGACGCCCAACAAAGAATTTTAGAAACTACTCAATACGCCGTCATAAGAATCTAATCTTAAATAGTTTTCTCATTATAAGATCGTAGGAAAAAGAATGAGGAACTATCGGTTTAAAACAAACAAAAAATATAAATAATTGCCATGATAGTGGGAGGTGCGGGAAATAGTATTGATAGAAACGCGAGTTATAGTTTAGAGAGTGACCTGAGGAAGGTGGTGAAGGAGGCACAGCATACCAGAGAGGAGCTCATGCAGGTCCTAAGTCGCCATGATCGGCCACAATTGAACTATGCTGTGAGGCGTTTAATGTGGAAACGGAAGTGCTACTTGGGAAAGGTTTCACTAGGCATGGCCTACACCTAAATAGAAGGGGGAAGGGAGTAATTTCTGAGTTGTTATCTAAAGCAGTGAGGGAGCCCATTTCCAGTGATGATGGGGTAAAGATTGTGCCTTTTTTAGGTTAGGGGCTGCTGGTGAAGGGACAAACATAGATTATCAAAGTGATATTGATTGCAGATTCACGATGGGAAAAGTCACAGATGTTAAATAAATAGATGAAGTGGCTGAAACAATAACTGACTGTGGTAAAACTGGGAAAGAGGAGATAAATGCTGAAAATGTAAAACCAGTAGTAAGGGTGTTAATGGTAAAATGTAAAAGTATAATGAACAAAGTAATATAATTTGCAAACCTAATAGAGATACATGAACCACAAGTAATAATTGGGGTAGAGAGTTGGTTAAAAGTAGAAGTACTAGACAGTGAGGTTTTTCCTGATGGTTACAGAGTATACAGAAGAGATAGAGGAGTTTTCATACTAGTTAGCAAAAACTACTACAGTTCACTGGTGTTCATATATCAAGACCATGAGTTTTTTGGTAGATTTCTCGGGTAATAAAAAAGAAAAAAATCAGAGTGTTGGTCGTTTACCGCAGTGAAAAAATGACAGAAGAAGATTAGGCTCTTGGGAAGAAATTAAATTCACACTCAGATTTCAGAGGTGAGAATAGAATGATTATCATTGGCAGGGATTTAAATTTACCAGGTGTAAACTGGGAAGGGAATAAGATAAATAACACAAGGGAACAAAGATTTGCAAATATCTTAGTAAGGGAAGGAGAATTTACACAAGTGGTTGAACAAAACACTAGGGGACAAAATATTTTGGATATATTTCTAATTAAGCCCGGTGAAAAACTTGTTGGGTGTCAAGTGACTGAAGGAATAATGGAACACGTCGCAGTTCTGATGGATATTAGAGGATTCAGTAAGCCCGCAGCCAAAATTGAAGGGGGAAATAGGTACAATTGTAAAAAGGCACAGGTTTCAAATATGAAGGGATATTTCAGAGAACAATTCAGCAAGTGGAAGGAAGGCACAAGTGCAGTAGAGTTAAGATGGGAAGAGCTCAAGGAGATACTAACAAAGGAGGAAGAAAAATTCATTCCAAGGCAGAAAATAAAGAGAAGTGGAGAATCTATGTACTATAATAGGGAAGCGAGGAGGTTAAAGAGGTTGGAAAGAAGAAAACATAACATGTTAAGAGACAGCAGGGTAGTAGGGAATATTTAAAACAAGTAAGCAAGGACTTAATAAGAGCAAAGAAAGTGGCTAAAGATGGGTTTATGAAGAGTACTGTCAGTGGAGGAGGACCATTGAGTGATGCATCTAGAAATTTCTATGGCTATATCAGGAAACTGAGGGGAAGCGGAGGAGTAGAGATGCTTATAGATGAGGATGGAGAAGGTACTGAGGATTTGAAAAAGGCAGCGATTTTAATTAACTGGTTTAGTGAAAGCATCAGGGACAATGAATCAGAAAAGGGAGGGTCTAATTCGGAGAACGAGCTTAGCAACACAATTAGATATGAAGATAATAAAAATTTGAAATTTATCCTGAGGAAATCATGAATGAAATAAGAAAGCTGAAAAAACATAAGGGGGCTGGTGCAGATAATATTACTACAGATGTCTTAAAGATAGCCGGATGTGATGTTGTACCTAATCTTGAAATATTTTTAAATTGAGTCTGGATACTTGCTGCTTACCACAGGACTGGAAAAGTGACATAGTAGTATCGGTACATAAAGGAGGAGTGAGAAATAGAGTTGAGAATTACAGGCCAATCAGTTTGACATCAGTGGTAGGTAAATTAATGGAAAGATTGATGTGCAACTACATCAGAAATATATGTGAGGATCGAAAGTGGTTTTCAAGCGGGAAACATGGGTTCAGGCAAGGATATTCATGCGAATCTCAGTTAGTGGGATATATGCAAGATATTTCAGATGAAATGGACAAGAGAGGACAAATTGATAGCGTAGCACTAGATCTGTCAAAGGCGTTTGACACAGTGAGCCATAAAATGGTATTGAATAAGGTGAAAACTATTGGAGTGGATGTGAAAGTGATTAGCTGGGTAGAAGAATTTTTAAAACGTAGAAAACAGAAAGAAAGGGTAGGAAATGTAGTATCAAAAGAATTGGAAGTAAAAATGGGAGTGCCGCAGGGTAGTGTATTGGGACCATTGATATTCATTATTCTAATGAATAATTGTGTTGATTGTTTACTATCTGAAATTAGATTGTTTACAGATGACATCATGCTGTATAAAAGAATCAAAACGATAGAAGATTGTAAACAGCTGCAGGATGATCTGGACAGGATATCTAATTGTGTTGGTAAACATAGAATGAAGATAAATGCAAAGAAGAGTCAGCTTACCTGTATTAGATACACAAATAAAAAACAAAAGGTTAATTACGAATTTAATGTTGGGAAAGAATTGCTTGCTGAAGACTTGAAATATAAATATCTTGGCATTACATTTGATAACAAGCTTAACTGGGCAGATCATACTGCACGGTTTGTAGGAATAGGTTTCGAAATACTGCATTTGTTGGAGAGAGTGATGACGGGATGCACGAGAGAAGTAAAGGAATTGGGTTATAAAACTTTGGTCAGACCATTGCTCGAATTTGGTAGTGTAGTATGGGACCCTCATTTTACATATCATGTACAGGAGATGGAGAGGGTGCAAAAAAGGGCTGCTAAATTGGTTTCTGGAAATTATCGCAGAATGCAATCAGTGACGGATATGATACAGGAGCTGGAATGGGATTCATTGCAAGACAGGAGGAGGATGAGGAGGGTCATGGGAGTGTACAGGGCGTATACTGGTGATGAGGCATGGAAAGATATTGGAGTAGGTATGAAAAGTAGTGCATGGAAGGGAAAAAATGACCATGACCACAAGCTGGCACTCGATTTCAGGCACAAGGGTGTGGGAAGATTCTCTTTTTTAGGTAAGGGTGGCAGGGATTGGAATGAGTTACCAAGAGATGTGATGAATAATTTACCGAAAATGTTGAAAGAATTTAAACATAAAATTTGTAGAGGGCAAGTGTAGATGGCTGCTGGATAGGGGGAAGACGGGAGTGTAGGGAAATTGCCACCGGAGCCTGTGCTCCATTGCAATTAAACTAAATTAAATTAAATTCAAATTTTACTAAGGAATAATGAATTTTTTGCTCTTATCCGTCACAACTGACACGTTTGTTTAAACTTCAAGCTAGGCTCTCTACTATAAACAATAAAATCTGAAACCATGTTTTGTCAGTCCTGAAGAGTTCAAATGTACAGTGTTCTGTGTCATTGCCTTATCTCAGTGATTCTGTGTATACCAGCATAGAACCCCTCCTTCTAGAACCTATGGTTCTCTTCGGGCCGTAAAGAACTAAGACGATGTTTACAAATTTTAAGGTGTACCCAATATAACTACGGAATTATCAAAAATTCTGCAATGATGTGTCCAGCTTGTAGTGACGAATGATCACTGTGATATTGTGTGGCATTAACTTTTTTATACTTTTATGGAGCACCAAAATGAAGTTATTCCACAACCTCTCACATTTAAACATCTCCAAAATGTTGATTGAATACTTTACATTAAACATAAATTATATTAGAAAATAAAATTTAATATCCCGGTTATACTCGAATAAAATATTTAGGAATATTGGTTGACTGGTTTTGTTACACGTTGTTATAATGCTTTTACTTAATTCAAATTTGAACCAAAAGTTTTGTAAAATCATAGTTTATTGCAATAATTTGGTATATTAATCATATTCTACACTAAAACACGCGCACTAAAATCAATTTACTTGTATGGATGTTTATAACTGTTTACAATTACAGTTTTCTGTATATGTAAATTTTACTTATTTTTCGTAAAATACAATAATAACCTGCATCGAAGGTGCGTATTCAAATTCTGATCGCACCTTTCTCTAAAAATATTTCAAATTCTTCACGCCATCAACATACAATTATGTTTGAATGAAAAATTCTTTGCTCTTGCAGCCTTTCATTTTTCTGAGCAAATCGTCTTTAATTTTCTTATTCTAAGTCTATATCAAACAAATGATAACAGTAAATTGTGTTTAGCATTGTACGACAATTCCTAGTAGTTCCGGGTGATACAACCAATCATATTGCAGTTAGATTATTGTTCATTTAGATTTTTTTTCGGGTGGCTTTGTAAGATATCAATCTTTGATTATACGAGTATATTTATCATAACGTTAGCTTTTAAGAACATTCTTACAAATATTCCAAACAAAGTATGTATTTCATTGACATCGCTTCTTTAAAATAAATAAATACTGCCAGTGATCTAAGATGTCAGGATGACAACTGGAACAGCAAAACAGTCAAATTAAATTTCTTTACCATATAATACTAATTAGGACAATTTATTTTATTATATTATTATTGTAATGCGATGAGATTAAATTTGTATATTTCCACCGAGTATTTTTAGGTGGCATTTAAGAAATTTTAAGTTAGTCTGACCCTGCCATACGATCCCACTCGCCTTTAGTGCGATGTTCCTTAACTGTGCACTACTGTCATAGACGGGTGTTATGTGCTGAGCTCTCGCAAAAGACGCGTGAGTCGAGGCAGCTGACAGTGCAGCCCGCCAGCCGGCGCGGTTGGTTGCCAGGCGCATTAGCATCCTAATGAAGTGAACAGACGCAGAGGCGCTCCCACGCCTGCTGCACAATTTCCGGCCCCCGGCGCTCTGTCTCAAATTGAAAGCAAATTGCGCGTTTGTGAAATCTGAAGCAGACATCGCGAAATAACTGACGCACTTTTCTCTTCCTCCCAACTGGTTCAGAAGCAGCTTCGGCGAGCGCTCAGTGATTGTTAACCACGTTGCTGCCAATATCATCAGTGTTTATGAAAAACCAGCAGTGAAGGTAAACAATCTTCGACAGTACAATAGCGACATGCACTACCAACATGTAAACAGTGAACACAACATATGCCTAACACTACAGCTCTTTGACAAATCTTTGCTTTGTTTATGCAAAACTACCGTAAGACGGTAGGCCGTTCGCATTGCATGTGAAATTTTCGGTCCCGTTTACTCTATAAGACTGCTGAGTTACGTTATGGCATTCACGAAAGAAACGAAATGCGTAGTTGAAACTCTGCCACGTATGAGGCTGAACTATCCTTTAAAGCCTCCTGAGAAGTTATGGGATAAATATTTAGTTTTGTTACTATAAGTATCTTGGCACTACAGTAAATGCCGTTGAGATCGATTTGATCAAGTAAAGTCACGTATTTGTAAATTCAGGGCAACTTTAGATAAAACAGCCGTAATTTATCAGTGACCACAAATAAAATACTTCTTGTGTTTTAATTTTTCAAGCTTCAAAGCCATAAATAAGAACTTATCTTGCCTTAATTGTGGTGTGCATTTGATTGTCTGTCGGATCAAAGACTTTGTTCATTGTCCTCATTGCCCTGATCCAATTTATATCTTGAAATGTATAGATTTTTCTTCCAAAAGTGTTAAGTGGTGTACCAAACATTGCCCTCCACAGTGTCTGAGTGGGTTACATCACCTTGATGGCGTTCGATGATTAGCTGGTTAGAGTCCAGATGGTGAAAAAGATTTTCATCATCAGGATTTGTCCTGCAGCGTAGGAGAGTGGCGGTGCACAATTCATAATCACCAAATTGTGCACCAATGTCCTGCGATAAATCCCAACCTCTCCACAGTGCGTATGAAGGGAGGGCAAACAACACTGTCGATCGTGATTCGTCGTTCTACCTCTCGTCCATATCACAAATAACACTCTATTTTTCTGTTTTTTTTTTTTATAATGGTTTTACGCCTTATCGACGTCGAGGTCATTAGAGGCGGGAAAGGACTATGGAAAAAGAACTGGAAGGGTTTCTGCTATGGCTTTTTGAAGGACGCATCCCGTCATTCATCTTGGGTGATTTGGGGAAACCATTGAAAACCTAAATGTGGATGCGGTGGACGGGGAACCGAATCCGCATCCTCCTGAATGTGATACCAGAGCGTTACCGCTAATCCACCACGCTCGCTAAACAACATTCCACACATTGAAAATGCGCCAACACTTACAACAAACTGTCACACTAGGGAAGGCTACAGGAAACCACCCCAGTAGATCTTCCCAGACGTTGCCTTGAGTAGTAACAGCATTCATGTGGACACGGGCATGGCGTTTGTACAAGTAGAAGACGAAATATTTCATCACATTAATCTTATATATAAAAATCAATGTTTGTGGGTTTGTTCGTCTTCTATGCATTCCTATACCATTTATCAGATTGTAATGAAACTTTGGAAAGTTTTCGAGTTTGCTCCTGTGAAGGTTCCTGTGAAAAAAAAAATTCAAAAGGTCACCCCCTATTCCCCATAACACCCCATAATTTAGGCAAAACCACATTTTTTATCCGATTTAGATAGGAATTTGTACACTTATACTTTAAAACAAACATAAAAATACTGCCTACATACGGTTTCCGAATATTAATCCCCTCGCCCCCTTTCCACCCCCATAATTTTTTCACCTCATAATTTAGGCAATACCACATTTTTTATCCGATTTAGATAGGAATTTGTACACTTATACCTTAAAACAAACAGAAAAATACTGCCAACATATGGTTTCCGAATATTCATCCCCTTTCCACCCCCCATTATGTTTTTACCCCATAATTTAGGTAAACCACATTTTTTATCCGATTTAGATAAGAATTTGTACACTTATACTTTAAAACAAACAGAAAAATACTGCCTACGTATGGTTTTCGAACATTCATCCCCTCTCCCCCTTTCAAACTCCATTACATTTTCACCCCATAATTTAGGCAAACCACATTTTTTATCCAATTTAGATAAGAATTTGTACACTTATACTTTAAAAAAGAGAGAGAAATACTGTACACATTAATTTCACAAAAACCCAATCCCTCTCCTCTCTTTCCACCACCTTAATTACCCCCTCTTGTCCATAACACCCCATAATTTAAACAAACCCGCAAACCGTTCGTCCGATTACGGCGAAGCTATGGTGAATTGTCGAGGGGATGTCGAAAATGATTCCTGTCCAAAAAATTTAAAAACCCGCCCCTCCTCCCCATAATTTAGATGAAACCACATATTTCATCAGATTTCAATGGGAATTTGCACACTTATACTTTGAAACAAACAGAAAAATACTGCCTGCATATGTTTTCCAAAGCGCATCCCCTCTTACCCTTTCCAACCGAAAATGAATGAAACAGCAGTTTAAAATTTATATGTTAATATTTTTTCATTTAATCTATGTGCCTACTCAAGTCCAGCAATAGTGAAGGATTGCCGGGTCAGCTAGTATCTTATAAAATTTCTATATCAATGACTATTTAGTTTCGATATAGTTCCTTTTCTTAAAGAGTAATGATTTTTTTTATTTTCTAGTTTAAATTTCCATACTCAAATTTTAGTTGCCTTGTTTAGTTAAATTTCTAATGTAAATCATTGAAGGGTGTGCGGTAACGAAAGTGTTAGTTTTTATTGAAGTATCCGGCAGGCAGTGAGAGGGTGGCAATACGATAGCGGGCCCCACTCCGGCCACCAGACACGCGATCCAGAGCGCGCGTCACTCGCCACCTCTGTTAATGGCGGCCAGGCCTGGCAAAAAACGTTATCCGCCGCACCTCCATCACAGACCTTTTTTTTACGTGTTACACTTTTCCATGATGCAGCAGGAAAAAAATGGAAGGAGCATTATAGCCGGAATGTCCATTCACTTCTCAGCAATCGACTTCCTCTTCCCCATGCTGTAAAAACTGTACAAACGTGATCATATCAAAAAAAAAAAAAAAACAAAAAAAAATTGGTTCTGGTTTTGCACTTAGTTGATGTCGAGGTCATCAGATGCTGGAAAACGACTGGGAACAAGGAACGGGAAGGAATTCAGTTGTGGCCTTTTTGTAGGAACCATGTCGGCACTCGTCTAGGGTGATTTGGGATTCGAACACACGCCTCCCTATATTGCGGCCAGAACTTTACCACTCACACACCACACTCCTTCAAATCCTCAATTCACGGCTGTTTTGCAGAGACAAATAATATGCACAAACAAACATCATACAGGGCGAAACGTTCGTACTGTAGTTATGCAGATCATACACATAACAAAAGATTATTCCATTTTATGGGTTGCTTCGCGTTGCTAATCCCTGTGGGCATTGATCTGAACGCCTAGTGAAAGAGACTGAACATTAACCTAATGGTAGAACTGAAGTGTCGCGATATATGTGTGGAACATGTTCTCTATGATGGTTATAAGATATACTTGTCTGTGAAATGTGAAAATCATTAACGGAAATCAGGTACTGTTCCAGCGTTTGCCTACATGATTATGGGAAACCGTTTAAAAATCGTATTCAGGTAGGCCTGTGCTTCAGAGTGGGATTTATACCTCTGCAGATCAAGAAGAAGATGCTTTAACGGGAACGTTCAAGTTACTGAAATAGAGAACGCTTCTGGGGACAGTTGCACGAAAACTTAATTGACACCAGATACTTAGTGAGTGAAAAATTATGAAGTAGTAAAAAATAAGACGTTCGTTGAAAATTAGTTCTTCGTTCATAATTAGCTGAACAATTCTCACATAAGGAAATTCTTCTGGAAACTCTGAATCACGTAGAGCATTCGGCTACCTGGAACGACTGTGGCAAGAGGTGATATACCAATAGAACAGTGAGTGTCTGAGTAATACAAGTTAGTTGTCAGACTGTTTGATCATCACACATTATGTGAAAGCTGCAGAGATATGACACTGAACAGTAATATAGATTTACAAAAAAGAAAGTCCGTATTTCATTTCAGTGCCCTAAAGATTCATTAAAGTTCGAAATGTGCACCTGCTATAAAATAAGGCGAAACATTTAGCTAACTCTCATTTTGCATCCCGTCTCTTTCGTTCCACTCATGGCTCACCCCTGGGATTAATACAAACAAAGAATTTAGGCCGGCTCCCTACTCCGAAACTACTCACAATATTTTATTTATGAATAACTAAAAGACAGTATTATGTGTATGAAAGATTATTTTGGTTGTTATCTTAATCGTAATTTCTAAGAGAATAATTTTTTTCGATTTCCATTATTTATATTAATCTTTATTACCAAAAACCTTTATCTACAAATGATTAAAAGGCATATTTCAAGAGAATAATGAAAATTAGGAAAGTATTACTCGCATACCTGGTTATTGTACGAGTAATACATTATTTTTATATTCGAGCACAATTAATACTAAAGTTCAGCTATTCAATCTCCTAACTTTATAAAGACAGCAGCACCGTCCGAGGGAAGTCAAAGATCGCCAAGTGAGTGTGTTATAATAATAATTCCGTGTGGTCGGAATGACCTGGTGACAGGGTTTCTACTGGCTGCGCATTCCGCTCCTGTCGTAGCACCTTAACCTAACCGGCAATCCTACCGAGTACAGGAGACCTACAAGTTTAACGTGGAATCCGAACACTGAAGCGTTCTGGTTTAATTCACATTACACAGCAAGATGTGTCAGAACGTGAAGGTCGGGTTAAGTGCCTATGGAAATCCCCACCGAGACAGGGATTTGAACCGGGGACCTTTCGATTTTCAGTCAGACGCCTCAACCACTGAGCCACCAGACGCTAGTGAGCCTGTTAACAATACACTGTGGAAGTAGCGCGCGAGTGAACCATAACGGTGGAATCGAAAATATTCATGCAGTGTTTGCAAAAGGAATAAGTGAACCTAGATATATTAAATCTCTCTTTGCAAAAGTGCGAGAATCGTATTTTTATTATTATTAAAAAAAAAAAAAAAAAAAAAAAAAAAAAAAAAAAAAAAAAAAAAAAAACGCACGTCTGAACATTTTTGTAAGGCACTCAAAATGTTGAATAGTGTTTCAACTTCTGAAAAAATTCTGCAATCTTCGGGAATGGCGATAATTGATTATGTGCTGGTATCATTAACTTTCAAGTCCAATAAATATTGGTTATTTGTGAAAACTTTTTATTAAAACATTTCAATAATTCCTGTAAGCATCCACTATTGTCTTCAGTACGTCGTCGTGACATTAGACACTTATGCATGTGGTTACAAGCTTTGACAGTAAAATTAGAATACTATGATAGTTAACTGTCTTGCTATCAGTAATACGAAAAGTGAGTAAAGTATTATCTGGTTTCGTGTCAGGACTCAGTGAGCTAGACAGGTAACCTGCAGGTGATGTTTAAACAATGTTATAGCAGTCGGCATAATTAAATTAAATGTATACTTTTAAATGCATATAATGGCTTTACTTGACTATTTGTATATTAATGTTTACTCTCTTCTCAATGACTCTTGGTTTTTCTCTCTCTTTGTTTTGTTTGAGATGTCAGTCTGGGTGAATGCCAAGATGATTGTTTGAGCTTACTAGTACACTACATTTCTATTAAGAATTAAATCTGTACACGGTCATATCACCATTTCCGGCGAGAAACTGTAAAGTAGAACAAACATCAACAGATTCGACACTAAAAATTTGTTTCGTGCATTGCCACACTTAGTTCAGGGTTGAGACATGTATCGTCAGTTAGTTCGAGCCGAGTTGCACGGTTGGGCTGGGATTCACTTTGGCCGAGGTCCACCGGCAACTTCAACTATTGATGACCTCTTGTCCCGCCACTGCTGGAATTAAACATGGCTACCGTACCAAGATACTTCGCTTTCGGCAAATGTTTTAAAACCTTCTCAATAATGTAGCAGGTTGTGCCTGCGCGATCGATATGATTGCCGGCGACCCTTTTGTTTTGCTTTTGGCGGCCAGCGCTGCGGTCCGGAGCACAGATGAAAGGATCCCGCGAGCGCCCTTGGGGAGGGAGAGGTTAGCGGCTGAGCCTTTTATTCATGGAACGCGGCGCAGCCCCACTAGGCTCGTCTCTTTGCCTCGGTCTCCCGCGGAGAGGACCTCGTGTTGTATTAACGGCCGCTGCAAAATGCAAGAAGAAGTCTTTCGGATCCACTCTGAGGTCAGCCAGCCAGTCTCGTCACTTCTCATCATCCCACGTTACCAGCTGTTGGTGATACACTCCATTCAGAATCTAACTAAAGCAAGTATTTTATCATTCTTTCTGCTAATTATCCTTCACTGGAAAATAATGGAATTGCAGAAATAGTTTAATTATTAACGTCTCCCGTTTACTGACTTCCATAAAACGACAGTTTGTTCAAGGTAGTTCTTCGGACTTTTTACCCCTGTTTACGAAGAAAAAATTACTAACCGTTCCCTTTACAGAAAAAAACCCCGCACCTGCTTCTTCTTCTTGTAACAAATAATTTAACCCATGATGCTTTAACGTTATTGGATTATAAACCATTTTTCAAACAGTGATTCGACATATATAGAAAAAAAAACAGGTCTCTAAAATTAATTTATTAAATTTTTTTGAAAATGTTGGTGTATTGGAAGGATGAAAGGTAAAGGATCCCTACTTTACTGTAGAGAATGATGAGAGGATCTTCCAGAGAAGTTAAGGAACATGGTTTCAAAACTTTGCTCAGACCATTTCATGAATATGGTAGTGTAGTTTGGTTTCACATTTTGGTTTTCAAATACAGGATTTGGAAGGTGTACAAAGGAGAGCAGTTAGATTTTTTTGTGAAAACAGGGCCACTCAGTAACCGATATGATAGAACTGGATTGTGAATCATTCGAATGCAGGAGAGTCAAGAGACTGCTGGGAATATACAAGGCGTATGTTGTTCATGGGGCTTAGAACGATATTGCAAAAAAAAAAGAAGACCATGGGCACAAGCTGACACTCGGGTTTATGCATAAGGGAGTGGGAAAATTTTCTTTTTTATGTAAGGGTGTCAGGGACTGGAATAAGTTATCAAAGGATAATTTGCCAAAAACGCTGAAGGAATTTAAAATTAAAAGTCATAAATCACAAAAGAAAATGGAGGAGGAATTAAACGTAGATGGTATATACGATAATCATAATAAACACTAAGGAATGTGTAATTAGATTGTTAGGGAAATTGCCACCGGAGCGTGCGCTCTGTCGCAATTCAGTTCACTTGTTCTCAGTTTGATTAACAAACACATATTATGTAAACACACATTACGAAAAAAATATTATTTATTAGAGTGCTAAGCCCCATGTAATAACAATTTTTTGATAGTTATCTTATTCGTCATCAATAATCTTAAATCGCCACGTTTCACTGTAGAGAATCTGTTAACCGAGCGTGGCAGGTGAACGGTTAACGCTCTGGCCTCGCATTCGGGAGGACTCCGGTTCGAATCCCCGTCCGGCCATCCAGATTAGGGTTTTCTACGGTTTCCCCAAATCACTCTAGACAAATTGTGGTATACTTCCTTCAAAAACGTCATGGCTGAATTCTATCCCGTTCACTTATTCCCAGTCCTTTCCCGCCTCTAATAACCTCGACGTCGGCAAGGCGTAAAGCGATTTAAAAAAAAAAAATTGTTATCTTTTTCTTATTTAATAAATTGTTGACTACACTAAATCCTCTTTTGGCTTCATATAAACAATAATGTGCAATTAAAAACTTATTTGATGCATCTCTTAAAACACCCCCTATTTTTATCTCGGACCAGGAATCCTTCCTACGATCTCTTCAACGCCCAGCGTTGGGCGGTTTCACCGCCGTTGGCCACCATAGGTGTATACCTTCATATTCCCAATAAATATCCAAGCAACATTTGGTTAACCATTGACCTATGTGTTTATAGTATTCTAGCATGATGAAACTCCACTTTCAATTCTAATCAGATAGTTGTAATTTTTTTGTTAGTTTCCAGAAGTGTACCATTCGGGGAGGGAATATAAATTTAAGTGCAGCAAACTGACAACAGTAGTTATTTGCGATAATAAGATAACGTAAGGCAAAACATTTTGTTACTATATTGAATTACATTTCGAGAAAACTGTATATGGTGCAAAAAAAAAAAAAAACAAAAACTAACCTACTGGAAATACTCTACAACATTTCAGGTTTATTCATTGAGAAGAACATACGTTTTACGCAACGTTGCAACCCTACTTGTTCTGAGTGATTAACGTATGTAAATGAAAACTTAAAAAGATTTTCTCATGAAACTGACAGGAATCATGTTAGAATTTGCTTTAAAAGCAGGAAACCTGTGGAAAATTTGTAGTTGGTATGTTATTTGCTATCCTAAAATCTTCTTATCACACTATATGTATTACACAATACCAGGAATTTAACACCATCCGTAAGCTGAAGATGGAAATAGTTACTTCGTGGAAGTCATTATTAACCATTTGATACCATAATCGGGTCACAGTTTTGTGCACTTATCACATAAATTATGTCCCTGTGAGTTGACTTTCACTGTGAATTTATATTTCATGATGTTAATATTTTTTATACCGTTAGCTGTGGGTTAAGTGATACGTTTTGTTTGTTTTTATATTCCGCAGCAGAATTGATAAGTAAAATAATTGTCGAAATTGGGTTATAGAATATTTCCTTTCTTTAAACGAATAAAAGCAAGTAAAAATTTATGGAATGAAATATTTTCTTTGGTATCTTGTTACTATTTCGTTTTCACAATTTCTTAAGATTCAAAGTATTCGGATATACTTTATAGATAAGAATAGTAACTCATTTCTGTCCGCACAAACATCTCGTTTAATTTAATACTCATTACATTTTTCTACTTCGTCTGTAGGTTTCAGAATACAATTCTTTATATACTACTAGTGTAAGCCCGTGAGAGTTATTTTGCGTGTAGTCACGGGTCTAGAATAATTCCAGTATTTAGGATGAACGGTTATGACAGGTTGACCTGATTTGGCCAAATATAAACGTGACCTGTGTTTCAGGGTGAACAAAATCTCTCGAGCTTGAAGGACTCACAATCATTAATACAGGTAGGTATTAAACACGAACATGGACGATAACGCAATCGTATAATTGCTTAAATACAAACTTGACTTGTTTTTTATCCTTAAAGTTCACTCTGCAAAATTTAAAAAATTCCTGTTTGCTTCGAAAGCATCACGTTATTTTTATTGATACTGGGAACTTATAATTAAATCATTGGTCATAGTATCCGTAAAGGCGGAAACACATTCCATATTATTAAACAGTTGAGCAACTCCGAAGAAATGAATTGCCAGAATAGTTTATTCGACAACATATTTGGTCTGATTTCCACTTAAAATGACCTAATAACTCACGTACAGCGAACATGAACAAAGACGATTAACGAAAGTGGTCAGTAAATTACTTAAAAAGCAAATAAACCGTGATGAAATAACTTTGGCCAAGCAACAACATTAGTGAAAGTTTTGATTAAATTGAAATTTATCCTAAGCCGAAATGATAATTGGTATTCGTGGTTACAGCAGAGACCATGAGTTTTTAAATATTTTAAAGTTTTTTTTTTAAGTTAGCAACATATTACTAAAAATCAGATCCACAATTTCTTCAGCCATAAAATTTATTAATATTTTTTTAACTATGAAACGCTACGAAAATCAGATTTAATGAATGTATTGTGGCAATTAATTTGTTAGCAGTTGCTTAGCTATTAAATTTTGGACATTAGCATGAATTGTTTCTAATGGTATCTCTGGTCACTGTTTTGCGAGCGAAGGTTGACACGTGACTCCATTCAACAGCCAATAGCTATTGAAGTAAGTGAATGAGTGAGTGAGTCTAGGAAATTATGTAGTAGATTTTGTTACTGTTAAACACCAAGAAGAAATTTTGCCTCTAAATACATTGATGCGATATCTTTGTTTTGAAGTTCTTAGTGACTAACTTTCAAATTAAAAAAAAAATAATAATAAGTAGAAAAACCTACGAATACCTTGAAAAATACACTGTTTCAGTATAGTAGGAAAATGTTATGAGGATTTTGCTATAGATATATGAATGAGATACACTTTGTAAGAATTTGTAACAGAAACTGTTGTACACTTTTGGCTTTAGTGTAGTATCTAAAAATCTAAGTATCAAGTACATTGATTCAAAAACATGTAATATGGAGTGGCGCTCCAATAAGTGTGGCAGTACATAAGTGCCATCATGCTAATACAGCGCGATTTTCAACCTTTTTCAACGCGAGGACCAGCAAAATATATATAAAAAAATAATTCTAAAGTTCATTATCTATATTTGATTTTTTTTTCTTTTTTGCTTTGGGTTTTAGGCTTGTTGACGTCAGGTTATTAGAGGTACAATAGGTCATGGGCAAGGAACGGTAAGGAATTCGGTCATGAATTTTGAAAGAACCATTTCGATATTCACCTGAAGTGATTTGATTAAAACATGGAAAACCAATACTGCATGGTCAGACGCGGATTCGTGCCCTCGTTCTCCTGTATGCGAGGCAAAGTCCTAGCGCTCACCCACTACTCTTCGTTTATAAGGGCCGAATTGTTTACCTATGTGTATATTAGCAACCATCCATACCAAATATTATCGGCAGGCACAGGGTCCCTAAGGACGCTTATAACGCCCACATAGGAACGGCAACTGGAAATGAGTTTCATTATTGTAACAATACAGTCATATATTAATAGACTAGAAATAACATATTTTTGACTGGCCTTTTAGAAAGTTTATGTTACAGGTTTATCCTATACTTTCTTGTGGCCTTATACAGTATGTGTCCTATACCCATTATAAGTGAAGTTACTTTTTTGTTATTATATCATTAATTCAATTAAATTTAAATTTTTAGCATTCTGCTTACAGGCCACCTGTCTTCTTGGACCACCGACTGAAAATAACTGTATTATTTCATATTACATTTTAAAAAAGTAGCATTACAAAACAACATAAGAATAGCGTTAGAAATCAACCTCTGTAGTCTTTGAATCGCGCTACCGTTTGATAATGTCACGTCGGTGGTATGATCCTCCAGTTCTTATTTCCGTAATAATTTAGTGAAGGGATCCATGTTAGCAGTTTATCTCGCTCTGCTCGATTTTCTCGGTGTGCGCTAGCTGGCCTCAGTAACAGCTTCCCAGGGAGCATCGATCACGGTCGTCAGGCGCCATATTGCGTATCCTATCGCGCACAATATCAGCCGCCTTACAGCTGGCCGGCGGTTTTTATCCCCCTGCGGAGCCATCAATCAGCCTCTCCGATTGGCCACCTTCCCGACGTGGATACATCGCCGACAGCAGATCTGAGGCCTCAGACCATTGCCCGCCTGTCTCCAGCGCAGTCCAGCTTGTCCACCACTATGGCTACCCACGTCTCCAGACATTCACAGTAATCTTCACAGAGTATTTTCCTCTAAAACATGGGAGTTGCTGATCTATACTCTTTGCTTGGTAAATTCGTGAAGGACTTTTATACATGAGAGAGTGCTGCTTAACTTACGAACGCCACCTGAAGT